>CM061556.1:98158358-99408358 GCA_030864225.1 Capsicum baccatum var. pendulum | reverse complement strand
GTAACAACACAAAATATTCATCAAGACAGGCACGACACTTATTACAAAGTGTAGCTTTCTGATCACTTCTAGAAACAATTCAACCTCTAATATAGACTCGTGATGATGGCTGATTCGTATTCAAAAGTTAAGGCACAGAGAATCATATATGACTACCCAAAACTCATCAACCATGTGTGTCTCACATAAGATCTTACCTATAATCACTCAAAGATATTGCATTTTTCGGAACATGGTTACAATATTATCCTTGCTCTCACTCTCACAAAGAATTCATATGTTGCAACTGATGACCATAGGCTTGCCCTTAGTGTAACGCTCCACTAAATATCAGAATGTTAAGCTTATGATCAAATAGGTCTTTTACAGGTTGTAATGTAGGCTAAGGGACGGGTAGGACTATTTTGGCCAGAAATAGTGACTATGTTCCTAAGCGCTTTAATACATCACATTATGCCATTTATGCTTTCTTTCAAACAACCTTTCTACTTTCTTTTAATCTACCACCGTTTCTCACCTCTTTTGTTCTTCAATTTTGAACAGAATTAACTTTTTATTTTTCTTTTCATTTTTCTCTCTTCATAACACACCTCTTATGATAGCAATTATTTTTCATAACAAATTCAAGCACCAATACATTCTAAGGCACTATTCTCACTTAATTTCCTCTTATTTTGTCACATGACTTTACAATTTAAAGCACTTAGGAATTTGGATCAAATTATGGTCTTGAAAAAATGGATTAGGCTTACATATGAGGCTGTCAAAGAAAATAGGCTTAAAGCTCAAAGGGGGTTATCTAGGATTATGTCCATGGGTAGATAAAATGAAGGTAAACAATCATAGGTTGCCAAAGAAATGCCTAAATCATCTCCTAACTCACACTCTTTATTTCGCTTTACATACATACCAGGCAAGTTCTAGCATCAGCCACAGACATAGAATATACTATCATCTCACACACACAAGGCACATGGTCAACTTTGTTGGAAGCAGTATAGACTCTTGACCCAACAGATGAAGGAATTGAACCACATAATTATCACATAATGAGTCACTATTAGAGCCTAAACGTCTCAATAGTAATGATTTTATCACAGACTCTTGTCGTAATACCATGCTGCCTATCAGAACAGTTTTATGCAAAGTTTGTAAAAATAAAATTTCCTAAAAAAATTAAAACAAATAAACATAAATAAATGCAAATGCAGATAAAGAAGGTTAGCATGCAAATACCAGCACCCCACACTTAAACGGGATACAATACCCTCAGTGGAAAATAAATAAGAAGAATCTGGTTAGTCGGACTCCTCCTCTATGTCTGGGGTCATAGCCCCTTCGTTGGAATCATCATGAGAGTCATCGCCATCAGAGTTCTCCTCTACGTCAGAGTCTGGCATTCGACGATCATCATTGGTTGGCACATCGTCATCAAGAGGTTCCTCAAAGTACACACCTACTCCACACATTTGCCTTGCATGCTCATTCATTGTGTAGCCTGGTCTTTCGCATTGTAGATCGAATAATTGCCCCAATGTTGATAGGAACATTCGTCATCAATGCGTACACCAAGCGCACTCTATCTCGTGTAATCTTCGTGTACTGGGTCCCTGGAATCAGACAAGAGTTGACTATGCGCATCCATATCTGAGCTTCTCTATTCAAGGAAGCATATGGGAAGGTGTTGTGCCGATCGGTGTCCTTGTGTCTGCTCCATCATGCCATAGATCTTGTTCTGCACAATGTGTGTCTAATTTGCCTGTACGGAGGTCTATTATACAGCTCTTTGAGTGGTGATGGATCAACAGATGGCAAGCCCAAAAAGGAGTAGAAGAACTCCGCATTTAGTTGCAGAACTTGGCCCCGAATCTTTACTTCACTCCCTGTATTTATCGGTGACCAGTTGGCATAGAATTCACGTGTTAAATAAAGATTGCACTCTCCCATATCTCGAAAGAGGAAATCAAGATGTAACGCCATTATCTTAGCCAACATAAGGGGTTCTTTCTTTTCTAGGCTTTCCTTGTGTATCAACTCCACATGAACATATTTTTTCTATTTATTGTTCCTATACCACTCCTTTCCTTCCTCCTCGAGGACCCATTTAATTCCAAACATGCGGCGAGGTATTTGTAGCGAGGAGGATTCTCCTTGCTCTTTTCGTCCCCTTTTTTGGCCTTTTTGTGAAGAGGTAGCCTTTTCTTTCCCTTGTCTTGGTTTTGGTGCCATTGTACCTTAGATTAAAATAATAGTCATGTTAGCTTCATCTCGGTGGATACAATCAATAAACAAGCAGTAGTGGCACCACCCCACACTTAGTTTGTTTGTACGAACTAGTGAAGTGAACTATGTCGATTATTCAGATTTCATCGATATACGTTTAGGTGTTATGTTCCAACAATATAATCAGTGCAGTCATACTTTTCGTATCATCTTGACTATCCTTTCTCAATCCTAGATCATGTAATCTTGGTAGTGCTTTCATGCATCACTTTGAATACAACTACTACATAGAGAATGTATCAAATTATGGCATAGAATTAATCAGCATCTTATGTTTGTAGTTAACCATGATTTTCATCTAAATGAACAAGTCATCCGAACATGAAAGCTTTCAAGTTACAAGATTATGCAATTTTCTTGAACATGTCAATTCCGCAAAAGTATGACAGTGTATCAAAATCAAATTCAAGTTGGAAACAAGTCAAGATCATCCTTACGTATTCTTTCACTCACTTAGTTTCACCACAACAAATCAACCATATTCACATCATCAATACTACTTCAAGATTAAACAATTCATTATAGACGTAGTAGTGTAGTATTTACGGATTATAAAAGAAGATCAAAGAAGTACTTACTTGGTTGATGGCCTAGGAAGATGTTCTTGCAAAGTAAAAGAGCAAAGGGAAAATTTTTGAGAGAATTTGGAGAGGTAGGCGGCGCTTTAGGGTGAATTGCAATGTGTTTTTGATTTAAGACTAAGGTTCTATTTATAGGACAAACTTGGGTCGGGTTTTCACCCATTTGGAATCGGATTTGGAGACCAAAAGTGACCATAGGCGGCGCCTTTTGTAAAGCCTAGTTGAGCATAGGTGGCGCCTATGCCATGGCATTGTTAGGCATAGGCGGCGCCTATGCCATGGCATATGAGATTCAGAGACAAAAGGCTTTGGCATAGGCGGCGCCTATGCTATGGCATTCTTAGGCATAGGCGGCGCCTATGCTATGGCACTCTAGAATCCGAGAGCTTAGGCCATAGCATAGGCCATGCCTTTTTCGTGGCCTAGATTTACATAGGCCTTGCCTTGTTCTTTGCCTATATTTTCATAAGCAATGCCTCACCCATAGCCTTTTGCTTTTTCATTCCTAACTTACCACCTTCAACATGCAATACTTCCAAATCAAAATTTGAAACCAATCTCCTCCTTTACACCTCTTGCAACTACATACACTCAAAAACAACAACAACGATTAGAACGATGGGTTGCCTCCCATCAAGCGCCTTAGTTTTGGTCGTGGCTCGACAAAATCCTAGGAAAACAAAAACAACAAAAACAATTAAAAACGATGGGTTGCCTCCCATCAAGTGCTTGATTTATTGTCGCGGCACGATATAGCTATCTCGATTACTTAGACTTCATCGAGATAGATGGTGGATCATTTTCTAAATGGATTCAGACGATAATGAGGCTTACTTGTAGGCATGCAATCTTCTTCGAGATGACCCTTGTGCATACATTTCCCAGGCGGGATACCAATTATATCATCAATAGTCCAATCCATAGCTCTCTTATATTCCTTCAGAGCAGAGATGAGAGCCTCTATGTGCTGTTCACTTAAATCATCCGCCAAACTCAGTGTATCTCCACTTCCCAAGAACGCGTACCTTAGATAATTGGAGAGCTCTTTCGATTCGAGCACTAGGGGCTCTTCAATGGAAGTCTTTGCTAGTGGTGAAGGTTGATTCTTAAGATCAAGGTCCGACTTACTAGGGGCATGAGAATAGGACCTTATTCCTGTTAGAGCACAAGCGGTTTCTTCATATTCGTCAACCTCCTCACGCTCACAATTCAACAACACAGCAGATAATGGCTCATCAATAAGCTGCTTATCTACCGATAATTCTTTGTCATCCTTATAATTAACTTCAGCTACAGAGAACACATCCATATCTTTGGGCTTCTTCATTGCTTTGCATACATCAAAATGGATCACTTCGTCATTTAACCGAAATAAAAGCTCATTAGCTCTCATGTCAATAAGCACACTTCCAGTGGCAAGGAAAGGGCATCCCAAGATTATGGTAACTTCAGAGTCCACCTCGCAATCCAAAATAACAAAGTCTGTAGGAAAGATGAAGGTGGAAACCTTCACCAACACATCATTTAAGATACCAACAGGTCGTTTTATCGACCTATCTGCCATCACGAGCCTCATATTGGTTGGTGTAGGGTCGCCCAACCCCAACTTTCTGTAGACGGATAGTGGCATCAAATTGATTCTTGCTCCCAAATCGCACAATGCCTTCGCAAAATTCATAGATCCAACCGTGCACGGAATAGTGAAAGCACCAGGGTCTGCCTTTTTCTGTACTAAGGACCTTGTGGCAATTGCACTGCAATGTGAATATTATCTGCCGGTTCATAGCTTACTGCCCACTTCTTTGTTAAAAGGTCCTTCATGAATTTAGTGTACCCAGGCATCTGTTCCAGCGCCTCAACCAACAGAACATTAATGGTCAGCTGTTTTAACATCGTCATGAATTTATTGAACCTTGTATCATTCGCTCTCTTTTTTAATCTTTGAGGAAAAGGTGGTGGTGGAAGGGGAATAGTTTTCTCCACGACTTTCTTTTCCTCTTTCTTTGGGTTGGTGATCTTTTCAGGCTGTGGACGTTGAGGAATGATGTCATGAGCGTCTTTATCAGTTTTGACGGCGTCATCTTCTTCTGTATTACCTATGACATCTTCGGCCACCTGCTTGCTTTGGGATGAATTTTCCAGCACCTTACCACTTCTGGTAGTAACAGCCATGCATGTTCCATCATTTCTTGGGTTTTTCACTGTGTCGCTCGGTAGGGTGCCAGTTTTTCTTTGATTTAATGTGGATGAAATTTGACTCAATTATTGTTCTAGCTGTCTTATTGAAGTGGAATGTGAGTCAACCAATTGCTTCATTGAGGCCAAGTCATTTATTACCTCAGTTACTCCCGTGCTGGTTGCTTCCACTCCTTTCAATAGCTTATCCATCATATCTTCCATTGACATATTTCCCAAACCAGATGCAGTGGCCTCTCATCGTCCAGGAGGAATATACACGCCACTCCTGTCAGTCTTGTTCTTGCAACTTCCTTGATCACGATCCTTGTTTCCAGATTTATCATAATAGTTTCGACCTTGGTTTCCTTGGGCATTGCCTCGGAAACCCCCCTGATTGTTCACGTAGTTGGATTCTTCCTCAGAATCAGATTCCTCTCTTCCTTTTGATGCAACTGCTTTGACTTTTTTGGTCTTCCCTGATAATAGATGCTTTGTAAGAAGATCCACTTGTGTTTTCATGTGCGCCAAATCTTGATCACGTTCTTCTTCTCTTCTCCTTGTTCTGCAGTCATGCCTATAGAAAAAGTGGGGCTTGCTACCTCAGAATCTCTGGTATGCCATGCCCTACTTTGCTTTCTCGTACGATCTAGCATATCACTTGCCTGAACAAAGGTGAGGTCCATAAATGATCCTCCAGCCGCATTATCCACCACAAGTTTAGTTAATAAATTCAAGGATCTATATAGTATCTCCATCAAGTGAACATTGGTCATGTGATGGTTTGGGCACCGCATAAGCTTCTTCTTGAACCTCTCCCATGTTTCGTAGAGGGCTTCAGTTGGAAGCTGTCGAAAATTGCTGATTTCATCTCTCAATTGTGCTCTCTTGGATGGCGGAAAGAATCTTTCTAGGAAAGCGTCTTTCAATTGCCTCCAATTAGTGATAGAATCATGAGTCAGCCCATTCAACCATTGAGTTGCCTCCCCAGACAGAGACAATGGAAATAAGCGTAATCAAATTGCATTCTGACCAACGCCAGGATTGTCAAATGACTTGCATGTAGAAATAAAGTTGATTAGATGCATATTCGGATCATCGTCTGCTAGTCCACCAAATAATCCTTTGATTTGCAATAACTGAATCATGGTGCTCGTGATGTTGAACTTGGCTCCGGGTGCCAGTAGCGGAGGAATAATGGCTCCTGTGGCACCTGCTCCATCAAGATCATCATCGAATGGTATAGCTCGGCGTTCATGCCTGAACCTAGCTTGACGATCTCTTCTGTTGGCTGGTGTCGCCATCTCAGCATCACGCCTATGGTTTAGTAACTCATCATCACCTAGATCCTCATCGTCAGGATTTGTTGCTCACCCAGGATTATCAATATTCTGTTGATGTACTTGAGCGGCGGCCAGAGCAGCTAGTCTAGCCTGTTCCTGTTGAGCAGCCCTTCTTTCAATTTCCTGTTGAGCCTCCATTCTGCCAATACGATGTGGTTCAGGATTGAAAAGTAATAATGGTTGACCAAAACTTCGAGTATGGGGCATGCACTGGATGAAAACCTGCAGAAAACAAAAACAAAAACTAAAAGTAAAGTACGAGAATCTTTGACCAAAGGGTCTAGTAATTATCACAAACTTAGTTGACAACCGTATTCCCCGGCAACGGCGCCAATATTTGATAACGCTTAAACTACAGCTCTCTTAAGAGTGTAAGCGATCGTTGTCAAATATAGAACCCAACTGGGTTGGGTGTCGAATCCCACAGGGAATAGCTGGTCACTAAGTAAGCAAAGATTAGTAGACTTTTAGTGAAAGTCTCGTAAAAGGGGGGATTTTGTAGCGTGCAATAGTGTAATAAGATAACAAAGTAAAAACGAAAAATAGCAAAGTAAAAAGAAAGAATGTTTAGTAAGATGTTAATCAATGAGAATTGAGAGTTGGGGTTAAGTCCACCTTATGAGTTGTACGTATCTATTGGCTATGAGTTATGCGAAATTCAGACATGCATGTGCTTATAGAGAATTGTATTCTATGGTAAATCCAAGCGTCTTTCGACCTAACAAGGACTATTTCACTTTAACTCTTTCGAGCTTAAAGAGTAACTAATGGTACAAATTCTCCAAGAGGTTAATCCAGTTACGGCACTAACTTTTTAATAGGGGTTGGTGCCCTATTACCTTGACATTATCTCTTTTCCAGACATATAACTTTTCTTTCGAACAAGTTAATGCTATACTGGCGTACCCTATGCGTTTGCAACCAGAGGAATTTAAATTAAAATGAAGAGAATAATGATATAAGCAGCATACGTATCAAGAATTCACAAACTCATAGCAATAGATAGTATCTCACAAGGCTTCCATAACCCCAACAGAGAAGTTTAGCTACTCATGAGTGCAAGGGAAATCACAATAGTCATTATCATTATACCAAAATAAAGATCTCACGTGTAGTAGGGTTTGGTATGGCTTGTGGCGTGAAGAACTTGCAAGTAGCGTTTCTCTTGTTGTGAAAATTTAAGACGAATAGATGAAGATTAAGTAAATAAGAATTAATTGAAAGCAAATTGTTTAGAGTTGTAGATGAATGAATTAGAATGTGAATGATGAGAATAATGATGTGTCTAAAAACTGCAGCAAAATAGGGTATTTATAATACCCATATCCTATTCCTATAAGGCTACTGCGTACTTATCCTAATCCTAATAAATTACTGCATCATTATCCTAATCCTTATAGGTTACTGCTGATCCCCAAAGTCTTGGAAAATGTTGTTTTTGCCCGGGATAGGTTTCTCATGCGTCACTTTTGGTCCTAGGCGTCCAAGCTCTCCTGCCCTTCTTTCGTGAAGCTTCCTTTGGCGTCAAGTTATCCATAAAATGCTGAAATCTGCATCATTTATACCTAAAAACTTGCTAATCGCGTTTGTTAGCTTACTTACAGGAAAAAGGACTAAAAGTGCATGAGTTATATATTTTGTCCTCAAAACTTGGCTAAAATATGGGTAAATTAAAGCACTTTAGGCGTGTAAATACGCCTATCATCACTCTACCTTCACTTGTTAACACACCATGCACTTAGCCATAAAATTAGCCACATCCCTCTTTATGTTATTCCACTAGTAAATCTTCTTTAGGTTGCATCTTCGTCGAACTAGGATGAACCGAATAATGCGACTCAAGAGCTTCAACCAAAATTCTACCTCGAAGCCCGTCCACATTAGGTACACATAACCTCTCTCAATACCTCATGGTACCACCACCATAAATCTCAAAAGCCATTATTTTCTACCTGCCCATATCCTCCTTGATTTGCATCAAGATAAGATGCAACACTTACTTCTCCTTTACCTTAACACTAAGAGATAACTTCACCATCTTTTGCACAAATATACCACCATCCTCAGAATCTAAGAGATAAACTCTAATATTAGCCAAATAGTGGATATCTTTCACCAAGTCTCGCTTCTCATAGTCCACATAGGATAAGCTCCCTATGGATAACCTGCCAAGAGCATCAACAACCATGTTAGCCTTACTTGGGTGATAGTGGAGACTCATGTCATAGTCCTTAAGCAACTCAAGCCATCTCCTTTGCCTGAAATTCAAATCCTTCTAGGTGAATACATATTGCAGGCTCTTATAATCTGAATAAATTTCAACATGTACCCCATATAGTTTTTGTTGCCAAATCTGCAATATGAACACTATAGCCAGTAACTCCAAATCATGATTCTAATAATTTCTCTTATAAAATTTTAATGGCCTATAAGCATATGCTACCAAATTGACATGTTGCATTAACACACAACCAAGTTTCACACGAGATGCATCACAATAAACCACTTTTCCATGTTAAATTAATAGACAACCAACTCGCATATAGGATGCAGCACAAAAAACCACAAAGCCATTAGTACCCTCGGGTAGGGTCAAAATTGGAGCAAAAGTCAATTTATCTTTCAGTTTCTCATAACTCTCCTCACAAGCATTGGACCACAGAAACTTCACCTTCTTCTAAGTCTACTTAGTCAAAAGTATGGAAATCGATGAGAAACTCTTCATAAACATCCTATAATAATTGGCTAAACCCAAAAATCTTTGAATATCGATTAGAGTCATGGGCCTAGGCCACTTCTTAACCACCATAACTTTCTGTAGATCCAACATGATCCCTTCACTAGAAATAACATGACCCAAAAAAGTAATAACGTTTAACCAAAATTCACACTTCAGAAACTTCACATACAAAGGCTGATCTTTTAGGGTTTGTAACACAATATGAAGGTGATCAACATGATTTACCTCACTCTTCAAAGATACCAAAATATCATCTATAAACAAAATCACAAAAGATCCAAAAACTGATAGAATACCTAATTCATGAGATCCATAAATATCACTGGGGCTTTGGTCTACCCAAAAAACATAACCAAGAACTCAAAGTGTCTATACCGGCTACGAATGATGGTCTAAAGAAAATCCTCCTCCCTAATCTTGAACTAATGATAACCCAATCGAAGATCAATCTAAGAAAAATACATAGCACTCTAAAGTTTGTCAAATAGGTCTTTGATCTTAGAAAGAGGGTACTTATTCTTTACTGTTGCCTTATTTAACTGACAGTAATTAATACACATTCTAAGAGAACCATCTTTTTTACATATGAGAAGAATGGGACCACCCTACGGAGACACACTAGGGTGGACAAAACCCTTATCAAGAAGATCTTTCAACTGCTCCTTAAGTTTCTTCAACTCAGTTGGAACCATTCAATAAAGAGGGAAACATATAGGATAAGTGTCTGGAAGAAGATTGATCCCAAACTTAATTTCCCTTTAGGAAGGGAGATCTAGAATATCATCAGGGAAAACCTCAGGAAATTTACTAACCATGGGTATGGATTGTAAAAAGGGACCCTCCGAGTTAAAATCTTTAACCGATAATAAATAATAAAGACACTCCTTGGAAATCAATTTCTATGTCTAAGATATGATATGAACCTTACCTTGGGCACTAAGGAACTCCCTTCCCACTCAATAACCAGCTCATAAGGGAATTTGAAAATGACCTTATGAGTCTGACAGTGTAAAGAGGAATAGCACAAATGCAACCAATCCACCCAAGATGACATCAAAATCTAGCATGTCTAATTCAATCAAATCCACCAAAGTCTCCCTACTATCAACAAATATTGCACAACCCCTATAAAATCTCCTAGTAACCACAAAGTCACCCACCGAGGTAGAAATAGTAAAAGGGTCCAAAATATACTTGAGATCGAAAGCAAAATGCACAGCCATAAATGGGCTAACATAAGAAAGGGTACAATAATGAGAGAAGATTTTTAACATACCATTGATGACATCAAGAAATGCCTCAAAGTCTTGACAGGTGATGTTGGGTGTATTTACACCCTTAAGAACCATAATTTAACCATATTTTAGCTAAGTTTTGAGGACAAAATATATAATTCCTGCACTTTTAGTCTATTTTCCTTTAAATAAGCTGACCTACGTGATTAACATGTTTTTCAGGTATTAAGGATGAAGATTTCAGCACTTTATGGACTTAGAGCAGCAAAGAAAAACTTCACATTAGAGGGAAGGCAGCTTTTGGACTGAAAGTGATGCATAGGAACTTTTTCCCGAGCAAACCCAGTATTTTTAAATACTTAAGGAGGCAGTAGCAACTTAGTGGATAAGGGCACTATAAAAACCTTATTGCTGAATTTTTCAGCATCATTATTCTAGCATTCATTCGACACTTTAATCATTATTCAGCTTACAGAATCTGTAAGTTTTTGACAGAGAAACACAGCTAAGTCTTGAGGAACAGCTAAGGCTACAAAAACGTCAATCTCCTATTGACGCCAAAAATCATCCCCATCGCTAAGATTATTCTAAGTTGTGGTATGATGATTATGTCTTTTGTGATCTCCGTTGTAATCATGAGTAGCTAAACTTCTCTGTTAGGGTTATGGAAACCTTGTAAGATACTATCTATTGCTATGAGTTTGTGAATTCTGGATGTGTATGCTACTTATATCATTACTCTCTTCTTTTTAATTGAATTCTCATGGTTGCAAACATAGAGAACACGCCATTATAGCATTAACTTGTTCGGGAGAAAAGTTACATGTTGGAAAAGAGAGTGTGACAAGGAAATAGGGCTACCAACCCCTATTTACACGTTAATGCCTTAACCGGATTAACTTTCTTGGAGAGTTCGTACCATTAGTTATACACGTTAGGCTCGGGAGAGCTAAAGTGAAATAATCCTTGATGGTTGGGAAACACTAGGATTTACCATTAGAATACAAATCTCTATAAGTGCATGCATGTCTAAATTCCGCATTACTCATAGTTAATAGATACGTAGAACTTACAAGGTGGACATAACCCTAACTTATAAATCTCTGTGATTAAATCTTACTAAATACATTGTCTCATTCGTTACTTTGTTAACATTAGTTCACGCATAAATCAAACCCCCATTTTTCTGTAGAATTTTTGACCAACAGTCTACTAATAATTGCAATACTTAGTGACCAAGTATTCCCTGTGGGACTTGACACCCAACCCAGTTGGGTTCTATATTTGACGGCGATCGCTTACACCTTCTTACGAGAGTTGTAGTTTAGGCGTTATCAAATTTTGGCGCCGTTGCCAGGGAATACAGTTGTCAACTAAGTTTGTGATAGTTAATAGACCCTTTGGTCAAAGATTCTTGAATTTTACTTTTAGTTGTTTTTTTTTGTTTTATTCAGGTTTGTTTGAGTGCATGCCAAACACTCAAAGTTCAGGTCAACCATTATTGCCTATCAATCCTGAACCACATCTTATTGGCAGAATGGATGCACAACGAGACATTGAAAGAAGGGCTGCTTAACAGGAGCAGGCTAGATTAACTGCATTAGCAGCTGTTGAAGTGCATCAACAGAATATTGATAACCCAGGTCGGGCAACAAATCTGGATGATGAGGATCTGGGTGATGATGAGTTACTTAATCTAAGGAGTGCAGATGATGTGGCAGCGCCTTTGAATAGGAGAGATCGTCAAGCTAGAATGAAACCTGACTGTTGAGCTGTGCAGGTTCCTTTTGATGATGATGATGACGATTTGGATGGAGATGGTACCATAGGGGCTATTATTCCTCCGCCCTTGGCACCTGGAGCCAAGTTCAATATCACTAGCACCATGATTCAGCTATTGCAGCTCAAGGAGTTATTTGGTGGACTTGCAGGCGATGATCTGAATATGCATCTGATCAATTTTATCTCAACATGCAAGTCCTTTGACAATCCTGGAGTTGGATAGAATGCAATCCGGCTGCGCTTATTTCCATTGTCTCTATCTGGAGAGGCAACTTTATGGTTGAACGGGCTAACTCCTGATTCTATTACTAATTGGAGGCAACTGAAAGACACTTTCCTAGAAAGATTCTTTCCGCCATCCAAGAGAGCATAATTAAGAGATGAGATCAGCAATTTTCGACAGCTTCCAACTGAAGCTCTCCATGAAACATGGGAGAGGTTCAAGAAGAAGCTTATGCGGTGCCCAAACCATCAGATGACCAATATCCACTTGATGGAAATATTATATAGGGCTTTGAAATCGGTGACAAAGCCAGTGGTTGATAATGCTGTAGGTGGGTCATTCATGGACCTTACTTTTATGGAGGCAAGTGATATGCTGGATCGTATGACGAAGAAGAGTAGAGCTTGGCATACCAGGGATTCTAAGGTAGCAAGCTCTACTTTATCTATTGGCATGACTGCAGAACAGAGACGAAGACAAGAGAAACATGACCAGGATATGGCCCACATGAAAATGCAGATTGATCTTATTACTAAGCATTTATTATCAGGGAAGACCAAAAAGGTTAAGGCCATTGTATCACAGGGAAGAGATAAATCTGAATCTGAGGAAGAAGTGAACTACTTGAATAATTAGGGGGGTTTCCGAGGCAATGCCCAAGGAAACCAAGGTCGGAACTATTATGATAAATCAGGATACAAGGATCGTGATCAAGGTAGTTGGAAGAATAAGACTGACAGGAGTGGTTTGTATGTTCCTCTTGGAAACCGTGAGGCTGTGGCATCTGGCTCTGGGAAGATGTCCATGGAAGATATGATGGCTAAGCTGTTGAAAGGAGTGGAGGCAACCAACATGGGCGTAACTGAGGTAAAGAATGATTTGTCATCAATAAATCAATTGGTTGACTCATATTCTACTGTAATAAAACATCTGCAGCAATAATTGAGTCAACTATCAGCGACATTCAACCAAAGAAAAGATGGCACGTTACCTAGAGACACTGTGCAAAACCTAAGGAATAACGGATCATGTATGGCTATTACTACCCAGAGTGGTAAAGTGTTGGAAAATCCATCCAAAGGCAAGCAGGTGGTTGATGATATAGCAGAGAATGTTAGTGAAGCATATTGTGATGATTCTGTTGAAGCTAAAGAAAATGTTCATGATGTTACCTCTAGATGTCACCATCCTAAAAAGGTTGATAAACGGAAGCAAGATAAAAAGTAAGTGGTGAAGAAAACTCTTCCAACTCCACCATCACCTTTTCCTTAGAGACTAAAGAAGAAGGCTAATGATACTCCTGACAAGGTTGGTAATCGGAAGCAAGATAAAAAGGAAGTGGTGGAGAAAACAATTCCCCTTCCACCACCACCTTTTCCTCAGAGACTGAAGAAGAAAGTTGATGACACCAGGTTCAGTAAATTCATGACCATGTTGAAGCAGCTGACTATTAATGTTCCTTTGGTGGAGGCGCTGGAACAGATGCCTGGGTACGCTAAATTCATGAAGGACCTTTTGACAAAGAACCGGGCAGTAAGCTATGAGCTGGTAGATAATGTTCATCATTGCAGTGCAATTGCCACAAGGTCTTTAGTACAGAAGAAGGCAGATCCTGGTGCTTTCACTTTTCTTTGCACGGTTGGATCTTTGGATTTTGCTAAGGCATTGTGCGATTTGGGAGCTAGCATCAATTTGATGCCGCTATCCATTTACAGAAAGTTGGGGTTGGGCGATCCTACACCAACCAATATGCGGCTCGTGATGGAAGATAGGTCGGTAAAACGACCTGTTGGTATCTTATATGATATACTAGTGAAGGTTTCTACATTTATTTTTCCTGCAGACTTTGTTATTTTGGATTGGGAGATGGATTCTGAAGTTCCCATAATCTTGGGACGCCCTTTACTCGCAACTGGAAGTGTGCTTATTGATTTAAGAGCTAATGAGATTTTATTTCGGCTGAAGGACGAAGTGGTCCGTTTTGATGTATGCAAATCGATGAAACAGCCTAGAGATATGAATGTGTTCTCTGTAGCTGATGTTTATTATGAGGATGAGAAAGAATTATCTGTAGAGAAGCAGCTTACTGTTGAGCCATTATCTGTTGTGCTTTTTAATTTTGAGCATGCGGATGTAGAACATTATGAAGAAACTATTTGTGCTCTAACAGGAATAGGGTCCTATTCTCATGCTCCTAAGAAGCTGGACCTTGATCTTAAGAATCGACCTTCACCACCAGCGAAACCATTCATTGAAGATCCACCAATTCTAGAATTGAAGGAGCTACCCAGTCATCTGAAGAATGCGTTTTTGGGAAGTGGTGATACACTTTCGGGTATTGTTGCGGCTGATTTAGGTGAACAAAAAGTAGAGGCTCTCATTTTTGTTCTGAAGAGGTACAAAAGAGCTATTGGTTGGATTATTGATGATATAATTGGTATTCCTCCTGGGATATGTATGCACAAGATTCATCTCGAAGAAGATTGTGTACCTACTATTAAGCATCAGCGTCGTCTGAATCCATTCAGAAAACGATGGTCCATATATCTCGATGAAGTCTGAGTAATCGAGATAACTATGTCGTGCCGCGACAATAAATCAAGCGCTACATGGGAGGCAACCCATCGTTTTTAATTATTTTGTTTTACTAGGAGTTTGTTTTTGTTAAATAAAAATCCAAAAAGAAGAGTCGAGCCACGACCAAAACTAAGGCGCTTGGTGGAAGGCAACCCATCTTTCTAATTATTTTTGTTGTTTTTGATTAAGTGTAGGTGCAAGATGTACAAAGGAGGGGATTAATCCCAAAATTTTGATTTGGAAGTGAGCCATGTTAAAGGTGGTAAGTTAGGAATGAAGGAGCAAAGGCTATCGGTTAGGCATTGCCTATGCAAATCTAGGCAATGCCATAGGCGCCGCCTATGCCAATCTAGTCAATACCATAGGCGCCGCCTATGCCATTGCCTATGCTCACTGTTTCAACTAGGCAATAGTATAGGCGCCGCCCATGCCCAACTAGGCAATAGGTAGGCGCCACCTATGCCCAACTAGGCATTGACAAAGGCGCCGCCTATGCTAAGCATAGGCAAAGCATTAGGCGCCGCCTACTTATACATTTTTGTCTCCTAACCCAATTTTATATGGACCAAACCCGACCCATGCCTTATTCTATAAATAGAACCTCAACCATAAAACACAATTTCATTGTTGGCTCAAGATAGGCGCCGCCCAAGCTCCCCAAATTCTTTAAATTTTTTTCTTTTTGCTCATCTAATCTTACAAGATCATCTTCCAAGTCCATCACCATGTAAGTACTCTTTTATATTCCATAGATGTTGTAATCCTATGCTCATAATGGTATTTTAGCTTTTGAAGTGGTGTTTGGTGATAAGAATATGATTGGTTTGTTATGATGCATCTAGTTGAGTGAAATGCTTCGTGCGGGTGTTCTTGACGTTATTCCGACTTGTACTTGATTGTTATATACTGTCATATTTTTATAAAGTCAAAATTGTGAAGTTAATACATAATCTTGTAAGTTGAAATCTTGAATGTTTGAATGACTCATTCATCGAGATACCGATTATGATTGACCACAAGCATAAGATGGTGTGATTATTTCTATGCAATAACATGATACAATATTTATGTGGTGGTCTTGTTAAAAAAGTGCATTAATCCAAACATGAAAGTATAGTCAAGATTACATGAAACAAAGAGCTGAAAAGGATAGTTAAGATTACATGAAAATATGACTGTGCTAAACATGTTGTTGGAACATATAGCCTAAATGTATGTCGATGAAGTCTGAGTAATCGACATCACTCACTTAATTAGTTTGTGCCAACAAATTAAGTGTGGGGTGGTGCCCTTACTGTTTGTTTGTCAATTGAATTCTCCGAGATGAAGCTAATATGACTCTATTTTGATCTCAGGTAAAATGGCCCCAAAAGGACGACAGGGAAAATTAAAAGTGTCCACCTCACAGAAAGGTCAGAAAAGGGGAAAAAAAGAGCAAGCTGAATCCTCCTCGCTGCAAATACCTCGATGCACTTTCGGGATAAAGAGGGTCCTAGAGGAGGAAGGAAAGGAGTGGTACAAGAACGACAAAGTGAAAAAATATGTTCACGTGGATTTGATTCAGAAGGAGAGTCTAGCAAAGAGAGATCCCCGCATTTTGGCTAAAATTATGGCGCTAAATATTGATTTCATTTTTTGAGATATGGGGGAATGCAATATTGATCTTACATGAGAGTTTTATGCAAATTGGTCCCCAAATACTACCGAAAGTGAAGTAAAACTTCGGGCCCAAGTCTTGCAACTGAATGCAGAATTCTTCAACTCTTTTCTAGGCCTTCCATCTGTGGATCCATCACCGCTCAAGGAGCTTTATCACAGACCTCCCTACAGGGCAATCAGGCACACACTGTGCAGAACAAAGTCCATGGCCCGGTGGATTCGTCACAAGGATACCGGTCGGCACAATACCTTCCTGTATGCTTCCTTGAACAGAAAAGCTCGTATATGTTTGAGGGTAGTCAACTCTTGCCTGATTCCTAGGACACAGTACACAAAGATCACACATGATAGAGTATGCTTGGTGTATGGTTTGATGACTAATATTCCCATCAACATTGGTGCGATTATACAATCGTCAATGTGTAAGGCTAGGCTGCACAAAAGGTCCCATTTCAGCTTTGGTAATTTGTTGACTGCGATATTAAGGAAGGAACACATTGAAGAGGAACCTGCAGATCATAATCTTCCACACAACCCAAATAAGGTTGATCTCACGAAGGTTAAAGAGCCTGAAACTGAGCATGGCATCAACCTGACCACTGCAGAAAGACATGCTCGCGACAAAAGCTTCTTTTGCCATTTATACAGCATGACGAGGTTTACCATGATGAGGGGGGGTCTTGTTCCAACTGATGCAGAACTTCAGCAGCTGTACTATGACTACTCGATGAATGAGCATACGCGGGCTATGTGCGGAGTAGGGGTACATTTTGAGGAACCTCTCGATGATGATGTGTCGACCAACGATGATCGCTGACTTCCAGACTCAGACGTGGAGGACAATTCTGATGACGACGACTCTGATGATGATTTCGATGCAGGGGGTATGACCCCAGACATAGAGAAGGAGTCCGACTAATTAGGTTTTCCTTATTTATTTTCCACTGAGGGCAGTGTGTCCCGTCTAAGTGTGGGGTTCTGGTATTTGTATGCTGTATTGTACTTCATTACCTACATTTATTTTTGTTTGTTTAAATTAGTAAATTAGTCGTAGTTAGTTAGTTATTTAGTCGTAATTATTTAGTTAAATTTTAGATTTTAGATTTTGCATGAAGTGCATGAAATTATTCTGATAGATGGCATGGTAGTATAAAAAGAGTTTGTGCTAAATCATTACTATTGAGACATTTAGGCTCCAAGTGTGACTCACTGTGTGATAATTGTGTGGTTTAATTCATTCATCTTTTGGGTCAAGAGTCTATACTGCTCCTAATAAAGTTGACCATGTGCCTTGTGTGGGTGAGGTTATAGTGTATTCTGTGTTGTGACTGATGCTAGAACTTGCCTGGTGTGTGTGTAAAGTGAAATAAAGAGTATGAGTTTAGGAGATGATTTAGGCATTTCTTTGGCAGCCCTGAATTTGTTTACCTTGTTTTTACCTACCCTTGCACATTATCCTAGTGAACCCCCTTTGAGCCTTTAGCTATTTTCTTTGACAGTCGCATATGTAGCCTAATCCATTTTTTTCAAGACCATAATTTGATCCAAATTCCTAAGCGCTTTAAATTGTAGAGTCATGTGATAAAATAAGAGGAAATTGGGTGAGAGTGATGCCTCAAAGTGTATTGGTACTTGAAATTGTGCTGAAAAAGAGTGGCTATCATAGAGGTGTTTTAAAATAAATAAATAAATAAATAAATCAAATAAAAAAAAGAAAAAAAAAAGAAAAAAAGGTAATAGAAAAAAAAAGGATAGTTGTGTTTATGATTAAATAACAAAATAGGTGAGAAGGGGTTGGTAGATGAAAGAAAGGTAGAAGGGTTGTTAAAAGATATTGTAAATGGCATAATGTGGTGTATTAAAGCGCTTAGGGAACATAGTCATTATTTCTGGCCAAAATAGTCCTACCTGTCCCTTAGCCTACATTACAACCTGTAAGGACCTATTTGATCCTAAGCTTAGCATTCTGATATTAGTGGAGCATTACATTAAGGGCAAGCCTATGGTCATCAGTTGCAATATAAGAATTCTTTGTGAGAGTGAGAGCAAGGAGAGTCTTATACCCATGTTTCGAAAATTGCAAAATTGTGAGTGATTATGGGTGATATCTTGTGTGAGACACACATGGTTGATGAATTTTGGGTAGTGTTATATGATTCTTTGTGACTTAACTTGTGGATACGAATTAACCATCCTCACGAGTCTATGTTGGAAGTTGAATTGTTTCTAGTAGTGATCAAGAAACCTACTCTTTGTTAATGATTGTCGTGCATGTCTTGTTGAACATTATGTGTTGCTATTGTGAAATTCTAGTTGAGTGTTTGCATGGATGTAATATTTTGTTCGAGGACGAACAAAGCTTTAAGTGTGGGATGGTGATGTTGGGTGTATTTACACCCTTAAGAACCATAATTTAGCTAAGTTTTGAGGACAAAATATATAATTCCTGCTCTTTTAGTCTATTTTCCTTTAAATGAGCTGACCTACGTGATTAGCATGTTTTTCAAGTATTAATGATGAAGATTTCAGCACTTTATGGACTTATGAGCAGCAAAGCAAAACTTCACATTAGAGGGAAGGCAGCTTTTGGACTGAAAGTGATGCATAAGAACTTTTTCCTGGGCAAACCCAATATTTTTAAATACTTAAGGAGGCAGTAGCAACTTAGTGGATAAGGGCACTATAAAAACCTTATTGCTGAATTTTTCAGCATCATTATTCTAGCATTCATTTGACACTTTAATCATTATTCAGCTTACAGAATCTGTAAGTTTTGGACTGAGAAACACGGGTAAGTCTTGAGGAACGGCTAAGGCTACAAAAACGTCAATCTCCTATTGACGCCAAAAATCATCCCCATCGCTAAGATTATTTTAAGTTGTGGTATGATGATTATGTATTTTGTGATCTCCGTTGTAATCATGAGTAGCTAAACTTCTCTGTTAGGGTTATGGAAACCTTGTAAGATACTATCTATTGCTATGAGTTTGTGAATTCTTGATGTGTATGCTACTTATATCATTACTCTCTTCGTTTTAATTGAATTCTCATGGTTGCAAACATAGAGAACACGCCATTATAGCATTAACTTGTTCGGGAGAAAAGTTACATGTTGGAAAAGAGAGTGTGACAAGGAAATAGGGCTACCAACCCCTATTTACACGTTAATGCCTTAATCGGATTAACTTTCTTGGAGAGTTCGTACCATTAGTTATACACGTTAGGCTCAGGAGAGCTAAAGTGAAATAATCCTTGATGGTTGGGAAACACTAGGATTTACCATTAGAATATGAATCTCTATAAGTGCATGCATGTCTAAATTCCGCATTACTCATAGTTAATAGATACGTAGAACTTACAAGGTGGACATAACCCTAACTTATAAATCTCTGTGATTAAATCTTACTAAATACATCATCTCATTCGTTACTTTGTTAACATTAGTTCACGCATAAATCAAACCCCTCTTTTTCCGTAGAATTTTCGACCAACAGTCTACTAATAATTGCAACACTTAGTGACCAAGTATTCCCTGTGGGATTCGACACCCAACCCAGTTGTGTTCTATATTTGATAGCTACCGCTTACACCTTCTTACGAGAGTTGTAGTTTGGGCGTTATCAGCAGGTAGTAAGCGCATACAAGCGATTTCAACTAGTGCCAGTACTAGAAATGGCACCCTTTGACGAGGAGTTGATGTTGTGGATATTAGAACATTATTAGCTATCATAGAAACCATGCCCACGGGGCAATCCTTTCGCTTATGTACTGACTGTCTACAATTAAAACAACGATTTCTTTTTTCATCAGAAAAACCATTATGTAACCGACCATAAAGTTTGCAATGAGGATATGATGGAGATAATTGGGCCCCACTAGACTTAAATTGGGCACCCTGTTGCCCTTGAACCATCAATAATTTGAAAATATTGATATCCTTACGGCTTTAGATAAGGTGAACTAGCCGTCAAATGGGAACTAGAGTTTCCCCACTTCTTCTTAGACTATTTCCCACTATCTCTACCACCCTGCTACTGACCTCTACGCTAATCCAAATACTAAAATTTCTTGCTCTGCCTCTCCCCTACCTTTGCTTTCTTTTTTTCCTCTTCAACCTATTGCATGTACAATACCAGTCGAGAGATATCCATATCTTTATTCAATGAGATAGCCTTGTTCTCTAAAATCAATTCACGAGACAAACAAAAGAGAATTTCCTTACTCTAGCCCTCATTCCAGACACTATCTCAAGAGCATATCGCGATAACTGGTGGAACATCAAGGAATATTCCTTCACCCTCATCTTGTCCTTGATTTAAGTTCAAAAACCCCTCAACTCTTGCCTCTCTTAACTCTTGAGGAAAGAAGCAAGCAAGAAAACCACTAGAGAAATCATACCACAAAGCAAACTCAACATCATCACCCCTAAGTTGCTCCTATTTTTCATACCATTGGTAGGCTATATCTTTAAATTAATAAGTAGCGAATTCCAAACCCTCTATATCAATAGCATGCATAACCTAAAATATCTTCTCCATCTTATCAGGAAAACCTTGAGGATCTACCTCAACATTAGTACTAATGAAAGTTGGAGGAGTCAACCTCATAAATCGGCCAATACTACTGGCCTGAGATGAACTCTGGGCAATACCAACAAAACCCATCTAACATGATTGAGGTGTCACCAATTGGGTCAATAGATGAATGAATTAGCAAAACTTAGCATTAGTAATAGCTCCCTGAGGTGAATAAGTATGATTGTCACCGTTGGAGAAGGCTCATTGGCTATATGTGGAACTCCACGAGGGAAATTAGAAGCAGCGACCCTTGACTAAGTCTGTACCCAATAAGTTGGAGGAGATTCATCCATATTGTGTTTAGGTGGGAAAAATGAGTTTACATGAGCTTCAGATTATCTGGGAGTCCTGATTTTAATGGAAAATAAAAAAAAAGTTAAAAAAGCCAAGACCTTAGACTTTATAGCTCAAAAATAAGACAACATGGTAGGAAAACATTCTTAAATACCTTGTAGGCTCTTCGTTATAAGTATGGAGCACTATATACTCATAAAAGAGACTCTACTTGACATGACTTTGTGGACACCCAATTGACCATGAACCTAGGCTCTGATACTAATTTTTTCATGACCTGAACCATGGCCTAGCCGTGATGGACATCTCAATTCCACTGTGGACTATAGATGTAACACCCCATCTTAGGAAGGAGTCCCACATTGGCAAAATATAGGAGAGATGCTGGGTATATAAGTGAGAAAACCTTACTCACTAGTGACGCATTTTAAAGCCGTGTGGGCCTAGGCCCAGAGCAGATAATATCACTAATGGGTTAGGCAGAGATAGGGGTATCTTAGGCCTGTGTGGTTTGGGATGCCTGTCACAGCCAGGGCCTCGACTCAGGTCATGACAGAATGGTATCAGATCCGCTCCTGTGTTTTCCCTGTTGATGTGAGTTAGAGTTCAAATTAAGAGTAGGAAAATCCCGGTAAGGCGGGGCAAACCTCAGTCCTGAGTCGAGGCAAATCCCATTCGGTGGGGTAAACCTCAGCGAGGATGCTGAGTCCATAAGGGGGTGTATGTAACTCCCCAAATTAAGAAAGAGTACCACATCGGAAAAAAATAGGAGGGATGATGTGTATATAAGTGAGAAAGCCTTACTCACTAGTGACACGTTTTAAAGCTATTTGGGCCTAGGCCCAGAGCGGACAATATCACTAGTGGGTTGGGCAGAGACAGGGGTATCTCAAGCCTGTGTGGTTCGGGATGCCTATCACGGCCAAGGCCTCAGCTCGAGTCATGACAGTAGACCACCCCTTCTCTTAGTCAACCTGAACATAATATTAACTGTAGAAATAGAATTCTAAATGTAAAACACGGTAGATAGGTATGACTCAAACTAAGTCTAAGAATCCAATAACTAATCCCAAGTCCACAGTAATCTACAAAGCCTCTAACCAGAACCAAATCAATCTAACTCAGGATGTGCCCTCGAAGATAGCCAAAAAAAAAAAGCCAAATGGTAGTCTATGATATAAAGAGGCATGAATTTAAAATGATAACCCTTATGGAGTATGGAAGCTCATAACTTCAAAGGAGACAAATGACAACGCAGAAATCTATCACTGCATAGGAAAAAAAGAAGTGCCTTTAAACCCTACATCGCATGGGGATACAACATCCATATATGGTTAGCGTGATGAGAGCTATCATGTAACTCAGGAATAACAATAAAATAATGTCATGATCAATAATAAAAAAATAGTCCAAAATTCAAATGCACACAAGCATAAGCATATACATATAAATACATCACATGTCGAGTTAGTGATCAAGGATTAGCATGAACTTTTAAAACCTTAACCTAGACTGTGTAGCTTGATTATCCTAAACCCATACCCACAGGCTATATGGGTTTAGCTCCCCTTGCTGAAAGTGCCCAATGCATGTTATTCATACGAACCTGAGGTATTATGAAAAGCTAAGAAATCCTCATACCCTTAGACATCAGTGATATAGAATATATATCTAGTGTAAAATAAGCACACGGTCATCAAGACCAATCATATAATCCTAAATGTGAGTTCCCAGTATCAGTCCCCTCGAGACCTTTACCCTCCATAGAGCTACATAATCCTCTTTAAATATAATTAAAACATTTAACATATAACCCAACAATTTATATTAAGGACTCAATCATTAAGGTATCATTAAGTGGTATCATCATACCAACTATAGGTTGCAAGCAATACCATTAGCCAATCCTTTGGGAATTCTTTCGTACCCTTGACTCCATTATAAAATCACTTGAGGGACTCCTTTTTACCACACAAAGGTTTCCTTTTTTAAAAAAAATCACCCTTAACCATTTTTCCATTTATTCAATGCATTATTTTTAAAGAAATAATTCAAGCCAATTGATAAATCACACTCCAAAACCAATTATGCAAGTGGGTTGAGGTTATTCCCAGTTTCCATCCAAAACTAATTATTTGGGGAATCCATTGTACCGCTATTCCATTCACCATTCCCATGCACCCCAATGAGTGTATAAATCAACAACGTAAAGCATAGTACTTCGATAGTAATCATAAGAAAACATTAAAATAATTTATATCCAAAACTCTCAATCCGTAGTTTAAAACCCAACATAAAAAAATGAATAGTAAAACAACTTCATGTCATTAAGAAAATACAAGTATAGGGAAACACGTACATGCCATAGATACAAGAGAATTGGAAAGTAATTTCAGAGCTTGTAACCCAAAAGATGAACGTATGATGAAATCCTTAGACACTCTTGTGGTTTTTGAGTTTGAGAGTGGAATTGGGGATTTTAATCTCTTAAAATTGAAAAAAATAGGCTATATTATGCTTAAGGGTCACACATAGGTGAAAAGACCTCAATACCCATCATCCCACATAAACAAAGAAAAAATTGCATGGATTTTACATAGCGAAACAACACAGACCTTTTTGCTAAGGCTAATCTCCATACCACGCTTCCTATCATGGAGTTTAAACTCCATGAGACACTAGAAATATAGAGACTATCCTTCCTGAAATGGTGATATCATGGAGACTCACTGCCTTCGGGGTCTAAAATCACCCCGAACTTCATCCAAAAATTCTGAAACTTTCCCGGGATACCCCATTCACATGCCTAAATATAATTTGAGTCAAATATTGATATTTCAAACATGGTAGGGAAAAAATAAAATGTTCAAAAATTTAAGGGTGTTATATGGGCACCGCTATAACAATAGTTTTACTATTAAATCACCACCACTGCATTGGCCCCTCACCACATCCATGGTATTCCTATATATGCATTTTTACCCTTGTAATGGTGATTCATCCACTGCAATTTCTCCAAGGAAGTAAGGTTTCAAGGCTTCCCCTGTTTAGGAATTTTTTACATGTTGTAAAAAATAATCTTGGGTTTGAAAAATTTAAAGGTAGAAATCACTTCTAATATGCACAAAAAACTAGTTATTTATTAAAAAGTGTGCAATTATAAGAGATGTCCTAAAATATTAGAAATAAATACATAGCTTTCTGATACATGCCAACAAACGGGAGCAACCCAAAAAACCAAAAAATAGTATTAAAAAAAGAAAGGTGGATCTACCTGGTGGCCTCATCGTCTTCGAGGCTCGATCTATATAAGTCCTCTTCTCTTTCCTACTAAGAAATAAGTGCTCCTCCACATCATTCATTGATATATTTGGGAACTTCTTGGTGGTAGAGGAACACTTGAACATCTCCTGCACAACTTTCCACATCCTAACTAGCATGCGGTCCCAAGGGCACCACTTTTTATTCTTTTCATGTAGCTATTTTAGAGTATTGCATAGGTTTGGGCTAGGTTTAATGGAGAAGTAGAGATCAAAGGAGCCAACCCGGGTGAAAGAAACTAAGTTCTGTTTATGTAACTCGTACAATGGTAGAGTTGTCCTTTTATCCCTCAAAGGATTCAAGAGACTACATAGAAGAGGTTCCAGATTCCTTGCCTCTTCCAGCCTAACTACTCTCACTGTTCTTCCCTATATTTTTATTTTTATTTATCAATACCTTCACACCCTTACCCATTAGTGGGTTATAGGCCACATTGTACTTCTCCAAGGTATTATAGAACTTACTTAGCACCTCTATATTATTGCATAGTTTAGTGACTGGGTGGCAAGAAAAGATCCCTCACAGACCTTCCCTAGTGTAGAAATTTTGTCACTCATCTATAACCTACAACTATACTTTTACCTTAATCCTCGAGCGAGTATAGGCCACTATCATAGCTTGATAAATAGGTCACATCAGTCACATTTCTCCAAGGATGAATCCTTTCAGACACTATCTGTAGCTACACCTGTGTCTCTACCAAAAAGTAAGACCTCTAGGTCCCCTTGATATTGGACCACTTTACCTTACCCCTTGACGCTCTGTAGCTAAGATTCTTATCTCCCACCTTAAGTCCTATTCCAAACCTTAGCTTTAAAAGTATCACTATAGGGGTCTGGAACTCTCTAAGGTGTCGTTGATAGCGGAAGCATACACTGATACATTATTTTGTTAAATTCAAATGGTTGGAAGGGGCACAAACTAATCCCCAATTGAAAGTATAACATATAGATCCCAAACTATGGCTAGGTTGAATTAGAGGATGGTCTCTATTTGTCTCTGCTAACAAAAATCCTTCAGGCAATTATAAAAGTTCAGTGTCTTATCCTCCACATCCCTTATCACCAATCCCCCCTTTCAAAAGAAACCCTATTATCTCATTCCTTCTAATAATGATCACGACTAGAAGAGTCAAGAAACCTTTGGCCTTAGGGTTGGTTCTTATAGTAGTCCTACAAATATTAAAATTACAGTGTTAAAAACCAAGTTGCAATGCTATGAAAGGGAAAAAATTTCAAAATTTAGGAATAATCAAAATCTAGGGAGCTACTATGAGGTGTCTTTGTAGAAATGATTTTGTCACTTCAGCGGAAAAAGGCTCTACTCCAGTATTACTACTGATATAGGAAACCCATCATTGTAGTGATGTCATCATCCCCAACCAGTCCCGACCCCCTCCCATGGTAGGTTTTTAACTTATCTTTGAATTTTTTATTTCCAAGCATAGATCAAGCTTGGTAAAGTTTGTGTAAACTCTTTTTCATTAAAATAGAGTGATTATCATATAAAATTAAGTTGAAATTGTTCAAAATCATTATACAGGGTGACTCTTTATCTTCCATCTTTTCCATGCCCAAAAATGACAATAAATATTGTCAATATTGCATGTTGAATCAATCTTTGTTAAAAATTCATGCAAGAACATGCCAAAATTTAAAATTCAAAATTGCACCAATAAACCAACCAAAAAATCTCTTTCTACTCCAGATTTGGTGATTCCATGACAATAAATACATAAAGAAAGTAGTAGAAACAATAAATCACCTTGTAATATCATTATAAAAAGGTTGGTCAAGGGTATTTAGAGAATTTTTGGAGAGTAGAAGTGGAAAATAGAGAAAATGTTTATTTTCTTAATTTGACTGTCAATCACCATTATAGTGACAGTCTTGCTTCTATAGCAGCTGGCTCTGTGAACGTTATATTTCATTCCAAATTTTCTCTTATTATATTTTGTGACATACAAAATATTTAAAACAACCCATTGCATAAAGTATGATCGTAATTTCATTTTGTGGATAATAATAATAATTTGCATTGGCTTAGGGTGTTCAAAGATTGCTAATGCAGTTGTTCTTTAGTTAAATCGAGTTATGTTTAATTAACCAAAGTTCTGTGAGATGTATGGGATAATTAATAGGAATAAAGGATCTCTTTTCTTTATGACACTGCTATATATGTTGAATTTTCATGTTATGCCAAAAATTCTTTTTCTCTCTTCATGAATATTTGGGATGAATGGTGGTAAATTTGTATCTAATAAAATTACTCAAACTTATTGTTTTGTCAAAAAATGACCAACAAAAATATTTCAACTAGGAAATCCTTATTTCGAACCTCATTGGAATTATTTTGGAGGGGAAATCTGTAGCCCAAACCAAATTTGCTTTAAGAACTGAAAAATTGGTTCAGGTTTGTTGTGCCGTTACTATAGTGATAGATCTATCACTATAGTTGTACTCCAACTACGACAATGATTGTTGGGCAACAATGAGACTTAGGGTTAATTAAGACTCTCTTTCAACTGAGCCTCCTTAGGTCATTCTTTTCCTCTAAAAACACCCTTAATAAACCTATCACCTGGAATGATTAAAATTTAGAGGCCATGCTCCATAAGGGGGATTTTGAGGAATTTCCAATATGATTCTAATGTTAAAAGAGACCAGATGCACATAGGATAACACTCACACCTTTGTAATAGTAAAATTCTTCTACAAGATAGGTCATAGTTTAATTATAGTAGACTTGGGCCAGATACACGTAATAATGATAGTAATGTCAGAAGATTTCATATCTTACCTATTATATACAAAGATTGAATGTATAAAATCATAATAACTAGACTAGGTTATGATTATCTAATGTTAAACATTGTGTGATTAAACTAGTTGCTTCTAAATGGTCCCAGATTATATATATGTAAGCATTGGAGGTATGACAATGAATGTGAACATAGTTAGTAGGATAAAAAGGGGTAAAGAAAACCAACGAATGAAATAGGTGTAATGTTAGGGCCAAAGTAGGTTCATAGTAAGTTTTTAGGAGTTTGGTATAGAGAAATTAGGATATAAATAAGTGGTAGTAGAAGCTTGAGGGTAGTTATAGGTTTGGATTGTTTGGAAGAGTTGTGGTATTAGTACATGCATGGTTATTATTGGCAGTAATAGAGTTATGAATATAGCTAAAGTAAAAAAAAAGGAAAAGAGAGAGATAAATATAGTATCTGAGATGGATGTTGTGGAATTGGTGTAGATCAAGGTGAGTGGTAGTCTTAGTATTAGGGTTTAGAGTAGCTAGTAAAGGGGTGTGTTAAGACCTAAGAGTATGAGCATAAAACAGTGAATGCAAGTTATCAAGTTTCACTTGGGGTATAGGCTCTATGAGTTGTTATATATACTTATAGATATATTCAAAAAAGAGTAAATGCATAAATACCCCCTTGATGTAGGCCGAGATTTTTAAAAAGATAGTTAAACTTTGAATTTGACCTATTACCCCATGATTCTTCTTTATTCCTTTGCAAATACACCATTTTCGCAGAATTTGAGTAACAACAAAGAGAGTGAATGCACGAGCCAATTAGGTGTTGCCACGTGTAAATACGTTTAATTTCATATATTTTTTATATTTTTTAATGAAATTTTCCTTTTAATTTTATTTATCAATTAATCAATTTTAATTTCTTCTTCCCCAATTCTCAATTCTCCATTAATCAATCTTCATTTCTTCTTCCCCAATTCTCCATTAATCAATCTTCATTTCTTCTTCCCCAATTCTCCATTAACAACCATTACTCTCTTTTTCTCTTCTTTTTCCCCAATTCTCCATTGAAGCTAGGAAATTTCAAAAAAAAATCCCCTTGATGAATCAAACTAGTGGGATAAAAAAATCATGTATTGACTTTAATATCTTCTTTATATGTTTAAAAGTTGTGAAATCAAGTTTCTTTTTTATGATTAGATTTTTTTCGTCTTCAACACCATTTAATTGAATCATAAAACTCCATTAATGGAGCTTTAATGGAAGAGTTGAAGAAGACAATGGTGTTGAAATCTCATTACCCTTTAGTACCGATTAATTTCTTCTTTCTTCTTCTTCACCATTAATCTTCATTAATGGTATCTTTGTTTTTTCTCTTTCCACTTAATTATATTTCACAAATTTAAATCAACACTACACATACAGAAATCGAAAGGAGAAGAAATAGGAAAGAAAATCGAGTAAACCATTAATGGAGATTAATGGAGAAGAAGGAACGAAAGAAGAAGATGGAAAATGAAGAAGATGGCAAATGAAGGAAGAAGATGGAAAATGAATAGAAAAGAAAACTAAAATACAAAATTAAAAAAGTGGGTCCTTTTTATTACACGTGGCATATTTTAATTTGTTGGTTTAATTTTTTTCCATTCACGCTCTTCAGGTGCGTGTCTAAACACAGGGTTAAAATTTTTGTCAAAATGATACATTTACAACGATTTAGGTAACATTCGTGGGGTAATAGGTCAAAAGTATAGTTTAGGTGTCTTTTTGAGAAAGTCGGATAAGATTAGGGGGGTCTTTATGTATTTTCTTATTCAAAAATTCAAATGTCTACAATAGGTGATATTCTATACGTTTGTACAATGGGGTTAGTTGTAGAAAAACAATTGCTTGAATATGTGCTTATCTGTGTATTGGTGTTTGCGATTGGTTTTGGGCACTACTTATGATTATTGACTATATCTTGCTTTTACATATGATATTAAGCATAATATTGATATTGTATGGTGATGATGTTGACATGGTATTAATAATGATGTTGAGATAGCATTAATAATGATATTGGGATGGTATTATTAAATTATTGATGATGAGATGATGTTGTAGAAGTGATATTAATAATGAGGTTGAGGTGATAAATGATATGAAATGCACATTTTTCATACATGCATTCATTATATTAATTAGAGTGTGTATATATACCTATTATGGGGAATCTTGTTGAAGTATCTGCTTGAGTGTAATTAATGTATGGTTTATCTGTACACTTATTGGAGTAAAATATGATATTGGTAATTGGTTGTGTTTTAGTCATATAAATATGAGGGATAATTGGGCAACCCGATCTATTCCTTATAGCATGATAGAGTCATAGAATCATAGTATTGTCCACAAACTATTAATTATTGGAGATGGAGTAAAGGGTTATGATAGTGGCAAGGAGTAGAGGGTCATGATGATGGCAAGTGTAAATCATAGGATGGGTTATAAGGGGAACAAGACAAGACATAGAATAACTTAGGAGAAGCTAAATTTCCAAAAGGCAAAGATACACAAAAGTGTTAAATGATAGGTTGATCACATAGATTCTAAGAGAAACATGCCAAAGACTAGATGGAAGGTTTAAGTTTCCCAAAAAAAAAAATTTATGTCATGATTTCTCCCTATTTTCTATTATTGATAATTGTTTCTAACCCTAGTCAGTCGATGATACCTACCAATATGTGTGATTTTTCTGATACTACACTTACTATATTTCCAATTGGGGGTGTAGACATGTTGAAAAATTCTTGGAGTTTCTATAGGTACATGTAATACCCTGTACTAATCCTATCTTGTTTTAGCTCTAAGTTGAATACTTAAAGGGTTTAAGTCTTGAAATTTTCTCTAAGTGTTGAGGACTTAGCCATTTTTAAGACCTTCTAACTACAAGAAATTTTAAGTTGACCTTTAGGGCTCCAAGATGATGGTTTTTTAGTTGATTTATTTTTAGGGGAATAAGTAGCATGTTTCGGGTGAGTTTTGCATCTTTCGGATGAGGTTTGGACCTCATTGGATTTCTAAAATAGTAGTTCACCGCGATTCCACCATGTCGCAATGGCTATAGCGATGGCTACCTTAGCACATTACGGTAGAGTGCAAATCGACAATTGTTAATTTCCTGAAACTCATCGTGATTGCACCACGTCGTGGAGAGTATAATGATGACGTAGTCACCGCATTGCGGTGAAGCCTTAAACAACATTCCCGTTATGAATTATAACTTCCAGTGGTAGTTTAGTCTTTTTCCATGCCCCCAAATCGTGAAAACAGAAGATTTAATCCTATTCTAAGCATATTACACTCATTCCTCACCAAATTTCTCTCCAAGAAAACCCTAGATCTTCAACTTTAACTTCAAGAAATCCAAGGTTTCACCGTTCCTTTTTCAAGATAACAAAGAATTTAAGTTTTTGGGTTCAAGAACTTCAAGAAGAAGCTTCAAAAACATCGTTAGAAATTCAAAGTTAAAGATTTTACATTCAATTAATCAAATAAGGTATGTGGGGTTATAAACAAGGACACTTCTTTCATTCTTGTGCCTAAAACTTGATCTTTATTTAATAGTTAATATTTTGCAAATTAGTGTTCATACCCAATTATCATTTTTTTCAAGATTATGATGTTGCAAGTGATTTAAATGTTGAATTGTATGTCTATTTTCACATCTTTATGTGTGTGAGCCTGCGATCAAGATTAGCAATCAAGCAGATAAGCTCCTATATATTTCCAACTTTTGATTTAGTCTTACTACCCAAAGTTTAACGAGTAAGGCCATTCCATGAGGTAAATTGTTCTCATTCATGCAAATTATGAATTCAGCTCAGTTCATGCATCAGTTTTAGATTCAAATATTCAATCATGATTCAATCCATAAGTGTCATGTGTATCATCTCAGTCTTTTCTTAGTATTTCAGTTACATCAGTATCATTTGGGGGAAGAATGATCCCAAGGGGTAGATATTGTAATACCCTGAGTTTTCATGTCCTAAACCTCTCAACTTGTCTTCACGAAACCAGATCTAGCCTGAGGTAAGAGTTACTCCTAAGTTGACTCTCTCGTTTCTATCTCAACCTTATATACACTCTCATGTCAATATATGTAGACAATAAATCAGCTCAGTGATGATATTTAGTTCATGTATCATGTTTCAGACTCAGTTAGAGAAAAGGCATCGTTTCCACCCTAAACTATACCCGAAAAGTCTAAGTCACACCTAAACTATACTAGTGACCTATTACACATCTTAACTATGAAAAAGTGATATTATTACCTCCCTACAACCCCATTCTAAGACGTGTGTGTTACACTTATTTTAGGCGCGTCCAGCCTATTAAATAACAGAGTAAAGGGCTAAAAATATTAAGGGAAAAGTGATCGTTTCCACCCTAAACTATAGTTGAAAAGTCGAATCCACACCTAAACTATATAAGTGACCTATTACACACCTTAACTATTAAAAAGTGATACATTTTACTGACGTGGTGCTGACGTGGCAGCGCGTGTAAAACACTACACCACATGCAAGTGGTGGTATCCTGACAGGGTGTAAATGGTTTCACTTTTTTATAGTTTAGGTGTGTAATAGGTCACTAGTATAGTTTAGGTGTGGCTTCGACTTTTCGGGTATAGTTTGGGGTGGAAACGATGTCTTTTCCCGACTCAGTTATGCACTCATGTTCCAAGTCATGCATGTTCAGTAAAATAATCCAAGTTACCCTGGTACAGTACTCTCAATCTAACCAGCCTCATGCTATGAAAAATGTTCCTAAGGGGGAGATATTGTAATACCCTATACTAATCCTAGCTTGTTTCATCTCTTAGTTGCATACTTAAAGGGTTTAAGTCTTGAAATTTTCACTAAGTGTTGAGGACTTATCCATTTTTAAGACCTTCTAACTTCAAGGAATTTTAAGTTGACCTTCTGGGCTCCGAGATGATGGTTTTTGATTTGATTCATATTCAGTAGCGTAAGTAGCATGTCTTGGGTGAGGTTCGCATATTTCAGATGAGTTTTGACCTCATTTGGATTTCAAAAACAGCAGCTCACGGTGGTTCCATAGTGTTGCGTTGGCTATAGCGATGGCTGCCTTAGCACATCGTGGTGTAGTACAGATCAACAATTGTCAATTTCTAGAAACTCACCATGATTGCACCGCGTCATGGTGAGTATAGCAATGAGGGATTTACCGCATCACGGTGAGGCCTTAAACGGTTTTCCAGTTATGAATTTTAACTTCTAGGGACAATCTAGTCTTTTTTCACTCCCATAAATCATAAAAACGAAAGATTTAACCCTATTCTAAGCATATTACACTCAAATATCACCAAATTTCTCTCCAATAAAACCCTAGAGCTTCAACTTTAACTTCAAGAAATCTAAGTTTTCACCGTTCCTTTTTCAAAATAACCAAAATACAAGTTTCTGGGTTCAAGAACTTCAAGAAAAAGCTTCAAAAACATCGTTAGAAATTAAAAGTTCAAGATTTTACATTCAATTAATCAAATAAGGTATGTGGGGTTATAAACAAGGATACTCCTTTTATACTTGTGCCCAAAACTTAATCTTTATTTAAGATTTCATATTTTTATAAAGTAGGCTTCATACCCAATTATCATTATTTGAAGATTATGATGTTACAAGTGATTTAAATGTTGAATTGCATGTCTATTTTCACATCTTTATATTTGTGATATGATTTTTAAGATTTTCAATTGAGCTTTAAGCATGATATTGTGATTCTTGAATTTTATTATTTTGATCTTGTTGAAGTATTTCAAGAAGTATATTGAGCATAATGTTTTGCTATGAATTGGCACGAGTTTAAAGCATGGGTTTTAAGCCCTAAGTCTAATTATTGATATTTCAAGAAGATTATGATTTAAGCCTCTTTTATAAGTTATTTGCAAAGATTTAAGAAAGAAATTGATCTTTTGATCCTAAGCTAATATAAGGATCCACATTGTTCATACAACTTGAGATTTAAAGAAAGAGAAACATAAGTTGTTTCATTATAAACCCTTATTCTATTTTAAAGTGGATTTCTTAAAGACTGAACGAAAGCATGAGAGTAGTATTTAGCACTAAATTGGGTATGATTCCAAGGTCTCATGCCCTAGAACTACGTTCCACCATAGGATTAAGATTAAGTTCCCATAGTGGGCTAAGTCAGTGATCACTTAAGATAAGGTTATACTCCTTGACAAGAGTATGACATCTCTCCCTATCGTGAGGTTCTCCCCATAAGGGAATAAGACATTGGACTATATGACAGCTCACGTGGTTTATGTCAGTTAGAAAAACCTCCCAAAGTCCCTAATTCCTATGTCCTAAAATAGAGTAATAGAACAGTTTTTAGAAACTAAGTGTAAAGGCTCATATTTTTATTCAGATATTATTTTACATAAGATATTATCTATGGGATTTTAGCTTTAAATTTATAGATATAAAGGTGCGTCCTTTTTACACTTAGACTGCATGATTTGAAAACAAACTTAACTTCATTATATTTACTCCACTAGTAGAAAGAGTAAAAGTACAGTTCTTAGAACTAAGTGTTATGGCTCACAAGATAAGTATAGTATGCTTTATTATTCATGATTTATGATTTTTAGCTTTTAGTTATTCAAACCAGTGTGAGTTATTTACACTTAGCATGCATTTTTTACAAGTTATATGAACTTTGAGATATTGTTTTTACTTATGCATTCACCCCCACATGCACAATACAATCCAAAAGTACTGAGTCGCATATATATATCTATGTGCTACATTGTTTAATAATGTAGGTATAAGTTGTAGTATGCACATCATAGTCAGACAGTTGCAGATTCCAGCCAGTAGTTGATGAGTCCTCCTACTTCAGGGATTTCAGTTAGATGTTATTTATGTTCTTTATTTTCTTACTCATATGTATTGATTAGTGGTAGTTATATTCATTTCCCAGCTATCTATAGTCAGTATAGTAGAGGTTTTATAGATGTCAGTCAGAGTCAGTCATGTAATTTTAGTTCCTCTTTTTAGCTATACCAGAATGTAAAATTGTATCAATATTGTATTTTTCCCAGATTTCATCATGATTATATTTCCACACAGTAAACTCAGTTAGTTTACACATATTTAAATCAGTTGCTTAACAGTATGCCAGTACAAAGGTTAGCTTGGGATCACTTGTGGTCCTAAGCACTGTGTGGCGATTAGGGGGTAGTCTCGGGTCGTTATAGTACAACAATAAGTACTCTACACAAACTCCTGTCCTTGTACTCTCACATGGATGTTGTATTCTGGATCCTCTTCTTTATTTCTTAGTTTTCTTGTACCACTTTAGATTAGGTTTTGGAAATCACTGTTAATTCTTTACACCATGATTAAGAAATTTTTCTTTTTATAGAGATCATCTATTTATTTTTTCACTTAATTGAATGGTTGGATAGTAAGGGTTCTCCTATCTATAGTTGAGTTAGGTAGGTTCCTATAAGATCCATGGTTTGGATCATGAAAAGATGATATAAAAACCTAGGTTATTTCTCTTCTTATACAGGAACAAATATCATGTTGAGTCCTACATATTGGAGCATTGGCGTCCACGACAAATTTGTAGGAATCTATAAGGCATTTAGGAAATTAGTTTTTCTTTCTTGTCTCCTAACATGCTTATTTATTTTTTCTATCTGAGTTGAGTCTAATTTTTATCTGACAAATTCCTATTGGCATCTCAACCATCACAATTGGGATTAGTTGGTCTGAATTGGTATCTCAAAAGTGTTTGGAAGGTTGGAATACTATAATTCTAACCAGTAGAGATTAATAAGATCCATAGGACTTATATTTTAATGTTTGAGTTATAGTTGATTATGGGGATATTGTAGTTGTCATTGTTGTTGGAAAGCACAACTCTTTCATTAATTCATTGATTATGCTAACTAGAAAAATAATTGAGCCTTAAATATTTTGTTGTGTTATTGTAACATGCTATGTGCATTCCTAATGTGTATTGTCACCACATTGATTAAATTATTTGTTTACTATGTAACATTGTCATGACACGAGACTACCCCCTAGTCGTAAAATGGTGCATAGAACCACAGGTGATCCCAACTAACCTATGAACTGGCATGATACTTGAGCATCTGAATGAAATTGTAGAAAAAATAAATTTGTTGAGAGGAAACATAATCATAAGGAAATCTGAATAAGTATAACAATGATAAAGTTTAAATCATGATAAAACTGAAGAAAGAAACTTGAATTACATGTAATAACTCTGACTAACTATTTATGTAGCCTCTACTATACTGACTATAGATAGTTGGAACATGCCTCCAACTACCACTAATCAATATATATATGAATAAAAACAAGATAGAGCATGAATTACAACTGATTGGAGTCCCCGATATAAGAGAACTTATCATCTGGTAGCTGGAAGTTGCAAACTTTCTAATTATGATGTGTAGGCTACAATGCTACCTAAATTATAAGACAATTTAGCACATAGACATATATATGGGTCAGTATTTAGAATGTACTGATTATATGGAGACATGCACTAAATCATGAGAATCTTGAGCACATACTTTAAAATTGAGGATATAAGCTATTTACTGAAACATACATTTGCAATATGGCTATGTGTGAAAACTGTAAATCAAAGTAAAATTTATAAATTATGAGATTAAGACAATTTTGTAAGCTAGAAAGAGGTAGAAACATGAATGTTGTATGCAAATCTCTTGTAAGGCTGAATATGCTGTAAAAACTGTACTGAGGATGATGCATGAATACTGGGTCTGAAACTATGTTGTGGAAACTGACATAACTCAAGGATCTTAATATACAAATATACTACATATGAATGAATAAGCATACAAACCAAACATAACATGTACTAAGCAGGTCTGATTAACTGAATGGTTGATGCCCGTATGACTAAACAATTGGAATATAAGTAAATGGATAACTAATGTTTGTATACTAAGTATTCGATATATGAATACCAACTAAGTGATATCTTAATACTGAATAATGAATAATTGAATACTAAGTAATTGACATCTGGATACTAATTTACTGATATCTGAATACTAATTAGCTGGTATCTTATACTAAGTAGTCGATATATGAATACCAACTAACTGATATCTTAATATTGAATAATCAATAATTGAATACTAAGTAACTGACATCTAGATACTAATTTACTGATATCTTAATACTAATTAGCTCGTATCTGTGTACTAATTAACTGATATCTGAATACTAATCACGTAAAACTGAATTGCACTAAGTCTGAATAATTGGAATGAAATTGTGGGAGGTATTATGTAACCGACATGTCCTAATCTAAGCTAATCGGGGTCCAAAATGTAACCCTAGTTGGAAAGGTATCAGTACCATGCCACGGGTACTAACACTGGCTGTGTGGATCCACTAAACTGGTGTCCCAAATAATTAGGGTGTCACCCTCTATTGGTAGGTGCTCTCATGAGATATGCGTCAGCCATCGGTTGGAAGGAAAACATTTTAAACCTATACTGGCTATTTAGTTCTAGAACTCAAGAACTGCTACTAAAGATCACACCCTCTACTATAAGGTAAGCCCTCATCCCTGGTTTACTCGGTGCTAAATCCTACTCCTAACTGAACTAACATTGGTACTGAACTGAACTAAGTTTAACTGAACATTATTCCTGATAGTGCTCATCATGATCATAAATATTTGAGTATAATGAAAAGATTCATGGATGAACTGACTTTTTATTTAAAAATATGAAATCATGTAAAACACATAGGTATCAGGTGTTTATAACCCACTAGCACTAGCTGATCCTAAAAATATGATATTAACACTCAAAGTTGTAATATGGAAGTCAGGATTCAAAGATCCGAAGAATAAAAATTTCACCAAAACAAGTGAGAAGGGTGAACTTGAACATGGGAATGTCTTAAACATGATAAAACAACATGATTACATGGCTCAATTCGTAATTCGAGGATTTAACATGAAACCAATGTACTCTGACATAAAAACTTGCAATTCAAAAAATGAAATAGCATAATTCACTTGGAATAACTTGTAGACATAACTTTTAATATATTTAGCATGAAATTCCTGGATTAATTTCATAAAGTAAGAGAAGATTTACACTTCTAAGTCAAAATAGGGTTTTTGGGATCAATGGGTGAAAGGGACCCATTGATGAATACCCACATACCTTAATTGAATGGATTCTTGAAGAAATTTTGAAATTAAAGCTTGAATCCTTTTGTTCTTGAGAGAAGATAATTGGATTATTGTTCTTCTAAAAGAGGAGAGCTTCTACGTGAGGTTTTTTAAGAAAGGGGCAAATAAAGCCCTTTTTAGTGTTATAAACCATGCTTTGGACGTTTTGGGTTGAGGGGAAAGTACCAAATTACCCCCTTGGCCCATAGAAATATGAAACAGTAAGAAAATATGCCCCTTGGTACTCCCCCTAGTCGGTGGGAGTATCCTCCATGAAGCGACCCACAGTATCATGGAATAGCCCTCGTGGCATGGGCATATTGTGAGCCCTTACTATTTCTCACAAAAATGGTCATAACTTTTAATTCGGGTGTAGGATTAAGGCGAAATAGGTATTGTTGGAAAGATAATTCAATTATCTATAATTTGGTGTGTATTTAGCTAAAAATATACACATATATAAAAATTTATACACGTTCAAATTTGACCCTTGTAGAATCAAATGCCAAAATTTGGTCGAATCAAAGGCTCTTAGCTCAACTTTGCTCTAAGTGATTCCTATGAACATTTTTCACCTTTATAAAACATCATAAACTAGGATAATGATCATGACACATTTATCAAAAATCAAATCATGGGATTAGAGTTTACACATATAGGAACGATGGTTCAAAGTCTAGCCTAAAAATGTAGGGTGTTACAAATGTCTGAACTCCTTAAGTGTAAGTAATTATTATGTTTGATTTTGGATGGGTGGATATAAAGGGACTCAATAAACATAAGGGATGGGTATTCGTTTAGTGTGTATCTTTATTTTCGTGATTTAATACACATCTCACCTCTTAGTAAGTTGAAGTATTCCTTAATTTCCATCAGGATCTTGATGAATCACTTGGGTAGCTTGTTGATTTCTAAGAAAGTTGTCTTGTAGGTTAGTTACTTGAGATGAGTAGAAATGGAATTATAAGTGTATTGAATGAATTTGAGGGATTTAAACTGTGTTAACAATAATTTAGAATCATAAATTTAAGCATTTTAGAATTAAAATTTGCTAAAGCATGTGGGATAAAAGTGTTTGAGGGATAACATCATGTTAGAAAGGACTTTTAATTAGGTAAAAAAACTAGGGCCATTAGTGGGCATCGCAACAGTAGTGGATCTTCACTTCTCTATGGTACGTTGTATCAACATGTTTGCCATTGTAGCAGTGATTCCTCTGTTGCATTGGCTCCTAGCTAGTAAACTACCCGGGCCACCCCTGTTTTACAATTTTTGTGCATTACAAAAAAATTACCCCATGCCTATAAAATTTAAATTTGGAAATAACTTTTGACTTTTATAGAAAACTAGCTATTTATTAAAAGTGTGTGATAATATTAGATGTCCCAAAACTTGACAAATATGGGAAATAGTTGTTTATTACATACCCCAAATGGGGAAATTCAAGGACTAGAAAATAGTAAAGAAATAAAGAAGAGGGATCTAGCTGGTGGCTGTATTATCTCTGAGGTTTGAAGAATCTGAGACCACTTTCTCCATTAGGCAAAGGAATAAAAACTCCTCTACTTCCTTTCTCGATAGCTTTGGTAGCATCTTGGGGGAAGCATACTTGAACATCACCTGCATAGCCCTCCACATCCTAGCTAGTAAGTAGGCCTAAGAGAGACTTTTTTACTTCTTCCCATCTAGCTCCCTTTCTAGTTCTGCATAGGCTTGGGCTAGTTATAGTGGAGCAGTAGATCTTGAACGAGCCAACCTTGGGGTAGGAAATAGAGTCCTCTCCATGTAACCTCATACAATGGCAAGGTAGGTATTCCATCCCCTAAGGGATAAAAAATCCTATGTAGAAGGGGTTCAAGACTCATCGGCCCCTCTAGCCCTGCTACTCTCACCTTTCTCCCCTACCTTTCTTTTTTTCTTGATCACTCCCTACACACCCTTACCCCTTAGTGGGTGAAGGCTATTTCACATTCCTATAAGATATTATGGTCATTACTTTATATCTATACCCTTTTGGATAGCTTGCTGATTAGGGGGGGAATGAAACGATCCCTTAAATATTCTCCCTTAGTGTACAAATATAGACAGTCATCTATAACCTGCGTCCCCAGATTTACCAAAATCCCCAAAATAGAACATGCTACCATTATATCTCGATGAAAGGTCCGACTAGTCATATTTTTTAAAGCACGAATCCTCTAGAACACTAGCTGCAAAAGAGCACATGCTACCATCATAGCTCAATCGAAGGTCAAGCATGAATCATCTATAACCTGCGTCCCCACATTTACCATAATCCCTAAAAGAGTACAATCGATAATTATAGCTCGATGGAAGTCACACTATTCACATTTCCTAAAGCATGAATCCTCTAGGACACTAGCTGTAATAATATCTAAGCCTCCTTAAAAAATTTAGAACTATTGGTCCCTTGGGGCTGGACCACCTTACCTTATCCCCTAACCCTCTGGCACAAAGATCATGGTTGCCCAATTTACTTCTAACTCAATAACCTTAGACTTAAAGGTGGCATTAGATAGGTTTGGAACCTCCACATTGTCGTTAATAATGGCAACATCAACCGAAACATCTTTTTTTCCTAATACAAATGGTTGGAAGGGGCACAGATAATTCCATAGCTGGGAGTATGACATAGAACTCCCTATTTATTATAGATTGCTCTCAGGTGTGGTCTTCACTAGTAACTCCCAACTAGAGGCCTTTAATCGATAGTAGAAGTATGATGCCTCATCTTTTTCATACTTCATCATGAAATCTCTCTCACAAATAAAACCCCTATTATGTCACCCCTCCTCATAATGATTACGCCTAGCAAATTTGAGAGAACTTTGGTGTTAGGGTTATTCTCTTTAATAGTTTTGTAAATATTACAATCACGATAAACCAAGTTATGATTCTACGGGAGGCAATAAATTTCAAGAACATGGAAAAATAAAAGTATAAGGATCTACTGTAAGGTGTCTCTATAGCAGATATTTTGTCACTACAACAGTGTTGCTACAGCGGAAAAAGTTCTATTGCAGTAGTGCCGCTATAATATCAAATCCACTATTGTAGCGATACCATCAATTCCAATAAGTCCTAACTCTCTCCTATGGTGGGTTTTTGACTTCTCTAAGTATTTTTTATTTTTAAAGCATAGATCAGGTATGGTAAAGTTTTTGTGAACTTTTTCATACTAAAATTGGAGTTATTAACACCAAAAATCAAGTCAAAATTATTCAAAATCCTTTTAAAGGGTGACTCTTCATCTTCCAACCTTTCCATGCCTGAAAAACACCATGAACATCATCAATCTTGTGCCTAAAATAGTGTAGGAGTGTTCGGGATGTAGGGAAATTATCATGCTTGACAATTTGTGCAAGAACACACCAAAATTTGAAATTCAATATTTCTCCAAAAAATAATTGAAAATCTCTTTCTACTCTACATTTCATGATTCTATGGTGGTAAATGCATAAATAAAGAAAGTAGTTAGATAAAAAATTACCTTGAATTATCATTAGAAAAAGGTTACCTAGGAGAATTTGAGAGAATTTTTAGAGAGTATTTGAAAGTGGGGGAAATAAAACATTTCTCCCTATTCTGATTCCCAATCACCCAGTAGTAATAAGTTTCCTACTATAGCGGCAGGCTCTACAAACATTGCATTTTATTCATAATTTTCTTGTGTTGTTGTATTTTGTGATGCATATAATATTTTAAAATAATACTTTTCATAAAGAATGATTGTATTTTTATTTTGTGGTTAATAATAATACTTGTGTGTTAGGTTAAGGAGTTCAAAGAATTCTAATATGTAGGTTAGCCAGTTATGTTGAGTTATTTTTTACTAACCAAGTTTTAGTGAGATATTATGGGTTTAATAATGAGAAAGGGGGATCACTCTTCTTCTCATCACCTTTACATATGTTGAATTCTGAGGACATGCCAAAATCTTTTTCCCTACTTTGTAACCAATCAAGGATGAGCGGTGGGTAACTTGGTATCTAATATAATGACCCAAATCATTGTTATATCAAAAACTAACGTAGAAAATTATTCTGACAAGGAAATTATTGTTATGAACATTTTAGGAATTATTTCATGGGAAAAAGTTATGGGTCAAACCAAATTTGGGCCAAAAATTGAAAAATTAGTCCAGTCCTACTACCCTACTACTACAATAATAGATCCATTATTGCAACTATACTCCAGCTATTGTAGTTAGACAGTAATTGGCCCAAGGTTTAACTAAGACCATCTTTCAATTGAGCCTCCTTAGGTTGTCCCTTTCCTAAAAAACATCCTTAATAAACCTATAACCTAGAATAATTAGAATTTAAAGGGCAAACTTAACGAGGGAAATTTTGAGGCCTCATTAGAAGAGGGAAGATGCATGTGAGGCAACTCTCTACTCTCTACAATAGTGGAATTCATTTATGAGGTAGGTTATGGTTTAATTATAGTGATGTCAAGAGATTTCATATCTTAGGCCTTTAGGCATGACATTTGGATTGACAAAATAATAATAACCAAACTAGTTTATGACTGTATGGTGATAAAAATAGTGTTATAAAATTTATTTCTTCTTAATGGTCCTAGAGTATATGTATGTATGCATCAGAGGTAAGCTGATAAATGTAAACATAGTTAGGGGGTTAGAAAAATGGCAAGGATAACCTACGAATGAAATAAGTACGATGTTAGGTCCAGAGTAGGTTATTAGTGAGTTCGTATAAGTTTGGTAAGGCATAGCTAGGGATACAAATAAGTGGGTAGTAAAGTCTTATGGGTAGTGATAAGTTTGGATTGGTTGGAAAAGTTGTATGATTTGTACATGTGTGGTTGTAAATAGTAGTAAATAGAGTAATGAATATACACAAGGTAGAAGGAAAGGGAGAGAGAGAGAGATATAGTGTCCAGGATGGATGCCATTAAATTGGTTGAGGTTGGGGTAAGTGGTAGTCTTAGTATCAGAAATTAGAGTAGCTAGGAAGGGGGTTATGACCTATGAATATGCGCATATAGCGATGAGTGTGAGTTTTTAGGTGACACTTGAGATCTGGGATCTATATGTTCTAATATATGTTTATAGATAAATTCACAAAATACAAACATATAAGGTAGGTGATATAGTATACTTCGGTATAATGCGGTTATCTGTAGAAAAAGACTTGCTTGACTCTGTACTTATATGTGAATTAAGTATTGGTGATTGCTTTTTTAGACTACTTGTGACTGAACTTGCTTTTTCATATGATATTGAGCATATCATTGATGTTGATATAGTAATAATGTTGAGATGGTATTGATGATGATGTTGATATTATATTGATGTTGATATTAAGATCATGCTAAAATAATGTTAAGATGATATTATTATATTAATAGTGATGAGATGATTTTGTTAATGTTGATGAGATGATATTAATGATGAGGTTGAGGTGATAAGTGAGATGATACATACATTTTGCATATATTCATTCATCATATTCATTTGAGTACATGCATATACATAGTGTGGGGAATCTTGCGAAAAATTTTGCCTGTGTGTAATTGATGTATTGGATATCTATAACTTGTTGGAGTAAAGGATGATGTCAGATATTGGTTGTGTTTAAGTCATATAATTATGATCTAGTCATTATAGCATGCTGGAGTGGTGGGGATCATATTATTTTCCGAAAATTGTTAGAGGAGGAGTAGGGGGTCATGTAGAACCATAGGATGGGTTATGAGGGGAACAAGTCAGACTTAGAAGAGCTTAGGAGAGGCTAAATTTCCAAAGGATAAAGATATACAAAATGTCAAATGACAAGTAGGTCACAGAGATGCTAAAAGCAACACTCCAATGACTAAATGGAAGGATTTAGCTTTTAAAACTTTAGTTGATGTCATGATTCCTCTCTATTTAATATTGTTCTTATTTGTTTCTAACCCTTATCGGCTAATGATACCTGCCAGTATGTGTAGATGTACTGATGCTACAATGGGGGTATAGCCATATTGCAAATTAGTTGGAATTTCTAAAGGTACAATGATGGGTACTCTACAACAGCTCATGTACTTATACTCTCACATGGTTGTTGTATCTTAGATCCTCTTCTTTATTGGTTACTGCTCTTACACTGATTTATATTAGGTTTGAGAAATTATTGTTAATTGTTTTCTGCATTATCTTATCTATTAAATGTACTAAACAAGAGTTTTATTTATGATTAAGATATTTTCCTTCTTTTGGAGATTATTTATTGATTTCTGCTCTTAATTGTGTGGTTGGGTAGTAAGGGTTTTCTTATCTCGAATTGAGTTGGGTAGTTGTCCATACGTTTTGTGGGTTGGGTCGTGGCAATTCTGCACCAACAACTTATATCTATAGTATATTAAAAGTGTAAAGGGCCTTAGAAATATTGTTTAAACTTTTATACATTCAGTAAAAGTTTTCGCAATAGACTAAATTGTCTTCACATTTTTCCTTCAATAATTATACCATTAATTTTATATATTAAATATTGACTAAAATAAATATATTAAAATTAAATGAATAAGGTTTTCTTAGTACGGTTAAACTCCTATGTTTATGGTAAATTTTCTTTGAATTTATTTTTGGTGTGAGTTGGGCGTCCAAAAAATTTGGGGAAAAAATCTTTTCAAAAAACTAGGTAGCAAAACCTTTTCCAACTAAAATATGCTTGCTCAAAAAAAAATAGGCAAAAAACTTTGTATTTAATTTTCAATTATAACTCAATTCTTTTGATATAGAACTATTAAAGCCACGAGGAAGCTTCTCATGATTATCACATTTTTATATATTTTGTGAGATTCCATTGCTTTCATAAGATGCAAGGGATATGACAAGAAAAATCTTATATTTGTTTCTTCATTCCGTATTTTTCTTTTGTTTTTTGATAATATAGTTGAGCTTAATGTTGGATATGTTGTTGATGGTTATTTAAGGGATCGAGGCATCGGTGTGTGTGTTGTCATGTTCACTGTGAGTGGAATCAGTGTGATAGTGCAATTGTTGGTGCTTATACTGAGAACTTCCCTATGAATTGTAGGAGGTCCTAATACTAATGACTTTGGAACTAATAGAATTCTACATCATACTAATGGATGTTTGCATTTTTCTCTATTCTTCAAAATTTATGTTCTCTTTAAAGATGGTTATCCAAGTTTTAAAATCTGATAGCTTCTTGGTGGAATACTTTCTCTTTTGCTTGTTTGAGTTTCATGGCTTATCGTATTTTTTCAAGTCAGGGGCAGTTGTGTTTGTGTTTTTTCTGGGAATGGCCTCAATTGGGTTGTATATGTAACGTACATATCCTATGTTATCGAGAGGTATTATGTTTTTTTCTTCTTTTTTTTTTGGATAAACAAGCACACCTTGATTAATTACTTTAGGACAAAGTTAGTTTTACCTTATAAATAAAATATTTCTTATTGATCATATTTCATTGCTCAAACTTTATGGTGAGTTTTATGGTTTGATTTTATATGTATATATATCCTCTGCGTATATGATGGTTATATTGGTACTTTCGTTGAGTGTTTCCAAGACCCAAAAGAAGAACATAATCCAAGTTCTAGCACCTATTGTTTTGATGTTCGTTCATATTAGTAGTTACAGTATTGATCTTACAATATATTTTTTCTTTGTTTTTTATTACTATATGTTATTTCATGTACCATGATCGTTGTATTATCTTGTTGTAGTTTTGATTTTTCTATTATCTGCTATTTCTGTTATTATTATTGTTTCTTATACTTTCGTTGCTTCTTTTTGTTTGAGTCGAGGTTCTATTGTAAACAACCTCTCAAGCTTTGGAGTCGAGATATAATCTGCATATACTTGATCCTTTTCACTTTACAAAATATAGAAGAATTTTTTTTTGGGGTGGGGGGTGGGGGTATTCTTAGTATCAAAAAAATCAAAGATAATCAAGGTAGTGTTGAACGATCGATTAGGAAGAAGGTAAAGGTGGGGTATGATGAAGATGATACCATCGGTGAATTGAAGAAATTGGTTACAATACCACTATAATAAACAATAGGTAACATTTGGAATCTTAGAATTTTATTGTAATTTTGGTGTTAAACAAAGAGACATAACACCGTTTCAAAGTTCTCATGCCTATGTTCCGAATTCTGTTGAGGACTTAAGATTTATCCAACAGGTGAAGAATAGCCTTTTATCCTTCTTGATTACGTGTTTTATCAAAAAAAATAGAGCTTGAGGTTGGTTTTAAGATTAAGAAGGAAGGATCATCTAAAGAGAGAAATCCTACCAGAAAACATAGATCGGAGACACATATATTTAGAGCTAGCATGAACATGAATTAAAAGTTTAGTCTGAATATGTATCCAAAACCACAAAACAAAGCATGAAATACCATTACTTTGTCATATTATATTAGTTGGCTAAGAGTGTTTTGCGTCTTTTATTTCCTTGCACTAATTAACATGATATTTTCTAAAATGTGATCACTGCTTTAACAAATGAAAGATGTCCCACTGTTGGCAATTTATTGTTGTGATTATGAGATCAGTCGTATTATGCAATTTCTATTGCCTTAAGAGTGTAGAATTTTACAATTACCTCATTTATGAAAATTATTTCTCCTGTTACCTCTATATTTCTCATACGGTTACTTAACCAACACCTTTTATTTCAAAAAGTTCCTTACTTTTGTTTTTTAACACAAAATTCACTTAATTAATGGTAATTATTTTTTAAAGTCATTCAATCTTTTAACAGTTGGAATGGAAAGACCTAATATGGATGAAAAGATGTTGCAGATAAAATATTAGAGAGACTTATCTAAAGGAAAAATGGTGATGTAAAAGGGAGACCCCAACACTTGATATCCCAAAGATAAGGTTTCAAAGGAACTTTTCAAATTTGGAAATGTGGTCTAACAGTAACATGAAAAAAAAGCTTTATATCATCCTTGGATGATCTTTTGTTCCGTGCTATAAAACCAATAACCTCTTCACAACAAACTCTTAACTAACAAAAAACCTAGCTTTGTCATATCTAATCCTAAGCTAGGCAGTGGACTCTTATCCAAAAAATAAGGGCCCTTAGCTTCTCTAGGCAGCTTCTTATAGTTACCAAACACGAGAGATCTACCATTTTTTAAAAGAATTTTTTTTTTTAAAATGTTTAGTTAATTAATTGTATGAGAAACTAACTCATTGTTAAAATCTTCAATTTTTCAAAGTAAATATTGAAATAAAATTTACAAACAATGAGTTATATACTTAATATTATATATCCTTTACACCATTTTCAAGTAGTTGACTGTCGCCTTTGAGTATTTGATTAGCTTATGATGCTTAGTTTTGATATTTGTAGGATGATAATAGTAGCATTAATTCATGAGGCTTGGTGAAATTTCAAGTGAAAATGAAGAATATTCTTCCTACTTTGTCCAAAATAAATTCTCGTGTGATAAAGAAAACATAAGATCAAATAATCTTAAGTGTTGGATTGTCTCTGGAGATGGCAATGGGCGGGTCAATTTTAATGTTTATGGTGGTTTAAGTCTTATTCAAGGAGGGTTCAAATAATATTTTTCAAAGTTGGGGTGGGCAGGGTGGCTTGTAGGTCTATGTGGTTTTATTGCAAGTTTAAACAAAAATCATGTTAAATAATATATAACTAGCAACACTAAACTTCTTTTTTTATGGTTAGTAAATTAATTTTAAGACTAATTACAAAACTTAAAAATCTTATAGTAACATGTGATTTAAATTATAAAAATTAAGATTAATTCATCAAACTGAAAAAGTCTGAAAAGACTGCCCTATAATAATGTAATTAATAGACGTCTAGGATCTTTATAAGACTATGCGCAAACCCTGTTCATATGCCTATCTGGTCAGTAGGCACACTATTGATTGGAGCCTGGAGTTGAATTTAATATAATACTTTCATTATTTTATGATGTCGAAATGATCTAATAGATCCTTGTATTTGTATGAATTTGTATTGTGAACCCTCTTACACAAGTTATTTTCAATGAACTCTTAAACTCAATAAAACATAATATTTAAGCCCCTCTGACCATTGATCAAACTTATGTGGCATATCTTTGCTGAGTCAGATGTAGTGCGTGAAATCAATTATTTTTAAAGCGTGTGAATGTGATATATTTGATTAAAAATTATTAAATTCATGAACAAAAAAAATCAAATATACGAAAGAAAATAAAAAATAATAAAGTTGAAAACGTTGGATACCCCTCCCTCTTCTTCCACATCTTTGTCATTTACACAATGGACACCCACCGACCCTCTACAATAATACACCCCCCCAAGCCCCTTCCTTATCGTTCCCTCCAGTGTCGCTTGCTCACCCACCTGTAACTTTATTTTCATAAAGAAAATCATAATATTTACCACCATTAATGAAGAAGTGGTGTTCTTCTATCTTCATAAATTATATGATCGCATATTCAAACAAAAAAACAACTATCAATTTTTACATCAATTAAAGTTCAAAGAGAAGGTATGGGTATGAGTTTATGTATGGGGAGTAATAATGGGTACTGAAAATTTTTAAAAACTCTATTAACAAGCTTGATAAAGCTTGAGAAACAACAAATGAGTTATGAAAATTTGTGAAATTAATTCAAAACTTTGATTGGGGCTCATTGAATTTGCATTTGTAAACTTGTAACATTTTTCAGATTTTGTAAAAGTGGTATATTTGATTTAATTTATTTTTAAAAATTTAATTCTAATGTGTCAATTAAAAAATAACGTGGAATTCCACATGTAGTAGGTGTATTATACACAGCCTAATCGGCTGAAAAAAGTGTTTAAAATATTTGTTTCATTGAGTTTAAGGGTTCAGTTGAAAAAGGGTTGAGTAAAAGGGTCAAAAATACCAATTCAAACAAGTACAAGTGTACATTAGATCATTTCACCTATATATGATGAATTCACAATTTATACTGCTACAAAAAACTGTTATGTTGGGTGACTTTATGCACGGGGGACGAGGCGGGTTAAATATGACAAAAAATTGCTATGGGGAGTGGGCGTTGCGGGTATCATAACATTTTTATATGGACAAATTTATATATATATATATATATATATGAGGGGAGGGGGGGATGAGTATCTATAACAACAGCGTAGTTGAAATGGATAAAAAGAGCAAGGGCAGAACTATAGTAAATTTTTTGGTGTTCCGACACTCATTAAATTTGACACAGACTAGGTATAATTATATAAAAATGCATAAAATCTGATATAAAATTTATAAAAGAACCCAGTAAGCTAAGAAGATAGTCGGGTGTTTTAGTATCCAGACAGAATCTTAAAGCTTTGAATGTCAATATGTGTGTTCGAACCTTTCATGCATCCATAACGCCTAAATCCTGGATCCGCCACTGACTAAAAAAGCATACATTTTATCATCAAAATTTTATATTACACAGATTAATAATGAGTAAGTTCCTACTTAATTAACTACATTTTTTTTCATCAAAATTATAAATTATCTATTTAAAACTTGTGTACTTAATAGAATAGCCTACACACAATAATTTATATTTTTCTATACTTTTATTCTTAATTAACGCTTGATACACATGCAATGCGCGTATCCTAAACTAGTTTTTACTAAAAATGCTATAAATTTCTCATGTGATAGCAAAATACCCTGATTCTTTTTTCTGTAGTTACTATTTAATGGTACGAACACACTCGTCCAATTGGAACTCAATTTCATGCATGTTTTCCTATTCAGGTATTAATTTTGCTTGTTAAAGAATTATTTTACATTCCACAATAAAAAATCAATCACGACCTATCAAAATTACACCAAACATTTCAAATCAAACCTATAATTAATGCTCAAAAATTTAGAAATTTCAAAATAATTTTGTGATCCTTAATACTAATAACAAACTTTTTGTGGACATATTTTACTTAATCATGGCCAAATGACGACAAATGTTCAAAATCTCATCTGGAACTTCCTAAACACAAACCAAATATATTATTATCTTGGAAATGGCATTCCAGACTCAATCGTGCAGTTATTATTTTCAATGGAGGTTGTATCAACAAACTACCCATGAAACCAACTCTAGGCAACTTAAACCCAACTTCAAGCTTAAAGACTCAAAATCAAATCGAAAGCATCAGAGCTCGAACCAACCATGCTACTAACCCAAAATTGACATTCTGGATAAAATGAAACTAACGAAACTCTTATTCGACACTCGAATCATAGAATGTTTATCAAAGTTGACTATACCACTTTAAAGGCTACTGAAAATCACAAACTCATATAAATTAATCCCGAAAGCTTTGGGGACCTTGCCAGCCATTCCCACAACTCATAAATAACATAAAGCAACAATGGAGAAGGGGAAAATGGTTAAAATACAGGAAAACCTAACAATCACCCAAAGGATTGTTATATTATCCACCACTAAAACACATGTTCGTCCTCAAATATAAAGACATGAAAGGTAGAAATAATTGACAAGCAACCAAAAATATCACCTAAAACCTCATGCAATCACTCTCAAATAGAGTCACGTCTATGGAACTATCAATCTAACTATAATAACAAGAATTTCTTCACATAATGACTCACAGGGTCACATCTCTAGCATCTGAAGCCAAATTTCTCAATGAGCTGAGATTTTTTATTTTTGAGCTTCCTCTATAACCAAAAACTAAATAGATTATCATAGAATCTTTGGACATACCTAGTTGACCTGAATCTATTGAAGAAACTACAAATCACTGATTTCACCACAAAATCAATATCATCCCTAAACTCAAAAATAGCAAAGAACCCATGGAGCTGCATAACAACTCTATACAGTACTAAATCAACTCACTCAAGGCTGATACCATAATTATTCATCAGATAACACTCTTTCCTCGAGCTAAATAATCAAGGATAAAAATTGATATCAATACAACACAAAACCTCAAAAGGTCACACTTAGACCACTTAGATTACTATTAAATAGTCATATTCTCATGCTCAACCATTTAAGGAAACTGAGAGTTATCATAAAACTTTGCATACCATAGATATTAGCTTTAGATGGAACCTAAATTCTTATGCAACCCATAGAGAGATTGCAACAATTGCTACATCTCATCGATGGTCGCCCAAATCATAGATCAAATCTTGAGAAAGTATTCACTAATCTCCTCACGAGTCACTGATGAACCATATTATTAGAACTTCAAATTTCAAACTCATGGTTATAGCATATCTCTACATATTTTAAAATTTCTTATGTTCAAGTTCCTTATCTTTTTCTTAATCATTACCCTTTTAATATTCTTTGACACAAGAACCATGGAATAATATCGCATACTCTACATCAAAGTTCTTAAGCCAAATATTTCATTAAGCCCTTTAACTTCCAAAGTAATAAATGCTACATACTGGGTGCTTTCGATTCAAAAATCCTTCCAAATCAAAAGAAAGTAACAGTATAAGATGAATTCCTTCAAGTCTAATCGAGGAGTATTTCAACACCATAAGTCTTTATGCATAACAAAAGCTAATCACTAAGGAGTAACAAACCGCAAGGCATAAATGCCTGAAAATTATTTCTTATCCAGTTAAAATCCTTTACAAGTCTAATCCACAATAAGGACTTCTTACCCTAACAAACAAGTATAAATAATCACCCCCACAATCTGAATATACCAAAGCCTACAATCAATCCACAACATAACTATCAAGAATATCATACCCAAATCACATTGAAATTCATAATACTCAAATAAATCAAATCAAATCTAGTTATATACTCTAAATAAGTCACACCAAAAGATTGGCACACCTGATCCCTAACTAGATAATCATAGACTAGTAATATGGATAGAGATGACATGAAGCTCATAATTCATATCAAGACCCAATATGAAATAAGTTAGCATATATAAGAATGTAAGAGCACAGTCAAACACCACAAGGATAGATCAAAAGTGTACCCAAACCATACATGTCACAACTACTATCAAGTCTATAGGGTCGCTTTTCTGCATGCTTCTCACATATCTATATTACTCTTTTAAGAAAACCAGAGTGAATTAATCCCAAAAAAAAAGAGAAAGTGAACCAATTGTCCTATCCTTAACCACAGTCCCCCACCACTATTTGGCTAGGAAAAATAACTGAAAGATAGCAAAATCAACCCCATTAGAACCTACTAACACGCCCCAAAACTGAGCCATGTCGTAGGGTTACCTGAAGCCCACATGAATCGAAGGTCGCCCAGATAACCCAACCCAATTATCATCACATCCATCATAAGGGTCGGGTGAATCCCATCCATATAATATGATAGAGGAAATAATGTTAGAAGCCATGACTTAAACATGTCTAAACACTTCGTTGGATTTATCAAACTAACCAATATACCCAAGTCCACATCCATCCACAATACCTCTATACGAACCAATGTTTATAAATGAATATATTAGGATAAGCCCCCAACAATAGCCAAAACAAGTCAAAATGACACAGTCTAAAGATAGGAGACCAAGAAAGAATGCCTTTCAAAGTAAGAAATCTCATCACTCCAAAGTCAATGCACGAACCACTTAGATCACCTAATCACTATGTAGGAAGAGAAGATGATGCTTCGGATCCTATGTCACATAGGGACAGCATCCGGAGATGGTTAGCGGTTAGAGCGCTAATATGTAACTCAAGGATAAGGTTAAAATGGCATCATCAATCAACAACAAGTCAATATATCATATTTAACCATATTAATGACCTTATCCATACAGTCACATGCTAACAAGTAAATAACATAACAACATTCTCAAAGCACTCAATCCTAAGACATAAAGTGGAGGACTCCAACCTTCCAAACACAAATTTAATAATTCTCATTAGGTATGGGACTTCAACCACATTCACATATCACTTAGATGAAGGACTTTGACCATGTATACACTCATTAAGCAAGGGACTCTAACCACATACACACCCATTCAAGAAAGAGACTAAACCACACACGCACATTCATTTAGGCAAGGGACTCTAACCATATGCCCACACATTTGGCAAGGGACTCTAACCTCATATCGTATTAGATAGGGAAATATAAGCCATTTTATTTGGTGAGGCAATTCAACCTCAAGATATCTTTTTGTGCAAGGGACTTTAATGACAAGAAATTTCATTAGGCAAGGGACTTTAACGACGAGCAATTTCATTAGGCAAGGGACTTTAACCCCAAGCCCTTTTATTAGGCAAGGGACTTTAACCTCAAGCCATTAAAACTATCATTAGTCGACACTGGGACTCCAACCCTTTTGTCCATACATTATTATCTATTCAATTCACACCCAAGGACTTTAACCCATTTAGACAACTCAACACTACACATGACCACGTGGTCCTCATAGGATCCTTTGTTGCTCAACCATTTCAATAGGCCAATACCTTAATTCAATTAATCATACAATTCAATTTATAGTGATCAAGACCCTCACAAACTATTCATATTTCATTAGCAATCTTATTCCACATTCATACCACACTTTAGTTTAACACACAATTCAAGTTACATTTCATATTTAGGGACTTTAAGCCTTAGCTACCATCACCAACAAGGTTATCAATTTTACCATACATGGCTCCTAATACCCTTACAATATCATTTAACAATTATTCATACTTATTGAGCCGATTCCCTAGTTCAAAACTTAATCGACATAAGGTTAGATAATTCACTTAGATATTTTCACAAATACCTTGTATGTATGCCGTTACCAAGGCTATTTTCATGGTAGAAATCATCAAGATTAGAGCAACTCAAGACTCATATGTTATACCACATAAAAAAATCACCCACATGTGCAAATCATCATCAATAACATATATAAACACAAGTCTAAGTAAAGTCCACATTATTCATAATTGGGCAATAAAACCTTTTTATTTTATTTCAAAATCACCATGTACACTTACTAATCCAAGTGCAAAATACATGGGTTTAGCGTTATTTATCAAGGGTAAGAGTCACATGCCTTAGACAACTTGATTAACCAAGAGCCTTAACTTTACTTTGCCTCTTGAAGATCACCCTTGAAACCCTAGCCTCCAATTCTTTAAAGATGAGTTTAAGAGAGTGTTTAGGATGTTTGATCCATCAAAAATAGATGTTTACAAGGCTATAAAAACTTATAGAGTAAGGGTACTTATGGTGTTAGTCTTGGGAAATGACCACAAGGCCCTTAGTTAAAATCTGGAAAATAGACCCATCCAGGGGTACGACTCACTAGGGAAATAGTATCCTAGGGAACAAGTGGTACCCTGGCTTGTACTCTAGGCTTATCCTAGGTCACCTACACTTTAAGGGAATTGCCACACACTCTTCAATCATATCCAAAGGGTACGACTTAAACCCTAATTCGTATGCTTCAACTGTATCAAAAATAGTTCACTCAAAGTTCAAGTCCAAACTCTATACGACTCACTTGGTATGACTCGTACCCTTTGGTATGATTTAGGAGGGGGTCACTCATACCTAGGATAGTAAATAACCCACAACACACTGCCTAGGATATGAGAGGTAAAGTGAAAGAGGATATGACTCATTTTCAAGGGGTACGACTCATGCCCCTAGTCGTACCCAACTCAAATGCACCTAAATGAAGACGTTCTTCTCAAGGTTCAAAGCCTAGGTGTTTCATCTACCATGCCCAACCTATGCAACCTCTCATGGGAACCGACCAAAAACTAATATGCATCAATACTAAGAGAATATGTAGAAGTAGTCTAGCGTACATCTAGAGTTTGAAGCCATAAAGTAGAATGGAAAAATACAGTAAGAGTCGGCCTTTTGAGAAAACCCAATACCCATACCAAAAAAACCTTATGCATAGGTATAGATATGATTATAAGTAGTGTTTTTACTAAGCTCAACCCTTTTATCACAATAGATCCATCATCAGAGAAAGTTCAAAACTTGTAGAGGTAATCCAACCTAACCTCTAGCTGGTCCAATGTTCTAATACTACTTCTAACTTGACCTCTACCCCTACTTCGTACCAAAGACACGGGATTTAATCCTTTAACCAAAGAAGAATGAACCATCACCATCTTGTGAGAAAGTGAATAAGAGGTTTATGAGTAACATAAAGTTATGAATTCATGACACAAAATGATAAAATAGGTTTCTCCTAAAGTCATGTAGCCCTTCAAAGATAGATAATAGACATCTCCACATCAATTGGCAAGACTCTACTAAACTATTCTTGTACTAATTACACCAATAAATGCAGGGCTTTGATACCAATTTATCATGAGCCAAAATAGAGTTTGTGATGAAACCTATCACACCTTATGATACATGTAAGCCTAACCCAACCTAAACTCAATGTAAAAGTGAAACATAAGTAAAAGAACAAGATATAATAATCCTAAAGATATAAGAATGAAATACAAGTACAAAAGATACATTCCAAGTCTGGTTGTCACTAGTACAAGCCTCTAATATGAATGAATATCAAATAAATTAAAGTATCTTAAATATGGATAAAGTATAAGATGAAGGAAGTGAGATCTAAGTAAGCTCTGAGATCCGTCAGCCAATACCTCGGTCTCTATAATGCCATCAGTGAAAGAATATGATCTACACTCTGCTACTAGAATTAATACTTTCATGAAGTGCAGAAAAAAGGAAAAATAAATAAAAAGCAATGGTGAGTATAGAACATGTGCATTCAACAAGCATCATCGATAATCAATTGAAATCAAACTGATGGCGAGAACCACCACCTCAGCTATCCACTTAACTCTAAATAAACTTGCAAGCATTCAATACACCATCCCCACCAAACTGTACAACCTAAGCAAAATATCTAAAGAAATATCAACAACAAGGTAGACAAATTAGTCTACGGGAGTCAACACACATTATTTTATGATTAATAAAATAAAGAAAGTCATTTTAAGAGAGAGACTTACCAATACCGCATATTATGATCATTTGTTTGTTATAAATTGGTCATAATATGCGGTATTGGTAAGTCTCTCTCTTAAAATGACTTTCTTTATTTTATTAATCATAAAATAATGTGTGTTGACTCCCGTAGACTAATTTGTCTACCTTGTTGTTGATATTTCTTTAGATATTTTGCTTAGGTTGTACAGTTTGGTGGGGGTGGTGTATTGAATGCTTGCAAGTTTATTTAAAGTTAAGTGGATAGCTGAGGTGGTGGTTCTCGCCCTCAGTTTGATTCCAATTGATTATCGATGATACTTGTTGAATGCACATGTTCTATACTCACCATTGATTTTTATTTATTTTTCCTTTTTTCTGCACTTCATGAAAGTATTAATTCTAGTAGCAGAGTGTAGATCATATTCTTTCACTAATGGCATTATAGAGACCGAGGTATTGGCTGACGGATCTCAGATCTTAAGCTATAGTCATATCCCGTTATCTCATAATATCTATATATCCAAATCACCCCAAGGATGGTGCAATATGATGTAATATAGTCAAATCGATGTAAAATACACAATAGCACTAATAAGGTTAAACACGATAATACATTATAAAATAAAGTAATCAAATGCACTATCAACCATACAAAGGGATGCACTGCAATGGGATGATGGCGGGACAATGATAATTTAAGCCATCATATGGCCTCATATACACCTTTCGAGCTAAAGCTTCTAGGATAGGTCCTATAGAAGGGAGCGATCCATATACCACATACACCTTCTGAGTGAAAACTTCCAAGATAGGAAACCATGTGGGGAGCAACCCATATGTTAACACAATCTTATATCTCATCAACCTTGTCAGTAAAACCTTACTTTATGGTTTTATTAGGTATCTCAATCAATTTTGTAGGAGAAGACCTTGATTAAGGGTTTTACAAAGTATTTCCTTTTATTTTAAAATCAAAACTTCTCTATGGTACCTATTACATAAGTTTGAATGAATGAAATAAGGATGTATGTACATAACCAGATTAGTATAAAGGTAATGAATCAATTCAATAATGGTATAAATGAGCTCAAAATCTACTTAATAGGTCAATATTTTATATATAAGCCATTATAAGGCACCACAGGAATAACAAGTCACGTAAGACATTAATAATATCGATTTAAGTCCCTCTCATGGACATCATAATAATTATAAAGGAAATTAATATTTAAATAATATCTATAATATCAATTTAAGACCCCACTCAGGCATATAATAATAAGATAAAAATGCACAAATAAGTTCAATAATTGTCCCACACGGGCAGCACAATAAAATAATCTCTCAAATCTATAATAATATTCACATAAGTACCCACACTGGCAACATAAAAATAATAACAATCCCAACAATGCATATATATCAAAGTTACCCAAAAACAAGTTTGTTTCATGCAATTAAGTCCCGTCTTTCCCAAAGATGATACCATTTAGACTATATCATTAAAAAGAGAACTACACTAGTTAATAATTTATCCTAAGGTTCATCTTCATTGACTTACCTAATAAGTACTTAACAATACTATCATACATTAAATCCTAGATTACTAGATCACAATAATTACATCAAATACTACAACCTAATCATACTATACGTGCTTACTAAATCCCAATTCATACCATCCAATAACATAATAGCATAATTGTCTCCTAAATGGTTAATAAACCTTGGTCATTGCATCAAAATCCACTAAGCATGATTCAAACTCTTAAATAGATACCTACTATCTAATTATTCAATATCAATAAGTTATTTATCTAAAATCTACTCTAAGCTTATTTGCACGTAGAAAAAACAAATAAGATAAATAATTATATCACTATAATCCATCAACAGACTTCAATATCTGTAAAGATACTAGCTATCTCATCTAAATGGGACCCTTAAATTCTTAGTGATTCACAAAATACAATCAAATAAGCATAAAACACATAAACACCATAGGAAAGAGTCAAGGTACATCTCAACTTACCTTAAAGAATATCTGAAAAGTTAAAATAAAGTTTGAAGCATCAACCGGAAGCTCTACTCATTTGAATCATCACAAAATACATCCAATCTAATTAAGTACAAGATTTAGACTTAAATTCAAGACTAATGACACACATATTGATGTAATTTGGTTTAGCTCAGAAATTACTTTAAAATTGGCCCAAGAAAAGGATAAACTAGAAATTTTATGAAGAATCATATTTTACATACCTTAATAGTTATAGACCTGAAAATTCGATGAAAATTGAGAATAAATCGGATTAGAAACTACCAAATATCAATATTCTACTTTACCAGTAAAATCCTAAATCTTCATTATCAAATGCAGTTTGGGTTCGAGTCACGCTGGAGGGGAAGTGTGGGAACACTATTGATCCTCTTGGGGGGGAGGGGGGGATTAAAAAGAAAAAAAAATGCAGTTTAAAATGAGTTTTTTTTTTGGAAAAAAAACTATTATTAGTATCTATTTACCCATGATTCAAGGATATCAATCCAAAAATAAAAAAATTATTTCAAATCTACCTTCAAATCAAGAACTTTCCATTTAGTAACTTTGAATTTTAAATCCCAATATTATGACTCTATAGCAACCCATTTCATTATTACTGTAAATAATTATGGCAAAGAAATAAGAACCTCATTCATCATAAGTTATAGGATCAATTCTTTAGTATGAAAGTTCATTAGACATATACTAAGGTAATACAATACCCTAAGGATAAAGTTAAGTTGAAAATATTCTTACCGATTGTGTTTGGAGCTAAGTTTAAACTAGGGTCAACTTCAAAAGAGCATATATCTTAGAATATAAAGAGTTCTAGGAAAAAAATACTAACCAAATGAAAGATCTTAGAGTCTTCTTTCTAACAGATCCATCCGTTTGTTAAACCGTCTTCGAGTAAAATGTAATGACAATTTTTTACTAAAATTATTCGTCTACAAAATTTACTATTGTAGTGATACATACCAATGTTGCAGTAAAACACAATATTTAATGTTTATTTTGATGTATTTCATTGATAAAACTCAAATATTTTGTTCCTAAGTTCTAGAGGAGCGATATGCTCATGTTTGGGGTGAAAATTCTTTGTTGAGGTAAGTCTCTTCCGTCATCTTCTCAAATTTAAATACTTTAACATTCTAGAATCCTCTTTACAACAATCTTTAATTATGTAATTCTTGGGGATTTGAATCCTAAGTTCATATTATTTTGGTAAAAACTTATGGGTTGAGTTAATGTAACCAAAATCACTTTGAAATTGTTCATCAACCATTCATGGCATGAGTTAGTGATATAAAACATGAAATTGGTGGTGAGAAATCTTGAATTCTATAAAAGTAGAACCTTCAGTTTTGAACCTCCATTAATAGAGATGGGTTAAATATGATAGAGAATTTTAATAGGTAATTGACCTTTGGGTAATTTAGAGAATGAATAAGGGTTAGTGGGTTAAATTCTCAAATTAGTTATTCAAATAGAAATTTCTTAATTACTTCTATAATTGTGTAATTTCAAGATATTTGGTTAATTGGAAGCATAGACAAAAGGAAAGAGCAATTTTGGAGCCTCTTGCTTGTTTTGAGATCTTTGGTTGAGGTAAGTTATGGTTAACATACAATTGACTAAGGTTAGATGCACTTTATTTTGATAGTAATGTTGGGAGATTACATGTCTTCAATCTTTGGGCATGGTTTTTTGATGGATTAATTTCATAAAAATTCAGTTAGGCTTCAAAATTAACACGGATTATTGTTATACTTAGTTTATGTGATACTTGTTCCATGAAAATTGGTGGAGTATGGTGAGAGTGATAGATAGTTGAATATAATGTAATAATAAGATAAATGTGTATTATTGTCTTTTATGTGGATCCCTTAATGTGTATTTGTATTTGTATGACTTGATTGATAAATTACAGATTTAATACGTGAATATGTATAATAATAGAAGATTTAAGTGGACTTCTAATATATAATTTCTCTAATATCTTTAAAAAAAAAAAGGTGAAATCAATATTGTGTATGTTTGAAGCAAGTGGCATACATTTTAGAAAATAGTTAGAAAGATTGATTTTGATAAGAGGATGTGATGATATTACTTAAGAACCTAAGGTTATGTTTTGAAAGTGCTAAAAAGTAAGATGTGTAAAGGTGGACAAACTAGTTAAAATTATAAGTTGAATAGAGCCGAGTAGTTGGATAGTCGGTATAGATATGGTTGTTGGATATAATAGATTAGGCACCACACAAGCATAAATATGAAATATTGGTTATGATGGATAGGGTACCACACCGTTGTAGGTATGATATGTTAGTTATGATGGATTGAGTACCACATCGATGTAGATATGATATTGTGGATGAGTTGAGAAGGAAAGAGAAATTATACATAATGGTATACATACATGGATTGATATGTATTAAATGTTCATTTATATTTATATATTATTGGTGGTTTCTTTCAATGACTAAGTTATGTGCACTTATATTTATATATTATTGGTGGTTTCTTTCAATGACTAAGTTATGTTGATGAGATATAGTGGTTCCTAATATGGGCTGGGTATTTGACGAGATATTTTAATTCCTTAAATAGATCAATTATATCGATGGTTGTGATTGCATATTGTAGCCAAGTGTGTATATAAGGTATGCCTTGAATTATGTATAACTCATATTTTTCCTATTTACATAGTTGTATACGTGATGTGTATTGTGATACCTTTTTTGTATAGTTGTTGATACTATTAGTTGTCTTGGTTACTGCAATTCTAATAGTTAATGAATGAGTGAAACATGTAGAGCTAGCACTACGAGGATAGAGAAAAAATTACATAAGCTGAAAGAAAATTGTAAGATACACTAGATTATCCAAGAATTAGGATACCCAAAAGTGATAAATGTTAGATTGTTCTAGAGAGACAAGTGTAAGTAGTGATACTTTTATGAATATGCTTTAGTAATCGAAATTAAAGTTAAGTTATGTCTCTTTCATATTTTTTTCATTATTATTTATTGCTAACCCTTATTTGCCGATGATATATACCAGTATGTATAGTTTATAATATTACTACACTTATTATACCTCTAAATGAGGGTATATCCATTTTTCCGGTTAGTTGGAGTTTCTTTAGCAACGACGCCGATCACTGTACAATAGCTCCTACCCTCTTCATTTTATATTAATGTTGTGTTATAAATATTCCTACTCTTTTTCTAGTGTGCTTGTATCTATTTAGGATAGGTTTTGGGGAGTCTTTTGCAGTTATTTATACATTTATTTTATGTATCGGATATATTAAACCAGTTTTAGGATAAACCTAATTAGGTAATCATAATTAAAACAAATGATTAGTTATACATATGTCATAAATAAATTGACTAAGTAAACATTATAGTAACTTCTACAATAACTGAATAGTGGGTTGTTTAAGGTTCTCCTATTGGGGGTAGGTGTATGTAGGTGCCCAGCATGATCTGGTGGGGTGGATTATGACAAAGATGGTATCAGAGACTAGGTTACCGATCTCTCAGTACAAGAGGAAATATTGGAGAAGAGTCCTACAAACTAATATATTGACATCCATATTAAATCTATAAGAAGCTACAATGCATCTAAGAATGTCTCTCACTTTCTTCTTTCCTATTGTGCCATCTTAATATCGTATCCCCGAGTTGAGTCCAATTGGTATCTAGTAGATTCTAATTGGTATACAATAGTCATAATTGGGACTAGTTGGTCCCAATTGGTATCTTTTAATATGGAAAGGTTAGTACAATATGTTCAATTAATAGAGGTGAATAAGAAACATAGGAAGTGGATTGTTATGATTTGGTTGATATAGCATTAAGTACGTGTATGTAATACCTTAGGTTTTAGCCTCTAAAAACTTCTTGACTTTGCCATCACTTCCTAGGCAATGACACACATGATGAGTCGTTATCACTCATCAAGAGTCGTAATGTGCCAATCATATATTAACTAGCGAGGATTGCCCAGGTTGCTGTTTGGATCATAACTACTACCCTGTAATTCGTAATGTAAGGTCATGAGTAATAGAGTGTCACTCGTGATTGAACTATTTAAGGTGGTCTTGAGTTGCTGCCCATGCTTTGAGTTATGATAAAGACTCATGACCAATCATCACAAGTCGTTACCTGACCTATAACGGCTGGAGCTATATAGCATGTTTTTTTTCATTAAGGCATTATGGTTTTTCCCCTTATTCCACTATTCCCACGACTTAAAACCCTTCCATTTGCCTTATTTTCACTTCTTAAAAAATAAATACACTACTCTTTCTCTCAAATTCCCCAATTAAGAGAAAGGCTAGGGTTTCTAAGAATTAAGCACCTAGGGTTCAAATTGTGTTTTCTTATCTAAATTCTTGGTATTTTCAAGAATTTACCTCTTCCCTAACTTGGTGTTTCATAAAGGCATGTGTTTAATCTTTGTTTATGTGATTTTAAATTATAGGTTCTGAATGATGGGTTGAGGGTTTTGAATGGTTGTTACATGGTTGGTTTTTCCATGGTTTGGAACTTGGCATTTATGCTTTATTTTATGGTTTTTTATTTAAATATGTGCATGGTCATTGCGGATGGGATGCGAATTGTATATTCCCCTAAAACTATGGTTTTTTGTTTGGAATTGGTATTAACCTCAACCCACTTGCATAATTGGTTTTGAAATATGGACAATTACATGATTTTGCTTACTTTCCTAAACTATAGCATTAGTTTAATGGCTAAATGGATAAAAATTGTTTTGGAAGGACTTTGTGCCATGTTTTGGTTTTAAATTTTTTTTAAAGGCCTTTGTATCCATGGATTAGATTCTAAATTTGAACTTTGGAGTCTATTTTGGCTAATCTATTTGGAATGACAAAATGAAATTCACTTGCAACTTTAATTGGTATGAGGATACCATTCGTTAAATTCCTTAATGAATGACTCCTTGGTTTAGTCGATGGGTTATGTGCAAATATTTGAATTTGGTCTTAAAGAGGGTTGTGTAGCTTGCAGTGGAAGGTAGAGATCCCGAGGGGGCCGATACTGGAAACTGCATTTATCAGTTTGGGACCGTTATGACCATATGTATAGTTCATACTTTATATATATAGTGAAATGTATAGGGTCATGAATTCCCTATCTCTTCCTAAAATTTTCTTAGTTTATGCGGCTAACATAGTTGAAACCCTTTCAGCAGGGAGAGCTGAACCCATATAGCCCATAGGTGCCCTTAGGATAGTTAGAGCTACACTGTCCAGGTTAATGGTTGTTAAATCTTATGCTAAACCTTGTTTCTCATCTTGACATCTTATATATATATATATATATATATATATATATATATATATATATATATATATATTTGAATGTGTGCAAATGGTTTTTAGACTGATTTGTCCTCGACATTTTCTCATTTCTTCCCTGAGATACGTGTTAGTGCTCATCCCACCAACCAACCCCAGACCCTGCATTATTTCATGATTTTGGGTCCTAGGGGTTCTTTGGTTACCTTATGCAGATTTAGGTAATTTTGGTTTATTGGTTGACCTTCTTTGAGATGGGGAGCCTACATCTTCCCGAAAGGTTGAAAATTTCACTGCTTTCATTATGAGTACAAAAATCCTATTGATTTCTTTTCATATTTTGGATTCCCCTTTTGGTCATGGTCGAGGGAATGTCCTAACCTAGTATAACATTCATTTTTTTTGTAAAAGGATCCATGGGTTGATTGTGTGTTAGCCTCTATTTTGAACTCTAAGTCCATTGAGTTCATTAACTATTTTATCTTTATATTCTGGATGTCTTCCATTGTTTATTTAGATTTTTCTCAATTAGACAGGTTATAAGGGGGCCTTCTGTCCTTGGTAGGCTTGAGATACCCATCACGACTAGGCCCAATTTTGGGTTATGATAATCTTGGTATCAGATCATAGCTCTAGAGTATTTAGGTGTCCAAAAAGCAGTGTCGAGTAGAGTTTCTTTTATAGGTGTGTAGAGCCCCACACTTATAAGGGGGAGTCTACAAGGCTTTTAGGAATGTTCCCCTTTCTTGTGTCCTAAGTTTGAGCTATAGAGTCTTGTGTCCAAACTTTCCCTAACTCCTATTTACTTGTGTTTCAGATCATGCCTCTCCGAAGATCTAATGTTTGTTTAAACTCTATTGGAACTTCTATACCACCTAAGGACAATGTGGATGGAACTCACCCTGTCTGTGAAGTGCAGACCTGGTCTAGGGTCCTTGCTCCTGATTGCACTTCCCATTGTGGAGTTCCACTGGTTCCCACTAGTCCTCCTCGGGCTTCCTAGTTTAATGATGCTCATTCCCCGATGTCTCAGGGTAATATTTCTAATGCAGAGTTCTGCTAGTCTATTTATATACTTACTCAATTGGTGATATCTCAATCTCGTCAGTTGATCGTGTTGGTTCTGTTGCTCCTTTATTTGAGGCCACTATGGTTGGCTAGTATATGAGGTTTAATCCCCAAACCTTTATATGTTCTAAGTTTGAGAAGGATCCTCAAGGTTTTGTGGATAAAATAGAGAAGATATTCATGGTGATGCATGCTACAGATTTTGAGGGTGTGGAGTTTCATGCACACAAGTTGAAGGATGTGGCTTATCAGAGGTATGAGGAGTGGGATCATTTGAGAGGTGATGATGCAGAGCCAGCCTTATGGGTAGAGTTTTTTGGTGCATATCTTGATCATTTCTTTTATTTGGAGTTCAGGGAAGTTAAGGCTAAAGAGATTTTAAATCTGAAGCAGGTTAAGATGAGTGTGAAAAAGTATGCCAAAAAATTTTAGCAGTTGTCTCTTTATGGTCCAGAATTGGTGTCTAGCCAGAGATCTAGAATTAGGAAATTTTCTTCTGGTTTGATACGTTACTTGGTATTGGAGTGTAAAAATACAATGTTAAATAATATATGGATATCCCCAGACATGGTTTATATGAAGTAAGTAGAAGATAAAGAGACAGGCAGAGATGGGAGAGAGTGGGAGGCGAGTTTCTTAGTACCCAAAGGGAGGTTTATCTTTTATCTTATAGCTCAAAGATTAATCTTAAAAGGGTGCCTATATCATCTAGTTCAGGTTAAGGATTCTAACTCTAAAATTCCTTATTTGCAATTTATCCCTGTAGTTAATGGGTTTCCTGAAGTATTTCTCGATGATCTTCCTAGCATTCTTCTAGCTAGGGAAATAGACTTTGGGATTTATCTTCTATCGGATAGACTTCCTATCTCCATTCCTTCTAACAAAATAGCTCCGGCTGAACTAAAAGAGATAAACGATAAATTGAAAGATCTTCTTGATAAAGGATTCATTCATCCTAGTATTTTTCTATGGGGTTCTCCTGTGCTTTTCTTGTGTAAGAAGTATGGATCCTTGAGATGTGTATAAACTATTGTCATTTGAATAAGGTTACTGTGAAGAATAAGTATCCTCTTCCTAGGATTGATGATCTTTTTTACCATCTTTAAGGTGCTAGATACTTTCTAAGATTGACCTTCATTTGGATTATCATCAATTGAAGATTTAGGAAATTGATACTCCCAAGACTAATTTTCAAACCCAATATGGTAATTATGAATTCCTGGTTATGTCATTTGGGTTGACTAATTCCATAGCTATATTTATGGATTTTATAAATTGGGTATTTAAGAAATTGATGGATTTGTTCGTGATAGTCTTTATTGATGATATTTTTGTGTATTGTAAGAGTGAGAAGGATCATGCCAGTCATATCTAAATTGTGTTATAAACTCTTAAAGATCAAAGGTTGTATGCAAAATTTTCTAAGTGTGAGTTCTGGTTGAACGCTGTGAATTTTCTTGGGCATGTTTTTCCTAGTGAGATGATCATAGTGGATCCATAAAAGGTTGAGGCAATTAAGAAGTGGCCTAGACCCACGAATCCAACTGACATTAGGAGCTTCTTGGGCTTGGCTGGGTATTACGGGATGTTTGTAGAGAGTTTCTCTTCTATTACTGCCCCGTTGGCAAAGTTTACTCGGAAAAAGGTAAAGTTTTTATGGTATGACACTTTTAAGGGTAGTTTTGAGAAGTTGAAGGATAAGTTACATTCTACGCCAGTTTTGACCTTACCCAAAGGTACCGATGGTTTTATTGTTTATTATAATGTGTCCCGTGTGGGATTGGGTTACGTGTTGATGCTACATGGAGTGGTTGTCGCCTATGCTTCCAGGAAGATTAAGATTCATGAGAAGAATTATCCGACACACCATTTGGATTTGGTAGTTATAGTTCTTGCCTTGAAGATTTGGCATCATTATTTTTATGGGGTGCATGTAGATATATTTTTGGATAAAAAAAGTTTATAGTATGTGTTTACTCAGAAGGAGTTGAATCTCAGGAAGAGACGGCATCGTAAGTTACTCAAGGATTATGAAATGAGTCTTCACTATCATCAAGGTAAAGCTAATATGGTTTTTATGCTCTTAGTAGGTTGTCTATTGGGAGCTTATCACATGAGAAAGAGGATAAGAGAGGATTATTGAAGGACATTCACTGGTTGAGTAACTTAGGAGTTCTTCTTTTGTAGTTTAGGGATGGAGGATTTATTGTTCAAGAAGTGGTTAAATCATCTCTTAGTGCTGAGATAAAGGATAAGGAGGTTTTTGACCCTATTATGATGTAGATTAATGAAGATGTGAGTCAGTAAAAGGTTATGGCATTTGAGATTTGGGAAGATAGTATCTTAAGGTACTAAGGTAGGTTGTGCGTTCCTGATGTCGATGGGTTGTGGGAAAGTATCTTTACTAAGGCTCATGAGTCTAGGTATATAGTTCATCCGAGTTTTACTAAGATGTACCATGACTTGAAGGAGATCTATTAGTGGAATAATATGAAGAGAGATATGGCAAATTTTATTATTAAGTGTATGGTTTGTCATCAAGTTAAGGTAGAGAACTTGAGGCCTAGTAGTATGTCTCAAGAGATATATTAGCCCATGTAGAAGTGGGAGATGATCAATATGGATTTCTTTGTAAATCTTTCGCAGTCTTGTATCCAGTATGATTTGAGTTAGGTTATTATGGATAGGATGGCTAAGTCTGGTCACTTCTTGATTGTGAAGACTAATTATTTTGGAGAGGATAATGCTAAATTGTTTATTCAAGAGATTTTCAAGCTTCATAGAGCACTAATTTCCATCATTTCAGATTGAGGTATGTAATTCTCTTTTCAATTCAGAAAGATTTGGGGACTAAGGTGAACCTTAGCACCACTTTCCATCCTCAAATGGATAGAAATGAGGAACTGACTATTCAGAGTTTGGAAGACATGATAAGGGCTTGTGTGACTGATTTTAGAGGTAGTTGGGTTGATCACTTACCTCTTATGTAGTTTGAATGTAACAATAGTTAACATTTGAGTATTTAGATAGCGCCTTTCAAGGCTCTATATGGTATGAGATATAAGTTTCTTATTGGGTGGCTTGAGGTTGGTGAGACTAGGTTATTGGTCCTTATTAGGTTTACCAAGCCATGGAAGAGGTGAAGGTGATTAGAGGAAGACTTAAGACTACTCAGAGTCACAAAAAGTGTTATATTGATGTGAGGTGAAGGGAGTTGGAGTTTGAAGTAGATGATTGGGTGTTCTGTAAAGTCTCTTCTATGAAGGGAGTGATGAGGTTTGAAAGGAAATAAAAGCTCAGCCCTTATTATATTGGTCTGTATCAAATTTTTAAAAGAGTTAGTAATGTTACTTATGAGTTGGATTTGCCAACAAGTTTGGGTTCAATTCATCTTGTTTTCTATGTTTTGATGTTTCAAAAGTATGCGGGTGATCCTTCTTTGGTTGTTCCTGTTGAGGAGGTTGTATTTTAGATTCCTTATCTTATGAGGAAAACACAATTGAGATATTGGATAGACAAATTCGCAGGTTGAGGACTAAGGTTGTTGCTTCAGTTAAGGTGCTTTAGATAAATCAAAAAGTCAAAGAATCTACTTAGGAAGCTAAAAAGGACATGAAGTCTAAATATCTATTCTTGCTCCCAATATTAGATGAAAATACTTAAGGTATGATCTTTGTTTTCCCTCTCGTGCAATTTTGAAATTATCATCTGGGTATGTGTGCATTCTTACTTGTTATCATGCTAATGGGTGCCTTGAATACTTATTTGGGGAAGAATGGTCCTTTATGGGGAGGGGGGATAATGTAATACCCCAGTTTTTGGCCTCTAAAAATTTCTAGAATTTGCCATCACTGTCCAGGCAATGACTCACGTGATGAGTCATTATCATGAGTCTTATTGTGCCAATCGTAGCTTAACTAGAGTGGATTACCCAGGTTTTTATTTGAATCACGACCATGACCCTATAAGTCGTAAGATGAGGTCACGAGTCTTAGGGTATGACTCATTACCAAACCAGTGGAGGTGGTCCAAAGTTACTAGCCAAGCTACGAGCCGTGGTGGTGACTCGTGACCAATCATCACGATTCATTACCTGACGCATAACAACTGGGAGTTATATTCCCTAGTTGCTTTTTATTAAGGAATTGTGGTTTTTTCCCTTATTCCACTCTTCCCACAACTTAAAACCCTTCTATATGCCTTATTTTTACTTCTTAACAAAACAAATACACTAATTTTCCTCTAAAATTCCCCAATCAAGTGCAAGACTAGGGTTTTAAGAATTAAGAACCTACGGTTCAAATTGTGGTTTTTTCTCCAAATTCTTGGTATTTTTAGGCATATACCTTCTCCCTAACTTGATTTTTCATAAAGGTATGTGTTAAATCACTATAAATGTGATTTTAAATTGTGAGTTCTGAATGACGGGTTAAGGGCTTTGAATGGTTATTACTTGGTTGGTTTTCCTATGGTTTGGAACTTGGCATTCATGCTTTATTTTATAACTTTTTATCTGAATATATGAAAGGGCATGGTGGGTGGGATGGGGGTTGTGGATTCCCAAAAAATTATTGTTTACAATATGTAATTGGTATTAACCTCAACCCACTTGCATAATTGGTTTTGAAATATGGACAATTATATGGTTTTGTTTACTTTCTTAAGCTATTGCATCGCATTAATGGCTAAACGGATAAAAATTATTTTGGAAGGCCTTTGTGGCCATGGATTGGTTTTCTAAATTTGAACTTTAAGTCTAATTGGATAATTAATTTAGAATGGCATAATGGAATTGACTTGCAAGTTCAATTGGTATGACGATACCATTCGATAAAGGCCTAAATGGATGACTCTGTGGTTTAATGGATGGGTTATGAGCAAATGTTTTAATTTGGGATTAAAAGGGGTTGTGTAGCTCATCTTGGAAAATTAAGGTCCTAGGGGGACCGATACTAGAACCTGAGTTTACCTGTATGGTAATCTTTATGACCATGTTCATAGTTCATACTTTATATATATTTTGGAATGGTTGAGGTCGTGGATTCCCTGGCCCCTTCTTAGATTTTCCTTGTTCATACGGCTGATACGGATAGGGACCCTTTTAGTAAGTGGACCTAAACCCATATAGCCCGTGGGTGCCTTTAGGATGATTAGAGCTACGTAGTCCAGGTTAATCGTTTTTAAATCTCATGCTAAACCTTGTTCCTTATCCTGGATGTTATATATATGTATATGAATATGTACATATAGTTTTGGACTGATTTGTACTTGACATTATTTTATTCCTTTCCTGAGTTACATGCTAGTGCTTATACCATTAACTATTCTTTGAAGTTGCATCATGTGATGATGTAGGGTCCTAGGGGTTCTTCGGTTACCATGTGCAGAGTTAGATGATTCTGGTTCATCGGTTGGCCTACTTTTAAGTGTTGGTTCTTCATTTTTTAGAAGGCCGAACATTTCACTGCTTTCGTTATGAGTACCAAAATCCCATCAATTTCTTTTCATATTTTGGATTCCCTTTTTGGTCATGGTTGGGGGCATGTCCTAACATAGTATGACATTCATTTTTTTTGTTAGAGGATTTATGGACAAATTGTGGGTTGGTCTCTATTTTGAACTCTTAGTTCAATTGAGTTATACTAACTATTTTATCTTTATATTCTTGATGCCATCCATTGTTTATTTGGATTTTACTCGGTTGGAAAGGCTATGGGAGGTCTTCAGTCCTCGATGGGATTAAGATACCCATCACGACTAGGCCCTAGTTTTGGTCGTGACAAACTAGGTATTGGAGTATAGACTTAATGTCTTTGGGTGTCCACAAAGCTGTGTCAAGTAGAGTCCCTTTGATGGGTATGTAGCGTGCCACACTTATAAGTGGGAGTCTACAAGGATATAAGTATTCTAAGTTTGGGATATATATTCTAGTATCCTGACTTTCCCTAACTCTGGTTTACTCGTGTTTCAGATCAAGCCTCTCTAAGGATCTGATGTTCGTAGAAACTATATTGGAACCTCTGTCCCACCTAAGGGCAATACGAACAGAACTCGTCCTATATGTGAAGGGAAAACATGATCTAGGTTTCTTGCTCCCAGTTGTACTACCCCATGTAGATTTTTTTTAGTTCCCACTAGTCCTCCTTGGGCTTCTCAGTCTAATGATGCTCGCGCCCTAATGCCTCAGGGTGACATTTCTAATGCAGAGTTTCGCTAGTCTATTCATTTACTTGCTCAATTGGTGATATCTCAGTCTTGTTAGTTAGATCGTGTTAGTTCTATTGATCCTTCATTTGAGGTCACTAGGGTTTTCCATTTCATGAAGTTTAATCCCTCAACCTTTATAGGTTCTATGGTCGGGGAGGATCCTCAAGGTTTTATGGATGAAATAGAAAAGATATTTAGGTTGATGCATGCTACTAATTTTGAGAGTGTGGAGTTTGTTGCATACTAGTTGAAGGATATATCTTATAATTGGTATAAGGAGTGGGGGTAGTTGAGAGGTGATGATGCAGAGCCGGCCTTATAGGAGGAGTTTTCAGGTGCCTTTCTTGATCATTTCTTTCCTTAAAAGTTGAGGGAAGCAAAGGCTGAGGAGATTTTAAATTTGGAGCAGGGTAAGAAGAGTGTGAAAGAGTATGCCCTAAAATTTCAGCACTTGTCTCTTTATGCTCTAGAATTGGTGCCTAGACAGAGATCTAGAATAAGGAACTTTGCTTCTAGATTGACACGTTACTTGGTATTAGAGTGTAAAGATGTAATTTTGAAAAATGATACGGATATCTCCAGACTTGTGGTTTATATGAAGCAAGTGGAAGATGAAAAAAAGAGATAGAAAGAGATGGGAGAGAGGCAAATAATAGGTTCAGGTTTTAAGAGCAGGGAGCATGATAGAAAAATAGTGGGACATGGTAGTTAGATCAAGAAGAAGACATGGGGAAATTCTTGTTTATATTCTTTTTCTACTGCTCCCTACCCTAAGCCGTCAGGTGATCATCGTTTTTAGACTAGTAGTGCTCCTTAGGCACAGGGTGCCCAGTCTCGAGTTAGTAAAGCTAAGTTATTCCCACCATATCCTCCGTGTAGATTTTGTGGATAGATTCATCATGGTTATTGTGATGAGGAAAGGAACTTTTCTTCAATTATAGTCCGCCTGTACATATACAAAGGAATTGTCTCGCAGCTAAGGTAGCCACTAGGCTATTAAGGTTTTGGTTGCCACTTCTTCAGCTCCGGCACCAAAGGGTGCTACTTCTAGTACCGACAATGGCTGAAATTATTTTAATGCTCTCTCTACCCGTCAGGAATCTGAGGCATCTCCTGATGTTGTTATCGGTATGTTCCAACTTTTCTCTCGAGATGTATATTGTTTTCTTGATCCAGGGTCTACCCTTTCTTAGGTGACCCCTTATATGTGTAATGCCCCAAACCTGTAACCCAGAACGCAACACGGTGATCATAATCTCGAAGGACCATAAGATAACCCATGGCTGATATCTATAACTGAGCACTAAATAATAATAATAATATCATAAATGCGAAAACTGAACTGAAAGGCCATAAGGTTCAGTACTGATACACAACTAAAAATATGCTATAACAATACCAAAACAACTGAAATAACTGTCTGAACATGCTGTAGTCTAAATGGCTTTAAAACTGACTGAACTATCTGAATAAGGAGTTGATGGGACATGTCCCCAACTAACTCCAACTATTAAAATAAACTAAGTAATGAAATAATAAAGAAATGATCATGTCCTTGAAGGATGAGGACTCACTACTGACTCTGACTGTTGAGAGTGGAATGCTACTGATGCTTTAGAGCGTGTGCTTCTGAACCTATGGTATAAACATCATAGTGCAAATTCGTCAATTCGATTGAATGTACTGGTATGTATGTGAGGTAGGCTAAATGCAATGGTTCATATGCATGAACAACACTAACTGACTGAATAATATGGACGTGAGAATACATGTATGGATACATAAGTGTAACTGAAATCGTGATAACACTGACTCATGAATTCTGATAACATAGATTTACTAATATCTGAGAAATAATATTGGGATACTGAATGACTGAGTCCATTAATGATATGAATTAAGGAGTTTACAGGTAACTGATATCTAAGGTTACTAGTACTATACTATTGATAACTGATAAATGAGTATACTGATACTGAAAAAACTATCTGAGTTCTTTACTGGACTGGGTAACTGTATCTAACAGTCCTAAATCTGAAGGACTATCTAAGTTCTAGACTGAACTGGATGACTCTATCTGACAGTCCTGATTCTGATGGAACTAGCTGAGTTTCGTACTGAGCTAAGTGACTATATTTGACAGTCTTGATATCTGTAATCTGAACCTAGTTCTATTACTGAGACTAAATATGAAACTGAGATTGTGGAAGGTAATCATCTAAATGACCCCAGCTGGAAGGGTGTTAGTGTCATGCCATGGGTAAAGAAAAGCTGTGAGTAAACTCTATCTGACAAGGAGCTCTTCCATCAACCCCTCCTAGTAGGAAAACTCAAATGAGGTGTATAATCCCTAAACTCATTGGGTACATCTCAACCTACGTTGGTTGCGTAGTTTTGGAATGCAAGGATTTATTCTAAGGATCACATCCTCTACTAACTGATAGGTGATCCCTCATCCTTGGGTTTAATCGGTGTTGATTCCTACTCCCAATTTAAGAGACATTGAACTGATTTAAACTGAACGTAACTGTTACTAATCATATTGTTTAACTGATTAGAACTGAGTTCACTAAATTCCATTGACTGATGGAATACTACTGAGAGTTGATAACTGACTGAGATTACAAAGATCACTGAGATTACTGAGATTTATTGTGTTTACCGAGTAGGACTAGACTGGAAGATACTAAATTTATTGAGATTTCCTGAGTTATATAACTGACTGAAATTTACTGATAATGGCTTGACTGAGAGTATCTTGACAACTGACACTGTCTCTAGGCACACAGCTAGATTGTCGGGTACAAGTATCCCCAGGACTCGATAGCATGAAACTAACAGGACGTGACACTTCTTGAACAAATAACCAATATCAACAATTCATAACACAATAACTTAGGGATTTCATGAATCACATGGTTATCATAATGTTGTACATAGATAGGAATGCATATAAATATGTAATACTTTCATCAACCTAATCTCATGAACATTCCATCAAACATTCATAATGCACACAATATCATGGAAGTCATCCTTGATCATAAGGGTAAAGCATGCATTTATCACTTGGGTCACAATTGAGCCATAATACACAATTTCTATTCTCTTAGGCATTTTGTCAAACACCTTACATGCACCTCTTAAGGCATAGGCATAATCATCAAATTAACACATAATAACCACTAAGTTCATAGTATTCAACTCGTATGCTTACATAGTTTCATAAAAACAAATAAAGATTCAAACTTGGGAATCATACAATCATAATCTCATGAACATAATCAACCCACAACAAAACATTCACAATATATGATTTAAAAACTTAATTCTTGGGCTTCATGGATGAAAGAAATCCATGAATGAACACTATGAATACCTTAGTTCTTGAATTTATGAAGATTGACAGAGATATTCTTGAATTTAAGTATTGAATTTGAATCTCCAATTGAAAACCCTAACTTGTTCTTGAGAGAAACTTGAGAAAAACACTATATTTTGGGTGAAAATGGCTGAATTACGTGTTAGTGGGTTCATATAGGGGTTTAAACTTGACCTTTTTGCCCTTGAAGACATGGACATTTAATGACTGAAAACTGGGCATCGACGCTGTAACACCCCACATTTTGCATGTACTAGTAATGTTCACATAAAATGACATACGACTTGATTTAATTACTACCAAAACTTTTTTTTCAAGTGTTCAAGTGTTAGATTGGGGCACTATATGAAAGTCTATTTAGAGACTGTGGCCTTAAACGGAGAAAATCATTGACGTGCTTATGGAAGTTAGGAAGCTAGCAGGTGAGTCACCTGTGTGGTTGGCTTAAAAAAAAATGTATATATACATGAGGGAGAATAATTCATTCATAAGTGAACTCACTTGAAGTCTAGACGTTAGTAAAAAGAAAGGGGAACGAAGACAAGGCTTAACGCCGAAACTTTCCAAGTCTTGCGACAAACGAAGCCCAAGTTAGGGAGGCTATTAAAGCCAATGGTTTAGCATTATATTGGGACAAGATGTTCAGCCCAAGATTTTTATATAATAGGCCCAACTACATTCATTCACTACTAAGAAAATTGGGCCCAAACAAAGTGCAAGCAAGATTAAGGAAAATGGGCCACTAAAGCCCATTGATTTAGAGATCCAAAAGGCCCAAGTGAAAGGGGAAAATTGATCATTGACCAACTTGAGTTAATCAGTTGCAAATATTAGGAGAAAGTCGGTCTAAGGCCCCTTTAAAAAGGGACCAAAACCGAGCTCCTTAGGTTAACTAGTAGGAGACCAAAACAATTTCAGCTTTTCTCTCTAAGTTTCTCTTGGCATTTCTTCACCTTGGAAGGCAACCAAAGGCTACTTTTTGAGTTCTTGAATTATACTTACACCTTGGGAGTTAAGGTATGTAAAAATAACCATATACTTGATATGAATTTTCTATGGAAAACAAGATAAGTTGGCTGGTGTACTGTGCAGGAATTTCTGGACAGCTTGTGTCCTGAAAGTTGTTGTTTGATTTTCTTGGCTTTGGAACGATTCTTACCCTGATTTTTGACTTTGATATGATATAAAGTTGAGGTTATTAATATGTTATAGTGTGTATATGGTTGCCAAGGTTGCTGGACTGTTTTGCAAGTTCTTTGGAAACAAGTATCCTTATATGATCTTATGTGCTTCCAAAATGGTATTGGACTGTTTTGATGAGGGGGCTGATGTTTCACGTTTCCCCCCGTGTTTTGAGCTATTTTGTGACTGTGTTAAGGTTTATTTGATGTATATATATGTTGGGAGCATCTGGTTCAAAGTTGGGACAAGTATGAATTGTTAACGACGAAATGTAGGGAGACGACGAGATGTTGTGCTTCTTAGTTGAGCATTTTGTAAAATGGTTCTGTGTTGTAGTTATGGACTGTTGCCAGCATGTTGTAGAGCTGATATAGGCTGTGTACATCATGTATAGGATAATGTGTACTGGTTGAAGACAGTTAGAATTGAGAAAGTCGGAATAACACCATTGAGTCGATGGTTATACGTTTGTTGCCAAAGTGTTGTGTTTTGTGAGATTGGGCTGTCCAGATGCATTGATTAGCTGCTAATACTAGCTTTAAAACATGATATTGTAGATAAATAGTTGGAAGAAAGGAAGTCATTTCGAGGTAAAAACAAGTTGATATGTCGAGGTATGTAAGGCTATTCGATCTCTTATTATTTGGCATGGAATCCAAAGTCTTTATTGGCACATAGAGATCTTTACAAACTTCGATATAACCACTCCACTCTTTCACATGTATTTGTGTGTCCAGATTCGAGCCTTGTCACTGCTGCATACATACATTGGACACCATGACATATGAGTCTCCTTTTTAGCAAAATAAAGTTCATACGTTGTTTATGTCCTACATGTTTCACTAATTGTATAACCCACTCTTTTCATTGTGATATGATGTTACATGGTCACATACTTGTCACTTGTCATGCTTATAGTCTTATAGCTCAAATTTTACGACCACCAAAGATTCATATCAAAAGTAATAAGAAGATATATGTATACAGTTGCTTCTGTTGGGTGGTATCCCAGGGGTGAAAGAATCACCTAGCATGGGTCAATCCCAGTATTACAGGGGGTATCCCAGGGGTGAAAGGAAAGCCTAGCATGGGTCGATCCTGATATAGATTTACCACTGATCAGCTGGTCATTTGTATTACATGATGTGCACAGATTATACAAGTGATAAGAGTAAAGTAACATAATTGTTATAAGATGCATGACTCCACAATATTCATAAAGGTGGTCTTTTACCTTACAGCAGTGTATGGTTTCATTTGAGCTTTTATCTCATATATGGTACATGTTGCCTTACATATTCAGTACATTATTTCGTAATGACATCCCTGTTGGGGGACCTGCATTCCATGCGGCAGGTGCAGAAGCTAATAAACCTCCCCAGTAAGAGTACAGGATATCAACTGCAGTCACTGAGCTCCAGGTTGCTTCGGGGCTTTGAGTCTTATCATATCTTTTTGCATTGTATAGTATCTTATCATGAGGCGGGGCCTGTCCCGACCCTTATAAGATAATGTTTCTTGTCTAGAGGCTTTGTAGACTATGTAAAGTATAGTATGGTCATGTATCGTATCGTAGACATTGTGGCTCCAACGGCCTAGTCATACAACATCTTTTGGCTTGCTAGTTCCATTTATCTTTTGAGGGCATGTTTAGTATAAAAGTAACTTATAATGTTCATAGGTAATGTATTGCTACAGGTTGGTTCTCCCGAGCCTTACCGGCAACGGGTGCCATTCCGCCTTAATAGGATTTGGGGCGTGACAGACGCGATTGGCGACGCAATGCATCAATGGCACTGATGTAATACTCAATGCTTTGTGCCATGATCGCTCCAAGCTTCAATACTTTTGGCTCTAGCAACCTACAAAAATGTTAACCAACATGATAGGCGATGCGGCGCACCAAGATCGCATTGGTCCACTATTTTGGGACACCAAACATGGTCTAAATGAGGTCCAAAAAATCCAAAACTTGTTCGGAAACACCTATTGACCTCCCTGATCATGAATTAGCAAGAATACTGACCATTAAAGTATATTAAGGTCACAAAATGAGATTTTCAACTTTCAAAGGCCAAAAATAAACTAAGTCTGGAAACTTAGCTAGAATTTTCTAAGTCTAGGACCCCCTTAACAAGCATAAATGGACTGAATTAAGCTTAGAATTTTGCGGGGTCTTACAATATCTCCCCCTTGGGAACATTCATCCTCGAATGAGACTGACTGAGATGGGGGAACTGATCAGCTGAAGTACTTACTGAACATGAACAACTGAAACATGAGTACATGACTGATATAACTGATTTGCTGAGATTGGTTATGAGCATGCATATCTGATGCGTGAATACATGACTGAACTGACACATGAACATATGACTGAATTTGCAATGGTAATTGATACCAAATTTATAATGGAATAAGAACATAAAACTAAGTGAGTTCATAGAAGACTGTTACCTTAAATCAAAAATACTGATGAACCCGAGATCACTTACTGGACACACGTGAATGGGAACATGGGAAAATATCTAAGCCTAAAATGTGGTATATAAATTGAATATCGTGATCTGAACTGAGCACCTTGAATACGTGGCTTACGGCTGAGGTCGGAGTTTGAGGGTCAACTTATGAGTATCCTCTATCCCAAACTAGATTCAATACGAGAAAAGGGAGTGGCATGTTTATTTCATGAAAGTTAGGGGGATTATAGTGTATCTCCCCCTTGGAATACTACATCCCTTAAATAATATTGATTTTGTTGAGATACTGAGAAAAACTAGGGCAATGCACAAAGCACCTACAAACTGAATTGTGACTGAATATCTGCGATCTGAAACTAAGACATGATACATGAACTGGGCTAACTGAGTTTGAATGAGTGAAAAACTATATTACCTTAACATAAGACCAAGCATCCAACATGATTTGAAAACATTCTGTAAACTGAGGTACTAAAATACTAATGACTAAATAATTGATGGCATATGCTATGGTCGGATAATCCTTAAAGTGAACTGAGTTTATGATCTGACTGGACTAGGACTAGGACTGAGATTATAGCTAATATGGTAATTAAGACTGTAACCATAACTAAGACTATAACTGGGATTGAATGTTAGTTCCTAAAAACTGAGGGTTAGACTGGTACTAAAGTACTAAATTTTTATGGCTAAATAACAAATAACTGAAGGCCATGGTTCTGTAGGACTATTTGAGTCCTTTACTGAATACTGATTATTGAACAATGCTATAACTAAGGGCTGAGGGATAGAACATCAACACCACGGGTTCATCGAGGGGTATAAACTTTGGATATACTTGACAGAGTCTAAATTTTTAACTGATCATTAGAAGCGTAGCATGAGTCATATAGGTTGAACATAGTGTAAACATAAAATGAGTAAATGAGTCATGAGCTACAGGAACTAGGTTTGGAATTTCTAAATTTGTGGAACATGATTCACAACACTAGATAAACTTAGACTCCACATACGAGGAACTCGAAACATACATAATTTTATAAGAATAAAATAGACATAAGTTTTATTTGTGGGACTGAAACGTAAATCACACATAGGTATTGTGGTGACTAGAATAGGTCCTGTTAACATTTGGTCTGACCTTAAAGTTGACTACTATGTAAAGAGTTATAAAGAAAAGAAGCTCCTGAATTTGAAGAAACATAAACATGTAAATGAGGGATCTGTAATATACCAGTGGTTGCATCAGGAGAACTTTGTTGATCCTGTCGGTACTGAAGTTCAAAGAGTCTATCTGGGTGTTGCCCACTGATAGCGCTAGAATTGGCACCCTGCTGATTCAGGTGACCAGACTAAACTTAAAGATGATCGTTCTTACTTCTAGGGCAAGGCCTAGGACAATCTTGGACCTTGTGACCTAACTCACCATACTCGAAACACATATTACTGCCCGCTCTACACACACCTCTATGATACTTATCGCACTCTTCGCAAAGAGGATGAGTGCAAATAATGCTTGCACTATTCTAGGATTTGGAGCCTAGTGCCCCATCCCTATGGTCATTTCTGAACTTTGGTACTGGGGCACTAGCTGAAGAGGGAACTGGAACTAAAAACTTCTAACTATGCTGAGAACGGTTACCAACATGTGACCCTGGCTGATAAAAACTATAACTACATATTTTGGCTCTCTTATTCTATCTTTCCTTCTTTTTAAGTTTTTACTCTTCAATTTTTTGAGTGTGGACCATAAATCTAGATATGTCCATCTCTTTAATCAACATTGCATTCCTGTACTTCTTAACTACTCTACCTAAAACCCTAGACATAAACTTGCTTATTATGGATCTACTGTCTGCTACTACATGGGAAGCATACCTGGCTAATTGGGTGAACTTAAGGGAGTATTCTTTCATACTCATGCTACCTTGTTTAAGATTGATAAACTCTAACACATTGGCTTCTTTCTGCTCTAGGAGAAAGAAACTATCTAAGAAGGTCGTAGCAAACTCCTCCCATTCTATGGGTCCTGCATCTGTACCCCTATCTACTTTTCACTAATTAAACCATGTATGGGCTATATCTTATAGCTGATAGGTGGCTAACTCGGCACTCTCACTGGAAGTCACTCCTATGATATCTGTGACCTTTTAAGCCTGGTCGAGGTACTCCTGTGGATTTTTTTCGAACTTAGAACTAGAGAATAGGGGAGGATTTATTCAGGTGAAGTACCGAATCCTGGCTGCAGTAGAATTAGCCACTGAGTTGGCTGGAACAATAGCTGGCCATTTATCCTGAGTTATGACTGAATTAGCAATAGTAGTAAATGCAGTTCTGAATTTTTCATGAGAGGCGTGCTCATCTAGAGAATCTGCCTGGATGGGCGGAGGTGTTGACTAATTCCCTATTCCTCTTTCGTTATCCATTTTGGGAGGCATGTTCTATAAATGAAAGAGAAAAAGTAATTAAACTGAGATTTAAATTCGAGCTTATGCTCACTGGCACGACATGAATACTGAAAGAAGGGAAACTATTCCTAAAACATCTTATATCCTCTTACACATAAGTGTGGGGAAAAACACACCTATGTACAAGACTCTACTAGATGTGGCTTTTCAGACTTCCTAGGACACTGTTGAACCTTAGGCTCTGATACCAAGTTTGTAACTCTACAAATCTATGACCCAGAATGCTACACGGTGCTTATAATCCCGAAGGACCACAAGCTAACCCATGATTGATATCTGTAACTGAGCACTGAATAATAATGATAATGATAATAATAATAATAATAATAATAATAATAATATCATAAATGCGAAAACATGAACTGAAAGGCCATTAGGTTCAATACTGATGGACAACTAAAAATATGGTATAATAATACCAAAATAACTTAAAAAGCTATTTGAACATATTGTACTCTAAAAGGCTCTAGAACTGACTGAACTATCTGAATAAGGAGTTGATGGGACATGTCCCCAACTAACTCCAACTACTGAAATAAACTAGGTAATAAAATAATAAAGAAATGATCATGTTCTTGAAGGATGAGGACTCACTGCTGACTCTGACTACTGAGACTGGAATGCTACTGATGCTCTAGAGCATGTGCATCTGAACCTATGGTATAAAATATGATAGCACAAATACGCCAGTACGATTGAATATACTGGCATGCATATGAGGCAGGCTGAATGCAATGGTTCATATGCATGAACAATATTAACATACTAAATAACATGGACGTGAGAATACATGTATGAATAGGTAACTGTAACTAAGATTTTGATAACACTAATTCATGAATTCTGATAAGTGGATTTACTCTAAGTACTAATACTGGGATACTGAATGACTAAGTCTATTAATGATATAAATTATGGATTTTATAGGTAACTGATATCTGAGGTTACTGGTACTATATTACTGATAACTGATAAATAAGTATACTAATACTGGAAAACTATCAGAGCTATTTACTGGACTAGGTAACTATATCTAACAGTCCTGAATCTAAATGACTATCTAAGTTCTAGACAGAACTGAATGACTGTATCTGACAGTCTCGATTCTGATGGAACTAGCTAATTTTTGTACTGAGCAGAGTGACTATATCTGATAGTCCTGATATCCGTATAACTAAACTTAATTCTATTACTAAGACTGAATCCAAAACTGAGACTGTGGGAGGTAATCATTTAACCAACATGCCAAAAAACTGAACTGGTGGGGTCAAACCTGTAACCCCAGCTAGAAAGATTCCAGTTCTGTGCCACAAGTAAAGACAAGCTGTGAGTAAACCCTATCTGACAGGGAACTCTTCCGTCAACCCCTCCTAGAAGGAAAACTCAAATGTGGTGTATAATCCCTAAACTTGTAGGGTACATCTTAACCTACGTTGGCTGCGTAGTTCTAGAACACAAAGATTTCTTCTAAGGATCACACCATCTACTGACTGATAGGTGAGCCCTCATCCTTGGGTTCACTCGGTACTGAATCCTACTCCCAACTGAAGAGACACTAAACTATTACTGATTGTATTATTTAGAACTGAGTTCACAAAATTCCATTGACTGACGAAATACTACTGAGATCTCATAACTAACTGAGATTTCAAAGATCACTAATATTACTGATATTTACTGAGGTTACCGAGTAGCACTAGACTGGTAGATACTGAATTTACTGAGTTTTCCTGAGTCATATAACTGGCTGAATTCTACTGATCATGGCTTGACTGAGAGTATCTTAACAACTAATACTGGCTCTAGGCACACAGCTAGATTGTCGAGTACAAGTACCTCCAGGACTCGATTGCATAAAACTGACAGGACGTGACACTTCTTGAACACATGACCAATATCAACAATTCATAACACAATAACTTAGGGATTTCATAAAGCACACGGTCATCATAATGTTGTACATGGATAGAAATGCATATAAATATGTAATACTTTCATCAACCTAATCTCATAAACATTACATCAAACCTTCATAATGCACACAATATCATGGAAGTCATCCTTGATCATAAGGGTAAAGCATGTATTTATCACTTGGGTCGCAATTGAGCCATAATACACAATTTCTATTCTCATAGGCATTTTGTCAAACACCTTACATGCACCTCTTAGGGTATAGGAATAATCATCAAATTAACACATCATAACCACTAAGTTCATAGTCTTCAACTCGCATGGTTACGTAGTTTCATAAAAACAAATAGAGATTCCAACTTGGGAATCATACAATCATAATCTCATGAACATATTCAACCCACAACAAAACATTCACAATACATGATTTAAAAACTTAATTCTTGGGCTTCATGGATGAAAGGAATCCATGAATGAACACTATGCATACCTTAGTTCTTGAATTTATGAAGATTGATAGAAAGATTCTTGAATTTGATTATTGAATTTGAATCCCCAATTGAAAACCCTAACTTATTCTTGAGAGAAACCTAAGTAAAACACTATATTTTGGGTGAAAAATGGTTGAATCACGTGTTATTAGTTTTATATAGGGGTGAGAAATTAACCCTTTTGCCCTTAAAGATGCAAACATTTAATGACTAAAAACTGGGCATCGACACGATTGGCGACGCAATGCACCAATGGCACTGATGTAATACTCAATACATCGTGCCATGATTGCTCCAAGCCTCAGTACATTTGGCTCTGGCAACCTACAACAATGTTAACCAATGTGATAGGTGACGCGGTGCACTAAGATCGCATTGGTCCACTATTGTGGGACACCAAACATGGTCTAAATGAGGTCCAAAAAATCTAAAACTTGTTCGAGAACACCTATTAACCTCCCTGATCATGAATTAGCAAGAATACCGACCATTAAAGTACATTAAGGTCGCAAAATGAGATTACCAACTTTTGAAAGCCAAAAATAAACTAAGTCTGGAAACTTAGCTAGAATTTTCTATGTCTGGGACCCCCTTAACAAGCATAAATGGACTGAACTAAGATTAAGATTTTATAGGGTCTTGAAATATGGCTGTGCATATTGATTTTGGTCCAAAAAGTATTTCCAACCCTTTTGCTATGTGTACTCTGATGGGTGATTATGTAGTCGCTAGAAGGATCTATTAGGGATGTGTTGTGTCTATCTTTCCTAGGAAGACAAGGGTAGATTTGATAGATTTGGATATGATAAATTTCAAAGTTATATTAGGGATGGATTGGCTACACTCGTGCTGTGCTTTTTTTTATCGTAGGACACCAAAGGTCAGTTTTCACTTTTTTAATGAACTGGTATTATAAGGGAACGGGAGTTCCTTAGTACCCAAAGGGAGGTTTATCTTTTATCTTAAAGCTCGGAAATTAATCTATAAAGGGTGCATATATCATCTAGTTTGGGTTAAGGATTCGAACTCTGAAAGTTCTTCTTTGCAATTTGTTCCTGTAGTTAATTAGTTTCCTGAAGTATTTCTCGATGATTTTCCTAGCATTCTTCCCACTAGGGAAATAGACTTTGGCATTGATTTTCTACTAAATACCCATCCTCTCTCCATTCCTCCTTATAGAATAGCTCCAACTAAACTAAAGGAGCTAAAAGAGAAATTGAAAGATCTTCTTTATAAAGGGTTCATTTATCCTAGTGTTTCTCCATAAGGTGTTCCTATGCTTTTCATGTGAAAAAAGGATGGGTCCCTTCAGGTGTATATAGACTATCATGAGTTTAATAAGGTTATAGTAAAGAATAAGTATCCTCTTCCTAGGATTGATGGTCTCTTTGACTAGCTTCAGGGTTCTAGATGTTTCTCAAAGATTGACCTTTGTTTGGGTTATCATCAGTTAATGATTCAGGAAATTGATATTCCTTAGACTTTTTTCCAAAGCTGATATAGTCATTATTAATTCCTAGTTATGTCATTTGGGTTGACAAATTCCCTGGCTGTATTTATAAATTTTATTAATTGGGTATTTAGACAGTTTATGTATTTATTTGTAATAGTCTTCATTGATGATATTTTGGTGTATTATAAGAGTGAGGAGGATTATGCCAGTTATATCCGAATTGTGTTGCAGACTCTTAAAGATCGAAAGGTTGTATGTGAAATTTTTTAATTAAGAGTTATAGTTGTACGGTGTGACTTTTCTTGGGCATATTATTTCTATTAAGGGGATCATGGTGGATCCATAAAAGATTTAGGAGGTTAAGAGATGGCCTAGAGCCACAACTCCAACTGATATTAGGAGTTTCTTGGGCTTGGCTGGGTCTTATGGGATGTTTGTTGAGAGTTTCTCTTCTATGCTACCCTGTAAACAAAGTTGACTTAGAAAAAGGTTAAGTTTGTGTGGTCTGATGCTTGTAATGGTAGTTTTGAGAAGTTGAAGGACAAGTTGACTTCTATGCCAGTTTTGACCCTACCCGAAAGTACCAATGTTTGTTTTTATTTATTGTGATGTTTCTCGCATGGGACTGGGTTGCGTGTTAATGAGGCATGATAGGGTTGTGACCTATGCTTCTAGGCAGCTTAAGATTTATGAGATGAATTATCTAAATCATGATTTGAGGTTGGCGACTGTGGTTTTTGCCTTGAAGATTTGGTGTCATTATTTGTATGGGGTGCATGTGGATATCCTTTTGGATCATAAAAGTTTATGGTATGTATTTACTCAAAATGAGTTGAATCTAAAGCAAAGATGGTGGCTTTGGTTGCACAAGGATTATGACTTAAGTCTCCAGTATCATCAAGGTAAAGTTAATATTTTTGTTGTTGCTCTTAGAAGGTTCTCTAGGAAGCTTATCATAAGTGGAAGGGGAGAAGAGAGGATTAGTGATAGATATTCACCGATTGGCTAACTTAGTAGTTTGTATTTTGGACTCCAAGGAAGAAAGTGTTATTGTTCAAGAAGTAAAGGATATTCACCGGTTGGCTGAGGTGAAGGAGAAGTAGGTTTGGGACCCTATTCTAATATAGTTTAATGAAGATGTAGGTCAACAAAAGGTTATGAAATTTGAGATTTAGGGATATGCTATTTTGAGGTACTAAGGTAGGTTCTGTGTTGCTGATGTTGATGGGCTGCGGGAAAGGATCTTTACTAAGACTTATGAGTCTAGGTATATAGTTTATCCGGTTTACACTAAGATGTACCATGACTTGAAGGAGATTTATTGGTGGAACAATATGAAGAGAGATATGGCAAATTTTGTGGTTAAGTGTATGGTTTATCAACAAGTTAAGTTATAGCACTTAAGGCCTGGTGGCATGTCTCAAGAGATAGAGATTCCTATATGGAAGTGGGAGATGATCGATATGAATTTCGTTATGGGTCTTTGGGTTATTATGTATAGGATGACTAAGTCTGCTTACTTTTTTCCTATAAGGACTAACTACTCTGGAGAGAATTATGCTAAGTTGTTTATTTAGGAGATTTTCAAGCTACATGGAGCGATGATTTCTATCATTTAAGTCCAAGGTATGCACTTCTCTTTTCTTTTAAAAAAGGTTTCGGGACCTAGGTGAACCTTATCATCACTTTCCATCTTCAAAGGTATAGACAAGTAAACTGGACTATTCATACTTTGGAGGATAAGCTAAGGGCTTGTCTGATTGATTCTAGAGGTAGTTGGGTTGATCATTTACCTCTTATTGAGTTTGTGTATAATAATAATTACCATTTAAGTATTTAGATGGCTCCTTAAGAAACTATATATGGTAGGAGCTATAGGTCTCCTATTAGGCGGTTTGAGATAGGTGAGACTAGGTTGTTTGGTCCTGATCTGGTCTACCAAGCCATGGAATAGGTGAAGGTGATTAGAGAAAGACTTAATACTTCTTAGAGTCTCCAAACTTCTTATGTGGATGTGAGGTAAAGGGGGTTGGAGTTGGAAGTAAATAATTGGGTGTTCTTGAATGTCTCTCCTATGAAAGGAGTGATAAGGTTTGGGAAGAAATAGAGGCTTAGTCTCCATTATATTAGTTAGTATCAAATTTTGAGGAGAGCTGGGACTGTAGCTTACCAGTTGGATTTTCCTGCTAGTTTGGGTTCTATTCATCATGTTTTCTATGTATTAATGTTGAAAAGTGTATAACTGATCCTTCTTTGGTTGGTCCTATTGAGGAGGTTGGTATTTTAGATTCTTTGTCATATAAGGAAATCTCGATAGAGATTTTTGATAGACAAGTTCGTAGGTTGAGGATTAAGGATGTTGCTTTGGTGAAGGAGCTTTAGAGAAATCAAAAGGTGGAAAAAGCTGCTTAAGACGCTGAAGAGGACATGAAGTCCAAATATCTATTCTTGTTCCCCAAATTAGATGAAAGTGCTTAAGGTACGATCTTCATTTTCCCTCTGGTGGTATTTCTAAATTATCGTTTGGGTATGTGTAATTCTTACTTGTTATCATGCTAATAGGTACCTTGACTCCTCATTCGCGGAAGAATGATCTTAGGGGAGAGGGGGATAATGCAATACCCCAGGTTTTGGCCTCTAAAAATTTCTTTACTTTTCCATCACTGCCCAGGAAATGGATAAGGTGATGAGTTGTTATCACTCATCATGAGTCGTATTATGCCAATCATAGCTTAACCGGTAAAGGATTACCCAGGATTCTATTTGGATCATAACAATGACCCTATAACTCTTAAGGTAAGGTCACGAGTCGCAGGGTGGGACTCATGACCAAACTAGTGGAGGTGGTCCATAGTTACTGCCCAGGCTACGAGCCATGGTGATAACTCATGACTAGTCATCACAAATTATTATCTAACCCATAATGACTGGGAGCTATATTTCCTACTTATTTTTATTAAGGGCATTATGGTTTTTTCCCCTTATTCCACTATCCCCATAATTTAAAACCCTTTCGTTGGCCTTATTTTCACTTCTTAACAAAAAAAATACACTACTCTTCCTCTCAAATTCCCCAATCAAGAGCAAGGCTAGAGTTTCTAAGGATTAAGAACCTAGGGTTAAAATTATGGTTTTTATCTTAAAATTCTAGGTATTTTTAGGCATGTACCTCTTCTCTAACTTGGTTTTTCAAAAGGCATGTGTTTAATCATTGTTTATGTTATTTTAAACTATGGGTTCTGAATGATAGATTGTAGGTTTTGAATGGTTGTTACTTGGTTGGTTTTTCCATGGTTTGGAACTTGGTATTCATTCTTTATTTTATAGTGTTTGATCTGAATATTTACATGGGCATGGTGGATGGGATGGGGATTATGGATTCCCCTAAAATTATTATTTTTTGGTTTGGAATTACTACTAACCTTAACCCAATTATATAATTTGTATTGAAATATGAACAATTACATGGTTTTGCTTACTTTCCTAAACTATTGCATTAATGTCTAAACGGATAAAAATTGTTCTGGAAGTCCTTTGTGTCCATGGTTTGATTTTAAATGGTTTTGAAAGGTCTTGGTGGCCATGGATTGGTTTCTAAATTGGAACTTTGGAGTCTATTTGGCTAATTGATTTGAAACGGCTTAATGGAATTGACATGTAAGTTCAATTAGTATGACGATACCATTTGGTAAATGCCTTAATGGATGACTCATTGGTTTAATGGATGGGTTATGTGCAAATATTTTAATTTGATCTTAAAGGGAGTTGTGTAGCTCACCGTGGAAGAATGAGGTCCTAGTGGGATCAATACTAGAACTGAATTTATCAGCGTGGGAATTTTTATGCCCGTGTGCGTAGTTCACACTTTGTATATATTTTGGAATGGTTGGGGTTGTGGATTCCCTGGAACTTCCTTGGATTTTTCTAGTTCATATGACTAATATGCGCTGGGACCTTTTCAGCAGGGGGAGTTGAATCCGTATAGTCTATGGGATCCCTTAGGATGGTTAGAGCTACACAGTCCCGGCTAATGATTTTTAAATCTCATGCTAAACCTTATTCTCTATCTCAAAATCTTATATATATGTATTTGAATGTGTGCATATGTTTTTTGTACTGATTGGTACTTGACATAATTTTATTCCTTCCCTGAGTTACATGCTAGTGTTCATTCCACTAACTGTCCCCGAAAGCTGCAGCATTTCATAATATAGGGTCCTAGGGGTTGTTCGGTTACCTTGTGCTAAGTTAGGTGATTCTGGTTCATTGGTTGGCCTGTTTTGAAGTTGTGAGCCTCAATCTTTTAGAAAGGCAGACATTTCACTGCTTTCGTTATGAGTACCGAAATCTCATCGATTTCTTTTCATATTTTCATTTCCCTTTTTGTCCATGGTCTGTCATGAACCGACCAGGTATGATATTCATTTTTTTGTTAAAGGATTTATGGACAAATTGTGGTTTGGTTGTTGTTTTGAACTTTTAGTTCCATTGAGTTACATTAACTATTTTATCTTTATATTCTGGATGTCTTTCACTGTTTATTTGGATTTTGCTCGGTTGGACAGGTTATGGGGGTGGTCTCCTGTCCTCGGTGGGCTTGAGTACCCATCACAACTAGGCCGGTGTTTGGGTCATGACATTATGGTAAGATAATAATGTGTCAAGAATGTGTTATTGTAAGACCCAGCAAAATTCTAAGCTTGACTCAGTCCTTTAAAGCCTACTAAGGGGTCCCAGACTTAGAAAACTTTAGCTAAGTATTTATACTTAGGGTCATTTTAGCATTCGTAGTTTGTCAATCCTAGTTCACGACCTTCCTGACCTTATTTTGTCAATTTTCAAATTGATTCATGATCAGGGTCACTTATAGGTCATCTCAGGTGAGTTTCGGATTTTTTGGACTAGCGTAAGGGCGAGTTTGGATGCCCAAAATAGTGAGGGGTAAAGATGGCCCAGCGTCACGAGGCCCAGTCAACCCAGCTAGGTTTCGCGTCATGATAGGTAGTCAACCTAAGTAGGGGTCTTAACGAGAGGACACCCAGTTCAGCAAATTTTAGTTACGGGTTATGGGGGTAAATGAGTGATTTTCCCCACCTTATTCAGCCTTAACACAAAATTAATCAGCCTATAGGACAAAATTTCATTCTTTCTCTCAATCTCTCTCAAGAACAAGCATTAGGGTTTTCAATTCAAGATTCAAATCTCAATAATTCTACCATCAATCTTCTCAAAAACAAGGATAAAGGTATGTGAAGTGTTCATCCAAGGGCCCTTTCAACCTTGGAGTTCAAGAAACCCTTTTTAAAATATTAAATCATGATTTTCATGTTGTGGGTTGTTTGTATTCATGTTAATCTTGTTGTGTGATTTCCAAGATGATGTCTTTAATGAATTTCATGAATTTATGTTAGCATGTGGGTTGAAATCTTTGAAATTGAAGTGATTAATGTATCGATTATGTATTGAATTGTTATTAATGCCCAAGTATAATGCGATGCCTCCAATGTGTTTGCCAAAAATGCCTAGGTGAAGTAATTGTGCAATTTGATCCATTTTTTATCTTAATTATAAACTTATGAAAGAATTACATGTCTAAAGGGATCCCATGTTAAAGTTATTCCTTGAAGGTGTTTGTTGAAATTCCTATGTGAATTGTTAGTATACTTATGACATGATAGCATGCATCCCTATACATGTACAAGTTCAAGATTTACAAGTGTTTGATGAAATGGCTTAGAAAGTGAATTGTGAACATGTGGCCATTGACGTGCCTTCAAGATTTATGTTACGCCTTACTCTTTAAGCTATCGAGTCCTGGGGTATTTAATACCCAACAATTTAGCTGTATACCTAGATCCAGTGTCAGTTACAAATAGTCTCAGTCAGGTCACGATCAGTGTTACTTTTAGTTTGTTCCAAAATCCAGGAAAACTCAGTACTAATCGAGTCCAGTTCAGTAACAGTTCAATCAAGCCTAGTATGAACTAGGATATCAGTGCAGTGTTTATTCAGTTAAGAGTAGGATTCAGCATCGAGTGAACCCAAGGATGGGGACTAACTTTCAGTAGAGGGTGTGATTCTTAGAAGTAATCCTTGTGTTCCAGAACTACATAGTCAGTGTAGGTTGAGACATCAAACCTTCCAGTCGAGGGTTGATGAGGTGTTTTAACCTGTCAGTTGAGGGTTCCATTGTTTTCATTAGAGTACATGCCCGATTAGGGTATCTCTTCAGTTGTCTTTACCTGTGGCACGATACTGACACCCTTCCGACTAGGGTTACAGGTTGGACCCCAAAATCTATTTAGAAAAGGGGCATGTCGGTTAGATGATTACCTATTATATTCTCAGTTTCAGATTTAGTCTTAGATTAGAACTCAATATAGTTATACAAACTTTAGAGCTGTCAGATACGGTCATCCAGATAATCAGTAATAAGGTGTCACTAAACTCAGATATCAGTAAATTAGTGTTCAGACTCAGTATCTAGTATCATCACAATTTCAGTTACAATCTGCGTATAAATGCATGTGCTTCCATTCAGTCATATCCATGTTATTCAATTAGTATTGTTCATGCATTATGAACCCATGCATTTCAGCCTAACTTACTGAGCATACCAGTACATTCAAAGTACTAACACATACTTTTTACGCTATGATGTCTTATATCATAGGTTCATATGCACGGGCCCCTGAGCATCCTTAGTAGTATAGCTTCTAACAGACAGCATAGTGGTGAGTCCTCATATGTCGAGGACATTATTATTTTTAGCATTTCAGTTTTTTCAGCAGTCAGTCGGATTTAGTTATGGACTTGTCCCATCAACTTCATATTTTAGACAGTTTAGAGGCTTATCAGACTAGAGTGTTTTTAGATAGTTGTTTTCCAGCATTTTATTTTCCGTATACAGTATTGTTTTCAGATTTGAACCTTATGGCAATTCCGCATTTTCTTCCTTATTTTGTTATTACAGTGTCTTTAGTATTCAACTCTCATAGCAGGTACCAGTCATAGGTTAGCTAGTGGTCCTTCAGAATTATTAGCGTCGTGTAGTGTCCGGGGTACAGACTCAGAGCATTACAAAACTTGGTATTAGATACTAAGGCTCAACAGAGTCCTAGGAAGTCTGGAAGCTACATCTAGTAGAGTCTTGTGCATGGGTGTAGCGCACCACACTTATGGATAGGAGGCTACGAGATTTTTTAGGAGCAGTTTTCCTTGTTTTAGTATTCATGTCGTGCGAGTAAGCATGAGCTCCAGTTAAACTCTCTATCTAATCCAAGTTTCTCTTTTGTTTATAGATCATGCCTTCCAAAAGAACTAAGAAAAGAGGAACGGGAGATCTGCTAGAACCTCAGGCCGTCCAGCCAGATCCTCTGGACAAACATGTCTCTCATGCTGAGTTCAGAATAGCTTTCACCACCCTAGCTCATTCTGTAGCAGCCCAGAATGAGCACCCAGCTATTGTTCCATCCAACCCAGTGGCCAACACAGCGGCTTCCAGGATTCGGGATTTCATCCAAATGAACCCATCCTAGAGTGGAGGGGTAGTACTTCAGCACTTAGGGGTCATCTTGTTTCTTACCTTCAGGCTAGAAAAATGGTATCTAAGTGGTGTGTCTACCTACTCTTTAATCAGTTTCAGTAGCTTGCAAATTCCTAGAGGCATTTCCCGAAGAACTTCCCGGAGTCCTTTCCAAAAGGGAAATTGACTTCGGAATCGATCTCCTTTTAGATACTCAGCCCATCTCTATTCTGCCAAATAGAATGGATCCAGCAGAACTCATAGAATTAAAAGAACTATTTAAAGGATCTCTTAGTTAAGGGATTCATCAGGTCCATTGTCTCTCCGTGGGGCACTCCAGTCCTATTCGTACATAGGAAAAATAGTTCCCTCAAAATGTGTATTGACTATCGTTAGTTAAATAAAGTCATGGTCAAGAACAAGTATCCACTTACCAGAATTGATGACTTGTTTGATCTACTTCAGGGTGCCAGTTACTTCTCTATGATAGACCTCAGATCAGGCTACCATAAACTCAGAGTCAGGGAATGTGACATCCCAAAAATAGCCTTCACACTCGATATGGTCAATTCGAATTCTTAGTCATGTCCTTTGGTCTTACCAATGCCCCAAAATCTTTCATGGACTTGATGAACCGTGTGCTTAAGAAGTACTTAGACATGTTTGCCATAGTCTTCATAGATAATATCTTTGTTTACTCCCGCAGTGAACATGATTATGCAGACCATCCCTGAATAGTATTGTAGACTCTCAGAAACCATTAGCTATTCGCCAAATTTAGTAAGTGCGAATTTTGGCTAAGGTCATTGGCTTTCCTCAGCCATATAGTTTCCAGTGATGGCATTAAAGTTGATCCCCAAAATATTAAAGAGAAACTGGCCTAGACCCATCTCTCCATCAGATATCAAGAGTTTCTTGGGTTTGGCTGGCTATTACCAATGGTTTGTTGAGGGATTTTCATCTATTGCATCCCCTATGTTCATATTGACTCAGAACATAGTTAAATTCTAGTGGTCAGATTCTTGTAAGAAGAGTTTTGAGGAGTTGAAGACTCGACTCACTACAGCTCTAGTTTTGACCCTACTAGATGGTTCCAGTGGCTTTGTTGTATACTGTGATGCATCTAGAGTAGGTTTGGGTTGTGTCCTCGTACATAAAGGTAAGGTCATAGCCTATGCCTCCAGACAGCTTAAACCCCACAAAAGAACTATCCTACTCATGATATTGAGTTAGCAGCAGTAGTTTTTGCCTTAAAGATTTTGAGACATTACTTGTATGGGGTGCACGTTGATGTGCTCATAGACCATAAGAGCCTACCATATGTGTTCTCCCAGAAAGATCTTAACCTCCGTCAGAGAAAGTGGTTAGAATTGTTGAAATATTATGACATGAGTGTCCTATACCATCCGAGAAAGGTCAATATAATGGCTGATGCTCTCAGTAGGCTGTCTATGGGTAGTGTTGCTCATGTTGAGGACAGTAAGAATAAGTTAGCTCAGGAAGTCCATCATCTTGTACGACTAGGTGTCTGGTTAGTCGACTCAGTAGAAAGTAGTATGTGGGTTCAGAGTAGTTCAGAACCATCTCTAGTTCTTGGAGTAAAGGAAAAGAAGGATAGAGATCCCAGTTTAGTCAAGTTGAAAGAGTTTGTCGGCGATCAGAAGGTAGAGATTTTCTCCCAAGGGGGAGATGGTGTATTGCATTGTTAGGGTCATCTGTATGTGCCGAGTGTAGATGACTTGAGACAGCAAATTCTTACAGAGGCGTATGGTGCACGTTACTCTATTCACCCAGGGGCTACGAAGATGTACTGTAATTTATGGGAAATCTATTGGTTGAGTGGGATAAAAAGAGAGATTACTGAGTTTGTAGCTAGGTGCTCTATATGTCAGCAGGTTAAGATTTAGCATCAGAAACCTAGTGGGTTTATGCAGGAGTTCAGCATTCCTACTTGGAAGTGGGAAGAAGTGAACATGAACTTTGTGACGGGTTTTCCTCATACTTATCGTTAGCATGATTCATTTTGGGTCATTATGGACAGGATGACCAAATCAGCTTATTTCCTACCAGTCCATACCTCTTACTCAGCCGAGGATTATGCCAAAATCTATTTCAGGAATTTGGTCAGATTACACGGTGTTCCATTGTCCATTGTCTCAGATAGAGGTTCCCAATTCACCTCTCATTTCTGGAAGGCAGTCCAAAGGGGTCTTGGTACCCGAGTTCACCTCAGTACCACTTTTTATCCTCAGATAGATGGTCAGGCATAAAGGACCATCCATACTTTAGAAGATAACTACGAGCATATGCGATTGATTTTAAAGGAAGTTGGGATGACCACTTGCCTTTGATTGAGTTTGCATATAACAATAGCTATTATTCCAGCATTCATATGGCTCTATTTGAGGTGCTTTATGGGAAAAGATGTAGATCTCCCATTGGTTAGTTCGAAGTGGGTGAGGCTGCAGTGGTAGGGCCTAACCTGGTATTTAATGCCTTGAACAGAGTTTAGTTGATCTGAGAAAGGCTTAAGACAGCTTAGAGCTGACAAAAATTACACACAGACGTGGGCAAAAAGGATCTCGAGTTCAAGATTAGTGACTATGTATATTTGAAAATCTCTCTCATGAAAAGGGTGAAGAGGTTTGGCAAGAATGGGAAACTCAGTCCCCGATATATTGGTCCTTACCAAATTCTTAGCCGTTTCGAAAAGGTAGCGTACGAGCTTGATTTTCCTTCAGATCTAGCTTTATTTTATCCAGTGTTTCATGTCTCCTTGCTAAAGAAATCCATAGGTGACCCATCATCCATAGTCCCAATAGAGGGCATAGACGTTCAGCATAGTCTCTCTTATGAAGAGGTTCCAATCAAAATTCTTGACTATCAGATTCGTAGATTGAGGAATCAAGAAGTCCCTTTAGTCAAAGTTCTTTGGCAGAATCAGTCCATTAAGGGAGCTACTTAGGAAGCAGAAGCAGATATGCAAACCAAGTACCCTCACATATTCTTTGCTAACTCACACTTAGATTAAGGTAACAGTTTTCCTTAAAACTTACTCATAATTCCCTTGTAAAACTTGGTATCAATTACCATTGCATGTTTAGTCATTCATTCATGAATTATTTTTAGTCATGTATTCATTGCATTCAGATATGCATATTGAGTATACAAACCCAGTTTCTCAGTATATTCAGTCATGTATTCATTACATTCAGATATGCATATTCAGTATACAAACCCAATTTGTCAGTATATTCAGTCATGTATTGGCTACATTCAGATATGCATGTTCAGTATAAAAACTCAGTATATCAGTAGTTTCAATCATATTTCATTGTTCGTGTCTAGTAAATAAGTTTAGTACATCAATAATCTCAGTTTAGTCAGCCTCATTCGAGGATGAATATTCCCAAAGAAGAGATATTGTAAGACCCTACAAAATTCTAAGCTGGACTCAGTCCTTTAAAGCCTACTAAGGGGTCCAGACTTAGAAAAATTCAGCTAAGTATTTATACTTATGGTCAATTTAGCCTCCGCAGTTTGGAAATCCTAGTTCAAGACCTTTCTGACCTTATTTTGATAATTTTTAAATTAATTCATAATCAGGGTCACTTATAGGTCATCTCAGGCGAGTTTCAGATTTTTTAGACTAGCATAAGGGCAAGTTTAGATGCCTAAAATAGTGAGGGGTCTCCATGGCCCTACGTCGTGGGCCCAGTCAACCCAGCTAGGGGTCGCATCGCGATAGGTAGTCAACCTAAGTAGGGGTTACGACGCGAAGGGTAGCCCAGTTCAATAAATTTCAGTTACGGGTTATGGGGGTAAATGGGTCATTTTTCCCAACTTATTCAGCCTTAATATGAAATTAATCAGCCTATAGGACCAAATCTCACTCTATCTCTCAACCTCTCTCAAGAACAAGCATTAGGGTTTTCAATTCAAGATTCAAATCTTAAGAATTCTACAATCAATCTTCTCAAAAACAAGCATAAAGGTATGTGAAATCTTCATCCAGGGCCCTTTCACCCTTGGATTTAAGATTTTAAATCTTCATGATTTAAAATCTTAAATCATGATTTTCATGTTGTGGGTTATTTATATTCATGTTAAAATTGTTGTGTGATTTCTAAGATGATGTCTTTAATGAATTTCATGAATTTATGTTAGCATATGGGCTGAAATCATTGAAAATAAAGTGATTAATGTAGCCATGATGTATTGAATTGTTACTCATGCCCAAGTATAATGCGATGCCTCTCATGTGTTTGCCAAAAATGCCTAGGTGAAGTAATTGTGCAATTTGATCCATTGTTGCTCTCAATTATGAACTCATGAAAGAACTAAAGGGCTCACATGTTAAAGTTATGCCTTGAAGGTGTTTGTTGAAATGCCTATGTGAATTGTTAGTGTACTTATCACATGATAGCATGCATCCCTATACATGTACAAGTTCAAGATTTACAAGTGTTTGATGAAATGCCTTAGAAAGTGAATTATGAACATGTGGCCATTGTCGTGCCTTCAAGATTTATGTTACGCCTAACTCTTTATACTTACGAGTCCAGGGGTATTTAATTCCCAATAATTTAGCTGTATACCAAGAGCCAGTGTCAGTTACAAAATAGTCTCCGTCAGGTGACAATGAGTGGCACTTTTAGTCAGTTCCAGAATCCAAAAATACTCAGTAAACTCAGTACTAATCCAGTCCATTTCAGTAACAGTTCAGTCAAGCCTAATATGAACTAGGAAATCAATTCAGTGTCTATTCAGTTGGGAGTAGGATTCAGCACCGAGTAAACCCAGGATGGGGACTCACCTACTAGTAGAAGGTATGATTCTTAGAAGCAATCCTTGCATTCCAGAATTACGTAGCCAGCATAGGTTGAGACATCAAACCTTCCAGTCGAGGGTTGATGAGGTATTTTAACCTATCAGTTGAGGGTTCCACCATTCTTATTAGAGAACCTGCCAGATAAGGGTATCACTTCAGTTGTCTTTACCCATGTCACGGTACTGGCAACCTTCTAATTGGGGTCATAGGTTAGACCCTAAAATCTATTTGGAAAAGGGGCATGTCGGTTAGATGATTACCTCTCATAGTCTCAATTTCAAATTCAGTCTCAGATTGGAACTCAGTATAGTTCTACAGACTTCAGGACTGTTAGATATGGTCATCCAGATAATCAGTAATACGGTGTCAGTAAACTCAGATATCAGTAAATCAGTGCTCAGACTCAGTATCTAGTATCATTATGATTTTAGTTACAGTCTACGTATTCATGCATACACTCCCATTCAGTCATGTCCATTTTATTCAGTTAATATTGTTCGTGCGTCATGAACCCATGCATTTCAGCATACCTTACTGAGCATACCAGTACATTTAAAGTAATGACATATGCTTTTTCTCTATGATGTCTTATATAATAGATTCAGACGCACGGGCCCCAAAGCATCCTTAGTAGTATAGCTTCTCAGCAGACAGTGCAATGGTAAGTCCTCATATTTTGAGGACATGATTATTTTTAGCATTTTAGTTATTTCAACAGTCAGTCGGCGTTAGTTGGGGACTTATCCTATCAACTCCTTATTTCAGATAGTTTAAAGGCTTGTCAGACTAGAGTGTTTTCAGATAGTTATTTTCCAACATTTTATTTTTCGTATACAGTATTGATTTTAGATTTGAACCTTATGGCAGTTCTGTATTTACTTTCTTATTTTGTTATTATAGTGTTTTTATTATTCAGTGCTCACAGCAGGTACTAATCATGGGTTAGCTAGTGGTCCTTTAGGATTATTAGCGTTGTGTAGCATTTGAGGTACAGATTTAGGGAGTTACAGTTATGTGTAGTGTTATTACTGGTAATGTATGGTTACTTGCTTTTTGATGCTTAAACTCTCGAATATGATTATTGATTATATGTTTGGTTAGATGGTGTGTAGATAAGAAAATCAATGGATGTAAGGACTAGGTGTGATCTCAAAAGTGTCTTCATTTCCATAACTTGATTTATGGCTCATCACCTAGTGTTTTGGAGTATGCTCTTCGGTCCAAATCCTGATGAACTACAAAGGTGTCTGGCTTTTTATAAGGAAAAGGTAGTATGATAGAATGCTACATATATTATTTATATGGTTGGTTATTGTTTTGATCAAGCTATTACCTTTTTGTTAGATAGTTAAACTTCTAAAGTACATACCATCATGAGTGGTATGAGATAAGTTGTTACAAAATAATATATGTGGATCATAAAGTTTGGGTGTGATTGCAGATATGTATTGATTCGATGTGATTAGAGGTATGTCTTGATTCGATTTAGTCTTTGACAATATATTAGGATCCTTGTATGGTCCAGAATTTGATGATTACATTTAAGATCCTTGTGTGGTGTAAACTTTTATGATTATAATTTAGATCCTCATGTGATCCAAATATTTGATGATTATATCTGGGCCTGAAGTGCTATCGAGGCGTTCTTGTGTAAATAACCCAGTTAATGAGTTAACTTGCTAGTGATGCCATTATGAGTAATTGGTTAAATTTAGATGAACTTAGTTTCTTTGCACAACCATGGTGGCTTGAACATGAGGTAAGTTGCATAGTTGATATCACTAATACAAGGTAAATTGACTAGGTATATAAAATTAGTTGTTTTACATAATATAAAAAAAAGGGATGATAATAATGATTTTACTTAAATTTTGGCAAGTTGAACCTTAATTGGGCAATTGATGAGTATGTAGCATATTTGGTTAAATGATTTGAATGACCTTATGAGGGTAATGACAATGATGTTCTAAAGGTAGATTGACTGGTTGTAAAGACCCATGTTGACTATAAATTAAATAATGGGTTAAGTTTTAAGGATATGAATAAAGTGATAGATAAATAATGTTCATAGGCATATTGAGGAGGCAGGGCTACTAGACAGAACTTGTAGTTGGCTGATTAAGAATTGATATTGCATAAATATTTAGTATATGTAAATAAATATTGGTGTATAGTATCCCTTGACTATGGTATAGTTGAGTAGAAAGAATGGTAAAATAAGCTAGTTTGAGTATGATTGAGGATCATTAATTGTAGGATCGAATAAACTAAGATGAATTATAGTGAGAAATATGTGTTTTAGTGATAACCCATAGTGGTGTTTTGGTGGTGTTACAATGTTATAAATTAAATAGGATGTAAGTACCATACTAAACTTGTTTATAGTATAGAAATGACAACCATGAAGTTGTATAGTTTGGATAAAAATTTGACATTATATGGATTAATAATTAATGGTGGATCATGATATATGATTTGATGGATATTAGTAGTTAACGTGTTAGAAGACACGTTTAGGAAGTAGTAGAAACTTTTGGTGCATAAAATGAGTTGGTAGAACTCCGTTTAGGGAGATTACCATAAAAGAGTGTTAGTTTGTAATGTTGAATTCCAAGAAATGTATTGTGAAATAGCCTGAACTTGGATCAAGCCCAAAGTTACTGCCTCGAGCCACTATAGTGAAAATTCAGAATTGCAGCGGTACCACAGTAAAAGTATCACTACAACGGTACACAATTTCATACCCCTCAATTCTATTATCTCCCCAAATGTTCATGCTTTGTAGTATCATGTGGTGTTTTGGGTATTATAGATGATCCATTATATATATTTCCTTACACATTGCATTACTTGGGTCATAGTAATCTTACTTTGTGCCTAGAGCTTATTATCCTATGGAACGTAGGTTGGTTGGGTATTTTGAAATCTAAAATTATGTTAAAAACTCCCATCTTCACTAGTGACCGTTCAGGGATGAACAGTGGATAAATTTATATCTAAAGTAATGACTCTGTCCTTTGTTATTGAAAATACTTGTGGTAAGGAAATAAGAACCCCATTCATCATAAGTTATAGGATCCATTCTTTATTATGGGAGTGCATTATACATGTACTAAGGTCATTCAATACTCCTATCACAAACTTAAGTAGAAAATATTCTTACCGATTGAGTTTTGAGCTAAGTTTAAACTAGAGTCAACTTCAAATGATAATATCACCTAGACTATAAATATTTATAGGTCCAAATACACATAAAATGAAAGATATTTTAGTCATGTTTACAATGCATCCGACCGTTTGTTAATCCTCCTTTGGAGAAAAAAGTTATGACTATTTTATTGAAAACTGTTCGGACTGACAAATTTACCTTCGTAGTGATAACGGACAGTATTTAATACTTATTTTGATAGGATTCAACCCCAAAACTCAAATATTTTTGTTCCTAAGCCTTAGAAGGGTGATTTTTCCATGGTTGGGCTAAAAATTCTTCGTTAAGGTAAGTTCCTTCTGTCATGTTCTTCGTACTTCAATCCTTCAACATCCTTGAATCCTTAGAACGATCTTTAATAGTGTAATTCTTGGGGATTTGAACCCTAGGTTCATAAGATTCAAGGAAAAACTTATGGGTTGAATTAATATAACCTAGAATTACTTATAAATTATTCATTAACCATTCCTAGCATGAATTAGTGATTCTAAACATGAAATTGGTGGTTAGGGATCTTGAATTCAATAAAAATGAAACCTTTAGCATTGAAACTCCATTGATAGAGATTGGATGAATATGATAAAGTATTTTAATGGATAATTGACCTTTGGATAATATTTTAAAGCATGAATACGGGTAGAATTAATGGGATGAATTTCCAAATTGGTTATTCGAAGAGCAATTGCTTAATTGCTCTTATAATATGTGATTTCTAAATATTTGAGCTATTGAAAACATGAAGAAAAAGAAAGAGCAATTTTGGTGTGGCTTGGTTGTTTTGAGATATTCGGTCGAGGTAGGTTATGGTTATCATGTAGTAGACTAAGGCTAGATGCACTTAATTTTGATAGTAAAGTTGGGAAATTTCATGTCTTAGACCTTTAGGCATGGTATTTAGATGGATAAATTGTTAAATATCTCATTAGGCTTGAATGTTATCATTGATTATTATTGTACTCAGTTGATACGATACTTGTGACATGAAAAATTAGTGGAATATGGTAAGAATGATAGTTTGTTAAAAGTAATGTAATGATAAGAAAAATATGTGTTACTATCTTTTGTGTGGATCTCTTGGTGGGTATTTGTTTTTATAACTTGATTGATAAATTATAGAGTTATTATGTGAATGTGAATAATAATAGAAGAATTAAATGACCTAATCAATAAGCTAGTCTCTAAACTTAGTTGTGACTTGAGCAAAATGATTACTAGATAGTAACTTAACTACTGATTGAATGTGAATAAAATAAATTCAGATATGTTAATAAAACAGATAGATGAATTAGAGTATAGATATCAATCTTGGTAGAATGTGAACTCATGAATGGATACCTGATGAATTGGTCTTCGAATATGGTTTAAATATGGTTGAATTTGATAATGCTAAATTGAGCAAGTGGTAAATGGCCCTTCGAGCATACTTGTGATTATTGATTGCTATTACTCGGTTGTCCTTAATTGTAATTTTATTTCTATTGTTGTTGCTTGCATCTTATTTCAAATGGGTGTTTACAATTTGCTTTTATGCATTGCTTACAATTATTGACTACATTTGAATTTTTATACATATTATTGATGATTTTTGGTGATGGAGGATTGGGTACTACGTCAGTACGGATATGATATGTTGGTTATAATAGATAGGGTACCACACCATTACGGATATGATTTGTTGGTTATGATGGATTGAGTACCATATCAATATAGATATAATATGTTGGTTATGATGGATCAGGTAGCACACTGGTATAGAAATGAAGTTATGGATGAGATAAGAAGGAAAAAGAAATTGTGCATAACTGCATATATACATTAATTCATATGCATTGAGTATGTATTTATATTTATATATTGTTGGTGGTTCCTTATGTGAATGGGGTATTTGACAAGATATTTTGGTTCCTTAAGTGGATCAGTTATGTTAATTAGCCAGATATGAACATAAGATATGTTCTGAATTATGTATAACTTATATTTCTTGTGTATAAAGATGTATATGTGATGTGTATTGTGATACCTTTCTTATATAAAGTTGTTGGTACTATCAGCTGTCTTGGTTTTCACAATCCAATAGTTAATGATGGAGTGAAACATTTAGAGCTAGCGTTGCTAGGATGGAGACGAATTATAAGTTGAAAGAACATCATTAGATAGACTGGATTATCTGAGAATAAGGATAGGCAAAAGTCATAATTGTTACGTGTTTCGTAGAGAAACTAAGTTTAAGTAGTAATACTTGTATGAATGTGCATTAGTAACTAGAATTAAAGTTATCTTTCTTTCCTATTTATTATCTTTATTATTTGTTCTAACCTTGGTTGACCGATATTACCTATTAGTACGTGTGTTTTGTACTGATGCTAAACGTATTATATCTTCAATCGAAGGTATAGCCATGGTGTAGGTTTGTTGGAGTTTATTTAGCAGTGATATGGATCACTCTAGAGTAGCTCCTACCCTCTCTCTTTGTATAGCTTCTGCACCATGGATGTTTCTACTCCTTATTAAGTGTTTTTGTACCCATTTAGGCTAGGATTTAGGGAGTCTTTTGTAGTTAATTTTTTCCATTTATTTTATGTACCAGATGTATCAAATAGGTTGTTGAACGAATTTAATTGGTAATTGTAATTGAAAATGTTGATTAGATATTCATATGCAAACATAAATTCACCAAGTGAATATTATAGAAACTTCTGCATCGATTGAATGGTGTGTTATTTAGAGTTCTTCTATCCGGGCTAGGTTAGGTAGGTTCTCAACACGATCCAGTGGATTGGATCGTGACAGAATCCAAATCATGAAAAATGAGATGGATAATCTTCAAAATGAAGAAAATAAAATTAGAATCATCTCCAATAATTATACTAGAAAAGTGCATCAAGAATCATGTAAAATGAAACTTCCTAAGTTTCAAAATTAATTTTTTAGTGAAAAGACGAAATTTGTAATTTATAATATCTTCAGGTGTGATTTTCTTTGCTGAAGCCCATTTTGGGTCGCTAAAAATGTATTCTTTGGTCGCTAAAGGTGTCCATCATCAACTTTTATTTTTACTAAAAAGGCCATAAATCTCTCATACAACAACAACAAACCCAGCGAATTCCCACAAAGTGAGGTCTGGGAGGATAAAATGTACGCAGTCTATACCGCTACCTCTGAAGAAGTAGAGAGGTTGTTTTTGATAGACCCCTGGCAAAGAATAGTACACACGGACGTAATGAAACATGAAGTAGGATGGATGGCATAACAAAAATAAGGAATAAGGAATAAGAATTAATAAAAATAGATATCAGAGAAATACGAAATAAGAAAAATCCGAGAAATTAAGAAATAAGAAATAGGACACCCACCTAGTAGTAAAATACACTCACAGACCAAAGACACAAACCACACCCAAAATTTCTTGACTAGAGGCTCCTACTTATGAACACAGTCATAGGATTACTAACCCGGCTACACAAGCGCTCTCCTAACACCTTGCTACAACCCACACAATCACACTAGCCTTTTATCCTTATCCGCGCCCTCCATACCTTTCTGTCTAGGATCATGTCCTCAGTAAGCTATAGTTTCTCCATGTCATGTCTAATCACCTCCCTCCAGTATTCTTCGGCCTACCTCTACTCCTCCTGAAGCCATCCAAAGCTAGCCTCTCACCCCTATAAACTGAGGCATCCGTGTCCCTCCTCATTATATGCCTAAACCATCTCAGTCTTCCTTCTCGCATCTTGTTCTCCACCAAAGCTACTCCTACCTTCTCCCGTATAGTCTCATTCCTAACTCTATCCCTTCTATTTTGTCCACACATCCAACGCAACATTCTCATTTCCGCACCTTCAATCTTTAAATGTGAAAGTTCTTGACTGGCCAACACTCTGCTCTATACAGCATGGACGGACGTACTGCCACTCCGTAGAATTTTCCTTTAAGCTTAAGCTTGCGATAGTAAAATGCCCTGATTCTTTTTCTTGTAATTCCTAAATAATGATATGAACATATTCCAACCAAAGCTCAATTTCATTCATATCTGCCCAGTCAGGTATTATTTTTGTTTGTTAATGAATTATTTTTGTTTCATAATGAAAACTTGATCTCGACTTATCAAATTACAAAAACTTTCCAAATCAATCCTATATTTTGTGCTCAAAATTTTAGAAGTTTTAAAATAATTTTTTGATCCTTAAAACTAATGATGAACCTTTTTGTCGACAGATATTACTTAACAAGGTCAAAGCACCAAAAATTATTAAAAACATATATAGAACCTCCTAAACACAAATTAAATATGCTAATAGCTTGAAAATTTATTTCAAACTCAACGGTGCAGTCAGAATTTTCAATAGAGTTCATTATCAATAAAAGAATCTCGAAATTAATTTTAGACAACTTAAATTCAACTTCTCACATCAAGACTCAAAATCAAATCGAGTACCTTAAAACTCAAACCAACCACTCTACTAACCCAAAATTGATATTTCAGATCTAATGAAAGTGACAAAACTCTCAAATGGCATTTGGATTACAGAATTTTTACTAAAGTCAACTATATCACTACAAAGCCTACTCAAAATTATAAAATCACATAAATTACTTCTGAACAGTTTTGGGACTGTGTCAACCATCCTCACAATTCATAAATGACGTAAAGCAACTATAGAAAAAGAAAAAATGATCAAATTATAAAATAATTCTACAAATCTCCTCAAGGGTTATTATAGTGTAGTTGTGCTAATACTACTCTTGTTATACCTTTTCTGTTGTATAGTTCAGTTGTAGGATTAGTTCAGGTTTCATTTCTTGGCATAGATAGAGACTACAACAGATTCCCGTCTTCTCATTCTTATGGTGGAAGCTGAGTCATATGTATTTCGGACTTTCTTGTAGTAGCTCTTGTATCTATCCAAACTAGATCTACAGGGTAAAGTATTTCTTTTGCATATTGAAGACCTGTAACCGGTTTTGTGATAGTTGAAAGGTTAAATATTTTCTTTTATGACTTTTGTACTTTTTTTAATTGGGTGGTAAGGGTTCTCCTATCTAGATAGTTTAGAGTAGGTGCCCGCACAATTCGGTTAGTTGGATAGTGACATATCAGTACGATAAAAAAGAGTTTGTGTTCCACAATAATTTTGTTTGACATTATTGTGTTTTAGCATAAAAAATTTCAATAACTTACGCTCCGGGCTTCTGATTTATTATCCTATTTGTCCACTCTATAATTGCATTTTCAAATTCGAATTTTATTTATGTTTATTGTATTAATTAGAGGGGCACTTTCAAAAATAGCCTAGGTTTCAGCAAAATGGGAGTTTCCCTAGCCTACCTTTCAAAATTATAATTCATAGTCTCTCTTTCTCTTTTTTCTTCTTTTCTTTCTTTTTTCTTTTTTTTTTTTTTGCCTCTGTATTATCTCTAGCCTCTACTTCTCTTTCTTCTTTTTTTCCATTTTTTTTCTTGTTTTCCTTTTTTATTCCCTTTTTTAATTTTATTTTTTCTCATTTTTCTTTTTTTTTTGTTGTATTTTATATTTTATATTTTTTTATATTTTTAAAAAATATGACTACATCAAATACAAGCTATAGATGATGATGGATACATCATAACTGCTCATTGTGTTTGTATTAACCATCATCTTTTTCTTTTTTCTTTTCTCTTTTTTCATTTTTTTAACTTTTTATTTTTCCTCTATTTTCGTTTTCTTTTATCTTTTTGATTCTTTTTGTTTTTTCTTCTCTCTTCTATCCCTAACTTCTATTTCTCTTTTTTTTTTTTTGTATTTTCTTATTTCTCTTTTTTTTTTGTTTTATTTTATATATTTGGTAAGTATGATTATGTTGAGCACAAGTCATGAATGATAATGAAAATACCACAATTGCTTATTGTATTTGTATTCGCACCATTATTTATATTTTTTATTTCTTTATGAAATTATATTTGTATTTTATAGTTCGCGTTTGTATTTATAATTGTATTTTATAGTTTACATTTGTATTTGTATTTTGTAGTTCACACTTGTATTTTTTTTATTGTTTGCACCATCATTTATATTTTTATATTCGTTGATACAATTATATTTGTATGTTATAGTTCGTGCTTGTATTTGTATTTGTATTTATTTCTGTATTTTATAGTTCACACTTGTATTTATATTTTATAGTTCGCAACATCATTTATATTTTATATAATTTGAACTTGTATTTTAAACAACTATTTTGTATTTGTATTTTATAGTTGACTCCATATTGTATTTGTATTTTATGGGTTCACTTTGTTTGAATTTGTGTTTGCATTCTATTTTTTCGTTGATGCACTTGTATTCTTAAAAGAACTATTTTGTATTTATAAGTTGACCACAATTTGTACTTGTGTTTGTAATTTCATTTGTTTCATTTATTAGTATTTGAATTTGTAGTTGGCAGCATCATTTGTATTTTTAATTAATTGAAAAAGAATAATTATCTTTCTTTCGACAAACACTTGTATTATATTCATTGATACAAATTATATTTTATTAATACAAATTGAACAATGCAAATATAAATAATAAATTACACAAATACAAATGTTAAATTATACAAATACAAATGCTATATTTGTATCATAAGATACATGTTTATACAACTTGAACCATACACATATAAATGATATTTGTTTATATACAAATACAAATTATAAATTTGACATACAAATACTAATGATATATTTGCATTGAATGATATATTACATATTTATATATTCTTGACTCAAGCAAATACAACTAATCCATATACTTGCTTGTATACAAATATAAATAATAAATTGTATTCATCGCTAAACTATTTAAATATAAATAGTAAATTTATTTTAAATATATAGTATTATATGAATAAATATATAAAATATATAAAATATAAAATACGACAACAACAAAAAAAATGAGAGAAAGAAAAAAGAAAAAACCAAGGAGGAGAAAAAATGGAAAAAAGAAATAAAAAGAACAAAAACCAACAGAAGAAAATAAAAAAAGAATGCGAAGAAAAAGAAATAAATACACAAAAAGGAAAAAGTGGATGAAAAAATGGAAAGAAAATATAAAAAAAAATGAGCAAAAATGAAAAGGAAAAAAGAAGAAATGGAATAGGGGAAAAAAAAGGGAAAAGGAAAAGGAAAAAAGAAAGAGAAAAACGCAAAAAACCGGAAAAGAAAAAAGAAGAACGAGAAATAGAGAAATAGAGAACTTAGGAGAAGTAGGAACTTACGTTTAATAAATCATATAGTTATCCCTTAACTAAAATTTTAGAAATTGTGATGCATCATGTTTTTATTTATGTTGGTTCTAACTTTCAGTTATGGGATGGAGTTATGCCTAATGTAGGCTTTGCGGTTAAAATGGAAATTGAATTGTTAGTCCTTTTTTCAAAAAAAAAAAAAAGTTGAAAAAAATAGTATTTGATGTTGGAAACTAATTTGTGAAATTTTTTATAGTACTGGATGTGTTCAACTTTTTCTAGAAATGTTATGCACGGGAGCTTTTCTAACAGTGTTGTACTTTATTTTCATAAAACAAAGTTAACAACTCTAGTCAATTTCACTTATTTAATTTATTTGGCTAATTGTAGCTAAGTTATGCTTGCGATAATTATGTAGGAGATTGATATATTCTATGTGTGGAATTTTGTCAGAAGAAAGTGTACTGAAATGAGCTAATTTGGTCAAACTACAATGATAAAAGTAAATTGAAAAGTGGTTCAACTCGCTCACAAGTCTCGCATTGTGAGGGAAGCTGACAATCAAACAACATTGATGTCCAAACAAACATTAACTTACAGAGATCAGGAGTCCCATCACGAAGTGATAAATAAATTAAGGAGATGTTTTAGAAATAGCGGCACTTTGATATAAAATGACTTTTTCATAATCACATTTTATATAATTACCATTTATAGTCATTGCATTCGATTTTCAGCCTCTATATTCACTTTTACTCAGTGATCTGTATTTATAAAAACATAAATACACTACAGATTTAGTCTCGTCAAAAACTCTACCATTATTTTTAAAAAAAAAAATAATTTCTTTTCCATGTTTCCATTTATTTCTTCTTCTTTTTTTCTATTTTTTTCTATTTTTTTTGTTTGTTTTTTTCTTTGTTTAATCTCTAACTTCTATTTCTCTTTCTTCTTTTCTTTTTTTTCTTTGATTTTTTTTGTTTTCTTTTTTGTACTTATTTTCTCTCATTTTTTTTGTTCTATTTTATATTTTTTGTATTTTGGAAAATATGACTAGTCGAGCACAAGTCATGGATGAAAACTTAAATACCACAATTGTTACACTAAAGTCTAAAGTTATGAATCAGACAACTCAGCAGTGTGCAGAGCTATGTCGATCGGAAGACATCAAAATTTCAGAACTAAAAGGAGACGTTGGGACACTCCATAAAACCCATAACGTTTATCAATCTACAATTGCAGGTATAAGCAAAAGAGTTAGTGGACAAAGATATCAGAACATGAACATGAATAAGATATTTGAAAAAACCTACGCATCAATCATGACAAACTACGTAGAATATTGGAAAATGAAAATAAAAAATATACAATTAATAGAAAAACTAATGAAAACAAATTTAGAAGAATACATGAGAACTAGAAATATAAAATATATAGAATACCTTGACGAAAATATGGAAGAATTAAAAAGATTAAAACAAACAACTAAAGAATATTATGAAAAAACAAATGACAGATAACTTTAGAATACTTGTTTTATATATACTTAGAGATATAGAAATTGTAGACATGAAGAAAATAATATGGGAAAAGATATGGAATTATGAAGAAGAAGAGTTATTAAGTTATATAGAAAACTTACACCTATATAATAAAAGCTACTGTTCATATTTAGACAAGCTTCCTTCGTTATTAAATCCTCTAACTACACCTATATAATGAAAGCTACTGCTCATATTTAGACAATTATTATTCAGATGGATATTATAAAGATTAAAAACATTAGAATATATTAAAAGAGTTAGATAAAAACAAAGTTGGCTATACGAAGAAATTAATTATAGAAACCAGTTTAGAAGAGGAAGAAAATAATTAAAAGAAAGATTAATTTGGATAGATGAAACCATAAAACAACTAGAGTTAAAAGATAGTTTTTGAATATGATTTAGACATAGAATTATTCATAGATGAAAAAGATAGGATAATTAACGAAATAGATAACCTACAATTTAATATCAAATATAGTACAATTAGAATAAATTATTACAAAGAAATTTGCAGTAGTACAATTACTTATCAATTGTATGAGGGTGTGGATAACTTGGGTAATTTGCGTGGATAACTAGTACTTACTAGTTTTATCATGTTAATTGAAATGTTATGTTATAATATTCCTTAGTTTTTTGTTTTAACCTTATTAATTCTTCTATATTATTTTTAAGGTATTCTATATATTCCATATTTCTAGTTTTTAGATAGTCAAGTAGATTCTCTTTCATAAATATTTTTGTTAATCTTATTTCCTCCATATCTTTTCTCCAATATTCTAAGTATTCGTAGTTTATCATTTTATCCTAAAGTAGTTGTAATACTGCAAATTTCATTGTAATAATTTATTCTAATTGTACTATATCTGATATTAAATTCTACGTTATTTATTTCGTTAATTATCCTATCTTTTTCTTCTATGAATAATTCTATGTATAAATCATATTCTAAACTATGTTTTAACTCTAGTTGTTTTATGGTTTTATCTATCCAAATTAATCTTTCTTTTAATTATTTTCTTCCTCTTCTAAGCTGGTTTCTATAATTAATTTCTTCGTATATCCAACTTTATTTTTCTCTAACTCTTTTAATATATTCTAACATTTAATCTGTTTAATATCCATCTGAGTAATAACAATTATTATCTGAGTAATAACTATCTGAATAATATAAGCTAAGATCATGCATATCTTCTAACCATTCTAGACTTAACGATTCTTCATGAAATATTTTTCCCATATTATTTTCTTTATGTCTTCTATTTCTAAGTCTTTAATGATACATAAAACAAATATTTTAATTTCATCAGATATATAGCTTGTCATATTATTCATATGATGCTTAGGTTTCTACGAACAACTTGAATAACTTGGAATTAGATTTATGGGTTATTAGATGCTTTATCATAATATTTACTGGTTGTTTGTTTTAATCTTTTTAATTCTTCCATATTTTCGTTAAGATATTCTATATATTTTATATTTTTAGTTCTCATGTATTCTTCTAATTTTGTTTTCATTAGTTTTTCTATTAATTGTATATTTTTTTCTATCCATTTTCCAATATTCTACGTAGTTTATCATGGTTGATGCGTAGGTTTGGCATGTAGGTATATATAGGAGTAGGTAGGTGTGGTATGTAATTTATTCTAGTCATAGTATATTTATCAAATATTTTTTTCCATATGATTTTTCTTATATCTACAATTTCTATATCCTTAAGTGCATACAAAACAAGCATTTTAAATTTATCTACCATTTCATCAGATAAATAAGTACTCATTTTTCATATGATGCTATTTCAAAATATTCCCTTCAATCATATATATAACAAAATATGATCATTTTAGATTACTATGTACTAGATTATTCTTAAATAATTATGTTACTCTGTCACTATTAGCATGGTAGTCTGGATACTTTTCCCTTAAACAGCGCCTCTACACTGGTTACTCCCCTATCACGGTCTTCTTGCCTCACCGGTTTCACCTTTAGGATGGCATAGTCCTAGGGATTTTTCTCCTTTTCCTCTTTGCTAATAAACTTTGTAATATATTATTCTTCGAATAATTCTACTATATAGTAACTAACATGAACTTATTTTATCATATTATGATTGTTAGAAATTTATGACTTTAACTATTCATAATTATAAATAAATATACCTATTCTGGTAGATTTGATAATTTTGGACTTTGTTTATCCATAGCTTTTCCTTAGAAATACATCTGATTTCATTAAATATTCAAAAGTTTTTTGTGTACAAAAGAGAAGGTTTGCTTTCAACACATGAAAGTCTTGCTGTAAATATTTTACTTCCTAGGGTTAGTTCTATTCCTGATATTTTTCAATATAATACTAATGATTTATCTATGTTTTATCTGTTATTGGTACTGAATAATTTGCACTTATTATAAATTTAAATTTTTGGTATATTAAATTTCCTTTTATGGCACTAATTATGCTTTTTTCTATAGGTTTTACTATCCTATATGTACATTTTTTAAATAACGTAGCTCTGATATCAATTGTAGGGTGATAACTTGGGTAATTTGCGTGGATAACTAGTAGATAACTAGTACTTACTAGTTTTATCATGTTAATTGAAATGCTATGTTATAATATTCCTTAGTTTTTTGTTCTAACCTTATTAATTCTTCTATATTATTTTTAAGGTATTCTATATGTTCCATATTTCTAGTTTTTAGATAGTCAAGTAGATTCTCTTTCATAAGTATTTTTGTTAATCTTATTTCCTCCATATCTTTTCTCCAATATTCTAAGTATTCGTAGTTTATCATTTTATCCTAAAGTGGTTCTAATATTAAAAATTTCTTTGTAATACTTTATTCTAATTGTACTATATTTGATATTAAATTCTAGGTTATCTATTTTGTTAATTATCCTATCTTTTTCTTCTATGAATAATTCTATGTCTAAATCATATTCTAAACTATGTTTTAACTCTAGTTGTTTTATGGTTTTATCTATCCAAATTAATCTTTCTTTTAATTATTTTCTTCCTCTTCTAAGCTGGTTTCTATAATTAATTTCTTCGTATAGCCAACTTTATTTTTCTCTAACTCTTTTAATATATTCTAATATTTTTACTCTGTATAATATTCATCTGAATAATAACTGTCTAAATATGAGCAGTAGCTTTCATTATATAGGTGTAAGTTTTCATAGAACTTAATAACTCTTCTTCTTCATAATTCCATATCTCTTCCCATATTATTTTCTTCATGTCTATAATTTCTACATCTCTAAGTATATATAAAACAAGTATTTTAAAGTTATCTGTCATTTGCTTTTTCATAATATTCTTTATTTGTTTGTTTTAATCTTTTTAATTCTTCCATATTTTCGCTAAGGTATTCTATATATTTTATATTTTTAGATCTCATGTATTCTTCTAAATTTATTTTCATTAGTTTTTCTATTAATTGTATATTTTTTATATCCATTTTCCAATATTCTAAGTAGTTTATCATGGTTGATGCATAGGTTTGGCATGTAGGTATATATAGGAGTAGGTAGGTAGATATGGTATGTAATTTATTCTAGCCATAAAATATTTATCAAATATTTTTTCCCATATGATTTTTCTTATATCTATAATTTCTATATCCTTAAGTGCACACAAAAAAAGCATTTTAAATTTATCAACCATTTCATCAAATAAATAGGTATTCATTTTTTATATTATGTTATTTCAAAATATTCCCTTCAATCATATATATAACAAAATATAATTATTTTAGATTACTATGTACTATATTATTCTTAAATAATTATGTTACTCTGTCACTATTAGCATGGTAGTCTAGATACTTTTTCCTTAAACAACGTCTCTACACGGGTTACTCCCCTATCACGGCCTTCTTGCCTCACCGGTTTCACCTTTAGGATGGCATAGTCCTAGGAATTTTTCTCCTTTTCCTCTTTGCTAATAAAATTTGTAACATATTATTCTTCGAATAATTCTACTATATAGTAACTAATATGAACATATTTTATCATATCACGATTGTCAGGAATTTATGAATATAGCTATTCATAATCATAAATAAATATACCTGTTCTGGTAGGTTTGATAATTCTGGGCTTTGTTCATCTATAGCTTTTCCTTTGAAATATCTTTGTTTTTATTAAATATTCAAATGTTGTTTGTGTACAAGAGGAGGCTTAATTCAACTCATGAAGTCTTGCCTTTAACTTAGCCGGATGACTTACATATTTATAATCTCTAAAAAGATGAAAAACGTGTAAACTATTTACTATTCCTACTTTACACGTAAACTATATACTATTCCTACTTTTACAAAAAGTCTTCCTTTAAAAGTAGAAAAGGACTTAAAGTATAAAAAGACAAAAAAACTATTTAATGCCTAATACTAGACTAATAATGGCTTTGTCAAAAAGTCAAAAACTATACAAATAATTTACGTATTCTTACAATTCACATGTTCAAAACTTAGCTTGATGAGTTATATGTCGCTTTCTTAACTTTAATGTTTTTGTATTCTTGTCTTTATTTTTTCATCGGTCCGTGTTACTTTATATCTTTTGTCGTGTATCTTCCAGCTGTCCTTCTTCGTTCTTATCTTCTTTTATTCTAGTTTAACTTCTTGGATAATATTATCTTCTCCATTACATCTCGAACATAAATGGTCTGGATATTTGTGTCCAATTAACTTGCAATATCTTGCTAATAATTCTTTTGAAATAAATCTCTTCCTAATTGCTCTTGCAGCTGCTTGTTTTTCTGGATTGAGTAGTGCCAAAATCCATTATCTAGCTTCTTGTATATCTGATTGTCGTAGTTCCCTTGAATTTGAATAAATCATTTGATAATCTCTTGAATAATAGCTCGATATAGGGTTTCCATTTAGGTAGTTATTTGCTAATTCTTGAACAATTGAAGATATTCCAATAATTCGTTTATTTCCATAAAAATCAGGTATCTTAACTTTAGGTATTTCTGGTTGTTGAACAATATCTTCCGGTATAATCATATCTCTGGTTAATACTATTTTTACAACTTGTATAACTGGTTTGATCTCGTCATATAATATCTCTACTGGTGCAGTATAAAACTTTATAAAAAATAAATTTCCTTTGGTTATTTTTTTATAAGTGGTGAATGCTTTATATAATCCTGGTATTGTTGTTAGTTCATCTCCTTCTTGGGTATATATGGTATTTAATAATCCATAACTGAAACAAGTTTTAACTAAACTTGGGTTGGTTTTTGGTAATGCAATTAACTTGTTGTAACCTTGTAATTTTTGGTTTATATAGTTTGTGTTTGGTTCTTGGATATTTGTAGTTCTGGGGTTAAGGTTTACATAAGTCTGTATTTTGTGGATATTTTCTATGTATGCTCGAGTTATATGGTTATAGGTTTTCTTATATTGGTTCAAAATTTCTCGATATGTGGTTATTCTCAAGTTGTAATAAAGACATTTTGTCCTATAAATAGCTAGGACCTTCTTCAATTTTAGGAAGTTGATGAATGATGATGAATTAAGATACACTTGCGAGTGTTTTTATTGAAACTTGTTGGGAATTTATTTGGTTGTCCAGAAACGTGGGTGCTCAGGAATTCGCTCCCGTTTGTGTCCTCGAAAGAGATTGGTGTTGCCGGTGATTGATAGGAAGGTCTTGGGGTTTAACATACCCTTTGGTTGTCCTCTCGTTATCGATTTATGTCATTCTGTCTATCTTTTACTTTATCATTCCATTTACGTGTTTCCTTGTTTTTGTGATTTTGTATTTAGTGTGTTTCCTTTGTTTTCATGTCGTTTTCATTTTCGTATTTTCGTCTTATACCACCGAGACATCCACGAAACCCCAAGAGCAAACATATCAATATTAACTATTCTTTTCAACATAAGGAAAACAACTTTACATGCTAAAAGCAAACATATCCATCAATAAAGAATTTAAATAAAGCATGAGCATGCATTTTAAGAAAAGATCAAAACATTATCCATAATAATCAAAGAATAAAGCCAAAAAGCAAAACAATCAATATTAACTATTCTTTTCAACATAAGAAAAACAACTTTATATGCCAAAAACAAACATATCCGCCAACAATGAATTTAAACAAAGCATAAGTACATATTTTAAGCAAAGATCAAAACTTTATCCATAATAATCAAAGAATTAAGAAAAAGGCAAAACAATCAATATTAACTATTATTTTCAACATAAAGGAAATAACTTTACATGCTAAAAACAAACATATCCTCCAACAGTGAATTTAAACAAAGCATGAGTATATGCTTTAAACAATGATCAAAACTTTATCCATAACAATCAAAGAATAAGCCAAAAGGCGAAACAATCAATATTAACTATTATTTTCAATATAAAGGAAACATCTTTACATGCTTTAAACAAACATATCCGCCAACAATGAATTTAAACAAAGCATGAGTACAGATTTTAAACAAATATCAAAACTTTATCCATAACAATCAAAGAACAAAGTCAAAAGGCGAAACAATCAATATTAACTATTGTTAGCTCATCTTATCTCATAAACATAAAAATAACCATAATATTCTATCACAATATCTTATGGCCTTCATGGTCGTCTATAGCAAACAATCCCAGCAAATAAAATTACAACTACAAAGCTAAAAAGAAGGAGATGAAGAAGAAAATGATAATAAAACTAAAAAAAAAGGTATGTTTACCTTTTTCGAAGCAGCTAGACGGGACTTCAAACTTTTTCAGAGTCTTGATCACCACCGGAGAACAATCTTTCTAGAGCCTGATTAGACCACCGCTTGAAAATTTTTACTAAAAGAAAAATTTAGATCTTTGCTCGAAAGTTTTTCCACTCTTTGAGACTTGATCGTTTTACCAAAATAGTGATAGTATTTATAGAAAAGGATAAGAAGTCAATATTTTTCATCCATCAATGTAGGAGAAAGAATTTAGGGGTGTTTTGGGAATTTTAAATTGAGGAAAATGTTTGTTGAAGGAAAAGGTTGAGGGAGGATTGTACAATCCAGTACAAATTTGAAATTCAAAATTTGAATTTTAAAAATAAAAAAGATTAAAGTTGAGGGGAAATTGTACAATCTAGTATAAATTTTAAATTTCAAAATTGAAAAACGGACAAGGTTGAGGAGAATTTTACAATCTAGTACAAATTTGAAATTCAAAATTTTAATTTCAAAAATGAAAAAAGAATAAGGTTGAGCGGGAATTGTACAATCTAGTACAAATTTGAATTTCAAAATGGAAAAAGGACAAGGTTGAGGCAGAAGTATACCATCTAGTAAAAATTTTAAAATTTTGGTTTTTATGAATTTTTGGTTTGGGTTGATTGGTTGTGGGTTGGACACGGATTTGGGTCACGGGTGTGGGTCAAATTTTGGGTTTTGCTGGGGATCGGGTTGTTGGGTAGAATTTAGGGTTTGGGGTTATTTTAAAAATAACCCCAATCAATTTAGGATTTAGTCGATTCATTAAATATTTGGTCAAATTAAAAATCAATTGACCAACTGCATCGCAATTATGGTCAATTTAATTTCAATTATGCCCAAATTTAATAGATCGGCTAAATTAAATTGATATTCGATACAAATTAATACCTCGTTTAATCCTGAGCTTCTTGATTTAATAAAATCAAATAAATATTTATCCAAATAAATTAGTTTTGAGAACAAATTATATTTAAATCAAGATTTTATCCATTTGAATTAATTTTTAAGATAAGCTTAGATTAAAATTTGATATTCCGTAAAATAAATATTTAAGTAACAAAATTATATAATTTCGTATAATTAAATATGATGATATATAATTGTTACTTAATATGGAAAAATTACTCAGATAAATACTTTGAAATGATTTTTATTCGAATAAAATAAATATTGTAATTTTATTTGAAAATCGAAGAAAATCGGAACTAAACTTAGTTATGAAGGTCAAAGTTTAGGTGTCAACAGTGGGATATTTTATTGCATTGTGAGTAATCGTAAATATGTGATTTTGCCTTTGATTTGTTGGTCAGGTCATTAATGGTGTCCTTGTTTTCTAAGATTAATGTGCGTACTAATGTGCCTCATTGGTGGGTCTAATTAGGTCATGGGTGAGAATCGGTAATAGGTGACTTAATATTAATATTGAAAATTCCTAAACTTATGGGTGTGATAATTGGTATGTGTAATATCAACAACGCTAAGTGCCAGTAATTGAGTTAGTGATTGGTGGTCCTATCACAAGTAAGAAAAAATACTTACTAATAATTACTAGGGCCTAATCAAAATAAAAAAGATACAGGAATATTTCCTAAGTTGTTGAAAAGTCTGTTAAAACCTTAATAAAAAACAAATGCATTTAATGGTCTGAAGTCTAACCATTCAGATTCAGATCTCCATTAAGTGCAACAAATGAGTTCTTAGTGAGTGGTGTGAAATTGGGTGTGAAATGATTGTATGAGAATTTCATGATTGATTTTGCTAGTTGTTATATGGTATTGTGGGAACTAATCATGTCGACCGATGATGCCTACCAGTATGTGTATTGTACTTATATTACTCTTTCTACACCCTTTTTAGGTATAGGTTTGTTACATGTTGATTGAAGTTCTTAGTTGGAGTGTCAAGTATCCATCATCAACTTCTGCATCTCATTTCTCAGGCGAAAGTTGTGTATTTAATTTTCCGTCCTCACTCTTTATTAAAATCTCATGTACATATTTAGACTAAGTCCTTGGAAATATAGTATTTTTTTTAAATAAACAACTTGTAAAAGTTTGAGATTATTAACATGATTATGGGTTTGCACTAATTTGTTAGTATAATAATTATGTTGGAAGAATTTCCGCTTAAAAATGATTGCATAGTAAAGGGGTTCTCTATCGACTTATATTCAAATAGGTGCCCACACAATCACGTATGTTAAATTGTGACACTTTTGCTAACTGAGGCTTGGTTAATGTCTAGTTTCCTGTTGTTGATGTTTATCTTTTAATATTTTCTTGTATGATTCTTATTGGTGCAAATGACTGCATATAATAACTTTAACTACTGATTATTGCCATGAGTCATGACAGTACTCCTGCTCGCTTGTGATGGCTATAGTCATTGCTCTAAAGTTCCAAGAATATATCATTTACACGCCATACAGAAAGGGGGAGCAACTAGCTAGAGGGAGCAATACTCATCACAAATAATGAAGGTAAAGCGCATCTCTAACTCTTTTTGGTGTCATCATAAAAAAAGAGAAGATCGTTATCACAACTTATTCGAATGATGACTCTAAACACTTTTGTATTGTAGGAAATCAAGAAAATATTTGAGCATCACCAAAGGTTGTATAAGGAAAAGAGACCACAGACAAAGATTGGAAAACTCAAACCTTGAATCAAGGATTCCCAATCAATCTCAGACTCTCAACAAATCAAGTAACCATGACGGATTGAATATTACCCCATCATTGCAAATCAAGGATGGCATGAATCAAGTCATCTGGGAATATCTCTTATTCACCAGAAAATGAAGGAACATATATTAGGACCACACATCAAAGGAAGAATCATTTGACAAAATTACTAACGATCTCCATTACAATACGAATAAGGAAAAGTCAAGCACCATGATCTATGGAGATCTCAACTCAATAACTCAAAATCACATTAGAAGTGATTGAGTCAATCCCATTGATTTACCTTACGAGCCACTTTTCAAGGATCAAAGGAACGATCCTTAACTCCATCCTTAGACAATGTATAGACCTTCTTTTTGGATTAAGAAGTGTACATATTTATTTGAGCAATTGTCTAGTTACTTATACTCTTATCAATTCACTGCAATCCATGAGAAAACTCTAGTTATGAGTGTAAAAAGAGAAAAGAAATTAGATATCCTTAGAAGTAGAGGTTGTGACCATCAAGGGAAGCGAAGTAGTTTCAGTTCAAAGAAAGCATCCAATCAAGTTACACTTCTAATCCCTTGGGAACTATAAAGCCCCAAAATCTGAGCTCCCGGGATACCACACATTGCTCCGAACTACAAGTAGTCCTGAGATAATCCTGGTTGCTTTCTACTCAGTCTGGATATAAACATGATAAATACGGAAGTCTTATCTGAAACAAACTATTCTCACAAGTCTTAGTAACACAATACTGAAAATCTGAATGCTGAATCAAAAGTCTAAAACTGAATCTAGTAGTCCGGCAAGCCTCTACTAACTGAAACTAGAGAGCCAGTGGGACAGGACCCAGCTGACTCGAACTGCCTGAAATTAATACGGAAACATCTATAAATAACTGAAATTATGAATAGATAAGTCCCCGAACTATAAGGACTCACCAATTGCACAAATGTAGATGAGATGCTCAAAAATCACTCACGGTGCTGAGGCCGAACACCTGAACCTACATTATGAGACAATGTAGCACATAGACATATATGTGAATCAATACTTTGATGATGTACTGAGTATATGGGGGTGAATGCAATAAGTGAGCAATATCATCACAGTTTATAAAATCATGCATGCTAAATGTAAATAACTCACGTAGGCTTGAGTAACTCTAAAAGCTGATGATCATAAATCAAGAATAGTAAAACATATTGTATAAATTTTGTGAGTCAAAACGCTTAGTTCTAAAGTCCGTATTCTGTTCTTATTCTTAAATCATATCTAAAAACTTATTCTGCAAGCAAATTCTTTCAAAGCTTTAGGGAATATACTCTTAACTTTAGGGAAAATACTTTTAAAACTATTCTATCAAATCTTTACTGTTAGGGAGGTTCTCTTAACTGACATAAACCATGTGAGCTACATGGAGTCCAACGTCTTGACCTCCTAAGGAAGAAACCTTAGGTTAGGGAGAGGTGTCATACTCTTTTCAGGGAGTATAACCTAATCTAGGTGATCGATCACAAGATAAAACTATCATCCATATACAAAATAGGAAAATATGATAATCTATACCTACGTTGGCTACGTATTTCTATGGAAGATAGGGCACGTTAATCCCACACTTCCCGCTCTATGCTAAATACTACTCCCTCTTAAATCTGTATGCTCAAACCATTAGAAATCCACTTTTAAAACTAACATAAGGGTTCATATGGAAAACCAATCATGTATTTATATGAGTAAATCTACAAATAAAGCTAATCTGAGTTCTGTAAACTATAATAATCTGTAAAATGGATTCCAAAGCTAAACCAGTGATCAAAAAATCAAAGCTTTACTGAAAAAGTATAAATAACCTGCTCATAAGATGCTTAAAGCATCATCTTTCTTAAAATCATAAAATCAATCTTGGGAAAATAATCCATGCTTCAATCTCATGTTAAAACATCATAATATTCATGCTTGATAATGTAAACATTCATAACTCGACTTAAAATCTGAAAATTTCAGCAATATGCATGAAAATATGAACATAACCATGTAATTCAACTTCTAAATCAATGGAAATCTCATAAGCTTGTAAACAACATTAATGGGTATAAACCCTAACTTTAATTTCATGGAAACTCATATAAAATTCAGTAAATTCATAATTAAAATAAGTTTTGGGCACAAGGATGAAAGGAGTATCCTTGTTCATAACCCCATATACCTTGTTGGATGATTAGATGAAGGAACCTTGAATTTTGGATTCCTATAGAGTTCTTGATGATGGGTTCTTGATTACCTTGTCTTGGAAATCCTTAATTTTAAGCTTCCTTGGAAAATCTATGGAGAATTTGGATTTCTTGAAGAAGGAGCTTTGATGGACTAGGGTTTTCTTTTTAGAAAGAGTGGATGAAATAAGCATAAAATGCCTTAGGATATGCTAAATCTCGTGTTTTGGATGGATTGGGGACTTGGAAAAAGTTCAAAATACCCCTTTTAAACTCCTAAACGAAGCTGGAAAAATGTAATTGGGGTCCCGATATAATGGGCCACTGTGACGCGCCATTATCGCGGTGGCTCACTAGAATTTGACAATTGGGAAATTGGGAGCCTCTGAAATGCGAAGATATCGCATTGTCCCACTGGATTTTGACAATTGGGACCTGAAACTTCAATGCGATGCGCCATCATCGCGGTGCCCTATAGAAATGCCATTTTGACCTTCGGCGCGATGCGCTACTATAGCATTGGACTACTGGAAATTGACAAATGGAAAAATGGACCCCTCCGCAATACGCCAATATCGCGGAGGTCCACTAGAAAAGGAAAATTATGAATTTAACCGCCTCTGCAACGCGGTGACTATCCAGGTGCTACACTGTCAACTTAAAAAGGTCATAACTCCTTCACCGAGTATCGAAATTGGGCGAATTTGGTATCGATGGAAAGCTTATTCAATTTTCCACACCATGAAAAGTCTAAATATAAATAATTCCACACAAAATAAATACGGTTTATTTTTGGAAGCTATCCCTTAATATTTTAGGGGCAAATTTAAGCTAGAAAAATCGCGGGGTATAACAGGAACCCTTGTAACCCGAGGGAACTATAAGTATCTACCATAATGGTGTTCCGAACCTAATAAAAAATGATTATGAGACACTAAAACCATCCAACAACACAAGATTAAGCCGAGAACAAGACACAAATAAGATATGGCAACAACACAAAACCGAGACAAAATAACAAAAATGCACAACTGTAAAGGTAGAAAGCTTAACATACGAGATTACAAAACTTAGGAACCAAATCATATATCAAACAAGAAGACCCCTAAGACATGTAATAACAACACCGATCTCTTATGGTAACTGTTAAGGGAATCAACTCGGCTTACAACCACCGTTTCTAAGCAATAATCAATAATGACTTTTCCAAGTCCTGCATTAATAGAATTTCCAAGACCTACACTAATGGGTTTTCCAAGCCCTACACTACTTGGAACACTCCTAATGAAGTTCAAGAATATGTTTCCCAAATATTCATCATCAAAAACTAACTAAAATAAGACTAATAAGTGTCTATTTATATCTTAAATTATTACATAATAAAATGACCACAATATCCTTAATGAAAAGAGGAACCCATAGAGTGTCTTTCCAATATGTGTAATCCCCAAAATACCCTTAATGAAGGGTGCTTATTCAATGCTCCAAAACCATGGAGTCATCCTTCAACACTTGTGGTCTCGGGTTGGCATCAAAGGTAAGCCCCACACAATCTTCCACACTCAAAATTGCTTTATGTAATGAGCAAAACGGGCCCTCTATTCATGTTCTTGTGTCCTCGTGGTGACCAAGTCTTGAGTTTTTATGTGTTGGCCTCCAAAGAGGTCAACAAAAGCTAATATGATCATTTGGCTCATATTAGCCTCCCTTTCTTGAAAAGGATTCGACCTCAATGCAAACCTTGCTAAACCAAAGAAAGGGCAAACAAATTGAAATTCCTTACAGCATGAGGGTTAGGTTTAGCACAACAAATCATCTTACCATTCCAAGGTTGCACATACTTGAAATATAACCAAGAATCTTTTGAGTTAAATATTAAAAAGTGATTGAAATATGTACAAAGGATTTGGCTATTGAAATCACCAAGAGATAAGGAAACTACAAAGGTCCTAATGACATCAAATAACCTACAAGGTAAAACTACATTCATCTTAGGAGACATAAGACACAATTGTTTCTTTATCTCTTCAAAAGACCACACCAAGGGTGGTGCCTCAATTGGCTATAAAGTCCACAAGATCCATATAGCATCATCACTCACACAAGTGGACAAATCAACAAATTTCCTACCTTTACATACAACAAATCCCAAACTACTATAGATGTTATCATAGGCAAAGAAGTAGTATAGGAAAGAATCAAGTGTAAAGGTATACACGGGTGAAGATAAGTCATTTAAGAACATACACATTCTTTCCTTCAAATAATAAGGCAACTTGGCATACATAAATTGGAATTCATTCAATTTAAGCACAAGTGTGTCAAACAAGAATGGACATTTTGGAATATTACCCCAAGGAGTCAATGACACTTTTGCCCTTGGGTTATCAAGAGTGATACTTTGCTTCTCATATAGACCAAGAATTAAGTTGGGTGTAACAACATCACCATTTCTATATTTGGCACCAGGGTAAAATGGGAAGAGTGGCCATAGACACGGGTCTATACAACACTCTCCTTTCCTGTAGGCTTTACCCAAGCTACACGACATACTCTCTACAATAGCATACATATCATTAAAGGCAAATAGAGAGTAGAGAAAAGTGTCACTCAAGTTAACTTCTACTAAGGTATCCTCATGCATGTACTCACTACTAGTTTCCCAATCATCACTATGAGTACTCTCAACAATAAGGTCATACAAAGTAGAAGAACAAGCAATTTACAAGACTACGCATTCCTTACCCTTAAGAGTACTCTAATGTTCCAAGAAGACATTTCCATCTTTAGGAGGAGTGTTGTCACACTATAGTGGGTTGGTATATAGACTAAAGCATTCAAGACAAGCTATACCTTCAATACCATTATCACCCCTAGGTACATTAAGAGTGATTAAACTATCTTCAAACAAGACATTATACCTAAAGGGAGAAGGATCTATCCTGTAGGAAGATTTGGAACAAGTAAGATCACTCTCCAAAAGTTCATTATCAAGTTTCAAAGATGTTTCAAGTACATGATTATTCCTATGAGCTAAACAAACATTAAAATCAAAGGACAAGCTTATGGGTTCACTCCTATCTTGTTGACCAATATTTTCATATTCTTCACTCACTTGAGTTCTATTAATCACATCACACACATCCTCAAGTGGTGGATAATTTTCACACATAAGTTGATCAATACCATTTTCAAAAGATGATGTACTTTCATTCAACATATTGACTTCAACACTAGGTGGACATAAATTTATCTTACAAGAAGAGTCAATTTGGTCATTAATAGGATCAACTAGTGTATCCACACTCACAACATGTACATCATCAACAAGAGGCAAAGAATCATTACACTTATAAGTAAGTAAGATACTACTCACACTTAATGGGCTACTAGCCACACAATTATTATTCATATGCACAAAAGTGTAAGAGTTAACTATTTTACCTTAAAGTTTTTGAGTAGATTCTTCTTTACGGTGGTGTGAAGGTTTACCACATGCTTCGGAAGCAACTTATCTTTGTACTTGTGCTCCTCTGCTTTCCATGTTGGTACCTACACAAATGCCCTTAGAAATAGAAGGACAGACATAGTTAGCATGGTTTGGTGGCAATCCCTTACTCCACTCCTCACAACCTCTCTTTTTTTTCACTCTCGGATTGCCACCTTGCACACCCTTACTCCTCTCAATCTTTTGTCTCTCATAATAATTTGGATTATAGTAGGTGAACATTTCTCTTTGGGACTTGGACAGAATGGACGTCATGAGATGATTTTCCCATTGGTCATTTACAATATTAGGCTAATTTTGCATATTTGAAACTTTATGTTATGCAAATCAATCGGCACCCAAGATTACATGACCGCATGTCAAGGGAAAAATATCGCACCACACCTCCTCATGGTATTCAAATTAGGAGAAGACAACCTTCACCCTCTCGATAACCTTAAAATCGTCCAGGTAATATGGAGCAAGTAAAGCTTCTCAAAACAACCCTAAATAATTAACCATGGATGGAACGATGTAGTTTCTATAGCACCGATCACTTAGCATAATGAGGCAGCCCGGTACCCCATAAATGATCACCTTTCTAGAGTAAACACTCCTTCTTGGATCAACATTGTAAGGCACATGAGTACCCTTCGACTTTGGAGATGAATGCCTTCTTCTTCGCATGGCACAACCTCCATTATAGCTAGTATAACTATTCACACCACTCTGACTTTGAAAATAAGTACTACAAGGTAAAGAGTATGAATTTTCACACTCCACACGTGCACTCTCACCATAACTCTCATAAGCTTTAAAAATAAATGGGTTATACCTAACTCCAATTCTAGGTTCGTCTTGGGTAGTGCAAGACTCCCCATATATGCCATTTTCATGATAAAACCCATCACAATACGCACCATCATCTCCATATTCGCCATAAGCACTAGGAACTATATTCACCTCATTTTCCCCCTTAATCCTGTAATCCTCAAATCTGCCCGTGCCTTGATCATGGCTATTTTCATAGCCCCTGTAATCGCTAATAACTTTGTAGCCATAAAATCCCTCACTACAATCATAGTCTCCCATGTTGTAGTCAAAATAATCCACGGCTATCGAAGACATGTTCCCCTTATAACACCTCATACCTACAAAATGAACAAACAAGATTAGTGGTAAAATCTCCTCACCAACACTCGTATGCACTAACCTTTGTGATTCTCATAATTGGAGCGGCGAATATTGAAAGTTACTTATATGTCGGTAGTCAATAAGGTGTCAATCACTACTTAACAACCGGAATAGATTCTGATTTGATCGACTCAAGACAAAAAATAGAAAAATTCTACTTAAGAACTTGAAACAAAAAGTTACGATGAATTAAAAATAAATAAGCACACAAATAATGAAGACACGATGAAAATGGATTTAAAACTAATTCACAATCTTGTAGGTGATTACTAATTACTAATTAGTACTAGAATCAACAAATAAAACTAACGAAACAAAGAAAAGAAACTTAGAATCTAAATTTGAGCTTCAAGGTTTTTGGAACTTTGATGATGTGGCACTTTGATGATGTGGAAATTTGGTGATGTGGCAGTTTGCAATTTGGATTGATCAAATTTTAATATGGAAGAGTGGAAAAAATCTGTTTTGGTAGGGACAAACAAGACTTTGGAGCCCTTTTCAAAATTTCAAGAGTCTTGGCTTTTTCCTTGCACCTTTTTGGCAAGACAACTTTTTAAAAGTCTTTGTCTACTTTTATTTTTCGTAAGCCTTGGAATATCCCCCTTTCTCCTTTTTGGCAACAAGGCTTTTAAAAGTCTTTTGCTCTATTTGTTTTTTTTTTGTGTTGTGTTGAAAATGTTTTCAAGACAAACAAAGACTCACTCTCTTTCCACTTGACTTTTTAGATCAAACCACTATTTTGAATGTTCTTGTTCAACAACTTATGAAGAACATGAAGAACATTCAACAATGTTACCTAACCCAAATGAGCTCGGAATTGGATGATTTTTGTTTTTTTTTGCACACGTTGAGCACCTCAACAACAATACAACAATTTCAAGACCAAATCTCAACCACAAACATCAATAACACATGGCTCAAGCTCAAGCCCCTAACAACAATCTTCCAAAGTTCAAGAACAACTCAAAACCACCTAGATTAAGCTCAAATACAAGATCTAGACTCACTTAGTGTTAGGGAATAAGAACCTAACACTAGAAACAAACCAAACATATTAAAATCTCCTAAATCTAGGTTTGAAATTTTGCCAATGTCCAAAAACGGGACAGATTACTTTTTTATAAGATTTTTGATTTTCAACACTTTTTTTTAATTTCCAAGTTAACAAGCCCAAGATTGATCTCGTAGGAACGAAATCAATCCATGCTCTGATACTAAATGATAATGAAATGATTATGAGACACTAAAACCAGCCAACAACATACAAGACACTAAAACCAGCCAACAACAAAAGTCAAAGCTGAGAAAATAACACAAATAAGCCATGGCAGCAACACCCAAAACCGAGACAAGATAACAAAAATACACGAATGTAAAGATAGATAGCTTAACATACGAGATTACAAAAATTAGGAACCAAAACGTGTATCAAATTAAAAGACCCCTAAGATATGTAATGACAACCCCAAGCTCTTACGGTGACCGCTAAGGGAATCAACTCCGCTTACAACCATTGTTTTTAAGCAATAATCAATAATGGCTTTTCCAAGCCCTACACTAATGGCTTTTAATTTTCAAGCCCTACACTACTTGGAATACTTCCAATGGAGTTCAAAAATATGTTTCTCAAATATTCATCATCAAAAACTAACTAAAATAAGACTAATAAGTGTTTATTTATAGCCTAACTTATTACATAACTAAATAACCACAATGCCCGTAATGAAAAGGGGCGCGCATGAAGTGTCTTTCCAACATGTGCAATTCCCAAAATACCTTTAATGAAGAGTGTTTCTTCAATGCTCCAAAACCGTGGAGTCATGCTTCAACACTTGTGGTCTCGGGTTGGCATCAAAGGTAAGCCTCACGCAATCTTCTACACTCGGAATTGCTTTATGGAATGCACAAAATGGGTCCTCTATACATGTTCTTGTGTCTTCGCGGTGACCAAATCTCGAGTCTTTATATGTTGGCCTCCAAAGATGTAAACCAAAGCTAATATGGTCATTTGGCTCATATCAGAACCGGCATAAAATTATTATGTTTCTGCCGTGCTTAGTTCCTTTATCTATTTGCTTTGTTATTTGTTGTACTAAATCTTTCGTGCAAGAAAGTCGACTTGGCAATAGCCATAGTCGAATATCTTCTACTTACTTCCGAAAGTAAGTCAACTCTCAACCCCCCTCCTAACTATCATCTATGAACCAAGCATGCAAAAGATTAATATGTACCATAAAATGTTCAAAAAACTATATAAAAATATAAACATATATATGTGCAATTAGAAATTTTAAATAGGTATCTATATAGTATGTTTGGTTCATTTGTTCAAATTTTTTTTGTTGTTAAAACCAAAACAATATTAAAATTATCTATTTTTAATATTACTAAGGAGGTGAAGATGTAATTCAGTTTTTGTTATAAATTAATTTGAACTTGAGCAGTATCAAATTATCTATTTGAATTTAATACATTAAAAATAGATAAATTTGATTTATTACACTATTGCTCAAGTGAAGATATATTAAATTTATATATTTTTAATATATCTATCGAACAAAAAGGAGCACTTTCTGGGTATGATTTGATTTTGGTAACTAGACATGGCTCTATTGAGGGTGTACCAAAATCAAAACATATCACGAAAGTGCTCATTTTTGTACGACTTAATTCAATTTTCACTTTGATTTGTTTTGGTTTTTCATGAACACCCATAGATGGAACTATAGTTCAAAGTGGACAAGCATAGATATTGTTGTTTTTATATAAAGTGCAAGAGAAATAAAGCTTTTGGAAGCCGATTTTAGTTCCTAATAATTGGAATCAGGAATTAGTACTTTAGATTGACCCACCCACTTGGAAGCCTTAGCATTTGCATTGCTTGTCTAATGGAATTGTCCACCAATTTTCTTGGGATTTTTTTGTGGTCGCCTTGTTTTACATATTTGGATGGAAAAAAAAAAGCAAGTATCTCAACACCTACTTGCATTTAGAAGAACCATAGAACTACCCTAATTCGAAATAATTGATAAAGCAGAGAAATAGGAACCAATATACTATTAACAAAGAATAATAGGATTTTCTTTGTTTTCTTTTGGTTTTAGTAAATCTTCCTTCTTTCTATTTTTTTTATCATTTTCAAAGAGAAAATAACGTGATATGGTATGTTTGAAAAGTTTAAGTAAATATGTCGTTTGATTGATAAATCTACCTATTCTTTGTTATTATAAATAGGGAGAATAAAACGCATCAATCAAGAATCTCAGAAAAGCCATAGAAGATATAGAAAAAGGCTTCTTCGATGGCTATCTACATCAAAGCCTTTGTTTTGCTTCCTTTGCTTTTTGTTTCATCCTATGCTAGTAACAAATATATTGACCTAGGCTTTGACAATACTGACGACTCTTCCTTAGGAGTAAATGTTGATGTTTCTCTAGAGGCAATTTTGAAATTTATTGATGGCAAGAATAACCAGAAGAAGACCAAGAAGAAAAGTATGAAACATGAATTAATATTTCCTGATCACTTTCCCATTCCTAGAGAGCAAGAAAATCAAGAAGAAGAAGCACCACTAGACCCGCCAATCATAGGGGTGTATAATCCTAAGCCAGATTTCGAGACAGAAAATCGTGGTGCTTGGATAATACATTCACAAAATGCTGGTGTTGCAGCCATGCACATACAATTGATGCCAAATAATAAAGCTATTTGGTTTGATACTACAAATCTTGGACCATCTGCAATTCAAAACAACCCTCTATTTTGCAAGCCGGTTTCAGATAGGACTGGCGAGGCAGATTGTTGGTCTCATGGTGTCCAATACTCCAATATGATGTTGAGAGTGGTCAAGTCAGGACGTTGAAGGTTTGCTAGCTCCTAATTTCTGCATCTCATTTTAATAAGTTATTTTGAAACAGGCATGCATACTAAATATATACAGTATGAAAATTCTTTTAAGCTGAAACAGACATGTATAGGAAGCAAATGCATACACACATGAAATTTTATTGTTGGAACAAACCATATTTTTCAGATTTTTCTTGATCAGTAGTTTAATTAATTATTTTTATCACCCTGGCATATTTCTTAATACCTCCAAGAAATTAATAACTTTTTTAGAGTATTGTATCTTAATATGATATTAAATTAAATTAACATAAACCTAGATTTGTTTTATTTTATTTTTATTTTCGTGACCTTTTCCCATTTTTCATGGAAAATCTTTATTTATCTAAAGATAAGAAAGAGATTTTGTTTTCTATCTTGCATGGCATAAATTATATGCACTTTTAAAGATAATTTTTTTTTTATAAGTGACCACTTTCCCCCTAAAATATTAGAAAGCGACATTGAAAAGATGCACTGGCAAATTAAAATTAGAAAGCCATTGAAACTGAAAATAAATGTTATTGCCCCTTGACTTGATTGTCAATGAAAACAATATGAATGCTCTATGATCTCCATATCCCGTAGGTCATTTTTTCCTTTTCGTATAATTGATATTCTTCTTTATTAATTTTTTAAAAATATAAATTGATACCCAAATAATGACTAATACGTGGTGCTCATTAGGAAGAGATTTTTTTTTCTATCTTGCATGGCATAAATTATACACACTTTTAAAGATATATTTTTTTATAAGTGAACATTATACCCGTAAAATCTCACAAAGCGGCATTGAAAAGATGCACTGGCTAATTAAAATTAGAAAGCCGTCGAAACTGAAAATAAACGTTATTGCCCCTTGACTTGATTGTCAATAAAACAATATTAATGCTCTATGATCTCCATATTCCGTAGGTTATTTTTTCCTTGTCGTACAACTGATATTCTTCTTTATTAATTTTTTAAATATAAATTGATACCCAGATAATGACTGATACGTGGTGCTCATCGGGAGTTTTGTCCTCTACAGGTGATCTAGTAAGCACGGGAGGTTATCGAGAAGGAATCCGCAGTATAAGACTCATGAATAGATGCGATAACTGTGACTTTCAGGAAAATGTAAATGGTCTTGCTGCTATGAGATGGTACAAATATATCATTACAATCTTTTTATTCAAAGAGTTTAACTTCGTTACTTGTTTCATAACAAAAATATTTTATACAATCAAATCACTTTGAAAGTAATTATATTTATATAAGCAAAATAAGTAAATTTAAAAAAGGTAAGTAATAAACATATTAAATTTTACTAATAATGTAAATGATACCCTTAGTGGGTATAAGACAAATCCTTTTTTACAATGAAATTTCTAAACTGATGAAGATGTTTTATGTTTCTAAATCAAATAACAGGTATGCTACTCAACATATGCTTGAGAATGGTAGTTTCATACTTGTTGGAGGTCGTGGTGCACAAAACTACGAAATCATTCCACCAGGAAAACTGCAATTCCAAGTACAACAATTTGGGTTGAATTTTCTCGTTGAAACTGAAGATGAGAAAGAGAACAATCTCTATCCATTTGTCAATCTTCTCCCTGATGGGAATGTATTTATTTTTGCAAATGATAGATCAGTAATCATTGATCCTTATAGTGGAAAAACCATCCGTGAACTTCCAGTACTAGCTGGAGGTTCAAGAAATTATCCAGCATCAGGAATGTCCGTCCTTTTGCCAATCAATCTCAATATTCCTAATCCTGAGGATGTTGATGCTGAGGTCATTGTTTGTGGTGCCAATACCAAGGATGCCTTCAAATATTCTGAGTTTCCACCGAGACAATTGTTCCCTGCATTAAAAGATTGTGGAAGAATATTTGTTAACAAACAAGGAGCTCAATGGGACATTGAAGAAATGACCTCACCAAGAGTTATGGGAGACATATTGCTTCTACCAACTGGAGATATATTGATCATTAATGGAGCAAAGCCAGGTACTTCTGCATGGGATGCGACTGAGGAACCTAATCTTATGCCACTTCTTTATAGACCAAACAAACCAAAAGGACAGAGGTTTAAGAAATTGACCCCTACACAGATTCCTAGAATGTACCATTCTGTTTCTGCTGTTTTACCAGATGGCAAGATTTTAGTGGCAGAAAGCAACACCCATGCTTTGTATGACTTTCAGGCTAAGTATCCAACTGATTTGAGAGTAGAGAACTAAGTGATATAATTTAATAATAATTGATCTTATTGATATTGAAGGGGTTACAGCTGTATATATAGAGAACTGAAGAATAATTAATTACAGAATAACCCAGATGTATTTAATAATTATATATGTAGTCTATTATCCCCCCGCAAGCTGATCAGCGGTAACGAGGGGCAGCTTGGAGCAGAGATACTGAAAAGGCTGTAACGGAAGAGGCTTGGTGAGAATATCAGCAAGCTGGTCAGTAGATGGGACATAGTGCGTGGCCATCGTTCCTGCAAGTACCTCATCGCGAACAAAGTGACAGTCGGACCCAACATGCTTCATACGATCATGAAGGACTGGATTTTTGGTAACACAAATAGTGGACTGATTTTCACAATAAATCTGTGGTTTCGTCGGGGGAATGCCAAGTGCATCTGTAAGGTATCGTAACCACATGGCTTCAGCAACACCCGCAGCCATGACACGATATTCTGCTTCTGTGGAGGAACGGGACACTCGCGTTTGCTTCTTGGTGCACCAGGAAATCAGATTCGGTCCCATCATAACAATATATCCAGTAGTGGACTTTCGATCATCTTTGTCGTTAGCCCAATCCGAATCAGAAAAAACAGATATATCAAACGAGCCCTTTTGAAATAAAATTCCACATTGAAGAGTACCTTTAAGATAGCGCAGAATGCGTTTCAAGGCCTGAAAGTGTTGTTCTGTGGGAGCATGCATTGATTGGGAGACTCGATTGACTGCATATTGGATGTCCGGACGAGTAACAGCAAGATAATGAAGTTCACCGATGAGGCTCCGATATAGTGTAGGATCGGCAAAGGGAGTATTCGGCCCTGGGGATTGGCGGACTGCCATGGGAGTGACCGCGGGTTTGCAGTCTGTCATTCCAGCTCGATTTAGAAGTTCAAGGGTATATTTTGTCTGATGCATCAATATGGTTCCCGATTTGCGGATGAGTTCGAGGCCAAGAAAGAACTCCAGAGGACCGAGGTCCTTAAGTTTGAAGTCACGATGCATAGCCTCAGTAATTTCAGTGATGAGTGATGACGAGCTGCCTGTAATAACAATATCATCCACATAGATAAGAATGATGACTGTACCTCGAGAACAGTGAAGGGTGAAGAGGCTGTTGTCATGATGGTAGGTGCGAAAACCAAGACCCTGCAGAAAAGTAGAGAGGCGTGTGTACCAGGCACGTGGGGCCTGTTTCAGGCCATACAGTGATTTGTGAAGCTTGCAAACATAGTGAGGACGGTTGGGATTAACATATCCCGGTGGCTGAACCATATAGATGTCTTCCTCAAGATGACCATGAAGAAAGGCATTGCTGACGTCTAACTGATGAAGCGGCCAATCATAGTGAAGAGCAAGAGACAAGACCAGACGAATAGTCTGTTGCTTAACAACAGGGCTGAAGGTCTCCTTATAATCCACACCATACTCCTGATGATACCCTTTTGCAACCAGACGTGCTTTATAGCGAGAAAGAGATCCATCTGAATTTCGTTTGATGCGAAACACCCATTTGCACCCAATAGACTTTCGGTTACTAGGCAGAGGTACCAAATCCCATGTACGTTGTTCATTCAGAGCCTGAAATTCCTCATCCATAGCTTGGCACCAGAAACTATTTTTGGAGGCTTGGTTGTAGGTAGTAGGCTCAGTTATGGGATGTGCATCAAAGGGTATTTGAGTGTGGTAGACTTTGGGTTTGAAGGTACCGGCCTTGGCTCGGGTTGTCATAGGGTGAGTGTTGAGTGGAGGGTGATTAGGAAGGGGTGGTGGAGTTGTATGATGTGTGGACGGGGGTTGGGTGGGGCTGCCGTGGGAGCTGGGATGTGCAGCGGTGGATGGGGTGGCTGTATGTGTGTTAGGAGTATGATGTAGGGAAGTGGTGGGTTGTGTGGCAGTCGGCTGGGTGTTCGGGTGGGGGGTTTGGGGGTTCGGGTGGGTGGGTGGTTGGTTCGAGTGGGTAGTGGCGTAGTGGGGTACCGGGTTAGGTGCCGAGTGAGCCGGAGCATGAGCGTGTGAAAAGGACGGAAATAATGGCACAATGCCAAGTGGATTGGGGGAGTATGGAGTAGAGGAAAGACTTGTGTAAGGAAATTGTTCCTCCATAAAACGAACATGACGGGAAACATATATTTTCTGAGATACAGGATCGAAACATTTGTAACCTTTGATAGTGGGATGACAGCCTAGAAAGACACAAGGGGTGGACCGAGGTTGAAGTTTATGTTGAGTGTGTGGACGCAACCAGGGATAAACCAGACACCCAAACAGGCGGAGATGGATGTAGTCGGGTGGATGATTGTAGAGACGGGCATATGGAGTGGAGTTGGAGAGAGTGTGAGTGTGCATGAGATTTATGAGGTAGTTGGCAGTAGCAAGGGCATCAACCCAAAAGGAAACAGGTAAGGTGGAATCATGGAGGAGCGCAACAACTGTTTCTATTAGGTGACGGTGTTTGCGCTCAGCAACGCCATTTTGTTCAGGGGTATATGGACATGAAGTGTGATGAAGAGACCCTAGACTTTGAAGAAAAACACCAAATGCATTGTTGACAAATTCTTTGCCATTGTCACTTCGAAAAATTTTGATTTTGGCATTAAATTGATTTTGAACCATTCGGTCAAAGTTGACAAAAATAGTATAAGCTTCGGATTTAAATTTCAGAGGATAAAGCTAAGTGAATTTACTGTAATCATCAACAAAACAGATATAATAACGAAAACCTTGAACAGAAGGAACTGAGGTTGGACCCCAAACATCAGAATGAATTAATTGAAATGGCGCAGTGGCCTTGTGTTCAGACAGTGAAAAAGGTAAACGACAAGATTTAGACACTGAACAGGACTCGCAATGTAATTTCCCTGAAAAATTAAAACCTAAGGAAGATAAAATGGATTTGGTGATGGCGGATGATGGGTGCCCAAACCGGCGATGCCAGGTGGACGAGAGAATGGCTTGACTCACAACAGACGGAGACCTGGATGGAAGAGTGTATAGCCCATGCTCACAGCGGCCCGTGTACCGCACCCGGTTCGTGGTATTGTCCACTATCTGGAAATTAGTGTCATTAAAAATGAGGGTGCAGTTATTTTCTTTAGTAAAGCGATAAACAGATAAAAGATTGGATGTGAGGGAAGGGACGTGGTGAAGGGTTGAGAGATGAAATTTACCATTTGGGGTATAGACATACCCAGAGCCGGTGTTTGTGATGGGAAGGGATTGACCATTGCCTACTGTAATAGTTTCTGAGCCATGATACGGATGAGGAGCTTGAAGTTGTGAATAATCCGACGTCACATGGGTGTTAGCACCTGTGTCTAGATACCAATCGCCAGATTGAGCGTTTGTGGACGCATGCATCGCCCTTGATCCGCCGGACTGGCGATTTACATTCTGCGAGTCATCATAACGATACCAGCAATTAGCCGCAGAATGGCCCCGTTTAGCACAAATTTGGCACGTCGGAAGATCTCGTGTGGGCCCCCGCTGGTTTTCTCGTCCCTGTCCGCGGCCTGACTGGAAGCCGTCCCTCGGTGGAGGCCCGCCTCTGCCTTGCTGCCCGGCGTTTCGACGGTCACCGCCGCCGCTGCCTCGCCCTTGGTTACGGCGATCGTCACCGCGACCCCTGGCCGAGCCCCCGCTGCCAGCCGAGTAAAGAGCCGTGACGCCAGGGGTGGAACTGGCTTCTCCGAGCAGTAATTTGTGTTCCATGTCTAGATTCAATTCTTCTGCATTAAGCCATCCAGACAGTTGATTCAGAGTGATTTCGACAGGTGAGAGGCGAATATGTTGTTTGAGAGAGGAATAGCCAGACGGAAGACCACGTATCACGGCATTCACCACGTCTCGTTCAGGAATAATCTCGTTCACAGCATCTAGGTCAGACAGAATAGAGGCCACATCATCAAGGTATTGAGTCATCGTCTTCGTTCCCTTCCGAAGAGTATGCAATCTGTCACGCAACTGAAAAATATGAGCCGTGGACACAGAGTTGTACCTTGTGGCTAGTGCGTCCCAAAGTGAAGCCGATGTGAGAAAACCCCGGGCGTGTTTGTGCACAGAGGGGCTAATAACGGCGAGAAGACAGGCTCGGATTTGCGTGTCTACGATCATCCACGGAAGGTAGTCGGGATTTGGGAGCATGACGCCGTCCTCCTCGGCTGTCTCGGGCGGCGGCTTCTCCGCACCGTCAATCCATCCGAGCAGCAAGTTGGCTGCGAGGGCGGTGCGGACGTTAAGTGCCCAGGCCGGGTAGTTGTTGTCAGATAATTTTTCGGGGATGAGATTGTGGAGATTCCTGAGCAGTAATTTTACTCCAGACGGTAAATTTGACAGAGGATCAACAACCTTGTCCATGGCGCCGACCTACGGCGGAGGAGGGAGGCCGTGCGGCGTGGTGTAGACGGTGGCGGCGGCGCACACACGTCGGAAAAGAGGAGAGATTAGGGTTTGGGCGGAAGAAGAAACCCTAGCTTTGATACCATGATATAATTTAATAATAATTGATCTTATTGATATTGAAGGGGTTACAGCTGTATATATAGAGAACTGAAGAATAATTAATTACAGAATAACCCAGATGTATTTAATAATTATATATGTAGTCTATTACTAAGTATCCAACTGATTTGAGAGTAGAGAAATTCTCACCTCCTTACTTGGCACATGAGTTAGAGCAACATAAGCCCCAAATTCTTGACAATGGAGCTAACAACGAGATGGAATATGGCCAGACTTTCAAAGTTAATATCAAGTTGTATGAATTTGTGGATGAGACCGATATTAGAGTCACCATGTATGCTCCACCTTTTACCACACATGGCTACTCTCAGGGGAAAAGGTTGCTCATTTTAAAACTTTAAATCTGTGACAAACCAAGAGGTCACTGTAGTGGCACCACCCTCAGGCAAAATTGCTCCACCAGGATACTATTTATTCTTTGTGGTTCACCGTGGCGTACCTATTCCATATGGGTTCGAATAGATAAATAGGCACGACCAACATTATCCTTAATTTTTTTATTTCCTATTTATTTTATGTATACTATTAATATTTTTTTATACCAAATAAATATAACCATATCTATTACACTTTCGCTCTCTTGGTGTAATATTTAGACCAAGAAAATATAGATATAATAAAATATATAATTAATGAACAGTCAATCTATGAACAAAGCTTTGTTTATAGTTAAAGGTGATAATTACTTGTACTGTACGGCCGAGAATTCAATAGACAGTAAAATAACAAAAGACCTGTAGAGTATGCGTGTGCATATATATCTATATCTATATCTATATATATATATATATATATATATATATATATATATATATATATATTATCTATATTTATATCTATAATCTATATAACTATATATCTATATAATATATTAGAAGTGTGAAGAGCCTTAAAAATGTCGTTTGAACTTTTTTCCCTTTATTAAAACTCTTTGCTTTAAACAAAATCGTCTTTTCACTATTTTTTTCTAATATCTAAGAGTTGAAAATTAATTAAATATATTTATGATAAAACCTTTCCTTATTAGAAGTCATAAAAAATAATGACTAACCAAAACTTTTTCATTAGATTAAGAATTCTAAATGAACTAAATTTGATTTTACGAAGATTTAAAAAGTGTATAAACCTATAGTATATTAAATCCATTAACTACGTAAAACTTTTGCTGGTAAATATATATATGTGCTTACAATAAAATATATGTTTTGAACTTTTTACACTTCATTAAAAAGCTTTGTAATAGATAAAACCATTTAATTTTAAATAATTAAAAGTTACACGTGCGAGGCACGTGCGGCTTCCATGCTCTTCATGATTTTTTCCTCATGGATACTTACATTCGAAATAAAATTGAAGATTATTAACATATTTAAGAGTTATACACGTCACTATTTTCATAGAAATTCAATTGTAAGCTAGCACACAAATTAAACATACAAAAAAGAAATATTGATCCTTATGAAAGAAAGTTCAAAGTACAGAGAAGATACAAATAAAAAAAAACTCGCCGAACAAACTTCATGTAAGAAAAAAAAAAGCATGATCCTATAAAATAAAAATTCAAGCTCAAAATTGAACACATAACAAAATTAAATCACAAATAAAAATTTTGGCATTTGACTCCTATATAATTTATATTACTGTTTATATATATACTACTATGCTTATAAATGTATGACAATTTTTTTGATATAGTGGGCAGCTTTTTATTTTTTCAAACATAATCATAGTTTTCGATTAAAAAAAAGTATTATTAATATTTGTAGAAGGAAGAGATGAAAAGCAGAACTGATCCCACTAGGCATGTCAAAATTTGTTCGCAATAAATTTTCAATGCGTTGAAAATTAACTGCAATCAAAGATAAATAAAAGAAAAAAAGTAATTTTTATTGATGAATCTAGTGAGTATAATTCTGTGACTCTCTTGATTCTTCTCTCCTAAACTTAGAAATGATCTGAGGACCTTTAGTAGCATGTTTCTCGAATTGTTAGATGGTTTGGACTTCTAGAGATGTATTTCAATTACGAAAATATCGTAAAACATTTTGTTGCTTTGGAATAATCTCCGGGAAGAACTCTATTGATTGCTCCTTGCAAGAACTTGATAGTCAATACTGATGTCGCCAATGCTTGTCAAAGTCCTCCTTTTATTATTTAGATTATGTAATTGTAAATAACTTGCAAGTTATACATGTTGAAAAAATATTTTTATAACAATAATAACATATTCAATGTAATTTTAGGAATGTAAAGGTAGAAATATTGTTTCATACTTTCAGTGAAAGTAACTCAAATTCAAAACAGTTTTAAAAAAATATAATAATGAAGAAACCATAGAAAATAAGAAGAAATCATATAGTTTTAATCTTACATGGTGAATATATATGTCGTATCAAGTTTACAAGAATATTTAACTTAAATTAATATTTTTTTCTTTTAAAAAAAAAAATTATTTTGATTTTTATTTTATAAAAATATATGTACTATTTATTATATACCATTAGCTATTTAAGTTTTGTATTAAATAACTTGGTATAAATGTGCAATGCACGATAATAAAAATGCGAAGGGGTCTTAGAACTATTGTTTGAACTTTTTTTGTTTCATTAAAAACTTTTGTTTTAGACAAAATCATCTTTTCACTACTGCATGACAAACGCAAAAGTGACGATCCATTAACCACCTGAAAATCATAAGCAGTTTAGGATTTTCAAGCAATAAGTCAAACCATTTTCAACATATAAAAAAATTAAAACAAAAACGACCACAAGAGGTCGATTTTATTTTAAAATTAATTAACTAATTTTATTAAAATCGACCACAAGTGGTCGGTTTTTTCAAATTTTTCAGAAAACCAATCATATGTGGTCGATTTTTTGGATTTTTTTAATAAAAACCGACCACTTGTGGTCGGTTTTTCTGGTAATTTTAAAAAAAATCAAACAACCAAACAAATGAACAACCAACATACAATACAACAACAACAAAAACATACCAAATTTATTCCCACACAACCAACATACTAAACAAGTCTAAAAACATACGAAAGTATAAAAAGTACAAGTCATCTACAAATCCCAACTACAACACATACAAAAGTAAAAAGAACTACTACTCATCATCATCGTCTGCATCATCCGCATCCTCAGTCGCACACATAGCATCTGATTCCTCATCTGTGCTGATATCATCCAGTGGGCCTAAACCTTTTATAGCTCGAAATGCATTACCAGGACATGGAGGAATAATCCCTGCAGATCGAATAAAAGAGCTGAACTGCTGCTGCAACATCTTGATTTGTGATGTTATTTTCTCTTCCTTCTACTTCGCCCTGTCTCTCTCTGTGTATGCAGCAAGATCTTCAGTGAGTTTAGAAACCATAGTTCTTAGTGATTCAAATGGCTTCTCTATCAACTGATGAGGTATAGGATGTCGGGCCGAACGTAGACCTAACATTCTCGCTCTCACATTTTCTGAGTTATCCGTAGTATTGGCCTCTAACTGGAGGACCCACAGTTTCTCTCCATAACTCTTCATTTACATCTTAAGGTATTTCCCTGACTTTCAGGAGGCTTAGTACTACGTTACTCACTAACGAGCTGCATATATTTGTCCTATAATCAAAGTAAAGTTAAAATTAATAGTAAAAAAATATTAAACTACTTGTACTTGAATAATATCAACTTTGAGAAAAAGATTCATAACAGGAAATTTGATTCTTACATGGACAGCTTTTGCATGAGGCTCAACCCAGACATCTTTATCAGTTGGGTTCTTTTTCTTCCCCACTTGCGTCGCCTCGAATATCTCATCGTGTCTTATTTTCCTACCCTTTTGTTTTTCCTGCATATGGTAAAATTATTAATATTTAAATAATTAAAAAATTAAATAGAAACAAATAATTAAAACTGTAAAAGTTACATACTATTTTTTCCTCCACAACAATCCGACTAACTGCACCAGCAGTATGTAGTGAGCCACCCTTGGATGATGTCCTAATTTTCTTTCTTTTCTCACTCAATTTGTATTTGTTGCTATTCAAATAGCGAATATAATCTTGTCATATAGATAGTTGAATCTGGATTTAGCTCTTCTATAAAAATTCCTCCATATGGCACATTCATGCGTGTCATTCCACCAATAATATTTCTACAACAAAAATAAAAATAAAATATTTAATTTTTTGTTCTAACAATGTGTTAAGTAGTCGATAAGTTAAATCCTTACATGAAATTCTTTAAACATTAGCTCTCTGTCATATTCTGGAACCTTTTGCCAACTGGTCCAATAGGGGTCACTCGCCAGTTGAGGACTGACACCCTAATAGGGGTCACCCTCCAGTAGAGGACTGGCACCCTATTCCTTTGGGATATCAGTTTAATGGATCCACGCAAACCAGTGTTAGTACCCTTGGCAAGTACTAGCACCCTTCCAACTGGGGTTACAAGTTGGACCCCAATTATCTCAGATTAGGTCATATCGGTTACATGTTAGCTCCCACAGTTTCTAGTTCAGTATTCAAAATTATGTTTAGTTCAGGTTTGTTTGACCAAGTGTTTAGCATATCAGTTATTCAGTTATTCATATTATTTTAATACATGTTTATACTTTATCTTGCATTAGATTTTCATGTTCATGTATCCATGCTTAATATATATATGTGTATATCAGCTAGTTTCCCATCACATATACTAGTACATTTAATGTACTGACTACATACTCTCTTTTGCACTATGTTGTCTTATCACATAGGTTCAGACGCTCAGTTTCCAGTTCACACTTAGTTCATAGTTATGCCACTCAGCTGCAACATTAGTGAGTCCTCATCTGTTGAGGACTAGTTATTTTATTAGTTATTCATTCAGTATTTTTACTTCATGCTATTTTAGTCAGTCAGAGTTAGTTAGGGACATGTCCCAACAATTCATCAGGAGTTAGTTTGGGACCTGTCCCAATAATTCATTAGGTTTAGAGTCTTTCAGACAGTCAGATAGTCAGACAAATAGACACATTTTTTTGTGATATTCTTCAATTACTTTGGATATTGTTTTGATCATCACATACCCTTAAACGACTTCCACACAGTATTTTGCTACCATCTCTCAGAATTTGTGGATTGTGCTATATCATGGGGTAGCATAGGGTCACTCATGACTTTGAGCACCTTGATACGACTAGGGGGTAGTCATGGGCTGTGACAACTAGTATGAATGAATAGCAAGACAATATATTACTTACTAATCTACTACCCTATACTCTAGAATTTCCTATTTAAGGTTGTATCTTTGATAAGTGAAACTACATCAAGTTTCGTCAAACGGTGTTCATTCATTACTTCTTCGGTCTATATCTGCCTATCTGAAACCATTCATAGTCAATCTCTCATATCTCCACACCGAGCATTCATTCATCTTCTCTTTGCATGCCCAAATCATCTGAGTCTTAATTCGCACATCTTGTCATGCACCAAAATCTCTCCCACCTTATCATTAATATTCTCATCTCTAATCTTAACTCTCCTAGTATGTCCACACATCTATTGCTATATCCATATTTGTTGAAAGCAGGATCATACTAATAAAGTTATGCGTCAACTGTGGTTGTTCCTTTTTACTGGTTCAAACAATATGTAATCATCTTAATCTCGACAAATAGGTTACTATACCATGATCAACATTGCTCTTTACTCGTACATTGTTCCTTAATATATAAATTACATATGCATAGCTTTATTTAATAATACTTATATTATTTTACAAAAAATTATGTACTATATGCAGTGAAAAATTCATACTGTAAATAATGGGACATGTCCCGGTAGTCTCACTGTAAAACTAGGTATTTTATGTCAATATTTTTTAAATTCTGTATAATATTATCCGTTATCATCCATGCTATAAGAAGGTCAAATGGTGCACTTGATTGAAAATTGAGTTCTTTGACTTGGGGGCTAGATATTAATTTTCATATAATACATTTTTATTTTTTTTTTTTAAGTTGTACAACATTGTTTTAGAAATCTTGAAATCACCTCTGACTACATGCCAAGATACTAATATCACTATAAATGTAGTACTCACTATTTGAAAACGAATTCTTAGATTTACTTTAGTTCATGCAAGTGGAAATGGGATTTGATTGTTATAAAGATTTTCGTCTATTATTATTGTTTATTCGAAACCATATTCACACTTACTAATCCTAACATAGTAAGAAAATTCTTCAAGTACATTGAATATTTTCCTAATTAGCTTAGAATTTCAGATCTCGCTCATTTCTCTTATGCCTATTAGCCTTACTTTTTTTTTTTAAATGTAAAATTCATAAAGTATATTAAATTATTACCTATTTAGCTTAGAATTTCATATCTCACTGATTTTGTGATTTCATATAGTACTATTGTTATTTTTATTTTTTTGAATGAAAAGGAAAATCACTCATGTCTTAATTTCCAAAAATTGGCAATATAATCAATTGGGCTCCAAAAAAGGTGTGAATAGATTTTTAGCCGACGAAAGATCCGGAAAAATAATGTCCATTGACAATAAATTAAAGCTTCCATCGAAGCTGAAATAAATCTATAAATATAGGTCAGGTCACCTCATATTCCTCATTTAAAAAAATAAAAAGAGAAGAACGTGGTGCGATAAAACAATTTAACAATTTTTGGTTCAAATATCTGGGTTTTTTATTCATTAGGATATTAGCTAGCTGAATCGATAAATGTGTATGCTATGTTGGGAAACCACGTCACATTGGAAAATCCAAAGGTGAAAGGTCAGTATTGAGGAACAATGAAATGGATTATTGGACCTCCATTTACTAGCTTATGCTCTGTTGTGCAACCATGGATTATTGAAGCTCTCATAATGAAAGGTCAATAATCCTTGATGCCGAGAAGAGCATAAGCTAATAAATGGAGGGTCAATGATTCATTTCATTGTCATCATCAAGACTGACCCTTCACCTTTGACTTATCGGATGTGACTTAAGAATTTTGTGAATTATGTACCAGATAGACCAGCTATGGATTTTCCCCATTTCTCACTTTTGTATTACAACACCAAAGATCCAGTAAGTTGTCACAGGAGTTTGGGTTGTGAAAATATTAAAGTAGATTATTTAGAATCATAGTTTTCTAGTAAAATTTCTAGAATATCTAGTGTAATTTCTAGAATAATCATGTTGAAGAAATATCTTGATATTCTAAGTAGAATAGTCTTGAAAAGAATAGTATATTTATTTGATATTTGTTTTAGGAAAGATCAAGATATTAGAGGGTGTTACATATTTGAGGGAGATGTTTGTGGAAAAACATAGAAAACTCTAGATTTGTTGTTTCTAAAATCATCCCTACACAAGTATAAATAGAGGATGACATTAGGAATTTGTAACCAAAAAAATAAAATCAATTCAAGTAGTCTTCTTCCAAATTCAAGTTCTCTCTTTCAATATCTTCCTACACCAGTCTAGCTTCCTCTTCTTAGTTGAATATTCCTATCTTAATCAACGATCTTAGGCTAGCAGAAGGTCTCTTTAACTACATCTTTCTTATTCTATTCTCTACATGGTATCATATCCAAAGTTATCGATTGAATTATGTATATTTCAAGATTAGGTTTAAAGTAGATACAACTGGTTTGTCTGCATGGATTTTAGCGGTTGCATTAATGGATTGAGAATGGAGTTATTGAATCAGTCCAATTACAAGGTATGGAAGACTTGTATGGAATCATACCTTGTGGGCAAGGATTTATGGGATGTTGTTAACAGGAATCCTTCAGACGATAGTGCATACAAGAAGTGGAAGTAGATTCATGCGAAGGAGGAGTTCATTTTGATGAGGTCCATATCCTCCAATTTTTGACCATATTATAAGGTGTAAATAAGATCATGAAATTTTAAGGGCCCTCGACCATTTGTTAAATAAGAAGAATGAAGCTCGGCTTCAAACATCGGAGAATGAATTGGCGAACACCACTCAAGGTAATCTTTCTATTGTCGCGTACTTTTTAAAGATTAAGAGCTTATGTTCTGAGATTTGTTTATTGAATATAGACAAGGCTATATCTAAAGCACATGTGAGAAGTCTTATCATTCTTGGTTTTAAACCAGAATATATTTCCTTTGTGACATCAATTCAAGGATGGGCTCAACAACTATTTTTGGAGGAATTTGAGAATTTGTTGTCATCATAAGAGTTCCTAGCCAAACAATTGACTGGTGAATTTGTAAAAGAAAGAGAAGGAAATGCTCTTGTAGATGACAAGAGGAACATTGAAGGAAAAATAAGAGATATGCCTCACTCTGATACTCATGTGGTTCAAGTTTTCCTGGAAAGAAGGAATAGTATTTTAACAATTATAGTGAGAAGTCTCTCATATGTTATCGATGTGGAAAAGTAGGAGATATTGCTGAGCCAGAGAAAGTAACATGAGAAAATTAAAGAAAGGTGTATTTTAAGTCTTGAATGAAGGATTGGTGACACTGACCAACTTAAAGGGTCGAACATCTTTAGAAAACTTGATTAAGTTAATTATAGACTTGATTAATATTTTCAAAACTTCCTAATCTTTTCAAATATACAAATCAACCTATACCCCTCTTCAATCCAAATCAGCCAGTCTCTCTCCCCTCTCTCTCGAAAGTTTCTCTCAACTCTCTCCCAACCAACAGTTCTGTAAAATACTCCCTTCAATCCCCAGCGACTTCAACCTCTGGTGAAAAATTTGTGGGCAAGTTCCCTTTCGACTTTCAACCATCAATCAATGTGAAGACTACTCCAGTGACAACAACTTTGAGTTCTTCATCATCCCATTTTTTTTCACAGGTAAAAAATTATGAAGAAATAGAAGAACTCGAGCCAACTACTCTTCTAGTATAGAAATGTGGACTAAAAAAATCCTAATTTCTAGCATTTCTTATTGTTGTTGTCGTACTATTAATTCAGATTTATTGGTGATTTTTTCTTAAAGTTGATGTTCTTAGTGCGTATGTATGTGATGTGTTGGTGTTGCTGGGTTGATTTGTTGTTTGTCATGGTAAAAATGGTGTTGCAACAGATGAAACATTGAATGTAATAGATGAAACATTTGATGCGATAAATGAAGACATCTGATGTAATAAATGAAAATATCTGATGCAACAAATTAAAATCTAATGCAACAATCTAATAGATCATTCATCTATTGCGACAAACGACTCTTCTATTTGGAAGAAATCTAAATAATATTGATCCAACAAATAACTCATTTTGCAACATATGAGTTATATGTTTCAACAAATCAGTAATCTATTTTTATTATTTCCAATGGTTTACTCATCCCTTACAATAGGTCAGTTATATATTGCAACAGATAACATACCTAGTGCAATAGATTAGTGATCTATTTTTATGGTTTCTAATAGATTACTCATCCGTTGAAATAGGTTGGTTATATATTACAACAGATAAACTACCTGGTGCAACAGATTAGTAATCTATTTTTATTATTTCCAATGGTTTACTCATCTGTTACAACGGTTGGTTATATGTTGCATCAGATAAAGTACCTAGTGCAATAGATTAGTGATCTATTTCTATTGTTTCTAATAATTTACTCATCCGTTATAACAGACCGGTTATATATTGCAATAGATAATATACCTGGTGCGACAGCTTAGTGATCTATTTTTATTATTTCCAATGATTTGCTCATCATTGCTATAGGTCGATTATATGTTGTAATAGATAACATACCTGATGCAACAGATGTGTAATTTATTTTTATGGTTTCCAATGGATTACTCATCCATTGTAATAGGTTGGTTATATGTTGCAACAGATAAATTATTGCAACAAATTAGTGATCTATTTTTACAGTTTCCAATGGATTACTCATCCTTGCAATAGGTTGGTTATATGTTGCAACAGATAAACTACCTGGTGCAATAGATTAGTGATATTTTTTACGATTTCAATGATTTACTCATCTGTTGCATCATGTTGGTTATATGTTGCATCTAATAAAATACCTGGTGCAATATATTAGAGATCTATTTTATTGTTTTCAATGGTTTACTCATTATATCCGGGTTGGTTATATGTTGCATCAAATAAAATACCTGGTGCAATAGATTATAGATTTATTTTTATTGTTTCTAATGGTTTGCTCATCCATTGCAATAAGTCGGTTGTATGTTGCAATAGATAACATACTTGGTGCAACAGATGTGTCGTCTGTTGGAACTATTATTTTACCGTTGTGTATGTTAGATTTAATGTTATCCTTTTTTAATGATGCATTAATCAATTATAATCTATTTTATGTTCTTGTTAATTTAAGATAATATGGCTCTCAAAAGAAAAGAAACCAAATCAAGTCCAAGTAAAGGAACAAGTGTAGTAACTTGGCTACATCCACCACTCTATGAGCTTGATTTACAAGCGTTATGTCAATCAGGAGAAGAAGATAATAAAAACGAGGAGGAGAAATGTCTTAAAAGAGATGTTCCAAAAGCTAGTAGCCCTTCCGCCGAAGAGTTGGTCAAAACCTTCAGCATTAATTGTTATCCCATAAGAATGTAGTGTGATGGTGCCACAGATTTAATGGGTGATTGTGTGGTTAAGTCAACCATGGGTAAATCTTTTGATGCCTTTAGAAAATGGTATACGATCTTCTCAAGCATAGTTTTATATATGAAAAGAAAGATAAGATGGATAAGGTGTGGATAAATTACTATGGCATACCTATTTGTTTTGGTTGGAAGGAGTTTGCCATAGTTATCAGACTAAAATGTTATCCTCCTTCTTGTAATGCCCCAAATCTAGTACCCAAAATGTTACAAGATGCTCATAACCCCAAAGGACCACAAGCTAACCCATGACTGATATCTGTAACTGAGCACTGAATAATATATTATAATTATACAGAATATAAGCTGTAAGGCTATAAGGATCAAACTAAACTAATACTGAATATAAAACAATGTCTATAATAGGGCATAACAATATCCAAAACTGAAATAAACTATCTGAAACATGTTGTAGTCTGAAAGCTTCTAAATTATCTGAATAAGGAGTTGATGGGACATGTCCCCAACTAACTCCAACTACTGAAATAAACTAAGTACTGTAGAATTTAAGTAATCAAATCATAACATCCTTAAATGATAAGGACTCACTGCTGACTCTGACTACTAAAACTGGAATGCTACTGATATTTTGGAGCTCGTGCTTCTGAACCTATGGTATAAAACACCATAGCGCAAATGCATTAGTATGTTTGAATGTACTGGTATGCATGTGAGGTAGTCTAAATGCAAAGGGTTCACATGCATGAACTATACTAGCTGATTGAATAACATGAGCATGAGAATACATGCATGAATACATAATAACTGTAACTGAGTTAGTGATAACATGATTGCTGAGCCCGAGTACTGATAACATGAGATACTGGTAACTGTATAACTGAAATAAATAATACTTAGCGACTATATCTAACAGTCTAGTTTCTGATGGAACTGTAACATCCCGCATTTTAGGCTTGAATAAAAATCGTCATTTCTATGCGTAGATGATCCAAAAGCCATAAATACTATGCAAATTTGGCATGTTAATCAATTTTGTAGTATGGGAACCTATTTGAGCATGAGTTGAGATCATAGAGGTCCCCAAACTGTAGAACGAGTTGAAATCTTTCCAATCGTTCAAGTTTGAGTGAGCGCCGAAACTTGGGTCAACTTAAATCAATAATAACTGTTTGTCTATAACGAATTAGATATTCTACTATATATCAAATGAAATTTCTTCAAATTAGCATTCCAATGATACCAATTTCACCAAAATATGATACCCAAGCAAAAAGTTATGGCCATTTTCGTGACTGAGATAGTAGCATTGCGCGATTAGCATGCGACACACACTCTATTGCACACACCCAATTTCCAGGTTCTGTTTTCACATTTTTAAGGGAAAACCTGATATTTTTCACACCTTATTCATCCATAACACGGGATTAAATCCCCCAAATACCAAAATAATATTATTTTCTCTCAAAATCACCAAGAATACTCCTTAGGATTTCAACCCAAAAATCAACATATCTCTAGATTTAACTGTAGTTTTTTCTTAATTCTTCAAGAATCGGAATTTTCATTGCGAGGGCTACAAGAAACACCCATCAATCGTAGGTATAGTATCCCTAACGCGAGAGTTCATTCAAAAGCTTTTAAATTAAGGTACATGGGGTTTATCCTAAAACTACATGAGCTTGTTGAAAACACTGAATTTTGATTTAAAGCTCATCAAGTATGAATTTTTTAAAGGGATTTTGAAATCCATGATTTTATTATGCTTATTGCATGTTTAATGATATTTTTGTTTTGGCCTTTAGGCCTTATCCCCTTAAATTGATTTACACATATAAGTATATGTATGAAACTTGAAATTGAAGATTTGTTTGAGAGCTCAAATAATAAAAATCCCTCTGTTGTGATAACCTTATGTTTATGATCTTATGGTGATTGATAGAAATGCATGATTTATGGCTTGAAAATAGTTTACTCAAATACCATAGTCCTATAAGCATGTTTAGAGATTTAAGAGAGGTGGTTTCTTAATGTAAATATATTTTGTTAAAAGAGAAAGATTTGAATGGGATTAAGAGTTTGACAAGGCCACCTTGCATCATTGAAAGTTTGACAAAGAGAGTTGCATACATGTGTTTACATGAGTTTTAGAGAAGGAGTTCTTTGAAATGATTTATTGATATAGTGGTCCCGAATTTATGTTTTGAAAATAAAGATTGTAATATGCTAATAATGGCTCAGAGATGTGACTTGCAAGTCAGTGGTATGACATTACCATAAGTATGTATGCCATAATAGAGTATGTTTTTAGAATATGTTTTTAGAGAATAAATGTTTTAAAGAGTAAAAAATGGGCTTAAAGAGGGTTAGGTGGTTTCCCAAAGAAGGCTTGAGTTCAAGTAACTCTTAGTCTAAAATCGTGATTTGCCGATCTGGATATATTATTTTTATGCTGGCGATGACCGTGTGGCGTAGCAGAGTCAGAGACTCCAACCATTGTGGCACACTTTGGTTGGAGGCTCCCTGCCGAGTCAATGACAGATTTCATATAGCCCGTGGAATTTCAGAGTTCTAGGGTATACCACCTAGCGCAGAAGTAAAAAAAAGTATCACAGAGTTCAGATAATTTTTCAGAGTCTTTCAAAAATGCCCATGAGATTTCTTACTATATGATATGTTTATGAACTGTTTTAAATTGCTCTCATATATGTTGAATATAAATTATTATTTTGTAGTTGCTCTGTGTACCAGTACATTTGTATTAGCCCCCTAACTCCAAGGGTCTAAAGCTCAGTTTAGAGGTCCTGCTAAACAGTAGAGTTTTCAGACAGTAGTAAAGTGTGCAGTTGGTAAGCCTTCTTTATTCCAGAAGGCATGTGTCTTTTAGATTATGTTATTTATTTTGGTTTAGGTCCACTGGGAGCCTTGTCCCAGTTTTAGACAGTTGTTATATTTAGATATAGTAGAGATTCTGTAAACTGTTCCAGATGTTATTAGTTGATTTTGAATTTCATTCCTTATTCTTAAACTGAATCCAAAGTATGACCATATTTTTATATTAGATTATAATTCTACATTTTCTTTTATTATATGAATATTGTGCATGATTACCAAATCAAATAGAGTAGGACATTTGGGCCTTCATGGTTCGGGATGTTCGTTACGATCAGGCCCTAGTTCAGATCGTGACAAACTTAGTGTTATAGCACGGTTCATGGTCCTAGGATGTCTGGAAAATTACGTCGGGTAGAGTCCTGTTTATGGGTGTGTAGCACGCCATAATTATAAGCAAGAGGCTATTAGGCATTTAGGAATGTTTCCCTTTCTTCATGTTCTAGTTTGTGCTATAGAGTCAGAATGTTCCTCTTTTATACTCTAATTCATGCGTAATGATGCATGGGGTGAGTCGTAATGACTGGAACTAGAAATTCCTGCGGCTTATTGGTAATTTCCTCCCCTTCTTAACCCAAACCCATGTCGTTTACCCTTCCAACAATCAGTTATCAAGGGTAAATATTACCCTAACCTCTCATAACTTCAGAAATCACTTCTCTTAGCAAAATAAAGTGATTATCTTCTTCCACATAGGAAACTAGGGTCTATCAAGAACAAGATCAACTTCAAGGATTTCATCAAGGCTTCTACACTCAGGTATGTGAGATTTCATCAGTAGGTCCCTTCGCCCATTGAATCGAAAGAATTCTCTAATTTTACAAATGTAAAACCCTTTTTCTCTTTTTATGGGATTCCAAGATAACCATGAATTTTATAAATTTTGTCTTAGTTATTTTGATTATAAACCATGAAAATATGTTCCATCATGAGAATTGTATTTCTATATGTTTGATAATGCAAATTCCCATATCATGATCAGTTATTAGAATATTGAGCATTATTCATGACTTTTCCTACCATGACTAGTTTGGATTAGTTAGTGCTAGCGGGTATGAATACCCGATACCTAGGTACTCATGCATATTATAGTTTTCAGGTTACAAGTCATTTAGAGCATGCTTGTATCATTAAATTTAGAATATTATCATATTAAGCACTTGTCAGTACCAATCATGTTAACTATTTTATCAGCATCAGTGTCAGTTCATTAGAAGTATGACTTAGCACCGAGTGAGCGCAGGGATGAAGGCCCATCCACCAATTGAGGACTAAGACCTTTAGTAGAAGTACGTAAGTTCCCAAAATATTTTGCCAGCATAGGTCAACAAATGCATTTTGTTGTAATTTTTCCAACTCCAACATCGAGCCTAAACCTACAACACAGATCAAACAATAAATTCATAGATCATAACAATATAGTAAATGAAAAATGAATAATATTGTTATATTTATAAATCGTACCCTATCCCATATGAAATAATATACCGCCTTCGATAATCATCTTTTCTTCGGGCTGAGGAGCAAGTACTGGTGGATGTACTGGGGTGGGCTGATCTAAAGAATTGGATAGAGTGCCTTCAAGATGAAGATCCGATAATCCAATAGATCCAGCAGAATCATTGTGAGAACATGGGTGACTGCTAGCAGAGGGTATTGATGATGGTAGATATTTGGATGTGCCAGAGGTCGTCCAATAGTACTGTGATGGCGGTGGTATAGTGATGGGAGCAGAATGAGTTGGTGTAGACCTATGAAGTGGTGTCAAATGCGTAGGAGTAGGAACTGAATATTGCGACGACCTAGAATATTAGGGTCGTGCTAGCGCATTAGCAAACCGACCCTCAGATATATGATACCTGTCGGTTATCTATAAGGAGAATGTTGTTTTTTCTTTTTTTTTTGTCGAATCAACTTTTTTCTTACCTTTGTCACCTCTACCTGACATCTAAATTATGTAAAGTTAACAAGTAGTTAGTTCCTACAAAATGAATATATAAGAAAACATTCCAAGTAACTAATTTCAAGTTACTAATTCACATTTCAAATCGCTCCAACAACATGAGATAGACAAGAATATTTCTATTACTATATAAATTTCGGAAAAGTGAAAACAACAATCTTACACAATATATTACATATCTATCTTAAACAAGAAACATAAAGGTAAACAGTACAAAGCATAAACACATCAATACATATTAAATACAACCCACACAAACTAATCCCCCTCTCCTAAAGATTCTCCACTAAACTCTTCACCCTCTTCTGAAGTTTCCTCATCTCCTACCCACTCATCCTCTTCTTCTACAATATTAACTTCTTCAAATATATTTTTTGGATGATTCAAACTATCCACTAAGTCAATGTCCACTAGCTGGTGATCAATCTGCATTTCATTTTGATACACAGTCTCTAACACATTATCAACTTCTACCCGTCCTATAAGCTTTGTTTTGATTACAGGCCACTAATCATACTAATCACTGCACAACGGATAAGAAGCATAATACACTTGTTTAGTATTTTGTGTAGCACAAAGGGATCGTAAATAAGATACGACCTATTATGCTTAACTTCAATGATGTTATGCTCCGTATGTACTCTTGTGCCCTCTTATTCTTGGATCAAACCACTTACATCAAAAGAGGACAATTTCTTTTATTGGGAAACCAGAATACTCCAGTTCTAAAATCTCGTGTATGATGCCAAAGTAATCAATATCATTATCACCCTTAACCCAAACACCACTATTATTTATTTTCCCTGTTCTGGAGTGTTATTCAGTAGAAAATTTAAATCCATTTACTGTGTAATGAGATATTGTATGAGCTTTAACTGGTTCCAAAGAAATATCTCTCAAGAACTGATCGTATTAGCTGTATTTAGTGACTGGTGTACCTAAAAATATTATACATATACATTCATACATACATATATATATATATATGTTAGTTGAGAAATGTGTAAATGTTTAAAACTTGTAGAAATATTAGTCCACTTACGAACCTCATACGTAAACTATGTTGCAAAGGATGCATACACTTGATTTTTGTGGAATTGAGTCTTAAATGAAATGAAGATCCAACATGCCAAACACAATTAGTTTCCTTAAGGGAATGAGTAAATAAATAATAAATGTTAATTTTAATCTCCTTATTTCAAAGAGGTCTCAACTTTCGGGCAATTCAGCAAGACATACAAAGTTGCTGATTTATGCTCCATGGTAGTGAGCCTGCGAAATATGGTCTTTTTAGCCTTACAACCAAATTGATTGAAAATTAATATCGATTGTAAATTAGTCTCATTGTCCTGATGATGATTTGGTCTATTTACTGAACAAGCAACTTCATCACGAAAGTAGTATGAACAAAATCAAGACATTTCTCTTGCAAGATATGCCTCAACTATAGAGTCTTCCATCCTATGTTTATTTTTGGGACCCCTTTTCAATTTTTCAATTGCCCTACACAATCTTAAGATTAGATGTTTACTATATTAAAAAAATATATGAATGAATTTAAATATGTTGTAATTCCTTACCATTCGAATAGATACATCCACCTAGTTTAAACTGGACCGCCTAGCTGATCTTCGTGCACAATGTGAACGGGTAGATGTTCCATCACATTCAAGAACCCTGGCAGAAAAATCTTCTCCAACTTGTTGGTAATAACAACAATATTACTTTCCATTCGCGCCAGATTTTCTTGTTTTAATGTGGTGGCATATATGTCTTTGAAGAACAAACTAATCTCTACTATTTGTTTCCGTATATTTTCAGGTAACCCAATAAAAGCAATTAGAAGTAATTATTCCAAGAATACATGACAATCATGGATTTTCATTTCATGCAAGATTCCTTGTGTCATATCAACCCTCTTTATCAAATTTGAGGCATATCTATCGGGCATCTTTAAACTTTGGACCCACTCATATATTTGTCATTTTTGGTCCACATTGAATGTAAAACTAGCCTTGGAATTAAGAACATTGTCATTGGGCCCCTTCTGTAAATGTAATTCTCTACGTTTGCAATATTCTAGTAAGTCAAGTCTGGCCTTAGGATTATCCTTTATTTTGCCAGAGACATCCATAACTGTGTTGAACAAGTTGTTAAAATAGTTCTTCTTAGTATGCATGACATCAACATTATGTCTAAGCAAATTATCTGGCCAATATTCTAACTCCCAAAATATACTTTTCTTAGTCCAGTTATGCGAAACGTCATATCCATCCAGCCTACACAATAGTTCCTCGCTAACTTTAGGCAAATCCTGAACTATCTTCCAGATGTCATGACCAAATAACCTTGGAGGTGAACCATCATGTTTCATTCTATTCTTTCTGAATCCATTCATGAGTCTCCTAAATTCATGATCAGGTGGTGAGAAACAATGATGACAATCAAACCATGAATTTTTCCTGTCATGTCTTAATGTGAAAGATTTTGTTTTTTCCATGCAGTATGGACAAACCAACTTTCCAACTGTCATCCACCCAGACAACATTCCATAAGCAGAAAAATCATTAACAGTCCACATTAGATATGTACACAGATTGAAATTCTATTTAAGTGAGATGTCCCAAGTTTTAACCCCTTCATGCGATAAAATTTAAAGTTCATCAACCAAAGGTTGGAAGTAGACATCTATTCCGTTTTTTGGATTACGTAGGCCAGGAACAACACAATTTAGAAATATATAGGGACTAGTCATCAATATTTCAGGAGGAAGATTATACGGGTTGATAAATACAGGCCAACATTAATATAGTGCAGCACCAACTAAAAAAGGAGAGAAGCCATCCTCACATAATCCCAAACAAATATTTCATGTCTCAGCTACAAAATCTGGATAAGTTGCATCTAAATGCTTCCATGCCTCTCCATCATATGGATGACACATAACACCGGTGGGCCTTCTATTTTCACTGTTCCATCTCATATGAGGAGTTGAGCTGTTTGAAGCATACAACCTCTTCAACGTTGGTATTAGAGGTAAATAATGCATCGCCTTAATAGCAATTTTATTTCCACTACAACCACTCTTATATCGAGGGTGCTGACAAAATTTATAGGACTCTAGGTTAGTATATCCCTTATAGTATAACATGCAACCATTTTCACAGCAATCAATTCTAACCTAGGAGAGACCTAACTTTGACACCAATCTTTTTGCCTTATAGAAAGAATCAGGAACCTCTACGCCGGGGTCAACAAACTCTTTAATAATGTCTATAATTGAGTCTATTCCTCCTTTAGCAATATTTTAGTCAGATTTAATACTTAATAATCTAACATCAAAAGACAAACGAGAGTGCGAACACCCGTCAAACAAAGGATGACTAGCAACATCCAATTGTTCTTAGAATTTGCCCGCTTCTCTATTGGAAATATCTTTGACATTTTCCCTAAATTTGCCCCCGTATTCCATCCCAAAAGCATCATGCACCATTTTTGTCATCCTAGTATCTTGGTAATTATTATGCCCTGTAGACCTACTACTTTCACCAACGACAAAGTTATTTTGCTCAACATCACCATCAATAGAATGCAATCTTAAAAAGTCCTCGTGAAACTTCCTTCTATAAAGATGTTCCTTCACAACTTCTTTTTTTAAAAGACATGTACCATCAAATCTAACACAAGGACAACGAATAACCCGAAAACGTGACCAAGCATCAAGTGTCTTAGCATGTTCAACAAATCGTCTAACACCGTCAACAAATTCCACCCTAAGACCTATCCTATTATCATTATTCTGTTGATATATCCAGCTATAATCAGGTTCCATCAACACAGTCAATAAGATTTAACTAATAAGTTCAATTCACAAAAGATCACATTTCAAGTACCTAAATTCAAGTTACTAAACTAAACCACATTCGAAAAAAAAATTCACATTTCAAGTACCTAAACTTCAACATTTTCAAGTCACTTAGTCACCACCTAAAACAACAAACTAAACTACCATCAAAATAATAAGTTCACCTTTCAAGTACCTACACATAATTAAATTCAAGTGACTAAGTCACATCCCAAGTTACCAAACTAAACCACATTCAAAATAAAAATTCAACATTTAAGTACCTACAATTATCAATTTCAAGTGTATAAGTCACCTCACATGTTACCAAACTAAACCACATTCAAAACAAAAATTCACCTTCAACTACCTACACTTAATTAATTTCAAGTGACTAAATCATCTTACATGTTAGTAGAATAAATCACTTTCAAAATAAAAATTCACCTTTCAACAATCTACACTTAATCAATTTCATGTGACTAAGTCACCTCACATGTTACCAAACTAAACTACATTCAAAACAAAAATTCACATTTCAAGTACCTAAACTTCAACATTTTCAAGTCACTAAATCATCTCACATGTTAGTAGAATAAACCACTTTCAAAAAAAAAATATCTTTCAACTATCAACACTTAATCAATTTCAAGTGACTAAGTCACCTCCCAAGTTACAAAACTAAACCACATTAAAAATAAAAAATTCACATTTCAACTACTTACACTTAATCAATTTCAAGTGACTAAATCATCTTACATGTTAGTAGAATAAATTACTTTCAAAACAAAAATTCACCTTTCAACTATCTACACTTAATAAATTTCATGTGACTAAGTCACCTCCCAAGTTACCAAACTAAACCACATTCAAAACAAAAAATTCACATTTCAACTACTTACACTTAATCAATTTCAAGTGACTAAATCATCTCACATGTTAGTAGAATAAACCACTTTCAAAACAAAAATTAACCTTTCAACTATCTACACTTAATCAATTTCATGTGACTAAGTCACCTCTCAAGTTTCCAAATTAAACCACATTCAAAACAAAAAAAAAATTATTTCAAGTATCTAAACTTCAATATTTTTTAAGTCACTAAGTCCCCTCCTAAAATAACAAACTAAACTACCATCAAAATGATAAATTCACATTTAAAGTACCTACACTTAATCAATTTCAACTCACTAAGTCACCAAACTAAACCACATGCAAAACTAAAATTCAGCTTTCAACTACCTACACTTAATCAATTTCAAGTTTCTAAGTCACCATCCAAGTCACCAAACTAAACCACATTCAAAAGAAAAATTCACCGTTCAAGTACCTACACTTAATCAATTTAAATCACTATGTCACCTAACATGTTACCAAAGTAAAGCATATTCCAAACAAAAATTCATATTTCAAGTACCTACACTTAATCAAATTCAAGTGACTAAGTCACCTCACAAGTTACCAAACTAAACTACATTCAAAACAAAAACAAAAATTTCCATTTCACGTATCTAAACTTCAACATTTTCAAGTCACTAGGTCACCTCCTAAAACAACAGACTAAACTACCTTCAAAATGATAAATTCACATTTGAAGTACCTACACTTAATCAAATTCAAGTGACAAAGTCACCTCACAAGTTGTCAAACTAAACTACATTCAAAACAAAATTTTTCATTTCAAGTATCTAAACGTCAACATTTTCAAGTCACTAAGTCATCTCCTAAAACCATCAACTAAACTACCTTCAAAATGATAAATTCATATTTGAAGTACCTACACTTAATCAAATTCAAGTGACTAAGTCACCTCAGAAGTTACCAAACTAAACTATATTCAAAAGAAAATTTTCTATTTCAAGTATCTAAACTTCAACATTTTCAAGTCACTAGGTCACCTCCTAAAACAACAAACTAAACTACCTTTAAAATGATAAATTTAGATTTGAAGTACCTACACTTAAGCAAATTCAAGTGACTAAGTCACCTAACAAGTTACCAAACTAAACTACATTTCAAATAACAATTTTCATTTCAAGAATCTAAACTTCAACATTTTGAAGTCACTAGGTCACCTCCTAAAACAACAAACTAAACTACCTTCAAAATGATAAATGTACATTTGAAGTACCTAAACTTAATCAAATTCAAGTGACTAAGTCACTTCACAAGTTATCAAACTGATCAAAAGACTAAGTCACCTCACAAGTTACCAAACTCAACTACATTCAAAACAAAAATTTCCATTTCAAGTATCTAAACTTCAACATTTTCATGTCACTAAGTCACCTCCTAAAACAACAAAACTAAACTAACTTCAAAATGATAAATTCATATTTGAAGTACCTACACTTAATAAAATTCAAGTGACTAAGTCACCTCACAAGTTACCAAACTAAACTACATTCAAAATAAAAATTTCCATTTCAAGTATCTAAACTTCAACATTTTCAAGTCACTAGGTCACCTCCGAAAAAAACAAACTAAATTACCTTCAAAATGATAAATTCACATTTGAAGTACCTACACTTAGTCAATTTCATTTCACTAAATCACCACCCAAGTCACCAAACTAAACCACATTTAAAACTAAAATTCACCTTTCAACTACCTACACTTAATCAATTTCAAGTCACTAAGTCACCACCCAAGTCACCAAACTAAACCATATTCAAAAGAGAAATTCACCTTTCAAGTATCTACACTAATCAATCTCAAGTGACTAAATCACCCCACATGTTATCAAAGTAAATCACATTCAAAAAGAAAAATTCACATTTCAAGTACCTACACTTAATCAATTTCAAGTGACGATGTCGCCTCACAAGTTATCAAACTAAACTACATTCAAAACAAAAATTCACCTTTCAACTACCTACACTTGATCAATTTTAAGTCACTAAGTCACCTCCTAAAATAACAAACTAAACTACCTTCAAAATGATAAATTCACATTTAAAGTACCTACACTTAATCAATTTCAACTCACTAAGTCACCACCCAAGTCACCAAACTAAACCACATTGAGAATAAAAAATCATCTTTTAAGTACCTACACTTAATCAAATTCAAGTGACTAAGTCACCTCACAAGTTACCAAACTAAACTACATTCAAAACAAAAATTTTAATTTCAAGTGTATCTAAACTTCAACATTTTCAAGTCACTAAGTCACCTCCCAAACTACCAAGCATAGCAAAATTCACAGTAAAAAGTTCACATTTCAAGTACCTACGCTTCAACAAAATTCAAAATAAAAGTTAACCTTCAAGCTAAGTAACTACACTTATTCACTTTCGAGCAGCATATTCTTTTATAGTATAATAAGTCAAAAAATTGAAGAAGTGTAACAAAGAAAATAAGTAGAGGCGTCGCATGTCCCTCTCACACCATATAATCATCACAAAATTTATATGGTTTTCAAAGTCTTTTACAACGAACAATCCCAAACTAAACTACATTTAAAGACTTTATTATAAGAAAATAGAGAGAAATCAACTTACCTTTGCTTGGCCTAAATTAAAGAGAAAGAGATAAGCTATCACCCAAACAATAGCAAAGCAATTCTTTTCCCGAATTCGGATTCTGTCAAATAGTAAAATTATTAGAAAAAATAAGCTTTTGCTTAAATAATTGCAATAATTTGGTAAAAGATATAACATTTATGACTTTCATTCTGACTAACAACAAAAATAACAGAAATCGAAGGGCCAGACAATGCACAGCTACCATTCCAACTTTAAAACTAATTTTTGATAATTTGAAAGTAGTAGCTAAAGTTAAAATTACCACAAGAAAAAACTTGATCTAAGGAATAGGAATAAGATTTCCCCCCCCCCCCTAAAAAAAATCAAAAGGAATAGTAAAAACGATAATGAATTATCAATAATTGAGCTAAGGTCTTGCTCCTGTAGCTTAATCAAACAAATTCCTAGTAATAAAACTCACATTTCAAAGACTTAAAATACCAACTAGGGTTTTGTGTGTGTTATTTAATAAATGAGAAAGGAAATGTTAGAGAAGAAGAGAACAACTCACAAGTTAGAGTCACCGGAGAAGATGGCCGAGTTGTCGTCGCCATCGCCGGATCGCGATGTGTGTGTTGCGTCTGTTTATCCGTTAAAGTGTGTGTTTGTTGGTTTGGGCATTGTTGTTGTGTTTGGTCGAGTGTTTTGTATGTTATTTTGTAGTACGGGTCGGGTCAGGTTAATCAATTAAGTATTTTTTTTAATTATTTTGAAAACCGACCATATGTAGTCGATTTTCTAGAAATATTTTTGAAAACCAACCACATGTGGTCGGTTTTTTAAAAACTGTTTTTGAAATTAAAGTTTAATAAATTAATAAATTAAAATAAATTACAAAATAAGTTAATAAATTAAAATTAATATTTTAAAAAATAAAATTTTAATAAATTCTATTATATTTATAACAACATCCAATTAATTTAATATGATTCGTATATATAAAAATCAGATAAGTAGTTATTTTATCATCACATTAACACGAGTAGTATATTTCCTGAATCGTATAATAATATTAATGAATTTGCAAATTACAATAAATTTTTGGTTAATTAGCATTTAAATATGAGATTATACATACATATATATATATATATATATATATATATATATATATATATATATATATATATACACCTCGTAATACTTGTCTTACATTATTACAACTTCAACAACATACGTGTGTCTACATTGACCCAAAATAGTATATCTATTTTCTCAATAGTATGATATATATCAACATTTCATTCAAAATATTTTGATATATAGATTCAGTTATCTAGCTTTCGATTACTGTATACGTCACTACACGAGATATACGTATATATATATATATATATTCAATTGTCTATCAGCTTTCAAATACATACTATAAACATCACATACACTATTTTACTACCCCATAATAATATACAACGTATTTACAAATACTCAAATGAATTATCGATTAGTTTATCTTATGTTATTAATATACTTTCACTATATAATATGTATATACTATATATATACCTATACATACACGCACATATACACACTATCAACTATATCAAGTTCTAAATACGTACTATATATATCACATACGTACACGAGTATATTATTCAATAATATAATGCGAAGTATTTCATATACATACACTGATGAGTGATCGATTAATTATATTTGATTAGCTTAATTATATTCTACTAGGTTTTGACTACATCGTTCATCAATCGATCACTACATCATATATATATATATATAAAGATATTTATATATATGAACTCTTGAATGCGTACTATATATATCACATTCACAAGTATATTACCTTATATTAGAACACGTTCATTATATTCTGATGAATTGTTGATTATATATTATATTATTATGACTACAATAGTAACATAATATCATTATGTCAACAGTATGATATATATACACACATATTCATTATACAAAGATTATGTATGTTTAACATCATTTAACGTATATACAAAGGAAAATATTTATTTTATATATTGAAACATAAGTAAAAGATAAAGATTATGTTTAACGTAATTTGTTTATTTTATTTGATATATTTTTAGTGTAATTTTTTCACAAAATTTAAGATTGACAAATTTTTATTATTATTATATTGGTTATCGACTATGTGTGATCTGTGTAATTTCATAAAATAATATATATTAGATTATACATATAATTATTTTTAATAAATATAATATATATATATATATATATATATATATATATTAGATTATATATATATTTATTGTTTTCTAAAAATTATTTACTTTTTTATTTTTTAATTCAAAAACCGACCATAAGTGGTCGGGTTTTATAAAATTATTTTCTTGTTTTATTTTAATTAAAAAACTAACCACAAGTGGTCGGTTTTTAAAAATTATTTTCTTTTTATTTTAATAAAAAACTGACCACAAGTGGTCAATTTTTTAAAATTATTTTCTTTTTTTATTTTAATTAAAAAATTAACTACAAGTGATCAGTTTTTAAAAATTATTTTCTTTTTATTTTAATAAAAAAATGACCACTAAATTTATTTCTTTTTTAATTTTAATAAAAAGTCGACCACAAATGGTCGGTTTTAAAAATTATTTTCTTTTTATTTTTTGTGGTAGGTTTTTGAAAATTATTTTCTTTTTTTATTTTAATTAAAAACCGACCACAAGTGATCGATTTTTAAAAATTATTTTCTTTTTATTTTAATTAAAAATCGAGCACAAGTGATCGATTTATTTAAATTAGTTTCTTTTTTTTTTTTATTTAAAAATCAACCACAAGTGGTCGGTTCTTTTATTTTTTTATTTTTTATTTGTAAAAGAAATTATAATTAATACAAAAATTATTGAAAGGATTATTTTGAAATTTTAAAATACAAAAGCGACCACTTGTGGTTACTTTTTTAAAATAAATAAAAAATAAATAAAAAACGGACTCGGTTTTTTCTGACCACATTGTGTGGTCGGATTTGTGTGGTCAGAAGTCCTGAATTTTTTAGTAGTGAGATATAGAAAAAGGCTTCTTCGATGGCTATCTACATCAAAGCCTTTGTTTTGCCTCCTTTACTTTTTGTTTCATCCTATGCTAGGAACAAACATATTGACCTAGGCTTTGATCATGCTGACGACTCTTCCTTAGGAGTAAATGTTGATGTTTCTCAAGAGGCAATTTTGAAATTTATTGATGGAAAGAATAAGCAGAAGAGGTCCAAGAAGAAAAGCATGAAACATGAATTAATATTTTCTAATCCCTTTCCCATTCCTAGAAAGCAAGAAAATCCAGAAGAAGAAGCACCATTAGACCCGCCAGCCATAGGGGTGTATAATCCCAAGCCAAATTTCGAGACAGAAAATCGTGGTGCTTGGATAATACATTCACAAAATGCTGGTGTTGCAGCCATGCACATACAATTGATGCCAAATAATAAGGCTATTTGGTTTGATACTATAAATCTTAGACCATCTGCAATTCAAAACAACCCTCCATTTTGCAAGCTGGTTTCAGATAGGCCTGGCGAGATAGATTGTTGGTCTCATGGTGTCCAATATGATGTTGAGAGTGGTCAAGCCACGACGTCGAAGATTTGCTAGCTCCTAATTTCTGCATCTCATTTTAATAAGATATTTTAAAATAGGCATGCATACTAAATATAAACAGTATGAAAATTCATTTAAGCTGAAACACACATGTATAGGAAGAAAATACATACGCATATGAAATTTTATTGTTGGAACAGACCATATTTTTGAGATTTTTCTTGATCACTAATTTAATTAATTATTTTTATCACCCTGGCACATTTCTTAATACCTCCAAGAAATTAATAACTTTTTTTTAGAGTATTGTATCTTAAAATGATATTAAATGAAATTAACATAAACCTAGATTCGTTTGATCTTATTTTTATTTTTATTTTCGTGACCTTTTCCCATTTTTCATGGAAAAGCTATATTTATCTAAAGATAATAAAGATATTTTGTTTTCTATCTTGCATGGCATAAATAATACGCACTTTTAAAGATAATTGTTTTATGATAAGTGAACATTTTCCCCCTAAAATCTCAAAAAGCGGCATTGAAAGGATGCACTAGCTAATTAAAATTAGAAAAGCCATCGAAACTGAAAATAAACTTTATTGCCCCTTGACTTGATTGTCAATGAAACAATATGAATGCTCTATGATCTCCAAATTCCATAGGTCATTTTTTCCTTCTTGTATAATTGATATTCTTCTTTATTAATTTTTTAAAATATAAATTGATATCCAGATAATGACTGATAATGCTCAGAGGTAGGTTTGTCCTCTACCGGAGATTTAGTAAGCACCGGAGGTTATCAAGAAGGAATCTACAGTATAAGACTCATGAATCCATGCAATAACTGCGAATTTTAGGAAAATGCAAATGGTCTTGCTGCTATGAGATAGTACAAATATATCATTACAATCTTTTTATTCAAAGAGTTTAACTTCGTTACATGTTTCATAACAAAAATATTTTATACTATCAAGTCACTTTGAAAGTAATTGTATTTATATAAGAAAAATAAGTAATGTTAGAAAAGGTAAGTAATAAACATATTAAATTTCACTGATAATGTGAATGATACCCTTAGTGGGTATAAGACGAATCCTTTTTTACAATGAAATTTCTAAACTGATAAAGATGTTTTATGTTTCTTAATCAAATAACAGGTATGCAACTCAACATATGCTTGAGAATGGTAGTTTCATTCTTGTTGGAGGTCGTGGTGCACACAACTACAAAATCATTCCACCAGGAAAACTGCAATTCCAAGTACAATAATTTGGGTTAAATTTCCTTGTTGAAACTGAAGACGAGAAAGAGAACAATCTCTATCCATTTGTCAATCTTCTCCCTGATGGGAATGTATTTATTTTTGCAAAAGATAGATCAGTAACCGTTGATCCTTAATAGACTACCTATATAATTATTAAATACATCTGGGTTATTCTGTAATTAGTTATTCTTCAGTTCTCTATATATACAGCTGTAACCCCTTCAATATCAATAAGATCAATTATTATTAAATTATATCATGGTATCAAAGCTAGGGTTTCTTCTTCCGCCCAAACCCTAATCTCTCCTCTTTTCTGACGTGTGTGCGCCGCCGCCACCGTCTACACCACGCCGCACGGCCTCCCTCCTCCGTCGTAGGTCGGCGCCATGGACAAGGTTGTTGATCCTCTGTCAAATTTATCGTCTGGAGTAAAATTACTGCTCAGGAATCTCCACAACCTCATCCCCGAAAAATTATCTGACAACAACTACCCGGCCTGGGCACTTAACGTCCGCACCGCCCTCGCAGCCAACTTGCTGCTCAGATGGATTGACGGTGCGGAGAAGCCGCCGCCCGAGACAGCCGAGGAGGACGGCGTCATGCTCCCAAATCCCGACTACCTTCCGTGGATGATCGTAGACACTCAGATTCGAGCCTGCCTTCTCGCAGTTATTAGCCCCTCTGTGCACAAACACGCCCGGGGTTTTCTCACATCGGCTTCACTTTGGGACGCACTAGCCACACGGTACAACTCTGTGTCCACGGCTCATATTTTTCAGTTGCGTGACAGATTGCATACTCTTCGGAAGGGAACGAAGACGATGACTCAATACCTTGATGATGTGGCCTCTATTCTGTCTGACCTAGATGCTGTGAATGAGATTATTCCTGAACGAGACGTGGTGAATGCCGTGATACGTGGTCTTCCGGCTGGCTATTCCTCTCTCAAACAGCATATTCGCCTCTCACCTGTCGAAATCACTCTGAATCAACTGTCTGGATGGCTTAATGCAGAAGAATTGAATCTAGACATGAAACACAAATTACTGCTCGGAGAAGCCAGTTCCACCCCTGGCGTCACGGCTCTTTACTCGGCTGGCAGCGGGGGCTCGGCCAGGGGTCGCGGTGACGATCGCCGTAACCAAGGGCGAGGCCGCGGCGGCGGTGATCGTCGGAACGCCGGGCAGCAAGGTAGAGGCGGGCCTCCACCGAGGGTCGACTTCCAGTCAGGCCGCAGACAGGGACGAGGAAACTAGCGGGGACCCACACGAGATCTTCCGACGTGCCAAATTTGTGCTAAGCGGGGCCATTCTGCGGCTAATTGCTGGTATCGTTATGATGACTCGCAGAATGTAAATAGCCAGTCCGGAGGATCAAGGGCGATGCATGCGTCCACAAACGCTCAATCTGGCGATTGGTATCTAGACACAGGTGCTAACACTCATGTGACGTCGGATTATTCACAACTTCAAGCTCCTCATCCGTATCATGGCTCAGAAACTATTACAGTAGGCAATGGTCAATCCCTTCCCATCACAAACACCGGCTCTGGGTATGTCTATACCCCAAATGGTAAATTTCATCTCTCAACCCTTCACCACGTCCCTTCCTTCCAAATGGTAAATTTCATCTCTCAACCCTTCACCACGTCCCTTCCTTCACATCCAATCTTTTATCTATTTATCGCTTTACTAAAGAAAATAACTGCACCCTCATTTTTAATGACACCAATTTCCAGATAGTGGACAATACCACGAACCGGGTACGGTACACGGGCCGCTGTGAGCATGGGCTATACACTCTTCCATCCAGGTCTCCGTCTGTTGTGAGTCAAGCAATTCTCTCGTCCACCTGGCATCGCCGGCTTGGGCACCCATCATCCGCCATCACCAAATCCATTTTATCTTTCTTAGGTTTTAATTTTTCAGAAAAATTACATTGTGAGTCCTGTTCAGTGTCTAAATCTTATCGTTTACCTTTTTCACTGTATGAACACAAGGCCACTGCGCCATTTCAATTAATTCATTCTGATGTTTGGGGTCCAACCTCAGTTCCTTCTGTTCAAGGTTTTCGTTATTATATCTGTTTTGTTGATGATTACAGTAAATTCACTTGGCTTTATCCCCTGAAATTTAAATCCGAAGCTTATAATGTTTTTGTCAACTTTGACCGAATGGTTCAAAATCAATTTAATGCCAAAATCAAAATTTTTCGAAGTGACAATGGCAAAGAATTTATCAACAATGCCTTTGGTGTTTTTCTTCAAAATCTAGAGGCTATGCATCGTGACTTCAAACTTAAGGACCTCGGTCCTCTGGAGTTCTTTCTTGGCCTCGAACTCATCCGCAAATCGGGAACCATATTGATGCATCAGACAAAATATACCCTTGAACTTCTAAATCGAGTTGGCATGGCAGACTGCAAACCCGCGGTCACTCCCATGGCAGTCCGCCAATCCCCAGGGCCGAATACTCCCTTTGCCGATCCTACACTATATCGGAGCCTCGTCGGTGGACTTCATTATCTTGCTGTTACTCGTCCGGACATCCAATATGCAGTCAATCGAGTCTCCCAATCAATGCATGCTCCCACAGAACAACACTTTCAGGCCTTGAAACGCATTCTGCGCTATCTTCAAGGTACTCTTCACTGTGGAATTTTATTTCAAAAGGGCTCGTTTGATATATCTGTTTTTTCTGATTCGGATTGGGCTAACGACAAAGATGATCGGAAGTCCACTACTGGATATATTGTTATGATGGGATCGAATCTGATTTCCTGGTGCACCAAGAAGCAAACGCGAGTGTCCCGTTCCTCCACAGAAGCAGAATATCGTGCCATGGCTGCGGGTGTTGCTGAAGCCATGTGGTTACGATACCTTACGGATGCACTTGGCATTCCCCCGACGAAACCACAGATTTATTGTGACAATCAGTCCACTATTTGTGTTACCAAAAATCCAGTCCTTCATGATCGTATGAAGCATGTTGGGTCCGACTGTCACTTTGTTCGCGATGAGGTACTTGCAGGAACGATGGCCGCGCACTATGTCCCATCTACTGACTAGCTTGCTGATATTCTCACCAAGCCTCTTCCGTTACAGCCTTTTCAGTATCTCTGCTCCAAGCTGCCCCTCGTTACCGCTGATCAGCTTGCGGGGGGATAATAGACTACCTATATAATTATTAAATACATCTGGGTTATTCTGTAATTAGTCATTCTTCAGTTCTCTATATATACAGTTGTAACCCCTTCAATATCAATAAGATCAATTATTATTAAATTATATCAATCCTTATAGTGGAAAAACCATCCGTGAACTTCCAGTACTAGCTTGAGTTTCAAGAAATTATCCAGCATTAGGAATGTCCGTCTTTTTGCTAATCAATCTCAATATTCCTAATCGTGAGGATGTTGATGTTGAGATCATTATTTATGGTGGCAATACCAAGGATGCCTTCAAATATTCTAAGTTTCCACCGAGATAATTCTTCCCAGCATTACAAGATTGTGGAATATTTTTTGTTAACTAACAAGGAGCTCAATGGGACATTGAAGAAATGACCTCACCAAGAGTCATGGGAGACATGTTGCTTCTACCAATTGGAGATATATTGATCATTAATGGAGCAAAGATAGGGACTTCTACATGGGATGCTGCTGAGGAACCTAATCTTGTGTCACTTCTTTATAGAACCTAATCTTTACCGCTACAAAGATTCCTAGAATGTACCATTTTGTTTCTGCTGTTTTACCAGATGGCAAGATTTTAGTAGAAGGAAGCAACACCCATACTTTGTATAACTTTCAGGCTAAGTATCCAACTGATTGGAAAGTGGAGAAATTATCACCTCCTTACTTGGCACCTGAGTTAGAACAACATAAGCCCCAAATTCTTGACAATGGATCCAACAACGAGATGGAATATGGCCAGACTTTCAAAGTCAATATCAAGTTGGATGAATTTGTGGATGAGACCGATATTAGAGTCACCAAGTATGTTCCACCTTTTACCACACATGGCTACTCTCAGGGGAAAAGGTTGCTCATTTTAAAACTTAAATCTGTGACAAACCAAGAGGTCACTGTAGTGGCACCACCCTCAGGCAAAATTGCTCCACCTGGATACTATTTATTCTTTGTGGTTCACCGTGGCGCACCTAGTCGTGGAATATGGGTTCGAATTGAGCAATAGACATGACCAACATTATCATTATTTTTTTTTATTTCCTATTTATTTTATGTATACAATTGATATTTTTTATACGAAATGAAATATAACCATATCTATTACACTTTCGCTCTCTTGGTTTAATATTTAGACCAAGACAATATAGATATCATGAAATATATAATTAATGAACAGTCAATCTATAAAAAAAGCTTTGTTTATAGTTAAAGGTGATAATGTCTTGAACTGTACGGCTGAGAATTCAATAGATAGTAAAATAACAAAAGACATGTAGAGTATATGTATATATATATCTATATTTATATCTATTATCTATCTATATCTATAATTTATATCTACATCTATAATCTATATATCTATGTAATATATTAAAAGTGTGAAAAGCCTTAAAAATGTCGTTTGAACTTTTTGTCCTTCATTAAAAATCTTTGCTTTAGATAACATCATCTCTTCACTATTTTTTCTAATATTTAAGAGTTGAAAATTAATTAAATATATGTATGGTAAAACCTTTACTTATTAGAAGTCATCAAAATCAATGATTAACCAATACTTTTTCATTAGTTTAAGAATTGTAAATCAACTAAATAGGATTTTAAGAAGATTTAAAAAGTGCATAAATTTACAGTATATTAAATCCATTAACTACGTAAAAAAATTTCTAGTAAAATATATATATGCTTACAATAAAATATAAGGTTTTAAACTTTTTGCACTTCATTAAAAAGCTTCGTAATAGATAAAATCGTCTAATTTTAAATAATTAAAAGTTACACGTGCGAGGCGCGTGTGGCTTCCATGCTCTTCATGATAATGGCCTCATGGATACATTACATTCGAAATAAAATTGAAGATTATTAACATATTTAAGAGTCATACACGCTACTGTTTTCATAGAAATTTAATTGTAAGCTAGCATACAAATTAAACATACAGAAAAGAAAGATTGATCCTTATGAAAGAAAGTTGAAAGTACAGAGAAGATACAATAAAAAAAACTCTCCGAACAAACTTCATGAAAGCAAAAAAAAAAAAAAACGTGATCCTATAAAATATAAATTCAAGCTTGAAATTGAACACATAATAAAAAAAATCACAAATAAAAATTTTGGCATTCGACCCCTATATAATTTATATTAGTGTTTATATATGTACTACTATACCTATAAATGTATGACAATTTTTTGATATAGTGGGCAACTTTTTTATTTTTTTCAAAAATAATCGTAGTTTTTCGATTAAAAGAAAGTAATATTAACATTTGTAGAAGGAAGAGATGAAGAGCAGAACTGGTCCCACTGGGTGTGTCAAAATTTGTTCGCAACAAATTTTCAATGCGTCAAAAATTAACTGCAATCAAAGATTAAAAAAAAAGAAAAAAAGTAATTTTTATTGATGAATCTAGTGAGTACAATTCTGTGACTCTCTTGATTCTTCTCTCCTAAACTTAGAAATGATCTGAGGACCTTTAGTAGCATGTTTCTCGAATTGTTAGATGGTTTGGACTCCTACAGATGTATTTCAATTTTGAAAATATCATAAAATATTGTGTTTCTTTGGAATAATCTTCGGGAAGAACTCCGTTGATTGCTCCTTGCAAGAACTTGATAGTCAATGTTGATGTCACCAATGCTTGTCAAAGTCCTCCTTTTATTATTTGGATTTTGTAATTGCAAATAACTTACAAGTTATACGTATTGAAAAAATATTTTTATAACAATAATAACAAATTCAATGTAATTTTAGGAATGTAAAGGTAGAAATATTGTTTCATACTTTCAGTTAAAGTAACAAAAAATTCAAAATAGTTTAAAAAAATATAATAATGAAGAAACCATAGAAAATATGAAGAAACCATATAGTTTTAATCTTACTTGGTGAATATATATGGCGCATCAAGTTTACAAGAATATTTAACTTAAATTAAGAGTTTTTACTTTTTTTAAAAAAAATTATTTTTGATTTTTATTTTATAAAAATATATGTACTATTTATTATATACCATTAGCTATTTAAGTTTTTTATTAAATAACTTGGTATAAACGTGCAATGCACGATATTAAAAGCGTGAAGGGGCCTTAGAAATGTTGTTTGAACTTTTTTTGTTTCATTAAAAAATTTTGTTTCAGAAAAAATTATCTTTTCACTACTGCATGACAAGTGCAAAAGTGACGATCCATTAACCACCTGAAAATTATAAGCAGTTTAGGATTTTCAAGCAATAAGTTAAACCATTTTCAACCAAGTCAAGTAAGTCAATTCAAATCAAAGTAAGTTAAGACAAGTTAAGAAATAACTCAACAAATAGATATATAATTCTTCGGTTCACTCATAGAAATGCCAAGCTTACCTGAACCATGTACATGCATGCTATGAGTACATAATTACCCTCTAGTAATGAATTGCTGGGAACAAATTCTCTCCATGTACCAAAACCTCAGACTCAAGTGTCTGCCAACCTTATTCCACCTTTAAGTCCAGATAATGTTCTAATACCGAAATATTCCTCACTTAAATATAAGATAGGTCAAAATCATACAACAATATAAAATAATTAAATTAACCAAACTAAAAAAACATGCACTAACAAGCCATATCAGAAATAGTTAATAGGTACATATAGTATAAATTGGATTAAACTACAATACCATTGCCTACTTTGAACAAAGATTGCACAACTCCACTAAGTTGGAGCCTTGCTTTTCCGTATAATTTTTGCTTGATATCGGTCCAGAAAATACATAAAAAAGACTTAATTAATGGAAATGATCTACTACGTTGGGGATTATAACTCATATTCAAACCCTAATACCAAGTTCATGATCATTCTCTTTCCATTCTAGGACTTTTCTATCTTAATTTATCTAAAACTATCAAGTCTATGAATGATTTAGTGAATTAATGATATGCAAGGATAATTTAACAATAGTTAACCAAAATTCATTAATCTTATACTCAATTTACTCTCTTTACACCAGAAAACAAATAACCTTCCATCCACTTTTATAACTCAAAAATACCTTTGTAACTAATGTTTTTTTAAAATTATAATTAAAACTTTGAAAAATGTCAGAAATACCCTTCAAGTATTAAAATTAGTTCAAAAATACCCCTCTATCCACCTTTATGGCTCAAAAATACCCTTTCAACTAATTGTTTTCTAAAAATCATAATTAAAAATTTTATTAAATACATGGAAACTTTTTATTGGTTGAAACTAAATTAATTAAAATGTAAAATTCAATCCGACCCAACTCAAACTACCAACCCAAATCGTACAAAATTTGCCCTAACTAAACTACCCAGTAGTATGAGTAATTTTTGCTACCAAATGCAGGAACTTTGCTGACTTAGATTCTGTTAGTATAATGTAATGTTGTGAAAAATTCTATTTTCTAATTATAATGTTAGTTGGTATTTTTTTGTGATGTATATTTATCCGTGTTAGCTAGCAAAATTCATTGAGATGTCTTGGTTATGCCACGTCTTAGGCAACACTATCCCGTTACTTCCTCCATTTTATTTTACGTGACACATTTAGTTTGTATAAAAAAATACTATATTCTTTCCTAAATAGTTGTCCTTTTAATTTTATGAAATACTTAAAAAAATAAAAATTAAAAGCTAAATTGATCAAATGTTAATTCTATCCAGAAGAGCTTTATAAAACAACTAATACAGTGATTTGAGACTTCTAAATTAAGGTACAAAAGAAATAATGGATCACTCTTCTATAATATAGAACAAATTTGAACGACTTAAAATAAAATGTATTATTTGATTTCATAGAAATTTATTATGAAATAAATTATTTTCATAATAATTTGAAATAATAGACCTTATTTGAACAAATTTAAAACCCCCAATCACGTAGCTTGAAATTAGGCATAAAAATATTTATTTTAATATATATAAAATAAAGAGTTAGAATAAGAAGAATAAAGATAATACCAAATTTTTAAATAAGAAAAATAAATTTAATATAGAAAAATAAAAAAATAATTGTACTACAAATATGGTTCAAATCGATGCATCTCTATTAGCCTCTAGCAGAAAGAAAAAGAGGTACTGAATGACAAACACAAAAGTGAGGATTCATTAATCACTTGAAACTTCTAGTGGGAAAATATATATGTGCTTACAATAAACTATATATTATGTTTACATTATTATATTAAAGTGTGAAGGATCTTTGAGAAGTAATTTGAACTTTTTACACTTTATTAAAAATCATCGCAATAGACAAAATCGTCTAATTTAAAATAATCAAAGATTATATGTGCGAGACACGTGCAGTTAAACTAGTACTATGAAAAGTGTGAAGGGTTTAATAATGTTGTTTGAACTTTTCATCATTCATTAAAATTTGTCCAATAGACAAAATTATCTTTTCACTATATTTCTCAAATTATAATTATTTAATTATTTTTTCTAAAATTTAAGACAATAAAACCAACTAGAATATGGTCATCAAAAAGTTGGTGAATTTAATGAAAGGTTGTCGAAATTAGTAATACGTATACTTTGTATGGGTTTTAGGATTTTTCTTTTTTAACCTGATATTTAGGACTTTTTTAGGCCAAAGTTTGTTTAGGAATTACTTTTTAAAATAAGTCAATATTAATACATTATTTAGATTTCTATAATTAATTATAGATTTCTATAATTAATTATAGCCCTTATTTGTAAGAAATCATAATATTTAACACTTTTAAATTAACTAAAATGTTATTTTGTACAAACAAATTCTTCAATTCTATTATGCAATGTTTTCCATCAAACTTTACAAGAAAAAATTGTTTCTTCTTTTATGTTTTCACGCTTTCTTCTTATTTGATTCAAGTCATCTTCTTGCATTCATTATCATATATGTTTATGTCTTTCTTTATTTCTTTTAGTTAACAGTTTTAAAAATTATATATGAATTATAGTAATCAACAATTGACAATGAATTTTTCCTTTTTGATAATTTTTTGCATTTTCTCTTTAGTTTAAAGTTATAATTGAAAAATTGGACGAAACAAGCATGTTGCGGTTGAATGAAGGTAAGTTCTACAATAATGTTACTTTATAGCATGACATGTATTACTTTGAGTTGGTATGTACAAATGGATTATAAGAATGAAACTGTAAAGGCACTGATAATAGAAAGAAAAATAGAACAAGCAAGTGGTAATAATATGAAACTATAGAGCCTTAAACCACAAGCAATTAGACATTTAGTGTGTATGTTCTTATAGCAATCATAGGAATTAACTTCCTAGAGTTCATCACTTCTTTGTTAGGAATTTGAAGGAACTGAAATTGCCTAATACTTTTATTAAAGAAGTCATTGTTCTCTTTAGCTTCTTTTTTATCTAATGCTATGCAATCTTTCGAAATGTGCTACTTGACAATTACAATTGGTAATAACCAAAAAATTCATTTAATGCTTGCATCAAATTAAACATAACTATATAAACTGCTAAGCACCTTCAAGCTGAAAGTTTCAAGATTAGACTGCTCAAAAAATATTTCATCCCTTAATGTGACCTAGATGTCATTTGAAAAAAGACATGTCATGATTGTATGCTAATAATCGTCCACTCTGAGAATTTACACCTATAAAAGGACATAGATGCACTACATAAAAAGTACCGAAATGCATCAAGTCTTTCAAGAGAATATGGAAACATGTAAAAGTATATTGAAGTATTTTAGAATTTTGGGCCGTAAAAGAATCATCGTGCACCATGTAACCAAAGTTACGTATATGTCACACTATCAGTCAGCTTAACTTTTGTTATAACTTTTTTCAATATCAAATGTTATTTTCTTAATAAATAAAAAATAATTTAATTTTGTAGGATTAAAATTTCTTACTATTTAAAATATGAAATTAACTAACACAAATAACTATTAAAGTTTAATTTTAAATAATCAAAAAGCTCACGTGCGTGGCACGTGCGTTTAAACTAACACACACACACATATATTATACCAATTGAGGATCCAATAGATCATAAAATAATAAAAAACCTGTAAAGTATGTACCTATAACTTCAATAGCTTTTTTTCTGTTTAAAATCTCTCTCTCTCTCTCTCTCTCTCTCTCTATATATATATATATATATATATATATATATATATATATATATATATATATATAAAGGAGACTCTAAGACAATCCTATGTGGCATGTCTTAGAGGCTTCCATTCCCATTTATCTTTTTCTCCTTTTTTTGAATGCTTTTCTTCATTCTTTCACAAATTAATTTGTTTATTAATTAAAGAAAAACTCTATCATATTTACTATATGTAAATATATTCATAAGTTATAAAAAAACTTTCATCTATTTGTATTCTCCACTTAAATAACATGTCTTCTCAACTTCATTTTGCTTTGTTCTTATGAATTACAACAACAACAACAAACCCAGTGTATTCCCACCTGGTGGGGTCTGGGGGGGGGGGGGGTAAGATGTACGCAGTCCATACCTTTACCTCTAAAGAAGTAGAAAGGCTGTTTTCGATAGACCCCCGGCTCAAGACACAAGATACCACACAAATACAAAGTAAAACACCGAACAAGGTTACAAGATTACATAACATAAATACGGCAGCCATAAGTAAAAGAAAACAGAGGAAAGCACCCAGATTCGTACTAAAACAAGGAACACGGAATCATAACCAGGATACTACCCCCAGCAAGTAATTCCCTACACTAGCGACCCAAACTGGCCCTAGTCCCCTGCCCTAATTCGCGTCCTCCAGACCTTCCTATCTAGGGTCATGTCCTCGGTGAGCTGTAACTGCTCCATGTCCCGCCTAATCACCTCACCCCAGTACTTCTTTGGCCTACCCCTACCCCGCCTAAAACCATCCAATGCTAACCTCTCACACCTACGAACCGGGGTATCCATGCCCCTCCTCTTCACGTGTCTGAACTATCTCAATCGGACTTCCCGCATCTTGCACTCCACTGGCGTCACACCAACCTTCTCCCTGATAGTCTCGTTCCGAACTCTATCCCCTCTAGTCAGCCCACACATCCAGCGCAACATTCGCATCTCTAGCACCTTCATTTTTTGGATGTGGGAATTCTTAACTGGCCAACACTCCGCTCCATACAACATGGCCGGACGGACTACCACCTTGTAGAATTTGCCTTTAAGCTTGGGCGGCACCTTCTTATCACACAACACCCCCGACGCGAGCTTCCACTTCATCCATCCCGCCCTAATACGGTGTGAGACATCCTCGTCAATGTCACCGTTACCCTGGATCACGGACCCGAGATACTTGAAACTATCCCTCTTACATACCACCTGTGATTCCAGCTTCACTACCACCTCATCCTCCAGCCTCACGTCATTAAACTTGCATTTCAAATAATCTGTCTTGCTTCTGCTCAACCTGAACCCTTTAGACTTAAGAGTTTGTCTCCACACCTCTAATTTATCATTCACACCCCCTCGAGTCTCATCAATCAGAACTATATCGTCTGCAAAAATCATACACCACGACACCTCCTCTTGAATATGCCGCGTCAACACATCCATCACCAAAACAAACAAAAAGGGACTAAGAGTAGATCCCTGATGCAATCCTGTCAAGACGGTGAAATGCTCTGAGTCTCCTCCCGCCGTCCTCACCTGAGTTTTCGCTTCCTCATACATGTCCTTAATTGCTCTGATATATGCCTGCGGGACTCCACTCACCTCCAAGCACCTCCAAAGCACCTCCCTTGGGACTTTGTCGTATGCCTTCTCCAGGTCGATAAACACCATGTGCAGGTCCTTCTTCCTTTCCCTATATTATTCTACCAGCCTCCGTACCAGGTGAATTGCCTCCGTCGTCGAGCGACCAGGCATAAACCCAAACTGGTTTTCCGAAATAGGCAATATCCGTCTCAGCCTCACCTCGACCACTCTCTCCCAAATCTTCATAGAGTGACTCAATAACTTAATCCCCTTATAGTTATTGCAACTCTGGATTTCCCCCTTATTCTTATAGAGAGGGATCATGGTACTCCACCTTCAAGCGTCGGGCATCTTTACCGTCTTGAAGATTTCGTTAAACAATCCAGTCAACCACCTTACACCAGCCTCTCCAACGAACTTCCAAAACTCCACCGGTATCTCATCCGGCCCCGACACCCTACCCCTTCGCATCCTGCGAACAGCCTCTCTAACCTCTTCTACCCTAAAACGTCTACAATAACTAAAATCCCGACACTCCTCTGAGTGCTCCACTTCCCCTAACTCAATAGCTCTATCCCCTTCGTCATTCAAGAGCCTATGAAAGTACGACTGCCATCTATCCTTAATGTCGCCGTCCTCTACCAACACTCTACCGTCCTCTCCCTTAATGCACCTCACCTGGTCGAGGTCACGCCCCTTCCTCTCCCTAGCCTTAGCGAGTCCAAACAACTTTTTCTCCCCTCCTTTCCCCTGTAACCCTACATACAAGCTCTCAAAAGTGGTCGTCTTAGCTGCCGTGACAGCTGACTTAGCCTCCTTCCTAGCTAGCTTGTACTCCTTCCTGTTTACCCGCTTCTCTTCTTCGTCCTTACTCTCAACCAACTTAGCATACGCCCCTTTCTTGGTCCCCACTTTCTTCTCCACCTCTTCATTCCACCACCAATCCCCCCGACGGTGCCCGGCTCGACCCCTAGAAACACCCAACACCTCCCTTGTATTCTCCCTGATTCACCTCGCCGCCCTATCCCACATACTATCCACGTCCCCCCTACACTCCGACACCCCCATTCCCGCCAACTTCTCCCCTATCTCCCACGCCTTCACTGGCGTCAAGCCGCCTCACTTAATTCTAGGTCTACCCTCCTTACTTCTCCTCTTTCTATTCTTCCTTATACCCAAATCCATAACCAAGAGCCTATGCTGGGTCGAAGGATTCTCACTCGGGATAACCTTACAGTCCTTACACAACACCCTATCCCCTTTCCGAAGTAACAAAAAGTCAATCTGGGTCCTGGCTATCGCGCTTCGAAAGGTGATCAGGTGATCGTCCTTCTTCGGGAAGCCCGAGTTCACCACCACCAGCCCAAAGGACCTCGCAAACTCCAATAGAGTAGTCCCGTCTTCATTTCTGTCCCCAAAACCAAAACCACCATGCACATCACCAAAGCCTCCCGGTAACGCCCCGATATGCCCGTTGAAATCTCCTGCTACAACAATCTTCTCCGAGCTAGGCACGCCTCTCACCACCTCCTCCAAAGCCTTCCAAAACCGCATCTTCTCCTCCCCCTCCGAGCCCACTTGGGGCGCATAAGCACTACACACGTTCAGGGTAAACCCCCGGAGGACCAACTTAATAGTCATCAACCTATCGTTGATCCTCTTCACCTCTACGACCTGACCTCTAAGCTCTTCATCTACTAAGATGCCAACTCCATTCCTACGCCTCTCGCTCCCAGAGTACCACAGCTTGTAACCATCCACATCCCTAGCCTTAGACCCTACCCACTTGGTCTCTTGGACACACGCAATATTGATCCTCCTCTTCCTAAGGATCTTCACAAGTTCTATGGACTTACCCTGAAGGGTCCCTATATTCCAAGACCCAACCCTCAGCCTACCATCCCTATCCATACGCCCTCCTGTACCATCTCCGCGGCCAAACTTTGTCCTCCCTCCCACTCCTGCCCTTTCCTCATCCCCCACCCCCACAACAACCCCACGCCCCAACCCCCTTGAACATGACCCTATCCCACCATTACCGCCCACAACCACTACTACGAGAAAATATACGAAAATATAAAAATATAAACGATGGTAGAAGCAAATCAGTAGCAAGAAATACAAGGCTCAGACAAAATCAAAGCAATAATGAAGAGACCAAACTAAACTCAAATAGAGAGAAAACACCACTGGACTCGACACCCACAGGACCAAAAACAAAGCCCCAAGCCGATAACCCAATCCAAAGCAGTGCAAGAAATGACCACAGCAACAACAACAACAGACAATATCGACAAATCACACGCAAGTCAAGGTACAGGGGATAATACTAGCATAATACAAAGAATGAAATAACAAAGGTTAGAAGTCACCGGGTGGCCGATCGGGGGCTAGAGACCGAGCGACGACTGGCTGGAGACCGAGCGGCGACTGGCTGGAGACCGAGCTGCGGTTGTTGGGGATCGGGTGACGGCTGTTGGGACCGGGCGTCGGCTGCTGGATCTCGCCGGAGCCGGCGGGTGGGGGTCTCGCCGGAGCTGAAGACCTAAGGGGGGCTGCTGGATCTCGCTGGAGCCGGCGGCTGGGGGAGTCGCCGGAGCTGAAGACCGACCGAAAAGGGGGAGGACTGGAGTCGGCTGGTGGGTGTCGCCGGAGCTGGAGAGCGAGGGGGGCTGCCAGAGGTCGGTGACGGAGATCGACGGGAAGCGGCGATTGGGGTCGGCGCCGCGAGCCGGAGGTCGGGGCCCGAGGTCGGGTCAGGTCGGCGACGGTGACGGGACTGGGGACCGGGGGGCCCGAGGTCGGGTCGGGTCGGCGCCGAAGGTCGGCGATGGTGACGGCGACGGCGATAGGGGTCGGCACCGAAGGTCGGCGCCGGCGCCGGGACTGATAATCATATGATAATATGGTAATCATCATTTTGATGAAGATCATTAAATATTCTTTAAAATTTCTTCTTGTTTAATAATAGTCAAACATACACAAGTTTATCAAGAAGAAGCAAGTTTGATGTTGGTATAAATTCATCAAAGAGAGAATTAATTTAATTTGATACAAGTTTATCATGACAAAGAAGAAAGTTCAATGGACTTGGAAGATTCATTAAGAGAGATTATATCTTGGAAGATTCACCAAGAGAGATTATCAACTTAATTAGTATGGCGAAGTATAGAAGTTTAAATGATCTCTCTCTCTATATGTGTGTGTGTACATAGATAGATAGATATATAGATACATACATTTTTATTGCTTAATTTAGTATTTTCAATTAGCTATTTCGTCAAATGCAAGAAATGCACCCTTCAAGAACAAGACTTTATTACAAAGTTTAACACTATGTTGACAACGAAAAATATTTTTAACTTATTGCTTTGTCTATAACATAGATCTTATTGGCTCGTAGTTTTTTGGCCAATGATTCATTATTGTTGGCTCTTTTCTTTAATTTTTTGATCTTCTTTTTGTTCGATTATCTCTAATTCGAACTATATATCACTCGACTTTCATAGTTAAGCATCCCAATTTAGTATTTTTTTTCTTCTAGTATCAACAATTAAAAAAAATCTAACATCTCACAAGCCCTCTTAAAAATATGTCAATTAATATATATATATATATATAAAATTTTGGCCAAAAGAATTCATTTGTATAAAGAACCTATTGCCAAAATGACCTGACAAAAGTTTCACAACATGACAGATTTATTTTTTGATCTTTAAGAGAAAAAATGTCCGATTAAAAATTTTAAATGTAAAAACTGAGTTTTTAATTAAAAATAAAAATAAAAAATCAAGAGAATTAGAGTGAATAATGAAAAGAAGAAAAATAGTGAAAAAAAGTCAAAAAGAATAATTCTTTTAATAATCAATAAATTTTTGTCCATATTCATTGCTCAATTAAAGAGAAAGTGGAAGGTGAGATGACACTCTTCAAAGCTAGGATTTCTTTACTTTTTCCATTTATTTACATTTTTTTCTATTATATCTGTTACTTCTCTTTCTTAATTGTTGAATTTAGAATGGTGTTTTCTTTGCTTTTATTGTCGATTGATGATGTAAGTTTCAAAGTGAAAAGTTGAATTTTTATTTTACTCCTACATTAACTTAAAATATTATAAAATATTACTTAAATATAGATAGTAATCATATCATATTAGACTAAATATTAAATAAAGCATTTACTGAAACTAATATAAATTTGAATGAAAAATTATAAATGTTAATCTATTCAAATGGTCATATGTGCCTTTAGGCTTCTACAAAAGTGGTTATATTTTCTGGTACATTTATTTCTTTTACATTTAAAGCCATAAAGTTTTAAAATATATTGAATATAAATATCAATTATAATGAAACAATTTTTATTTATCATGAAAAGGTTTGTTTACCCTTTCAATTTTTTAATACAAGTTTAATGTGTGCTAAGTCTCTTAACTGCTCGACCCCTTTATCTTTTTTGACTCCTTTAATGTTATTTTCTTTTGTTTTTTTCCCATTAAACTTCTTTAATTTAAGTTTTTATAAATTTTTAATTACAGTAAATCTATATTTATATTTAGGCTCAAATTAGTCATTTTTGACTTTAGTAAAGGTTTGCTAATAACTAAATAAAGTTCATAATTTACATTTGTTGGTTAAAATTATGAATTAATTTTAAACATTCAAATGCATCCCTTATTTGATGCTTTTTATCATACTTATAAAGATTTATTTATAGTTGTTGCATTACATTTCTCATTGCACACATATTTTTATAGAATTTTAATCATTTTTATGAATTGATAAAAATTTACTACGTAAAACACACGTTCAATGTACGTGTCTAAAGACTAATTAAATATAATCTAAAATAGTTATCTACTATACGCAATAAAGTCTAATTATATCATTGTTTCACCCACATAGTATCAATACTCATTTATATAGTATGCCTAGATAGTTTTTTTTTAAAATATACTTAATCACTCATAATTAAGTGCATAATTCATTTGTCCTGCCTATTTATATTTTAGTATATCTTCATATAATTTTGGGATTTCATTGTGTGTTATTTCTTTTTTTCTCTTTTGTTTACTTTTTTTAGTTTTTTTATTTTTTTATTTTATATCTTTAATTTCTAAGTGTATTATCATCATCTTATAAAAGGATTAATGTACATGAAGTTAGATATCCTTTCATTAAAAGGGGAGATTTCATTAGTTTTGATATCATTTTATGTCACATAGAACACTTTTTTTTTTTTTTTTTTTTTTAAAGTTTTCTGTCGTTTGTTTCATTAGTTTCATGAACATGGTGTATAAAACACATAGACCCAACTTTGTAACTGTGAAAGAGGATGAAAGAGAAGTAGATAGATGCTAATGACATTGTTATGTTTTCTTCTAAATATATTGTACAATTTTTAAAGTATTTTTTTTAACGTTATTTAACTTTTCTAAATTTCTCAAATGAACGGGGGGAGGGAGGTCCTTTACGTGAGCAACAATCAACAATGAAAGATTGAAGGATAACAATATTTTTTATTTATAACCTCTTTCTTAGTGTAATAGAACTTGCAATCTTTCTTGCTGAGATAAAACTTTCAAACTCGAAGCAATGCTAATTTTTATTATATCAAATTCTTGAAAACTATGAATAACTAACACTAAAACATAAATATGAAATAATAGTTGACATAACTAATTACGTAGTACAAAACAATAACTAAAATTTTTTCTTTTAATTTTATTCATTGATCATAATTTTTAAAATTTTTTATCTCATCTTTATTTCATTTAAATATATAAAAGAAAATTTTAGAGAAACAAAATTCTACTATCCAACAAAATACATTAATACAAGGAAGAATTTGTAATTTAATTAACTATATACAATTAATTATCACAGATATAAGATATAAACAAATAATTTTCTTTATAATAATCTGCGACAATATGTATTATTAATATAAATTTACTATTATTATTTCAAACCGCGCAAAGCGCGGCCATTATCACTAGTTGAATATAATTAGATACAAGCACATAATTATTAAATGTGATACAGTTAGATATTCGAATTTAGTGATAGTAAATTAGCTATTGTAATATGTTGATGCACAATTTTTTTTAGGAAATGAACTTTTTAGCCCTCTTTAGCTTCCGAACCCATGTTTCTCTACTAAAGTTAATGTTATTTAATTATTATTTAAAATATTTAAATTTTTGAAATAAACTAAATTTCATATATTAAATCTTTTCTTATTTTAAAAATATATAAAATTTTAATATTTACAGAATTAAAAACATTTAAGATTTTAGTTTTTAAGAAATAATAATTACATGTTAAATAAAATTGTACTTGTAATACAAAATGATCTTAATTTAGGTCTTTTGAAAATAAAATTAAAAAATAGTGCAACCCGATGTCCAAGGCATTCCGCATTAACATGGTGGGGGGAGAGTTACATCAAATGATGTGATATAAATAATTTACCTTAATGCAAACATCAATGGTTATTTCTATCAATTTTGATTAGTCTTTCTTAATCTGCATTCCTTAGTGACCAGTTACAAATAAATAAGAAGTTTGTGATATGATATATATATCAATTTATTAGTGTCAAAACAAGTTAGCAATAAAACAAAATATGGTAGTTAATTGTTCAAACGAATAACTTATACCATATGTTCTAATCTTCTGTGCAACTTTGTATTACAGTGCGTCTTCATAATGTTAATTTTAATATCAAATGTTAATTTGTGAATAGTTTTGTAATAAATTTTATAGTAATCGATGTGAAATTAATATGTCTTTGGTGCATGTATTTTTACCTTTCAATAAAACATTATTTTTACGACGCATCTATTCAATGGAACAAGTATTAGGACAAAATGATCAAAGAATTGCTAGACTAGATCAAATTCTTAAACATGATCATTTATTAAATTAAAATTTATTATTTTTCTCTAAGTTCTTATATTAATTAATACATAAACACATCTTTTAAATATTATTTATGTTATTTTTAATAAATTATTCTTACTTAAATGACAGACTTGCATGAGATGCGTATGCTAAAACTAGTTATAAAATGCATGATAGAAACTTACATTTATTACAAAATTTTATCATCAAGTTTGTATCTAGTAATTAGGACAATTATCGCGACAAATATGTATATCAGAAGCAAAATATATATTTAGTTATGATATTATTTTTGTAATTTTTTTATGGGGATAAGATTACTGTTGCTATAATAACTTTAAATATGTGGCCAAAAGCATATGATTTAGCTACGTCGTCTTATTCTGCAATAAATGTATAGCTATTTGGTAATTACTGCAACAAAATTTTACAACTTGAGACAAAAATATTTATGTATCTATAATATTTTGTTTCAACCAGTTTTTTTTTTGTAGCTATAGTATCACTATTGTTACTATAATTTCAAACATATGGCAAAAAGATACTGTTTAGCCACAACATTTCATTGTAGTGATAAATTTATATTTATTGGGGAAATTACTGCACATATTTTTATAAGTTGAAGCAAAAATATTTATGTAGTTATAATATTTTATTTCAAATATATTTGCTACAATAACTTCAAACATGTGGCAAAAACATATAGATTAGCTACAACATTTCATTGTAGCAATAAATTTATATCTACTTGGGTAATTATTTCCATAATTTTTCATAACCTGAAGCAGAAATACTTATTTAGCTATAATATCTTGTGTCAAGCAATTTTATGGCTATAATATTAGTGTTGCTAGAGTAACTTCAAACTTATGGCAACAACATATGATTTGGCTACGATGTTTTATTATACCCATAAATTTGTAGCTATATTGATAAATTACAAACACGATAGTTAGTAGCTATAACAAAAATGAGGAATTTTCTTTGTCATTCAATTTTTTTGGCTATGAAATTTCACAAAATAGTAAATAGCCACAAAATTCTAATTTTTGTGGCTATTATTAAGTATTGCCTAGGATTTTCAAATTCAAAGCTAAGAATATGTAGCTATAGATGCATAATGTTGTAGCGACATATGTAAAGCATACACACACACACAAACTAGTTTAGGTGTACACGCCCACGTGTGTAACTCGATTTAGGGAGTTCAATTTTACAAAATCACTCAAGATATAAAAGAAATGATGATCTTTAAAAAATTTTATTGCAGTTTTTGTTGGTTAGCGTCTTCACATCTATGACTGATTTTAGCTTTTACCTAATTCTATGAAAAGAATAAAAATTAGTCAATGGAAAAGCATGTATATTAATTTAAACACAAGAAAGTTTACAAAGAAGAGTACATTCTCTTTAGTCCTCCCTTGAGTCATTCTTCTTCACTTCCTCTCTTTTTCTTTGATCTTATTAAACTTTTCTTGCAACTTCTCCCATTCATATCAACACAATTATCATTTTTTTTGAATTCTTTCGGCTTATGAGCTTCTTCAGAAACTTCCTCAACTAATATGTCTAACCCAATCATTTTACCAACTTCGTTGACTGATATATAATTTTTAATAAATTAAGAAGATTCTTTGAAAGATGTTTTTGTCAACTAGCATTCATATTCAGGATTTTATAATAGTAGCTAGATAGGTAGATAAATAAATAAAACTTAATTTATAATGAATAATGTACTTGATCCGCCTTTAGAGAATCCCAAATTGAAAGAGTCGATTATAACCTTAAATTTATGTATCATCGTTCAAACAAAAGTTATGTAGATCAAGATTCAACACTTAATATAACCTTATATTTAAAACTCAATTAATAAGTTTGATTAAAGATTTAACTATAATAGCAACGAAATTGTGAAATGACATAATAAAAAGAAAGTCACAATTAAACAAAGAAAAAAAAAGGAAAGAGATAAACCTTGATATTTTTGTCCACTTTAATCGGTAGCGGCGCTTTCAATTTTCAATCAAAAATTTCTATTGAAAGACAAATAGGAGACTTTGTCAACAGAGGAGAAATCATTGTTAGTTTCTGATTATTTAATCATAATTCATTATAATCCTTAAATCTATTAAACAAAACGAATAAAGAAATACAGAATATATGATACTAATGAAAATACACACTCACGAAAAAAGACAATTTGAATCAATATTAAAATAAAAAGAAAAAGTAGTGGTAGAGCCATGTTTTTTTTTTTTTTTTTAAATTTTGATCCAAAATATTACTTAAATAGAATTGTATAAATATTTTTTTATAATTAATTGATAAAATTTTAATTGATTTATAAGCGTTAAATACTATGAATTCCCACCTAAATTAGATAACTAAATCAAACGAATTTATGGCTAAATTAATTGTAAACAAAACTTTTACCCAAAAGATACACACATGAAGGAAAAAAAATGCCAAAATTGTACTACCAATATTAACATTTTTAAAGATTTATTTAAGATACAATTTTAATTGATTTAAAATTCCTAAATTTAAGATATATAATTCAAATAAGGAATGTTTAGGAAATAGATTTTAATGAATTTTAAGTTTAAAAATATAGTAAAAAGATGATATTGTCTATTAAAGAGTCTTTTAATGAACGATAAAATTCAAATTATTTTATACATATATACATACATACATACATACATATATATATATATATACATACATATATATATATATATATATATATATATATATATATATATATATTGTGTGTGTTTTTGGGTGTCTGTGTGTGTTCTCGTGGATTCGGCCTTCTCCTTCGACTTACATTGTGGGTTTTACTAATATAATGTTTTTTTCATTTTCAAATGGGGAGAAGATGCGAATGTCATTTTATACATACATACATACATACATACATACATATATATATATATATTGTGTGTGTCTGTGTGTGTTCTTGTAGATTCGGCCTGTCCCTTCGACTTACATTGTGGGTCTCACTAATATAATATTTTTTTTAATTTTCAAATGGGGAGAAGATGCGAATGTCACTTTTTAAGTTTTAAAATTTTAAAAATATAGTAAAAAGATGATTTTATCTATTAAAGAGTCTTTTAACGAAGGATAAAATTCAAAATACATAAATACATACATACATACATATACACACATACATATATATATATGTGTGTGTGTGTTGTGTGTGTGTTTTTGTGTGTGTTCTCGTGGATTCAGTTTTCCTCTTTGACTTACATTGTGGGTTTCACTAATATAATTTTCCTTTCATTTTCAAATGGGGAGAAGATGCGAATATCTCTTTTTATTAGTCTTACATATTTAGATTTTCTTGTCTCTGCTTGCTTATGTGAATAATAAACGTAAGATTTAAACTTATTTTACAAATTAAAGTGTAGAAGACCTATAGAATGTTAATAAAAGTAAAACGGAATAAAATAGAGAGGGTCAAGGAAAAAAGGCATCATTCAGAAAAGTATGGGGTGGGACCATACAAATATGATGATTTAACTATTTTACTTCTTAATAGGTGAGGTCTTAGCCATTCAACTACAATTTAAAAGAGACATTCAAGATAACTCCATTATGTTTGAACAAATGAATAGTATTGCTGCTTATTGGAGAGAATCAGATAATTATGCCTAACTGTTCGGCTTATCGATTTTTAAAAGTACTAATTCTTTAGCTAATCGATAAGATTGCAGTCGATTTGATATAAAATTAGAAATTAACAGATGGTTATCAAATGGTGTATCGAATAAATCTAATAGACAATGAAATATCCAATCACAAATTCTCACATACAGGCGTGCTAGATAGAAGTATGTACAGGTTCGTTGACGCAATTATGAAAAAAATAGTAGAAGTTTGTACGATAATTTAAGGTCACCTAGTGAGATGTCGCACTACATCGTGATGTTTAATCAAAGAAATTTCATATACTTAGAGCACTATATGTTGGAATTTTAGTAGTGAACAAGGGAGATGAAAAATAAGGTAAAAATATAAATATGATAATTGTTAATGGGTTAAGGATTTAGTTGACAAGAAAATTGATTAATCCACTCCCACACCAATAAGCCATTAACTATTAAATTTTAATTTGTTCACCAGCCATTAATCTAATAACCCATTAACAATAACCTAATAAACTAATTTCACAGTTAGGTTATTGGTGATGGTGTAATGAACCTCCAAGGATATTTCCTTTATTTTCATGCATTTCCTATATTTAGAGTTTTTCTATAGCTACCCCTGGTCACTTATGCCTTGCAAGAATTGACAATTTGGTTATCAAGTAGTTCATTCGATTTTAGAGACATTTCTCTATTTAGAAGTTTTTGGAGTTGAGAAATGGGTCTCGGGCCAAAACCTTAGGTAAACGGATTCAAATGCTATTTGTGACAATCTTAACAACCCCAAAACATCATTGTTAAGATAGGGGGAACCTTGGTCTGGGTCTTGAGGCTTCCTTACTCATTTTGGGCTATTAGGTAAAAACTGGTAAAAAAGACCCTTGGGGTGTGGGACTTACTTTTTATTAAAATAACCTCAGATGGAGTCATGCATATTGAATTTTATAGGAAACATAGTTCGTTTGTGTTCATAGGGTTCCCAATAAATTTTGAGGGTCCGATCAGGATATTTGCAACTTACCAAAGTTATTTGTGCATCAACACCTGGTGCAACCCAAAACTGGCATTAGTGTTTGCGAGGCCTTGGGCATTTTTGAACCTCCACATTTTGGGACAAGCCTTCGCATTCATGAAAAGAGGACGACCAAGACGATCCAATATTATTCTTCAAGATTGCAGTAGATCGGACGTATTCATGAATGTGACAACTTGAATCAGGGCCTGATCGTGATGGGTATCTCAAGTCCACCAAGGATCAGAGACTACTCCCTATACCTACCCAAACAAAACATAACACCTAACTGTAACACCCCGCATCGTCCATGAGTTAGCTCATGGTAATATGCTCTTAGAGTTAAAGACTAGAAAAATAATTTTTCATAATTTCAACTTTTCATCACATGGGAAATTTGATAAGCTTTTCGCCGATTTAAGATTCACCTAAATCCGATTCCCGGGTAAGAAATTATGGCTAATTTAATTCCTAGTAAAAACACTGTCATTTTGGTGCATGGCGTGTCGCGGAGGGGGTCTATTTAACAATTGTCAAATTTCAGTAGCCTAGCATGATTTTGGCGCGTCTCACTGAAGTTCTAGGTCCCAACCAGTGGGACAACATGATGGCTCCGCGTCGCGATGACCCTAAGAATACCATTCGCCAATTTCTAGTGAGCCACCGCGATTATGGTGCATCGCGGTGGGCCATAAAATTGGGCTCCCAGTTATATTTTATTTCGTCTCATTAAGGGCATATTAGGTATTTTTGACCCCCCTCTTATCAGCTTAAACACGAGATTGTACTCCCAAGTGACCACATTATTCATACTTTCTTCAAAAATTCACAAGAACACTCTCTAGGGTTTCAAACTAAAAACTCAATTAACTCAAGATTCAACCGTGGGTTTTCAAAATTGAGTGAAGATTTGCAATCCCCAAATCGTAGGCTTCAAGAATCAGTCACTAAGTTCATAATTCAAGGTACGTGAAGTTTATCCTAAAACTACATGGGCTTGTTTAAAATACCCAATTATGATTTTAAAAATCATCAAGCATGAATTTGTTAAAGGGGTTTTGAGATCCATGATTTTATTATGCTTTATACATGTTTAATGATATTGTTTTTTGGCCTTTAGGCCTTATCCCCTTAAATTGATTTACACATATAAGTATATGTATGAAACTTGAAATTGAAGATTTGTTTGAGAACACAAATAATGAAAATCCCTCTCTTGTGATAACCTTATGTTTATGATCTTATGATTGATTAAAATGTACGATTCACGGCTTGAAAATAGTTTACTCAAATACCATAGTATTTTGAGCATTATTTAGAGATTTATGAGAGGAAGTTTCTTGATGTAAATATGTTTTGTTAAAAGAGAAAGATTTTCATGAGATCAAGAGCTTTGACATGACCACCTTGCATCATTGAATGTTTGACAAAAGGAGTTGCGTATATGTGTATACATGAGTTTTAAAGAAAGAGTTCTTTGAAATAATTTATTGATATAGTGGTAGCAAATTTATGTTTTGGAAACAGAGAGTGTAATATGCCAATAATAGCTCAGAGATGTGACTTGGAAGTCAATGGTATGACGATACCATAAGTATGTATTCCATAACAGAGTATGTTTTTCAGAGTTTGATTTCAGAGAATGCATATTTTAAAGAGTTAAAACTAGGCTTAAAGAGGGTTAGGTGGTTACCCGAAGAAGGTTTGAGTTCAAGTAACTCTTAACCTAAAACCATGATTTACCGATCCGGGTATATTATTTTACGCTGGCGACAACCGTGTGGCGTAGCAGAGTCAGAGACTCCAACCCCTGTGACATACTTAGGTTGGGGGATTTTCCGCTGAGTCAATGACGGATTCCATATAGCCCATGGAATTTCAAAGTTGTAGGGTATACCACACAAAAGTAAAATAAAGAGTGTCACAGAGTTCAGATGATTTTACAGAGTTTTTCAGAAATGCCCATGAGATTTCTTACTTTATGATATGCTTATGAAATATTTTAAATTGCTCTCATATATGTTGAATATAAATTATTATTTTGGATTGCTCTGCATACCAGTACAATTGTATTGACCCTCTACCTTCCAAGTTTGGAGGCTCAGTCTAGGGGCACAGCTAATTAGTAGAGTATCCAGGGATCAGTGATTTGTGCAGTGGTGAGTCTTCTTTGTTCCAGAAGGCCTGTTATTTTAGATTATGTTATTCCTTTGCTTTGTTCTACTGGGGGGCCTTGTCCCAGCTTTTCAGACAGTTATCTTTAGATCATGTAGTAGAGATTTCGCAGACTGTTCCAGAAGTTGATTAGTTGAATTTCGGATTTCATTCCATATGGTTAAACTAAATTCTAGAGTATGACCATGTTTCCGTATTAGATTATAATTCCATCTTTTTTTTATTATATGAATGTTGTGCATGATTACCAGATCAGATAGAGTAGGATGTCCGGGCCTTCATGGTTTGGGATGTTCGTCACAGACAGGCCCTTTTTTGGGTCATGACAAACATGATATCGGAGCACAGTTCATGGTCCCAGGGTGTCTGCAAAATCGCGTCGGGTAGAATCTTATTTTTGGGTGTGTAGCGTGCCATACTTAATAAGCATGAGACTACTAGGCGTTTAGGAATGTTTCTCTTCTTTGTGGTTTAGTTCATGCTTCATAGTCGGAATTATCTCCTAATCAATGGTCTCTTGTATTTCAGAAAAATAATTATGCCTCCCCATTGTACTATCGATCAGAATACACAGACAGATAAGGTCTATCCCACTCATGGGATGAGGATCCAAAACAGAGCTCAGACTCCAGAAATTGATGATACTCTGGGAGTCCCACCTACTCAAACCAGCCCACCTAGGGCTGCCAGAGCTCCCCGAACGGGGACTAACCGCACTCAGCCTCGCGAAAGAGAGGTATCTAATGTAGAATTCAAACAGCCCATTCATATGCTTGCACAGTTGGTAGCCACACAGACTCAACGGTTGGAAGATATTGGGCCTGAATCTGTTACGTCTGAGGCTACAAGAGTGGGCTAGTTCATAAGAATGAACCCGCCCAAGTTTAATGGTACCAAGGTAGAAGAGGATCCACAAGAGGTTGTGGATGAGATGGAGAAGATCTTTAAGGTGATGCGTGTAGATGAGGTAGAGGGAGTTGAGTTAGCAGCTTACCAGCTTAAGGATGTAGAGAACCAAGGGTACAATGAGTGGGAAGATTCAAAGAGTGAGAGTGCTGAACCCACAGTTTGGGCTGAGTTTCTGGAAGCCTTCCTCGATCAGTTCTTTTCTCTCAAGCTGATAGAGGCTGAAGCTGAAGAGTTTATGAATCAAAAGCAGGGAAAGATGAGTGTCCAGGAGTACACTCTGAGGTTCAACCAACTATCCCATTATGCTCTAGATATGACTAGTAACATGAGAGCCTAAATGAGAAAATTTGCATCCGGCCTTTCGGATGACTTAGTGCTTGAATGTCAGGGAGCAATGTTGAGACAGGACATGGAATTTGCCATACTATCAGTCCACATGCAGCAAGTTGAGGAAAAGAAAAAGAAAATCACTGAATCTAGAGAGAAGGATAGACAGGCAAAGAGAGCCAAGATAGCAGACCAGAGCCACAGTCAGCAGCAAACTGGGAATTGGGGTAACAAATGACAGAAAAAGAAGTTTTGGGGTAATGAACAGTCTACAACCATTGCTCTGATGTCCAGACCCCCATCCAAACAGTGCCCCCAATATTTTCAGTCTAGGCAGCGGAGAAATCATCCAGGGAGATGTCAGTTTGGCGCTATGGTATGTTATTCGTGCGGCCAACCAGGACATATCCAGAGAGACTATCCAGAAGAAAAGGGTAATATTGGTAGAGTCAAGTCACAGGCTAATTCTTCTGCACCACCACTACCTCAGTAAGGTGCCACTTCAGCCGCCGGAAGTGGCCGCAATCGGTTGTACACCTTGACCAACTGCCAGGAGGCAGAGGCCTTACCAGATATAGTTACTGGTATGTTTTAAATCTTTTCCCATAATGTATATGTGTTACTTGATCTTGGGTCTACCCTGTCTTACGGGACACCTTATGTGGCTGTTAGTTTTGGGTTCAAACCCGATGTGATTATCGAACCTTTTTCTATTTCTACTCTAGTGGGAGATTTTGTTATAGCTAGGAGGGTGTATAGAAATTGTGTGGTGACTATTTCTGGGCGGGATACTGTAGAAGACCTTGTAGACTTAGACATGGTTGATTTCGATGCTATCCTAGGGATGGACTGGCTCTATTCGTATTATTCCATGTTAGATTGTATAACCCAAAAGGTTAATTTTTCCTTCCTAAATGAACTAGTAATAGAATGGGAGGGACATTTCTTAGCACCTAGAGGGCACTTTATATCTTACCTCAGAGCCCGTAAACCCATTTCTGCTTGTATTATCTTATTCGGGTTAAAATTTGAAGATCGAAAACCTTTCTCTTCATTCTGTCCCTGTGGTGAATGATTTCCTAAAAGATTTTCTTGATGATCTCCCAGGCATACCACCTGATAGGGATATAGATTTTGGTATTGATTTGTTTCCTAATACCCATCCCATCTCTATTCTGCCATATAGAATGGCTCCTGCAGAACTGAAAAAGTTGAAAGACCAGATAGCAGATCTTCTAGACAAAGGTTTTATCCATTCTAGTATTTCTTCCTGGGGTGCACCTGTACTCTTCGTGCGAAAGAAAGATGGTTCCCTCCGTATGTGTATAGATTATCGCCAGTTGAACAAGGTCACTGTTAAAAATAAATATCCTCTTCCTAGAATTGATGATCTTCTTGAACAGCTTCAAGGTGCTAGATATTTTTCAAAGATAGACCTTTGTTCGGGATACTATCAGTTGAAAGTTAAAGAGTCAGACATTCCCAAAACATCTTTCCGAACTAGATACGGTCACTATGAATTTTTAGTCATGTCCTTCGGGTTGACTAACGCTCCTGCAACCTTCATAGATCTTATGAACAGGGTGTTCCATTAGTTTCTGGATTTGTTTGTCATAGTTTTTATTAATGATATCTTGATATATTCTAAGAGTGAGGAGGATCATGCCAATCACCTCCGAACCATCCTTCAGAGTCTCAAAGATCATAGGTTGTATGCAAATTTTTCAAGTGTGAACTCTGGCTTAATGCTATTGCTTTCTTGGGGCATATTGTGTCTAGTGACGGGATTAAGGTTGATCCCTAAAAGGTTGAGAAAGTGAGAAAATGTCCCATACCCACGACTCAAACTGATATTCGGATCTTCTTGGGTTCGGTAGGGTATTACAGAAGGTTCATAGAGAGTTTCTCTTCCATAGATGCACCACTCACTAAGTTGATGCAGAAAAAGGAGAAGTTTGTGTGGTCTGAATACTGTGAGAATAGTTTGGAGAAATTGAAAGACAAGTTGACCACTGCACCTGTTCTGATTCTTTCGGAAGGTACAGAGGGTTTTGTTGTATCCTGTGATGCATCCTGAGTGGGACTTGGGTGCATACTTATGCAGCACGGTAAAGTGGTGGCTTATGCGTCTAGGCAGTTAAAAGTGCATGAGAAAAATTACCCCACCAATGACTTGGAGCTAGCGGCTGTGGTGTTTACGCTTAAAATCTGGCGGCATTATCTCTATGGGGTACATGTTGATACATTTACTGACCACAAAAGTTTACAGTATATTTTCTTGTAGAAAGAATTAAACCTCAGGCAAAGACGATGGTTGGAGATTTTGAAGGATTATGACATGAGCCTGCACTACCATCCGGGCAAGACAAATGTGGTAACCGACGCCCTCAGTAGGTTATCTATGGGCAGCCTTTTACATGTTGAAAACTTAACTTTCTCTTATTTTTCTTTAGTTAAACATCTCAAAAACCCTCTCTTACACTTTCAACCACAAGATTAGGGTTTTTATTAAAATCACCTCCCAAAAGCAAGATTCAAGCCCTTTTTCCAAGATAATGAATAATTAAGTTTTCCAATCCAAGAATTCTCCAGCAACTCATCAAAGTTTCGTTTCTAAGCTATGCGTAGTGTTCATCCATGGATTCCTCTCATCCATGAAGCTCAAGAATCATGTTTTAAATTATAAATTGTGATTTTCTTGTTGTGCTATGACTATATCCATTTTGATGATTATTGTTTGGATTCAAGGTTGTATCTTGATGTGTTTTCATGAAGCATGTGAGTAGGTTAGTTGAAACCCATGAATTTTGGATGGATTAAGATTGTCAAATTGATAAGTACACCTATGCCCAAAATTGTTCATGCAAGGTGATTTATAAAATACCAAGAATGATAGAATGCATGTTTTTATGACTTAAAAGTGCTTAAATGACTAGTCCATGTTCTATTCCTTATGTTTCTACATGAATCCCATGTTATTGATATGTGTTGTTGTTATGAGTTGTTGTTGTGATATGGAATGTCCATGATATTGAAGCATGCAAGTATACCCATGTTATATGTATTCCTTTTCATGTATAAGATATTGAAAACCATGTGTAGTATGAAATCCTCTATTTATGGTATTACAAATTATGGATTCTATTCCTATGATCATGAAATATCATATGTGTCAATTTCCTTTCATTGAGTCTTGGGGGTAATTGTACCCAAAAAATATAGCTGTGTGCCTAAAGCCGAGTCAGTCTCAAGATAATCTCAGTCATGCTATGATCAGTAGAAGTCAGTCAGTTATAAAATTCAAAACTCTCAGATAGTTATAGAACTTAAGAAATCTCAGTAATCTAAGTATCGTTATTATTCCAACTTCACTTTAGTACTTAGCTCAGATCTCAGTAGCATTCAAGAAATCAATTCAGAACTTAGTATCATTCTGTAAAATAATAGATTCAGTAGTATTCCATCAGATAATGGAACTAAGTAAACTCAGTCAGCCCAGTCAAGTAAGAAACTCAGTAACAACTTTAGTTCAGTTCAAGTACAAGTTCTAAGAATCAGTTCAGAGTCTTTCAGTTGGGAGTAGGAGCTAGCACCGAGCAAGTGCAGGGATGGCGACTACCCGTCAGAGAGGCAGAGTCATTAGGAGCAATCCCTAAACTCCAAAACTCTGTAGCCAGCACAGGATGTAGGAGTCACATATCAGAAAAAGGCTTGTCATTCGTCAGAGAGGCTTGACTATTCTACTGCCTTAGGCTTGACTTCCTACGAGGGTCACCCATCAGATAGGCTTGACCAGAGAGGTCTTTTTCCATAGCGCGGTATTGACACCCTTCCAGCTGGGGTTACAGGTTGGACCCCACTAGTTCAAACTCGAGGAATGTCGGTTAAGTGAGAACTTCCACAGTTATATTTTCAGTATCAGTCTTTAAAGTAGAACTTAGAAATCAGGACTGTCAGATACATTTATCAATCTCAGTAAGGAACTCAGATAGTTCCACAGATTCATAGACCACCCGCTAGATAGGCTTGGTCTAACCTAAAGTTATTTAGTATCAATACTTACAGAGGTCACCCATCAAATAGGCTTAATCTCAGTCTAAGATTCAGTTGAGTATTCTCAATATCAGTTCTAGAGATCACCCGTTAGTTAGGCCTAATCTCAAGCTTAGTCACTCTTAATTATTATTAGAAGATTTAGATTGTCAGATACAGTTGCTCAATATCAGTTACACCAGTTAGGCCGATCATTATAGTTATATCAGTTAGATCAATCGTCATAGCTTACGTTATCAGTATTCAGTTCAGGAATGTTAGACATAGTCAATCAGACCAGTTTTTTATAATTTGAACTATCAGGCATAGTCATTTATCTATTCAGTATCTCAGTATCAGTAAAATGATGTTGTCAGTATTTAGACTCAGTAGTTAGTATCACCACGAGCTCAGATTCAGTTACTTACTCAAGTATGTATTCTCACGTTCATATTAGTCCGCATTGTTCATGCATATAAACCTCTTTGCATTTAGCCTACCTCACTCATATACTCAGTACATTCAGACGTACTGATGCATTTGTGCTATGGTGCTTTCTCTTATATTACACCATAGGTTCAGAGGCACGAGTTCCAGAGCAGCAGTAGTATTGTAGATTTCAGCAGTCAGATTTAGTAGTGAGTCCTCATTCTCCGAGGACATGATTACTACTTTATTACTTCAGTACTTTAGGTTGGCTTTCAGTAGTTGGGAGTTAGTTGGAGACATATTTCTTCCACTCCCTACTTCAGTTAGTTAGAGGCTTTCAGACTAGATTACAGAATAGATTAAGAATTCAGTATTTTAGTTTTGATTTAGTAATGTGATACCACTTTATTCAGACATTGTTATTATTCAGATTATGTTCAGTATTGAACCTTATAGCCTTTTAGTTCATGTTTCCATATTTATATTCCTATATTATGTAGTGTATAGGTACAAATATCAGAAGAGGGTTAGCTTGTAGTTCTTCAGGATCATGAACACTGTGTGGCATTTCGATTTTAGAAAATTAGGGCATTACATGAATGCTCACTAGATCTATAAAACTAGAGCTTTCCCCTTGTAAGAGACCTTCGAGAGTTGCCACGCTATCAAAATAATGATCCATGCATTAAGATAATAAATATAATGACCATCTTGCATATAAAAGCAAGAGTTTTTAAAGCAGACTAAAAATCTCTTGCAGGGCATTCTTGCAAAATTGTGAAATTGAAATAGTCATAGCATCCCATGCAACTCAAAGATCATTTGCCACAATATCTCTAGCAAAATTTGAGCTTAAAACAACCCCAAACCAAACCCAACAAAAGCCCATACTGAATAATTACAATGGAGAATTAATGGAGAAATTAAGTGAAAGCTTATCTGAATTCAAAGATTTAGGGCCCACAAACACAGTCCCAAGCTAATCCCATCTAAACAATACAATTTTACCTTAATTTCAAATCTTAATGTTCCTTTAATGGTGAGCATACTTAGAAAATAATGAGAGGAAAATGAAGAAGAATGTATAAATACTTCCAGGGGTCCCTTCTTCGCGAATGTAGGACCCCTAACACAAATGTGGGTGCTGGCCCAGAAAGACCTTCAATGTAACACGCCAGATTCTTGATCCTTGAAAATTTGCTAAAATTTTATCCTCACTATCCATACTATGACTCCTCTTCTAAATCAAAGAGAGTCTTGACGAGTCTTAGGACCCTAATCGTAACCTGACCAATGATGTGGCTAAGTTTCATGTACTGATTATAAGTGATTTCCAATGAGTCATAAATACTCCATATGAATGGAATAGTACAAATCATAGGGTGATCAGTGTAAGGCCCAAATAGTTTTATCTTGGATGTTGAACCCTATGAGTCATAAGATCACTATACGAGTCGTATGATGTAAGTTATAGGTTTAATAGTATGTATGCCTAATGATAGTGTCTTTACTACACTATGAGTAGTAAGGTGTGTCAGTGAGTCAGCTTGAGACCCGTAACGACTTGAGACCCGTAACAACTGGCGATAATTTTTTAGCTTTTAAGTTGAAGGCACTTTGGATATTTCCCTCTTTACCCACTTAGTACACACGACCATAAGATACTCTTGGAGCATGATTTTCAATATTTTATCAATCATAGCTCTTTCTCAAACTCTCAAAAATCCCCAACTACACGATTCTGAAGGTTTTCAAGTAGTAGGTCATCCAAGGGCTCAAGGGCTGATTTGTCTCCTTAAATCTTGTGTTTCATGGTTAAATTGTTTGGATTTTAATATTATTTCTTATGAATTTGAGGGTTTTGACATGGTTGATCCTTAAATTATTTTCTATTGATATATTATACATTGTTTATGCTTTTTTAATAGTTTTGAACTTATGGGGTGTATGGAAATGGTGAATAAACTAAGGGGTCAAGGTATTACCCCAAATTGATGTTTTAAACTTGGAAATTGGTTTTAAATAGTTGTGTTTCCTCAACTCACTTGTGTAATAGGCTTTTAATTTTGAAATTGTCACTTAGTTTGACATACTCACGTATGTTGTTGCATTGCACAAATGATTAAGCAATGAATAAGGATTTTAAAAGCCTTGTTATCTATGATTTGATTTAATAAAGAAAGAGGGTTAAGGCATTCCGCCAATTTGAATTGATAAACTAAAAAGGGTCGAGGGATTCCCCCAAGTTAATGTGATTGTGATGGCATAGAGATAAGTTTGCCAATGTAATAGTATGATGATACCCATTATATGCCTTATCGATTAGTTCATGGGTTAATAAATAGTCTATGTGAAACTTATTTTAAATTGGGAATAATGGGGGTTATGTAGCTAAGCCATAATGGTATGGGTCTTGGATGACTTATAATTGAAACTCGTGTTTGCTGACATGAGGTTTGGTCTTGATGACCTATGTGCATGGTTCACACTATTTATATATTTGTATTTAGGACTAACATGGGGCTTGGGAATTCCCTTGTCTTCCGTAATACATCAAATTTGTGTGGTTAACAAACATTTAGGCCCTTTTTGCGGGGGGATCTGAACCCATATAACCCATGGATTCCTGTTTATAACAGTTGATCTACATAGTCTAGGATAATATTTTACTTCATGTTAAACCTTGTCCCCTATCCCAGTATGACATAGTATATATATATAGATATATATTATATGGTTATCTGTATTAGCTCCGAATGATTTTGAATTGTGGATCTTGGTATTGTATTTTCCCTTATCCTTGAGTTTAATGCTAATGCTCAACCCACTAACCATCTCCAGTTGTTATACCCTCATTCGATGTAGAAATCAGAAAAACTTCTACTTTCCTACATAGTGTTAGGTGGTTCAACTCCATTCATCAGTTGGTGGTAAAGTGGTGAGCTTCTATTCTCCAGAAGACTTGGTCATTTCATCAGTCTCCTTTCATAAACTAGAACTAAAGAGTTCATATTATCATTGTCATTATAGAGTATGGGGCATCTCCCAACTTAGATTGGTTTTTGGTTTTGATATAGGCTTATGGAAATTACTGTGGTTAGGGTTGTGATGATTGACACTAATAGTTGTCTCAAGTTATTATTCTCTATCTTGTTAAATTTTTAGATTTCAACCACTGCTAGGTGTTTTATTTTTCTTAGCTATGTATTGTGGTGATCTCCGATCTTTTGTGGACTTGAGATACCCATCACGTCTAGGACCTGGTTTGGGTCATGACAAAGTTGGTATCAGAGCAAGGTTTGGTGTCATTGGGTGTTCACAAAGTCATGTCAAGTAGAGTCTTTTTATGGTTTTGTAGTGCACCACACTTATAAGGGATAGGATAGGAGATATTTAGGAAAGTTCTCTTTCTTGTGATCTACTTTTTGATTATAGAGTTTATGATGTTGAAATCTCCTCTAATTCCCATTTGTTATCCTGTAAGATCATGCCTTCTAAAAGATTTGATGCTTGTAGAAACTCCTCGGTCCCGCTTGAGGACAATGTGGATGGGGCTCATCCTACTCATAGAGTTCAGACCTGGTCTAGGGTTATTGCTTATGATTGCCTTTGTGTAGTTCCACTGGTTTCCACTAATCCTTCTCCCATTGGTAACACTCCTACTCAACCACCTCTTGGAGATATTACTAATGCTGAGTTTTGCCATTTTATTTATTTATTGACCCAATTGTAAGGTTTCAGTCACATCAGTCAGGTCTTGTTGGTGCTTTTATGAGTTCTTTTAAGAACACTAGAGTTGGGAAGTTTATGAGGTTGAATCCTCCTACCTTTACTGTCTCTAAGGTTGAGGAAGATCGTTAAGGGTTCAATGATGAGATAGAGAAGATTCTTCATGTGATGCATGCTTCTAACTCTGATGGTATGGAAATCACTGCATACCAACTGAATGATGTGGTGTATCAGTGGTATGGGGAGTCGGACCATTCTAGAGGAGATGATGCAAAGTTAGATTTTTGAGAGGATTTCTATGGTGTTTTTCTTGGTCGCTTCTTTCCTTAAAAGTTGGGAGAGGCTAAATATGGTGCTTTTCTTGATCACTTTTTTCCTCAAAAGTCGGGGAAGGCAAAGTCTGAGGATTTTGTAAGTTTGAATCAAGGTAAGATGACTATGAATGAGTATGCCTTGAAGTTTCATTAGTTGTCTCGTTATGCCTCTAAGCTAGTGTCTAGTAAGAGGGCTAAGATAAGGAAGTTTTTTTTGGGCTTGTCTTGAGGCTTGGTGTTGGAGTATAAGGTAGCCTTGCTAAATAATAATGTAGATATCTCTGGACTTATGGTGTATATATAATAATTCAAGAATGAAAAGAAGAAATAGGCCGAAATAGGGGAGAGGCAAATTAAAAAATACTAGTTTTCTAAGCAGGGTGGTGACCATCAAAGTAGTGGCAAGGATGGAAGCCAATGGTCTAAGAAGAAGTGGGGGAATGCTGGTTCTTATTCTATGGCTAGTTCTTCTTATCCTAAGTCATCTAGTGATCACCACTTTTAGAGAAATAGTGGGTTTAAGGCATAAGGTGCCTAATCTCAGATTAGTGGGGCTCAGTCAACTCCATTCCATCCTCATTGTAAATTCTGTAGACAGTTGCACCATGGGTTTTATGAGGAGGAGAGAAATAAGTATTTCAGATACAGCTAGCCTATCTATATTTATAGGAACTATCCTTCATGCGATGTTGCTACTGGGGCTAATAAGGTCCTAGTACTACTTCTTTCAGCTTTTGCGCCAAAGGATGCTACTTGTGGCTACGGCGTGGGTTGGAACAATCTATGTGCTCTTGCCACCTATCAGGATTTTGAGGTATCTCTTGATGTTGTTACTGGTATGCAAAAATATTTCTCTCGTGATGCATATTATCTGCTTGATCCTGGATCTACTCTATCTTATATGACCCCTTATGGGGCTGTTCATTTTAGTTTTGATCCTAAGTGTATTCTTGATCCTTTTTTTCTATCTACCTCAGTAGGTGACTCTATTTTGGCTAGAATAGTCTATAGGGGTTGTGTGGTATCCATTTTTGGTAGTGAGATAGCACCTGATTGAATTAAACATGTTAGACTTTTATGTGATTTTGGGGATGGATTTGTTGCACTCGTGCTATGCATCTCTTGATTATTGGACCCAAAGGGTCATATTCCTGAATGAGCTAGTGATTGAGTAGGAAAGTAGTTCCCTAATTCCCAAAAGAAAGGTTTATATCTTATCTTAGAGCCCATAAATTGATTTCTAAGAGGTGTCTATACCATTTAGTACATGTTAAAGATTCTACCTTGTAGGGTCCTTCTTTGCAATCTGTCCCTGTGGCTTGTGATTTTTCTGGAGAGTTTCCCAATGATTTTCTTAGTGTTCCTCTCAATAGGGAAATAGATTTTTGGATTTATCTTCTTTCAAACACTCATCCTATCACTATCCCTCCCTACAGAATGTCTTCTGCTAAGTTAAAAAAACTTAACAAGCAGTTGAAATATCTTCTAGATAAAGGTTTATCCATCATGGTGTTTTTCCTTGGGGTACTTTGGTTCTCTTTGTGCGTAATAAGGATGGGTCCCTTCGAATGTGTATAGATTACCATTAATTGAATAAGGTGACCGTGAAGAATAAGTATCCATTTCCAAGGATTGATGATCTCTTTAACTAGCTTTAGGGTGCTAAGTACTTTTCTAAGACTGATCTTTTGTCTGGGTACCATCAGTTGATGATTAGGGAGATGGACATCTATAAGACTGCTTTGTAAACTTGGTATAATCATTTTGAGTTTTTGGTGATGTTCTTTGATTTTGGTAATGCCCCAATGGCATTCATGGATCTTATGAATTGGGTCTTCTATTAGTTCTTAGTTCTATTTATAATTGTGTTTATTGATGATATTTTTATATATTCCAAGAGTGAGGTAGATCATAATGATCACCTCCACATAGTATTGCAGACCCTTAAAGATCAGCAGTTGTATGCAAAATTATAAAAGTGTGAGTTCTGGTTGAAGGTTGTGACCTATCTGGGCAATGTTGTTTCTAATAAAGGGATCATAGTGGATCCACAGAAAGTCGTGGTGGTTAAGAACTATCTTAGACCCACAACTCCAACCGATATTTTGAGTATCTTGGGTTTAGACGATTATTATAGAAGGTTTGTGAAAAGTTTCTCTTCTATTGTTGCCCCATTAACTAAGTTGAATTAAAAGAAGGTGAAGTGCTTATGGTCGGATATTGGTGAAGGTAGTTTTGAGAAGTTGAAGGATAAGTTAACTTTGGCTCCAGTATTTACTCTATTGAGGGTACCGATGGTTTTGTTATTTATTGTGATGTGTCCCATGTGGGATTGGGTTGTGTTGTGATGCAGCATGGCCAGATGGTTGCTTATGCTTCTTGGAAGTTGAAGATGCATAAGAAGAATTATCTGACTCATGATTTTGAATTGTTGGTTTTGGTTTTTTCTTTGAAAATTTAGCGTTACTATTTGTATGGGCTTCATGTTAACATCTTCTCAGATCACAAGAGATTGCAGTATGGGTTCACCCAAAAGGAGTTAAATCTCGAGCAACGTAGATGGCTTGAGTTGCTCAAAGACTATGACATAAGTCTTCATTATCATCCAGGTAAAGCTAACGTTGTTTCTGATGCTCTTAGTAGGTTATCCATGGGGAGCTTATCTTATATTGATGAGGAGAAGCAATATTTGGTGAAGGATATTCACTGTTTAGCTAATCTTGGAGTTCTTCTTTTGGACTTTGAGAATGGTGGTATGATTGTGCAAGAGGTAGTAGAGTCATCTCTTGGTGCTGAGGTAAAGGAGAAATAGGTCTTAAACCCTATTTTGATGTAGATCAAGGATGACATGGGTCACTAGAAGATGATGGCTTTTGAGATTGGTGAAGATGGTATCTTGAGGTACCAAGGTAGATTATGTGTTCCTTATGTTGATGGGATGCGAGAGAGGATCTTGGCTAAGGCTTATGAGTCGAGATACACTGTTTATCCTGGTTCGCTGAAGATGTACTATGATATGAAAGAGATCTACTAGTGGAATAACACAAAGTAGGATATGGCTAATTTTGTGGCTCTGTGCATGGTGTGTCAACATGTGAAGGTTGAGAACTTGAGGCTTAGTGGTTTTCCCTAAGAGATTGATTTGACCATATGAAAATTGATTAATAAGGATTTCATTGTTGGTATTTCGTGGTATCGCCATCAGTTTGATTCGATTTGGGTCATTGTGGATAGGATGATCAATCCGCACATTTCCTACCAGTAAAGACTAAGTATTTGGCAGAGGATTAGGCTAAGCTCTTCATTCGATAGATCGTGAAGTTACATGGTGCTCTAGTTTCCATTATATCTAATAGAGGTACTTAGTTTTCATCTAACTTTTGTCGTTCCTTTTAGAGAGGTTTGGGCAACCCTTATACCGATGGACAGGCAGAGAGGATGATACAGTCTTTGGAGGATATGCTAATGTCTTGTGTGATCGATTTTGGTGGTACTTGGGATGATCATATGCCTCTTATTTAGTTTGCGTATAATAATAGCTACCAATCGAGTATTCGGATAGCTCTGTTCAAAGCTTTGTGTGATTAGATATACAGGTCTCTTATTGGGTAATTTAAAGATGGTGAGAATAGGTTGTATGGTACCAACTTGGTTCACCAAGCTATGTAGAAGATGAAGGTGATTCGGGATAGTCTTAAGACAGCCCAAAGTCACCAAAATCCCTATGCGGACATATAACAAAGGGATATATAGTTTGATGAGGATGTTTTAGTGTTATTGAAGGTGTCTCCCATGAAGGGAGTGATGAACTTTGAAAAAAAAGGAATGCTCAATACTTGTTATGTTGGTTCATATTGTCTTTTAAGGTGAGTGGGAAATATGGCTTATGAGTTGGATTGGCCTTCAAGTTTGGAATCTATTGAAACACCTTGAATTTTTGGCCATTGAAAATTCCCTGAGCTTTGAGCTCACTAGCCTGATTATGACTTCATCCTACGAGTTGTAGGGTTGATAATGCTCAACTTACACCTCAAATTAGTGTAAAACGGTCGTCGTCAATATATTTACCCAACTTTGGAGTCGGGGTCAAATCCACGAGGAACAATGTGAGTGGCGATTAAGCTAATTTGAAGCTATAGCTACAAGTTCAATTCAAACAAATGGTACAAAAATATAAAATTAAGATGGGGTTTTTGAAAGTATCAAGTAATGTTGTTTCTTCAATATTAATGTCTGTAATCACTATAAATGGGAAACCAAAGTTATGTTCACCATGGCTTTTGGGACTTTACAGGTACTAGGTAGTGCTTGGGATTCTTAAAGTAAGTAAAACAGCAGACTATCCTTGACTATGATACTTTCTGACTTATCTCTCGACCTCACCATACAATTTATTATCTAATTCTCTAGAACTTAGATAACTTATCTATTTCCAATAGGATGTTATCTCAGGTAGATTAATCCAGTTACGACATCAATCATTAAACAGAAGGTTGGTAGCTTCCGAGTCCCTATTGATAATTCACGGCCTCTAGTCTATTTCTCCGTTAGAAGCAAATAAGACCTAAGGCATAATCTAATGTTTGCAACTAATAGATTTCAATTAAAACAACAGAATTTTAAGACGTTCCACTACTCTTTGAATCTGTTACCTAGTAACCCATCAAACCCTACTCCATGGATCCCATAACTCCGGCTAATGGAATTAGCCGCTCATGATTTGATGAACGAAATAACAAGTTGAATTCATGCTGCTAAGGATAAACTTACGAATGGATGGAAAGAAACAAGTAGTTTCTTCAATTTAATCACAAGGTAGAAACCCAAAAATAGTTGATAAGAAACAAGAAGAATATTTAGTGAAAGAGAGCAATGTACGTGCTTCTCTTCCCAGCGTCACTTTTTTTTTGATAGACAATGATCCCCCCTTTTAAAAACCCTAAAACAAGTCTTTACATAGTCAACACCTAAATAAGAAAATAAAAATAAATTTTCAATACTCTCTTCAGATTAGATGACGATGCTTTTGACGGCGTGTCAGATACCTGGCGACGTGTGCCAGATGTCGTCAAAGATTCCAGTGAATTGTTGTCTTCTGACTCTTCAGACGGAAAACCTGACGGCGTGTCAAAAACTTGACGGCGCGTGAAAATTGCCGTCACAACTTCACTAAAAATCAACATACTCTGCCTCTGAATGACGGTGATTTTGAGGCAATGTGACATATTTGACAGCCCTTCCTAAACGTTGTCCCATTTTATCTCAACTTCATAGGTTCTGTCTAAGCTTGATGGAAACCTTGACAGTCTGTCCCATGTATGACGGCTCTTCAGAATTGACGTCAGCTACACTTCAGCTTATTTACACCAGATTTCAGCTCTTCTGCTCTATTGTTATTTATTTCCATGCATCTTGACTTTCCTACAAAGTCTTAATAAATAACATCAAAAATACTAATAATTACTTAAGAACTTACAATTATTTCAAGTTAAAAAGCCTTAAATGTGCTACAAAAATCTAGCACATCAAGGCTGCCCTGATGAGTTGGGTGACCTTAGTCGTAAGCTAGCTAGTAAGGGGTGTTAAAGTTTTTTTTCTTGTAACGAATTAAGGGAACGAGTTGTAAAGATACATGACAAGTCATATGGATGAGTCGTAAGCATGATTCTGCTCAGAGTACAAGTGGCTCACTAAAATCCGTAAGGATATGTTATAGCTCATAAGGTATAATCATAGAGTGTCCAATATAAGTCTCAATTTTGATTTTGTGCTGACGATGACCGAGTCGTAGAGTCTCATTAGGGTTGGTTGGTTGCGTCATAAGGATAACAGTGTGGGGCGCCTTACTGGTACTGCCTTGGTTACGACTCGTGGTGAAGAGTTGTAAGGACTGGCTATGAGTCAACGATTGACTCATAATCAAAGGTGAATCTTTTTTTATTTTTTAAGTTGAGTTAACTCTTGACATTTCCCACTTTAACCCCTCGGACCCCACGACTAAGAGCCTTCCTTGGGGCTTCATTGTCACATCATATCCAATAAAACACTCCCAAATTCTCTCTCAAAATCTCTATTCAAGTTAAGACTAGGGTTTCAAAGAAAGTGGTCATATAGGGTTCTAAGGGTGACTTTTTTTCAAATTTCTTGGTATTTTAGGCATGTTACTCTTCCCTCATTGTCAATTTTGTAAAAACTTGTGATTTAAAGTATTGTTCATATTGTATTGATGTTGGGTTTCTAAATATGGATTGAGGTTTTTTAATATAAATTATTTAAATGTTTTTCCATGATATCTATGAAATTATTGTGCTTAAATTGATGATTGGTAAATGCATTGGAGTTCCTGGGAATGGTGGATAGAAATAGGGGCACAAAGGACTACCCAAATTAATTGGTTTGGCATGGAAATTAGTACAACCTCAATCCACTTGCATACTTGATTTTGGTTTATTCATTATTACATGGTTTGGTTTGTTGCCTAAAACTAATGCATAGAATAAATGGTTAATTGGTTAAGGATGGTTTTGAAAACCTTGTAGAGTACACGAGAATCCCCCAAGTGTTAGCTAATGAAATTGGTTGTAAATATTGCAGCCAAGCGCATACGCAGGTGTACGTGGTCTCACCAAATAGTAAAGTAGCCCTTTAGAAGCCAGGTATTGATCCCACAGGGACTTTCTTTAACAAGTATCAAATTTTTGCTCACAATTGAGATTAAATTTATGTGGAAGTAACTAAAATAGTTTGTAAGTTGTCAACGAAAATTAAAAGTAACCAATGCAATACAGTTGTAACACCCCGTATTCAAGTACGTGTATTAGCATATTCAAGTACGTGTATTGCTCTTATTTATATGGAATTAATTTTTTTATTTTATTTATACCGGAATTTGCCCATCGATAGGTCCATGCGAAAGTTATTGAATAAGTTTTCCAACAATATAAAGATTTCCAAAAACAGATAGGTTTCGGATATAATCGAGCACGTTCAAAACTATAATAAACTGGGAGATATTCGACCTATGAAAAGAAATATCTTTGAGTCTTCTTTCCAATGCAATTGGTTTCATCCAAATCCAACATCTGAGTAAGGAGTTATACACGTTTTACTTCAGCCTATCAAAATAGATTTTTAGGGTCAACTTCAAACGATCATAACTCCTTGTACAGGACGAACTGGGTGGCCTACATTATATTAAATAAAAGCCCTTTGAATTATCCTTCCAAAGATACTAATTTCACTCAAATCCGATATCGTAGCAAAGAGTTATGGTCGATCTACTTTAGCTTAACAAAACAGTCCACCAAAGGACAGATTTGATATTATTTAAATTTTAAAGGCACTTTGGTCATTTCCTATTATATTATGGACGGGAATATGTGTATATATACATGTATATGAGTTCAAAAACTCATTTTCATCCCCAATCATTGAGGAAGAACAAACCCTAGCCAAATTTGACCTTTAAATTACTTTTGATTCAACCGTAGAAATTCCAAAGTAATCTGACAACTGCGTTTGTCATCTCGAGAGCTTCGAACGACACCTATTATTTGTGCAAAAAAGATTGCATAATCAAGAGGTGAATTCTAAGGTATGAATATTGTTTGCCTTTGTTATTTTCCATATGTATATGTGTGATAGAGGATTATATGTATTGGTTGTTATTGAAAGGTGATGAAAATAGGGTTATGGAGTATTTTACATGGTTTGGTTGTATTGAATTGTGGAAGGTGGATATGGTAATTGAGTTATGGAAGGTGGATATGGTGATATACTATTGAATTGATGATTATTTATGTCTATGGTTCAATTTGGTTTAATGAATTGGTTGAAAGGATAAATAAATCCAAACTTGATATTGGAGGATGTTCTATGAATATGCATGACATGTGAATGTAATTGGAGTATAAGAGGGTTAAAGTGACACCCTTTCTGGTGTAATTAAGGTTTACTACTTAACCACTAGTTTGGTGAATTCAAATAATTGAATTGTGACATTTGGTTGCTAATACTAGATTGCTATATATATTCATTGTAGATGATGGGAAGTCCATTTAGGACTAGTATTGAAGGTTGACAGTCAGGTATGTAAAGCATACTCTATACCATATCTTTGGCATGAAAGTGAACAATTGTTCTATTAAGAAAGTTTCCAAAGTTATTCAATAACATGCGATCCATAATGGTTTTGTATGATGTTCTACGTTACCAATGAACTTGTTTCCACCCTACAAGATGTCAAGATATTCCAATACTTACTTGTCTTCCAAATCTTACATGTTTATTGCACTAATGAATGTCAGAAGGTATCCGGTTACTCAAACAAGATCCATGTGTTATTAATGACTCAAAAATGTTTCATTGATATATCAATAAGTTCCTCCTTCATTATTATGGGATTGATGACTCCAAAACACTTTTTTGATGTGCCAATGAATTCTTACTTCATTATCATTGGATTGATGGTCTATTTATATGTCTCTTATTGATGTATCATTGTTTCAAAGTATCAAAAATATGGTGGCGATCGAAATAACAATCTCAAAGATTAATTGAACTAAGTGATAGAAGTTCTCTCTTATCGGGTGATATCCTAGGGGCATAATCCTATCATGGGTCGATCCCTATTTATGTATTTATGGGTGGTATCCCAGGGGCATAAGCCTATCATGGGTCGATCCCAATTGATATGTACTGGAGGCAGCCTAATGGCCACAGTACATTACAGTAATGATTACAAAGATAATAAGAACGAAGGTAAAGTGATTGAATAAATACAATGTATAGGTTGTCACAGGTTCTAATAAGTGTAGTCCACTCCTATTACGATTTATTCACTTGTTTCTGATTTCTATTGAGCTCTAATATCATATGTGATTAGCTACAGCTTTACATACTCAGTACATATTTCGTACTGACGTCTCCCACGGGGGACCTGTATTTCATGCTGTAGGCACAGGTACCTCAACTCATACACCGCATAAGTAGGAGTCAGGATATCTAGCTGCTTTTAGTGAGCTCCAGTTTGCTTCGGGGATTTTCGTGTATATCCAGTCACTTTTGGTATTGTATAGAAGTTAGTTATAGGGCGGGGTATGTCCCGACCTTAGTTAAACTCTGTGTATTGTCTAGAGGCTTTGTAGACCTAATGTACAGTCAAGGTGGTGTTTTGTTAATACACGTGATGGTTCCAACGGCCAAGTATTGTATATATATATATGTGCGCTTGAGCTTATATAGGTGATTATTTACTTTTATATGCGACATGATGTTGTCCGAATTTTGGGTTGTCATAGAGGTATGCATGGGAAGTATAAGGTTATGAGCTGGTTCTCCCGGGCCTCCTCAGTTATGGGTGCCAGTCTACCCCAATAGGATTTGAGGCATGACAAAAATGGTATCAAAGAAGTTCATCCTAGTGAGTCTACAAAGTCGTGTCTACGTAGAGTCTTGTTTATCGGTGTGTCATGCACTGCATCTATAAACAGGAGGCAATGGACATTTAGGAATTGTTTCTTTTCTTCATGTCTTAGATCGTGCGATAGAGCTTATATTGTATATGAAGTCATATTTGACCATCAAATCTGTTTGTTTCTCTTATTATAGTAATGATGCCGGTTACCAGAAGTAAGAATACTGGTATGCAAGTAGATGTGGCTGCCAGAAAGGGGACTAGTAAGTCACCCACTATACCAGCTAATCAAAGTGAGGCTCCAGCTGAGTATGCATCAGAAACTTCTTCCACTCCAGAAGAAATAAGGGGGAGGAGAACTATATCCCTAGAGCCACCTATTAATGCTGCTGATCATGATCTTAGAAATGCAGTGCAAATTTTGACTTGTATAGTTGCTGGGCAAGCTCAAGGGCAAGCCATTCCTACCACGGGTCCTAGTGGTACAGATAGGGCGGCTAGCCTTCGAACACAGCATTTTCTTTATATGGATCCTCCCACTTTTACTGGATCATATCTTAACGAGGACTTACAGGACTTTATTTATCAAATTCAGAGGGCCTTAGATGTTATGCATGTAATGGGTAGAGAGACAATAGAGTTAGCGGCGTATAGATTTAAAGGGGAGGTTATATATTGGTATGAGGACTGGAAATAATCTAGGGGTATTGATGCACCCCCAGCTACTTGGAAAGAGTTCAAAAAGGAAATTCTTGATCATTATCTTCCATTCGAGATCAGTTTTTAAATCTTCGTCAGGGGAGTATGAGCGTGAGGGAGTACAGTATCCAATTTAATTCCTTGTCGAGATATGCTCCTAATGTTGTAGCTACTATGGATGATAGAGTTCATCAATATGTGGATAGGCTGGATCCATATCTGGTTAGAGATTGTACTATTGCCACTTTGAACAAAGATATAGACATAGGGAGGATTCAAGCTTTTTCACAGAAAATGGAAGATCAGAGGTAGAGGAGAAGAACGCAGGAATTAGAAAGAGGATATTCCAAGAGGGCCAGATCTACATGGCAGTTCATGGCATCCCAAGGAGGGATCAGACCACATTTTTCTTCTAGATCACCTAGGCCATTATCTTCTTATTCTGCAGGTAGTGCCCCACCATAGTTCTAAGTGTCCATAGGAAATCAATTTGGGCATAGAAGTGAGAGTCAGAGTTGGCAGATAGTGGGGTACCAAGGGCAAGGAAATATGAGCCAATCGAGACCTCCTCGAGAGCCATGCAATAAATGTGAAAGGTATTATTTGGGCGCATATCGGCTGGGGGCCAATATTTACTTTTGGTGCAAGAATGCCCACGAAGGGGCATAGGGGGTATGGCACGACCTAAGGGGTCATTTGTTGCATCATCATCATCGATGCCTTATTCAGGAAGGGGTGCACAACCAATGGGTCATGTTAGAGGTGATAAAGGAGCCACGAGTTCTAGCGAGGCTCAAAATCGTACGTACGCTCTAGTGGATCAACAGAATTTAGAGGCTTTCCCAGATATGGTTACGGGTACGTTGTCTATCTTTCCATTTGATGTATATTCCTTAATTGATCCTGGTTCTACATTATCTTATGTTAATCCATTGGTTGTTGGAAAGTTAAGAAAAATACCCGAACTGTTAGTTAGGCCATTTCAAGTGTCCACACCGGTTGGGGAATCTATTATAGCTAGAAGGGTTTACCGAAACTGCATAGTAACTGTTTGTGGTCGTGATACGATGGCTGATCTTGTGGATTTAGAAATGGTAGATTTTGATGTTATAATGGGTATGAACTGGTTGGCATCTTGTTATGCCACAATTGATTGCTGCACGAAAAAGGTATATTTCTATTTTCCAAATGAATCAGTCCTTGAATGGAAAGGTGAAATTAGCGTGCCAAGAGGTAGATGTATTTCTTATTTTAAGGCAAGAAGAATGATTTTCAAGGGATACATATATCATTTACTTAGAGTAAGGGATACAAAAGTGAAGCCACCAACTCTTTACGCTGTTCCGGTGGTAAATGAATTTTCTGATGTATTTCCTGAAGATCTTCCAGGTTTGCCTCCTGAACGAGAAGTAGAGTTTGGTGTTGAGGTAATACCAGACACCCAACTAATCTCCATTCCTTCGTATAGAATGGCCCCAGCAGAATTACGATAATTGAAAGAGCAATTGAAAGATTTGCTAGAGAAGGGATTCATAAGGCCTAGTATGTCCCCCTGGGGAGCACCAATGTTATTTGTGCGCAAAAAGGATGGTTCGCTGAGGATGTTTATTGATTATCGACAATTAAATAAGGTGACTATTAAGAATAAATATCCTCTCCCAAGAATTGATGATTTATTTGATCAGTTACAGGGCGCCAAGTGCTTTTCTAAGATTGATTTGAGGTCAAGTTACCACCAAGTTAGGGTCAAAGAGAAGGATATAGCCAGCCTTCCGAACATGGTATGGTCATTATGAGTTTCTAGTTATGTCATTTGGGCTAACAAATGCACCCGCAACTTTTATCGATTTGATGAATAAGGTGTTTAAGCCATTCCTGGATGTATTTGTGATAGTTTTTATAGATGATATTATAGTTTATTCTAGATCAGAAGTGGACCATCCCAATCACTTACGACAGTCATTGCAGACTCTTCGTGATTGTAAGCTTTATGCAAAGTTCTCTAAATGTGAGTTTTGGTTAAAGTCGGTGGCATTTTTGGGTCATATTGTATCTAGTGAAGGGATAAAGGTTGATACTCAAAAGATAGAAGCTGTGAAGAAATGTCCAAGGCCCACAACGCCTACGGAGATTTGTAGTTTTCTCGGGTTGGCCGGTTATTATAGAAGTTTTGTTGAAGTATTTTCTTCCATTTCAGCACCTTTGACCAAGCTAACCCATAAGGCATCCAAATTCTAACGGAATGATGCCTGTGAGAAGAGTTTTCAAGATATAAAGAACAAGTTGATTTCTACACCCGTGTTGGTACTTCTAGATGGCACCGAAGGGTATACAGTATATTGTGATGCTTCCATAATTGGTTTAGGATGTGCATTGATGCAGTATAGTAAGGTAATAGCATATGCTTCTAGACAATTGCGGCCACATGAGAAAAATTATCCTACACACGATATTGAGCTGGCAGCAGTTATTTTTGCTTTAAAGATATGGCGCCACTACTTATATGGGGTTCATGTTGATATATATACTGACCATAAGAGCTTACAATATATTTTTAATCAGAAGGATCTAAATTTAAGGCAATAGAGATGGCTTGAACTATTAAAGGACTACGATGTTGATATTTTGTACCATTCAAGGAAAGCAAATTTGGCAGCTGATGCATTAAGTCGTAAGGCTATGATGGCTCCTATAGAAAGGCAAGGGATGATTAAAGATCTTCACCAATTAGCTAGTTTGGGAGTTTGCCTTCTTGAAACTTCAGATAAAGAGCTTATCATACATAATGCTGTGGAATCTTTATTAGTAGTTGAAGTGAAAGAGAAGCAATATACAGATCCTATTTTATTACAGCTTAAGGAGAATGTTCAGAGTGGTGCGACCAAGGCATTTGAGCTTATGCGAGAAAGAGTACTTCAGTGCTAAAATCAATTGTGTGTGCCGGATGTAGACAGGCTAAGAAAGAAGATTATGATAGAGGCATATTGTTCAAGGAATTCCATTCATCCAGGATCAGCCAAAATGTATCAAGATTTGAAAGATATATATTAGTGGAATGACATGAAGAAGAGCATTGCAGAATTTGTAGCTGAATGTCCAAATTGTCAAAGAGTTAAAATTGAGCACCAAAAACCCGGAGGTTATATACAATGCATTGATCTTCCAAGTTGGAAGTGGGACATGATCAACATGGATTTTGTTATTGGTTTGCCTCGTACATCCCGAAAGTTTGATTCTATATGGGTGATTGTTGATAGGCTTACCAAATCCACACATTTCCTACCAGTTAGGACCACTTACACAGTTGAAGTGTATGCGAAGCTGTACATTAAAGAGATAGTTCGATTACATGTAGTGCCAATCTCTATTATATCAGATCGGAGAACCCAATTTACTGCTAACTTTTTGAAGTCTTTTCAGAGGTGTTTGGGAACACAAGTGAAGTTGAGTACAACTTTTCACCCTTAAACAGATGGACAAACAGAACGTACCATCCAAACACTTGAAGATATGCTATGTGTAATAGATTCTAAGGGCAATTGGGATGATCATTTATCTCTTATTGAGTTTACCTACAATAATAGCTATCATTCAAGTATCAAAATAGGACCATATGAAGCTTTATATGGAAGGGAGTGTAGATCACCAATAGAATGGTTCGAAGTGGGTGAAACTCTTTTGTTCGACCGGATCTTATTTATTAAGCCATAGAGAAGGTTAAAGTAATGCAGCAACGACTGAAAACGTCTCAAAGTTGACACAAGTCATATGCGGATAGTAGAAGAAGAGGGCTAGAGTTTTCTATAGGTGATTGGATATTTTTGAAGGTATCACCAATGAAAGGGGTAATGAGATTTGGCAAGAAAGGGAAGTTGAGTCCACGTTATATAGGCCTGTATAAGATCACTCAAAGGTTTGGAAAATTTTCATATAATTAGAGCTACCCCAAGAGCTCTCATCATTACATCCGGTATTTCATGTGTCAATGCTTCAAAACTGAATTGGAATTCCATCACATTTCACTTATACTGAGGATGTACAAGTTGCAAAAGATCTTACCTATGAGGAAGTGCCTATTGCTATTCTAGATTGCTAAGTTAAGAAGATGAGAAATAAAGAGATAGCATCTGTGAAAGTACATTGGAGAAATCGTCAAAGGGAAGAGATTACATGGGAAGCTGAGGAAGCAATGAAATCTAAGTACCCTCATTTGTTCAAATATGAAGAGGAAGTTCAAGAAATGGAGTTAGAACATTAACAAGTAAGTTTTTTTTTTATATATGCATAGTATTTATGTGATGATGTGAATATTAATAATGAACTTGAACTTGTTTCGGTTGAATAACTACTCTAACATTCGAGGACAAATGTCCTAAAGGGGGGAAGGATGTAACACCCCCTATTCAAGTACGTGTATTGGCGTATTCAAGTACGTGTATTGGTCTTATTTATATGGAATTAATTTTTTTATTTTATTTATACCAGAATTTTCCCATCGATGGTTCCATGCAAAGGTTATTGAATAAACTTTGTAATGATATAATATTTCCAAAAACGGATAGGTTTTGGATATAATCGAGCACATTCGAAACTATAAAACAGTGGCCGGGATATTTGGGAATAGTAAATATGTAGGAAAATTTCCTGCACACAAACTACTGAGGCCAGCCGAAATTTTGGGTCAACTTTGAACGATCATAACTCCCTTAATATAATGAACTAGGAGAGATGCAACCTATAAAAATAAATATCTTTGAGTCTTCGTTCCAATTCAATTGGTTTCATCCAAATCCAACATCGGAGTAAGGACTTATACTCGTTTTACTTCAGCCTATCAAAATAGATTAATAGGGTCAACTTCAAACGATCATAACTACTTGTATAGGATGAACTGGGTGGCCTACTTTATATGAAATTAAATCCCTTTGAATTATACTAACGATACCAATTTCACCCAAATCCGATATCGGAGAAAAGAGTTATGGTTGATCTACTTTAGCTAATCAAAACAGTCCACCCTAACTCAATAACAAACCATTATGGAAGGTGGATATGGTAATTGAGTTATGGAAGGTGGATATGGTGATATACTATTGAATTGATGATTATTTATGTCTATGACTCAATTTGGTTTAATGGATTGGTTGGAAGGATAAATGAATCCAAACTTGATATTGGAGAATTTTGTATGAATATGCATGGTATGTGAATGTAATTGGAGTATAAGAGGGTTAAAGTGACACCCTTTATGGTGTAATTAAGGCTTACTACTTAACCACTAGTTTGGTGAATTCAAATAATTAAATTGTGACATTTGGTTGATAATACTAGATTGCTATATATATTCATTGTAGATAAGTAATATGAAAAGACAGGCAGTCCATTTGTGACTAGTATTGAAGGTTGACAGTCAGGTATGTAAAGCATACTCTATACCATATCTTTGGCATGAAAGTGAACAATTGTTCTATTAAGAAATTTTCCTAAGTTATTCAATAACATGTGATCCATAATGGTTTTGTATGATGTCCTATGTTACCAATGAACTTGTTTCCACCCTACAAGACGTCAAGACATTCCAATACTTACTTGTCTTCCAGTTATTACATGTTTATTGTACTAATGAATGTCAGAAGGTATCCGGTTACTAAAAAAAAATCCATGTGCTATTAATGACTCCAAAAAATTTCATTGATATACCAATAAGTTCCTATTTCATTGTTATGGCATTGATGACTCCAAAACACTTCATTGATGTGCCAATGAGTTCTTACATCATTGTTATCACATTGATGGTCTATTTATATGTCTCATATCTATGTATCATTGTTTCAAAGTATCAAAAATGTGGTGGCAACCGAAATAACAATCTCAAAGATTAATTGAACTAAGTGATGGAAGTTCTCTCTTATCGGGTGGTATCCCAGGGGCATAAGCCTATCATGGGTCGATCCCTATTTATGTGTTTATGGGTGGTATCCCAGGGGCATAAGCCTATCATGGGTCGATCCCTATTTATGTGTTTATGGGTGGTATCCCAGGGGCATAAGCCTATCATGGGTCGATCCCAGTTGATATGTACTGGAGGCAGCCAAATGGTCATAGTATAGTACATTAATGATTACAAAGATGTTAAGAACAAAGGTAAAGTGATTGAATAAATACAATGTACAAGTTGTCACAAGTTCTAATAAGTGTGGTCCATTTCTATTATAATTTATTCACTTGTTTCTGATTTCTATTGAGCTCCTATATCATATGTGATTATCTAAAACTTTACATACTTAGTATATATTTCATACTGACGTCCCCCACGGGGGACCTGCATTTCATGCTGCATGCACAGGTACCTCAGCTCATACACCGCACAAGTAGAAGCTAGGATATCCAACTGCTTTTGGTGAGCTCCAGTTTGCTTCGGGGCTTTTCGTGTCATATCCAGTCACTTTTGGTATTGTATAGAAGTTATTTATAGGGTGGGGTGTGTCCCGACCTTAGTTAAACTCTGTGTATTGTCTAGAGGCTTTGTAGACCTAATGTACAATCAAAGTGGTGTTTGGTTAATAGACGTGATGGATCCAACGGCCAAGTATTGTATATATATATGTGTGTGCTCAAGCTTACACAGGTGATTATTTCCTTTTATATGCGACATGATGCTGTACGAATTTTGGGTTTTCATAGAGGTATGCATGGGAAGTATAAGGTTATGAGCTGGTTCTCCCAGGCCTCCTCGGTTACGGGTGCCAGTCCGCACCAATAGGATTTGAGGCATGACAAAAGTAAAGTTCTTGGAAAATCAATAAGGATAAACACAAGGTTAAGGCTCTGCGAACAATCATACTAAGATATTGAACTTCATTGGTTATATTAATTATCTTGGTTGTTGATTCACGGGGTTGATATTATGATCATGGTCTCTCGAGCCTCTAATCACCTATCTAACTTAGCCTCACAACTACATCATTGAGTGGGGATGTGAGTACTAAGCTAAACGCATTTATATTTCATCCTGTAGTGAACCAAATAGGTCACATAGGTATATCTGTATCCTAAATGCAAATTACAATCTTCATTCTATAGAAGCTTATAATCCTACTCTATTTACCCCCACGTTTTATCCTCTTATTCCCCCTTTTTAAGTTCACAAAGACAATAATGGATGTATTATAAGGGTTGAGAATCCTTAAAGTAGTTAAAAATTATAAATAAACAACCAAATTTGTTAATAAATCAATACCTAATCAATTCAAAGCAATAGTAATCATGTTATTGGTCTTAACCCCAGAAAGAGGGCATTTAGCCACTAATGGACATAGTCATAATCACCATAGATGAGTACAAGATAAAATGCATAAATAAACTTAATTAAAAGAATAAAAACACTATTTGAAGTCTTTTCCATCCCCTCTCCAATTTTGAAAACCGTCCAAGGTGTTTAGCCTAATGTTTAAGTATCCTATTTATAGGAGGTCAAATCTACTGAAATAGGACTAGGGTCCGTGTTGTGCCCTCTATCGAGGTAACTGGGGTCAACAACGCACCCTAGTATTGGATAAAAACTGTTTTGGTTCCATTAGTAATATCCCTATGTATGGAACACGCCTCATATCAGTTTCTTGGATCCGCGACGCGCCATGGACATCCAAAGTCTCCATGTTATGTCAAGTCTTGTCTTGTGCTTTCGTTGATCCATTCCAAGACTTTTGTGTTGTTTCAATTTAATATTAAGATTTTATATCATACATATATCATCATAATAAATTACCAGGCATCCTATAGAACTAAACACCACAAATTAGAGCTAAAAAAAACACAATCATCCAAGACAACTAACTAGAAACTTAAGCTAAGAACTGGTTTTGCCCTTTTAATCTGTAACTTAGCGTTTTGAATCTTGGATTGATTAAATTGAAACTTAAACACTCTAAGCAAGTTTTTAAGCACATAATTATACAATCATATCCGTAGGAACTCATTCCACACATTAGAATCCATCAAGATGACTAGAACAACATCTAGCTCTAGCTAGTAATACTAGTTTTCTTGTTTGAACTGTAAGTGACCAATTTTAGTCCAAACTTGTTTGAAATACACCTTCAACATTTTAATCAAGTACTTGAACACTTATATGCTTATTTATATCATTATCAACAAATTAATCACAGAAAATGTCCTCAAAACAAGGCTAAATATGCTCGGATAACAACACTGAGGTACATAAATCCACCTCAGATCACCACCCTACACTTAAATCCTTGTTCGTCCTCAAACAACTCTTTACTCTAAGAATCATAACTAGATAAGACTCCACACTTCTACTATAAGCAAGATACTAAGGCTAGTACTACAATGACTGCACAGAATCCAAGCTTTTACATTAAGCATGTTATACACATAATCTAAGCTCAAGAATAATACTCCAAAACATCCTAGCCTTAATAATTGACTCACCAAGTTGGCAAACTCATTCATATTTCTTAGTAAAAGACATCATACAAAACACGCAACTATTATCAAACATGTTCCCTCGGCACAAGAGAGCTACCCATAATCACTCACATAGATGCAATTTATAACAAAATTGGTACAAGAATCATATTACGCTCACTCTCTCAAAGAATTCATAAGTTACACAAGATGAACCATAGGCTTTCCTTTAGTGTAGTGCTCTACCAATATTAGAATGTAAATCTTAGGATCAAATAGGTCTTCATGGTTTTTAATGTAGGCTAAGGGATAGGTAGGAACTATTTAGACAAGAATAGTGACTATCTTCCCTAAGTGCTTTAATACATCACACTTTTCATTCAATTCACCTCTAACAACTAACTTTCACTTCCACTACCTTCACACATCTTTTGTTTTACCCCATCTCATTAAGCTCACTCACACATAATATGGAAGGGAGTAGTTTCCATTCACATCTTATTCATTTTTAACAATTCTTCATTCTTATTATTTCACAACTCCCAACGACATCACACTAAATTTTCAACACCAATAGCTATTTCTTTGGGCATCAATTTCAATTTTTCCCTACTTGAATTTCAAATTCCTTAACTCAATTAGCTTCCAACTAAAGCGCTTAGGATCTTTGGATCAAATTACGATCAATCAAAGAAGGGGATATAAGCTGCATATGAGGCTACTAAAGAAAATAAGCTAATGTTTCAATGGGGTTAAATGGGATTATACACGAGGGTAGGTCAGAAAAAGGGTATAAACTTGGCTTTCAAAGAAATGCATATATCATCTCCTAAACCCACACTCTTGATTTTGCGTTGCACACATACCAGAAAAGTTCTAGACATCAAGTATAAAAAGGAATACACAAAAATCTCACACATACATGGCATATTCTCAAGTCAAGTAAGTTCATTATAGACTCTCAACCAAATAACAACATTAATTCAACATTAAGCCAACAAGTATAAGATTCATAAACAAGAGCCTAGGAGTCTCTAAAGTAGTACTTCACATAATCAACATGCTCCTTACATCCAAGACCCACTTGGATAATGCAATTACACATAGCACCAACAAAAATATCTCACTTATTCTAACACAAAAATTTTAAAATTATTCCTAAAAATTTGAATTTCCCTACCCCATACTTAAAAATCTACTTTTCCCCCAAAGTATACTTTAAATTAGAGATATAAATATTCCTTGGGGAATATAGGCCTATCTAGTAGAATATTTATAAATCAAGAGGGTCTAGGGACCCCACACTTAGTCTTCGCCATGCTATTAGCTCATGTTTTCGGTACTCATACTTTCCATCAACCTGTGACCCAACAAAAATAAAACCTACTTAAAGTAAAAGATAAAATACTAAAAATAAAACCTAACTTAACTTGGGTTGCATCCTAAGAAGCGCTTTATTTAGTGTCACAGCACAACCTACATCAATATTTTCCTCTACCTTGAGGATATAAATTTTACCCCTACCTCGCATCCATCTTTTTGCTTCACTTATAGGCTGGTGGTTTAAAGATTAAGGATTTTGATTAATGTGTGGTTCATGGTAAACCACTCGACCTTAAAATGATGTGTGGTTTTTGTTGTTTGTCTGGTGCAAAACTAAGAACATAGGATTATTGTTCCTCATCCTCACATTCTTCCACTATTTCAGATGACTCCACCAACATGTCATCATCTAAATAATGTAGAAATTTATTTGAATGAGGCCCAACCTATCCCACTTCAAAATTTACAACTTACTCTTATGCACATTCTTAATTTCAGTCTCAAGAGAAAGATGATAGTTGAATGGTTGAAATTCTTGTGTTTGCTCTACAAATTGACTAGTATCCTCCTTTGCATTTCTCAACCTCAATGAAAATAGTGGTGGTGGTCTCTCCTTAACCTGTTTAGCAGTATTATTTATTGAGTACTTAGAATTTCTTGAATTATCTACAACCGGCTGATGAGCCAACTCTACATCTACCTCCTTAGTTGTCTTTAAAGGCCTTTCATTCATATTCTTACCATTTCTCAAATTTATTGACATTACTTGTTTAGGAGGTCCAATATCACTTGTAACACCACCTTGAGTATTAGTATTTTGTACCTGAAGTATTTTCCCCAACCGATACTCAAACTGCTTATGAAGTACTAGTCGATTTTTAAGTTCAACATCCATCTTTTCTTGGGTGGCCAGGATCTTATTTAACTTCTTCTCTATGTTACTGGCCTGTATGTTTTTCTACTGCTACTAAAACTACTGTTGCTGGTTATTGTTCTACGAAGTGTTTGGTGCCTAACTCTACCACTTTGGGATATAGTTATTACCATAATTTGTCCTTTGAGAATTTCCCACAAACATTACTAACTCAGGATTAGCACCACATATATCTGTAGAGTGATCACTACTGCCACAAACCACACACCAACTTGTGGTCTGCTCCACAGATAGTATAGTATCTACCTCATCTTGTGAATGTTCCATCTATGTGCTTTCATCAAAATTTGGACAAAAAGCCACTCAGTGGGGTCCCCCATAAAAATAATAAGAATTATCATCACTGGAAAATCATCTATCCCGGGCTGACATATCAGAAAATATGATAAACAAAGTAAAAGAAAATAAAAAGAAAAAAATTAATAAACTATGTACAACTCAGTAAAGAAAAACTAAAAATAAGATAGTTTCCTATTTACAAGTCCCCATCAATGGGGCCAAAAAATTGTTGTGCCCAAGCGCACACGCAAGTGTACATGGTCTTACCAAGTGGTAAAGTGGCCCTTTAGAAGCCAAGTGTCGATCCCATGGGGACTTGCTTTAATGAATATAAGATTTTAGTTCACTATTGAGATTAAATTGATGTGGAAGTTGGAAGTAGCCAAAAGAGTTTGTGAGTTGTAAACTGAAATTAAAGTAAACAATGCAAAAAAGAAAATTTCTTAGACAATCAATAAGAAGAAGCCCAGCGTTAAGGCTATACAAACAATCATACTAAGCTATTGAACTTAATTATTTAGATTACATATCTGTGTTGTAGATTCATGAGGTCGATATTATCATCAGTCTCTCGAGCCTCTAATCACCTATCTAACTTATCCACAAGTACATCATTGAGCGGGAATGTGAGAAATAAACTAAATGTATTTATATTTCATCTCATAGTGAACCAAATAGGTCACATAGGTATATCTCTATACTAAAAAATGAAAATTACAATCTTTATTCTATAGAAAATTTAATATTATTATTTTATAGATATTATTATATAGACACTTTAATCTTACTCTATTTATCCCCACATTCTATCCTCTTATTCCCTCTTTCGAGTTTACAAAGATAACAACGGATGTATTATAAGGGTCTCGAATCCTTAACATTGTTATAACAATGGTAAATAAACAACCTAATATTATAAGAAACCAAAACCTAATTAATTCAAAGTAATAGTAATTAGTTTCTTGGCCTTAACCCCGAAAAGGGGGTGTTTAGCTACTCATGGACATAGTCATAATCACCACAAATGAATACAAGATAAAACCCATAAATAAACTAAATTAAAATAATAAAAATCCTATTTGAAGTTTTTTCCAGCCCATATCCAAGTTTCAAATCCTTCCAATGTGTTTAGCCTCATGTTTAAGTGTCCTATTTGTAGGAGGTCAAATCTGTCGAAATTAGACTAGGGTCTGCGTCGCGCCCTCTATCAAGGTAGCTAGGATCTGAGACGTTACCTAATAAAGGGTACACACTGTGTGGGGTACATTATTAATCTATATATGTTTTTCACTCACCCCATTTCAGTTGCATGGGTCTGTGACGTGCCATGAGTTTCCAAAGTGTCCATTTTATGTCAAGTTTGTTCTTATGCTTTCATTAATCCATTTCAAGACTTTTTGTGTAGTTTAAACTTTATTTAAAGATTTTATATAATTAATATATCATCATAATTAACTCAAAAATCATCCTATATCATTAAACACCACAAATTAGAGCTCAAAACAATACAATCATCCAAGACGACGAACTAGAAACTTAAGCTAAGAACTACTTTTTCCCTTTTAATCTTTAACTTAGTGTTTTGACTCTTGGCTTGATTCAATTAAACATTAAACACTATAAAAAAGTTTTTCCACACATAATTACACAATAATATCATTTGAAACTCATTATACGCATTAGAGTCCATCAAGATCACTAGAACAACATCTAGCTCAAGTTAATAACACTAGTTTTCTTGTTTGAACTGTAAGTGACCAATTTTAGTCCAAAATTATTTTAAATACACATTAAACATTTTAATAAAGTAATTGAATAGTTATATGCTTATTTATATCATTATAAACACATTAAGCACACAAAAAGTCCCCAAAATAAGGCTAAATAAGCTCGAATAACAACAGTGGGGTGCGTAAATCCACCTCAGATCAGCAAGCTATTATCGGTATGAAGATAACAATTAGTAATGTCTTAATGTTTGACTACTAAAATTGATGGTTGGACTATGTGTTATATTTTTTTACTGGGCAATAACGAGAGTTGTGTTAGCTGGCCGTGTAGGTGTGAGTTCAAATGACTGATATTAGAAACTCATGTTTGCTGACATGAGGGTTGGTCTTAATGACCATGTAATTGTGGGGTAAAAGGAAATAACCTAAGTATGTATTATTATAGATGGTGAAGGATACAAAGAAATCCTCGGTCATCTATGATATCTTTGATTCATGTGGGTAACACGTATTGGGCCCATTCAGAGGGTAACACTGGACCCATCTAGCCCATTGGTGGATTTATGATGATAAATCTACACAAACTCAGGCTAAATTTTTAAATTTCATGCTAAGCTTACTCTTTTCCAAAGCATTATATATATATGTATATGCATGGATGTGTACGTGTCCTTAAGTTTGACTTGGTTTGAATTGATGGCATTATCTTATCCTTATCCTTAAGTTACATGCTAGCATTAACCCCAATAATTATTTTTGAATATTGTATCCCCACACGATACAGGAACTAGCCACACTTCTACCTCTCCTATACTTTGATTAGGATTCGAGATCAACACATGAGTCAGACTGAAGTGGTGAGCTTTCATACTTTGAAAGGCCCTATTTCATTCTATGAATTTCTTTAGTCTTTACTATTTTATTTGGTTTTAGTTTTGGCTATGGTCGAGGCATATCCCGATTTGATATTTTTTGGATTTGATTAGAGGCTTTGTTGGACTTCTTTAAACATGGGCAATATCGATGTCGGTATCAATATCGATACTAGTATTGGTTGTTTTTTTGGTTGTTGGTGGTTGGTTTTTGTTATAAAATTATCATAATGTCTTTAAATTGATATTCTCTTATATTGGTATGTGTTTAAACTTCATCTAACATGGGGTATAAAGAGGTCATTAGTTGGGTATAGGGGTGGTATCTGGTCTTTATTGAACTTGAGATACCCAACATGGCTTGGACTTAGTTCAGGTCGTGTTAGATTGGTATCAGAGCAATGGGTTGATGTTTAATTGGGTGACTACAAAGATGTGTCAAGTAGAGTCTCTTTTATGGGTATGTAACATGCCACACTAATAAGGGAGAGGCTACGGGGAACTTAGAAATATTTCCCTTTCTTATTAATTTAATTTGAGCAGTAGAGTCTAATATCTTGAGTCTATCTAATTCTCATTTGTTTACCTTTCAGATCATGCCTCCAAGAAGATCTGATGTCCACGGGAACTCTTTTATCCAGTCTGAGGATAATGTGGATAGAACTCATCCTGATCTAAGAGTTCAGACTCGGTCTAGGGTAGCTATTTCTGATTGCCTCAATGGAGCTCCACGGGTTCCTCTTTTTCCTCCTCAAGAATATTGAGTGGATATATCTAATGCAGAATTTCTCTAGTCGATTCACTTTCTTACCTGGTTGGTAACCTATCAGACTGAGCGGGTTGCTTCAGTTAGTCCATCCTCTAGGGCCATTAGAGTTGGCCAATTTATGATATTGAGTTCTCCTACTTCCACTAGTTCTAAAGTTAAAGAAGACCCTCAATACTTCATTGATGAGATAGAAAAGATTTTGTATGTGACATATGCCACTAATATGGAGGGTGTGGAGTTTGCCATATATCAACTAAAAGATGTGGCGTACCAATGGTACAAGGAATGGGACCAGTCTAGGGGCGTTGATGCTGAGTTTACTTTATGGGATAATTTCTCTCGTGCTTTTTAGACTGCTTCTTTCCACAACAGTTGAGGGAAGAAAAGGCAGAAGAGTTTGTTAACCTGGATCAAGGCAAGATTTCAGTCAAAGAGTATGCCTTGAAGTTTCATCAGTTATCTCGGTATGCCCCAAAGTTGGTGTCTAACATGAGGGCTAGAATGAGAAAGTTCATATTTAAGTTATCTCAAGGCATGATTCTAGAGAGTAATGCAGCCTTTTTAAACAAAAATATGGATATTTCTCAACTTGCGGTTTATATGCAAAAAGTCAAAAAAGAGAAAAAGAAGCATGATAAATTTGAGGAGAGGTAGAGTAAGAAGTTTTGCTATTTGGATAAGGGTAAAAGTCAGTAGGAAGGTGGTAGAAATGGTAAAAAGTTGTATAAGAAGAAGTGAGAAAATTTTGGGTCCTACTCAATGGCTAGTGCTCAGTGGTTATAGGGTAGAGGGTGCCCAATCTCAGGCTGGTGAGGCTAAGTCAACTACATTATACCTTTTTTATAGGTTTTGTTATCGATTGTATCATGGATTTTATAATGAGGGCAGAGATAAGTTTTTCAAATATTGTCAGCCAGGGCATATGTTGGGGAACTGTGCTGTGGGTATGGTTGCTTCTGGATTTAACACTGGTCAAAACCATCTCTATGCTCTCACTACCCATCAGAAGTTTGAGGTATCTCCTGATGTCATTACTGGTATGTTGAAATTCTTTTCCCGTGATGTGTACTATTTACTTGATTTGGGGTCCATTCTTTATTATGTGACCCCATTTATGGATGTGCATTTTGGTTTTGGTCCCAAGTGTATTTCATACCTTTTTTCTATTTCTACCTCAGTAGGTGACTCTGTGGTGACTAGAAAAGTCGGTAGGGGTTGTGTGGTATCAGTTGATGGTAGAGAAACTCTGGTAGATCCAATAGAGTTAGACATGGTTGATTTTGATATCATATTGGGGATGGATTTGTTTCACTCATGCTATGCCTTATTAGATTGTTGAACTCATAAGGTCATGTTTAAATTCCCTAATGAGTCGGTCATTGAGTGGGAAGGGGGTTCTCTAGCACCTACCAAAAGGTTTATATCGTATCTTAGAACCCAAAAATTAATTTTAAGATGTATCTTTACCACTTGGTCCGAGTTAAAGATTTTAACTTGAAAAGTCCTTCATTACATTTTGTTCTCATGGTTAATGAATTCCCTAAGGTATTCCTTGATGATCTTCCTGGTGTCCCTCCCGATAGGGAGATTGATTTTTAGATTAATCTTGTTCTAGACAATCGTTCGATCTATATTCTATAGTATAAAATAGCTCCAGAGGAGTTAAAATAGCTTAAGGACCAATTAAAGGACCTTCTAGATAAGGTATTCACCCATCCTAGCGTGTCCTAATAGGGTGTATTGATATTGTTTATGTATAAGAAGGATGGTTCACTTCAAATATGTATGGACTATTGGCAATTGAATAAGGTGATGATAAAAAATAAGTACTCTCTTCTAAGGATAGATGTTTTTTTTATCAGTTACAAGGTGCTAAGATTTTATACAAGATTCATCTTCGGTCTGGGTATCATCAATTAAAGATTAGGGAGGCAGATATCCCTAGGACTGTCTTCAAAACCCAGTACGGTCATTTTGAATTTTTGATGATGCCTTTTGGATTGACCTATGCCCCGACGACATTTATAGACTTGATGAATAGGGTGTTCCATCAGTTTCTGGATTTGTTCATCATTGTATTCATAGATGATATTCTAGTGTACTCCAAAAGTGAGGCGCATCATGCTGATCAGTACTGCATTGTGTTACAGACCTTGAAAGATTAGCAGTTGTATGCTAAGTTCTCTAAGTATGAGTTCTGATTGAGTGTTTTGATTTATTTGGGTCACGTTGTATCTAGTGAAGGAATCATGGTGGATCCAAAAAAGGCTTAGGTGGTTAAGAAGTGGCCTAGACCCACAACTCCGATCGATATTTGGAGATTCTTGGGCTTATGCAGTTATTATAGGAGTTTTGAGGAAAGTTTCTCTTTTGTTGCATCCACTTTGACTAAATTGACTTATAAGAAGGGAAATTATCGTGGTCTAATGCTTGTGAGTAAGTTTTGAGAAGTTGGATGATAAGTCTATTTCAACTCCTATTTTGACTGTGCTTGAAGGGAATGATAGATTTATGATTTATTATGATGCTTCTCGTATAAGATTTGGTTGTGTGCTGATGTAGCATGGTAGGGTAGTGGCTTATACTTCTAGGCCTTTAAAAGTTAATGATAAGAATTATCTAACTCATGACTTAGAGTTGTTGGTTATGGTGTTCACATTAAAGATTTGGCGTCACTATTTGTGTGGAGTCCATGTAGATATCTTTTCTAATCGCAAGATTCTGCAATATGTATTTACCCGAAAGGAGTTGAATCTTAGGATAAGGAGGTGTCTTAAGTTGCTAAAAGATTACGACATGAGTCTCCAGTATCACCCAGGTAAAGCTAATATGGTTTTTAATGGTCTTAGCAGGTTATCTATGAGGATTCTAGCTCATGTGGATGAGGAAAGGCGGGAATCGGTGAAAGATATTCACTATTTTTCCAACCTTGGAGTGTGTCTCTTAGACTCTGAGGATGGTGATTCGTTTGTGCAAAAGGTGGTGAAGTCATCCCTTAATGAAATAAAGGAGAAACAAGTACTAGATCATGTCTTAATGAAGATTAAGAGGAATGTGGGACAGCAAAAGGTAATAGTTTTTTAGATTGGTGGTGATGGTATCTTGAGGTACCAAGGCTGGTTATGGGTTCTCGACATAGATGGATTATGAGAGAGGATATTGTCTAAGGCTCATGAATCACATTATACTATTTATCTTGGTTTGACAAAGATGTACCGTGATCTTAAGGACATTTATTAGTGGAAATATATAAAGCAAGATGTAGGCAATTTTGTGGCCAAATGCATAGTGCGTTAACAAGTGAAGGTTGAGGGACTTATGGCTCGGAGGTTTGTATCAAGAGATTGAGTTGCCAGTATAAAAGAGGGAGATAATTAATATGGATTCCATTATCGTTCTTCCTCGGTATCAGAATTAGTTTGATTTGGTTTGGGTTATCATGGATAGGATGACTAAGTCTGCTCACTTCTTGCCAGTGAGGACTAATTATTCAGCAGAGAACTACCCTAAGTTGTTCCTCCAAGAGATTGTGAAATTGCATGGGGAGCTTGTTTCTATCATGTAAGATCATGGTACTCAGTTCTCATTACACTTTTGGCATTTATTTAAGAGTGGTTTGGGAACTAAGGTGAGCCTTAGTACTGCCTACTACCTGCAGATGTATGGGAAAGCAGAAATGATTATTCAGATATTGGAAGGTATACTTTGAGCTTGCGTGATTGACTATGGTGGTAGTTGGGTTAAACATTTGCCTCTTATAGAGTTTGCGTATAATAATAGCTACCACTCTAGTATTGGGATGGCTCTGTTTGAGACGTTGTATGGTAGAAGGTGTAGATCTCCTATCGGGTGTTTTGAATTTGGTGAGGCTATAATGATTAGCTCAGATTTGGTTCACCAAGAGATGGAGAAGGTGAAGGTGATTCGAGATAGACTGAAAGCCTCCCAAATTCGCCAAAGTCCTATGTGGATATAAGGCATAGGGAATTAGTATTTGAGATTGGCGATTGGGTATTCTTAAAGGTGTCATCCTATGATGGGGTAATGCAATTTGGGAAAAAGAAGAAGTTTCTTCCCCGATATGTTGGCCCTTACATGGTCTTAAAGAGGGTTGGTAGAGTTACGTATAAGTTGGAGTTGCATGCTCGTTTGAGTTCCATTCACCCTGTGTTCCATGTGTCAATGTTGAGGAAGTGTGTGGGTGATCCAGCGTTGATTGTGCCTATCAAGGATAGTGGTATTTTAAATTCCTTATATTATGAGAAATTCCCTACTAAAATTTTTGATTGGCAAGTTCATCAGTTGCGGATGAAGGACACAACTTCGGTAAAGGTTCTACGGAGGAACCACAAGGTTGAAGAGGCTACTTGGGAAGCCAAAGAGGACATGAAGTCCAAGTATCCATTCTTTTTATCCGATTAGGATAATTATGCCTACGATATATGATATTCTTAACATCTTTGTTTTCTAACTTTGTTAAAGGAAAGAGTAGAGGTATATGGATTCCAATCATGCTAATAATGCTCTTGACCCATCATTCAAGGATGAATGATCTAAGAGGCAGAGAATTGAAAAACCCTGGATATTCTGGCCTTGAAAAATCCTTGAGCTTTGAGCTCACTACCTTGGTTACGACTTGACCCCATGTGTCGTAGGGTGTCCTGATACGTCAGGTGACCCTAGTTGTAAGGTGACCAGTGAAGGGTATTCAAGTTTTTGTTCTGGGTATGACATAAGGGAACGAGTAGTAAAGATGCCTTACGAGTTATTAGGATGATTCATAACCTAATTATGTAATCTTGTGGCATGATTCTGCTCAGAGTACGAGTGGCTCACTACAATCCATAAGGATATGTTATGAGTAGTAAGGTGTAATCATAGGGTGTCCAATGTAAGTCTAATTTGGGTTTTGTGTTGACTACGACTAGACCCTACGAGTCGTAGGGTCTCATTTTGGGTTGGTTTGTTAAGTCATAAGGTAACAGTGTAGGGTGCCTTAGTGGTACTGCCTTGGTTACGACTTGTGGTGACGATTCATAAGGAGTGGCTATGAGTCAAGGGTTGACTCATAATAAAAGTCAAAACTTTTTCAGTTTTTTAAGTTTAGGGCATTCTGCACATTTTCCACTTTAACCTTTCTGACCCCATAACTTAAAGCCTTCCTTGGGGCTAAATTATCACATCATTCCCTATAAAATCCTCCCAAATTCTATCTCAAACACTCAGTTCAAGTTAGGGCTAGGGTTTCAAAGAAAACGATCATCTAGGGTTCTGAGGATGCCTTATTCTCTAAATATCTTGGTGTGTTAGGCATGTTATTCTTCCCTCATTGTCAATTTTGTAAAAACTTGTGATTTAAAGTTTTGTTCATAAGATATTGATGTTGGGTTTTGAACTATGGGTTGAGGGTTTTTGATATAAATTGTTTAAATGCTTTTCATGATATCTATGAAACTATTGTGCTTAAATTTATGATTGGTAAATGCATTGGAGTGTATGGGAATGGTGGATGGAAATATGGGTAGAACAAAATCCCCAAATTAATTGGTTTAGTATGGAAATTGGTACAACGTCAGCCCACTTGCATACTTGATTTGGTTTATGCATTATTACTTGGTTTGGTTTGTTTCTTGAAACTAATGCTTAGAATAAATTGTTAATTGGTTAAGGATGGTTTCGAAAACCTTGTAGGGTACATAAGAATCCCTTAAGTAACTTTTAACAATGGTGTCTACGGGGTAAATAGAAATCCCCTAAGTGTTGGCTAATGAAATTGCTTACAAGCTATGGTCGGTATGATGATACCATCTAATAATGCCTTACTCCTGAAATTGGTGGTTGGATTATGTGTTACATGTTTTAACTGGGCAATAATGGGAGTTGTGTTAGCTAGCCGTGAAGGTGTGAGCCCAAAGGACTGATACTGGAAACTCATGTTTGCCGACATAAGGGTTGGTCTTGATGACCTAGTACTTTTGGGGCACAAGGGAATCCCCCAAGATTATATTGGTATATATGTATTATCGAGGGAAAGGGTATAAAGGAATCCCCGATCATCTATGATATCTCCAATTCATCCAGCTAACACGCACTGAGCTCGTTCAGCGGGTAACACTGGACCATATAGCTTGTGGGTGGATTTGTGATGGTAAAGCTACACAAACTCAGGTTAAAGTTTTAAAGTTTATGCTAAGCATGTTCCCTATCCCAACATTATACATGTGTGAGTGTACATGGATGTGTACATGTGCTTTGCTTTGACTTGGTTTGAATTGATGTAATTATTTTATCCTTATCCTTGAGTTACATTTTAGCGTTTACCCAACTAACCATCTTCGAACATTGTATCCCCACACGATGCAGGAGCCGACCATACTTCTACCTCTTCTGCAATTTGGTTAGGATTTGGGATCAGCTCATAAGTCAGACTGAAGTGGTGAGCTTTCATACGTTGAAGGACCCATTTCATGCTATGGATTTCTTTATGTTTTTACTATTTCATTTGGTTTTTGTTTTGACTATATTTGGGGGCATGTCCCGACTTGATATTCTTTGGTTTTGATTAGAGGCTTTGTCAGACTATTATGGACATGGGAGGTATCGGTGTTGGTATCGATATCGGTATTGGTATTGGTTGGTTTTTTAGTTGTTGGTGATTGGTTTCGGTCATAAAATTATCATAATGTCTTTAAATTAATATTCTCTTATCTTATCATATGTTCAAAATTGATCCAATATGGGGTGTAAGAAGGTCAATGGTTGGGTATTGGGTTGGTCTATGGTCCTGGTTAGACTTAACATACCCAACAGCCCAAGCCCTTGTTTGGGTCATGTCATCTATCCATATGGTTTTCTATGTTTTGATTTTGAAGAAGTGCATGGGTGACCCTTTCTTGGTAGTTCCCTTGGAAAGTGTGAGTGTCTCAGATTGCTTGTGTTATGAGGAAGTCCCAATTGAGATTTTGAATCGACAAGTCTGCTGGTAGCAAGCAAAGGATGTGGCTTTGTTAAAGGTTCTATGGAAGAACCAAAAGCATAAAGAAGCTACTTGGGAAGCCAAGGAGGACATGAAGTCCAAATATCCATTCTTTTAGCCCGCTTTGGATAATCGCGCTTGAGGTATGTGTATACCTTTATATTTTTGTTTTCTGACTTTGTTAAAGGAAATTGTGGTTCCCTTGATATCATTGTTTTCTGTCTATGTTAAAGGTAAGTTTGGTTGTCTTTGGAGTCAAATCGTTCTAATAAATGCCTTGTCCTATCATTCAAGGATAAATGATCCTAAGGGGGAACTATGCAATACCCTGGATTCTTGGTCCTTGAAAGATTTCTAAAATTTTATCCTCACTGTCTAGACTACGACTCCCCCTATGAGTCTTAGGGAGTCTTTAAAAGTCTCAAGACTCTAATCATAGCCTGACTAGTGTATGTGGATAAGTTTCCTATCCTGATTATGAGTGGCTTCCAATGAGTCATAAAGACTCCATATGAATCACATAGTTCAAATCATAAACTGACCAGTGTGAGGCACAAATGGTTCTGTTTTGGATACGACTTGGACCCTATGAGTCATAGGGTCAGGATATGAGTCGTATGATATGAGTGATAGATTCAACAGTATGTGTTCCTAAAGACACTGTCTTGACTACGACTCGAGGTATCGAGTCGTAAGGTGTCTCAACGTGTCGTCATGAGACCCATAATGACTGGCGATAATTTTTCAGATTTTAAGTTGAGGGCACTTTGGAAATTTTCCCCTTTACCTACTTAGTACTGACTTATGTTATTGCATTACATAAATGATAAAATAATTAACATGGATTTTAAAAGCCTTGTTGGCTATTATTTGAGTTAATGAACAAAGGGGGGTCGAGGCATTCCCCTAATTTAAATTGATAAACTAAAGGGGGTCGAGGCATTCCCCTAAGTTAATATGATTGTTATCACATAGTGATAAGCTTGCAAGTGTAAGGGTTTGACGATACCCATTATATGCCTTAACGGTTGGTTCATGGGTCAATAAATGAATTATGTGAAACTTTCTTTAAATTGGGCTTAATAGTGGTTATGTAGCTAAGCCGTGAAGGTGTGGGTTTTGGATGACTTATACTAGAAAATCGTATTTTCTGACATGAGGTTTGGTCTAGATGACTTATGTGCGTGGTTCACACTATTGATATATTTGTATCTTGGACTGATGTGAGTTTTGGGAATTCCCTAGTGTTCCATGACACCTCCGGTTAGTACGACTAACATATGCTGGGCCCTTTCAGGAAGGGGAGTTGAACCCATATAGCTCGTGGGTGGCTGTTTATGACGGTTGAGCTACATAGTCCAGGATAATGTTCTACTTCATGTTAAATCTTGTTCCTATCCCGGCATGACATGGTATATATATATGTGTGTGTGTGTGTGTGTATGTATATATATACATATATATATATATACATATATATATATATATGTATGTATTTTTATATATATGTATGTATATATATGTATGTGTATATATGTGTATGTATATATATACATGTATGTATATATATGCATATCTATATATATATGTGTATGTGTGTGTGTGTGTGTATGTATATATATACATATGTATGTTTATATATATATATGTCTATATATATATCATTGGATCTGAATGATTTTGAATTGTAGATCTTGGCATTATATTTTCCCTTATCCCTAAGTTTCATGCTAGTGCTCAACCCACTAACCATCTCCGGACGTTGTATCACCACGTGATGCAGGCATTGGAGATACTTCTACTTTTTCTATGCAGTGTTAGATGGACCGGCTCCGTTTGTCGATCATTGGTAGTGAAGTGGTGAGCTTCCATTCTCCAGAAGACTTGGCTATTTCATCAGTTTCCTTTCATAAACTAGAATTAAAGAGTTCACATTATCATTTCATTGTCATAGTCGGGGGGCATATCTCAACTTGGATTGGTTTTGGTTTTGTTAGAGGATTTGTGGATATTAATGTGGATTGGGTTGTGATGATTGAAAGTTGTCTCGAGTTATTATTCTTTATCTTGTTATATGTTTGTATTTTAGCTACTATTAGTGTCACGACTAGAACTAGGGCCTGGCCGTGATGGACATCCCGAACCATGAATGCCCGGACGTTCTACTCTATCTGATCTGTTAATAATGCACAACATTCATATAATAAAAGCAAAGGCAAAATTATAATCTAATAAGGAAACATGGTCATATCCTGATTCAGTTTAACCATACGGAATAAAACTCAAAATTCAACTAATCAACTTCTGGAACAGTCTGCAAAATCTCTACTACCTAATCTAAAGATAACTGTCTGAAAAGCTGGGAAAAGTCCCCCCAGTATACCAAAACAAAGGAATAACATAATCTAAAATGACAGGCCTTATGGAACAAAGAAGGCTCACCACTGCACGGATCACTTCTCCCTGGATACTCTACTGATTAGCCGGACCCCTTGACTGAGCCTCTAAACCTGGGAGGTAGGGGGTCAATACAATTGTATTGGTACGCAGAGTAAATCCAAAATAATAATTTTCATTCAACATATATGAGAGAAATTTAAAACATTTCATAAACATATCATATAGTAAGAAATCTCATGGGCATTTCTGAAAGGCTCTGTAAAATCATCTGAACTCTGTGACATTCTTTGTTTTACTTCTGTGCTAGGTTGTATACCCTAAAACTCTAAAATTCCACGAGATATATGGAATCCGCCATTGACTCGGCGGGGAAGCCCCCAACCCAAGTGTGCCATAAGGGTTGGAGTCTCTGACTCTGCTACACCACATGGCCGTTGCCAACATAAAATAATATATTCGGATAAACAAATCATGATTTTGGGTTAAGAGTTACTTGAACTCAAACCTTAATCGGATAACTACCTAACCCTCTTTAACCCCAGTTTTAACTCTTTAAAACATGCATTCTCTGAAATCAAACTCTGAAAAATATACTCTGTTACGACATACATATCTATGGTATCGTCATACCATTGACTTGTAAGTCCATCTCTGAGCCATTATTGGTATATTACACTCTCTGTTTCCAAAACATAAATTTGAGACCACCATATCAAAAAATTCTTTCAAAGAACTCTTTATTTAATACTCATGTAAACACATATATGCAACTCCCTTTATCAAACTTCCAATAATGCAAGGTGTCCACATCAAAGCTCTTGATCTCATGCAAATCTTTAATTTTTAACAAAATATATTTACATCAAGAAACTCCCTCTCATAAATCTCTAAATCATGCTCAAAATACTATGGTATTTGAGTAAACTATTTTCACGCCGTGAATCATGCATTTCAATCAATCACCATAAGATCATAAATATAATGTTATCACAAGAGAGGGATTTTCATTATTTGTGCTCTCAAACAAATCTTCAATTTTAAGTTTCATACATATAATTATATGTGTAAATCAATATAAGGGAATAAGGACTAAAGGCAAAAATAAGAATATCATTAAACATGTATAAAGCATAATAAAATCATGAATCTTAAAACCCTTTTAACAAATTCATGCTTGATGATTTTTAAAATCATAATTGGGTATTTTCAACAAGACCATGTAGTTTTAGGATAAACCCCATGTACCTTGAATTATGAACTTTGTGACTGATTCTTAAAGCCTACGGTTTGGGGATTCTAAATCTACACTCAGATTTGAAAACCCACGATTGAATCTTGAGTTAATTGGGTTTTTAGTTTGAAACCCTAGAGAGTGTTCTTGTAAAATTTTGAAGAAAGTATGGATAATATGGTCACTTGGAGTATAATCCCGTGTTTAAGCTGATAAGGGGGTGGTGGAAAATACCTAATATTCCCTTAATGAGACAGAATAAAATATAACTGAGAGCCTAATTTTATGGGCCACCGCAATGCACCACAATCGCGGTAGCTCACTGGAAATTGACGAATGGGATTCTTAGGGTCATCGCAATGCGGAGCTATCGCATTGTTCCACTGGTCGAGACCTGGAACTTCTACGTGACGCACCAAAATCATGCTAGGCTACTAGAATTTGACAATTGTTAAATGGACCTCCTCCGCGACGCACCAAGTACTAAACTGACGGTGTTTTTTTCGACTAGGACTTAAATTAGCCATAATTTCTTGCCCGGGTATCGGATTTGGTCAGATCATAAATCGGCAGAAAGCTTATCAATTTTCCCATGTTATAAAAAGTCGAAATTAGAAAAAATTAATTTTATAGTCTTTTAATCTAAGAGTATATTACCACGAGCTAACTAATGGACGATGCGAGGTGTTACATTATCACCCCCTTAGGATCATTCATCCCCAAATTATGGCGCGGGGCATAGAAAAACATGATTCCAAACATACTAAGGACATAAAAGAATAAGACAAGGATTGTACCTTCCATTTCGTCATTCACCGGATCAAATAAGTTTGGGTATCTATCTCTTATGTCATCTTCTGATCCTAAGTTGCTTTCTCAACTTTTTGATTTTTCCACAGCGCTTTAGCCAAAGTTATCTCCTTGCTCCTCAACTTTCTAACTTTAAGATCTAATATTGCAATAGGTTCCTCTCGATAGGATAAGGAGTCTGTCACTTTTACCTCCTTTATAGGCCACACTAATGTGAAATACCGGATGAACAGATCCCAAAATTACAGGCAACTCTAACTCATACGCAACCCTACCTATCCTTCTCAAAACCTGGTATGGCCTTATATAGCGAGGACTCAGCTTACCTTTCTTCTCAAATCATATAACTCCTTTTATAGAGGAGACTTTGAGAAATACCCAATCACCAACTTCAAATTCTATCTCTCTTCTTCAAACATCAGCATAGGATTTTTGTTTACTCTGGGCTATTTTATGTTTTTCTTTAATAATTTTCACGTTCTTCATTGCTTGATGAACAAGATCAGGCCCAAACAACTGGGTCTTACCAACTTCATACCACCTTATCAATGATCTACGTCTTCTCCCATACAAAGCTTCAAATGGATCCATCTTAATACTGGCATGGTAGCTGTTATTATAAGCGAACTCTATCAATGGTAAGTGATATACTCAACTACCTTTGAATTCAATTACGCAAGCTCTCAACATATCTTCAAGGGTCTGAATAAAAACGTTCGGCTTGCCCATCCATATGAGGGTGGAAAGCCGTACTCTGGTTCACTTGGGTACCTAAACCCCTCTGGAAAGATCTTCAGAACTATGAAGAGAATTATGTACCTCCGTCAGATATGATGGATACAGGTGCTCCATGCAAATGGACTATCTCCTCGATGTATAACTTGGCGTAGTCATCTCCCGAATAGTTGGTTCTCAAAGGCAGAAAGTGGGTTGACTTGGTCAGACAGTCTACAATTAGTCAAATAAAATCATACTGGTTTTGGAACCTCGAAAGTCCAGTGATAAAGTCCATATTGATCATCTCTAACTTCCACAAGGGCAAAGCTTTCAGTTGGGAGGTATCACCTACTTTCACTTGTTGATAATTCAAACACTTGGGAACAAAGTTAGCCACATCACGCTTCATAATACTACACCAATTTATGGTTTATAGATCATGATACCTCTTAGTAGAGCCTGGGTGAACAACATACCTCAAAGTGTGAGCTTCATCAAGGATCCTCTTTCGTAACCCATTTAATATCTCAAAATTCCATCACCACCAATTTCAAAAGACATTACCCTCTATTGACCCACATATTTCTTGATCTACATCAAGATGGGATCTTCAATCTGCTTTTCTTTAGCTTCAGCACAATGGGAAGACTTAGCTATCTCATGAATAACCACTCCCCCATCTTCGGAATCCGAGAGTTGCACTCCTAGATTTACAAGTCGGTGAATATCCTTCACTATCTCCCTCATGTCCTTCATAACCTAAGCATGATCAAAACCTCAGCAAAAGAACTACTCAAATCAACCAAACTCTGTGTCGAAATATGGAGAGGGAGTCTCAACCCTTGAATGAAATACCTAACCTGCTCATACTCGATCTTCATGATAGTTGAGCATGTCTAGCCAAATAATGAAACTAAGCCTAATAATCTAGAATAGTCATGGAAACCTACTCTAACATCGAGAACTAATCCCACAAATAATCCCTATGACAACGAGGCATATACTTCTCTAAGAAGACCTTAGATACCTGAGCCCATGTCAATGAAAGTGGTCCAACTAGCCTTGAATCAAGATGACATCTCCACCAGTGTTAAGTAGTCAAATCCAACTAAAAAATCATGTAATCCACACAATGATTCTCAGTAGGTCCAAATTATGAAGCCTATCCTCGCAAGCAATTGAGAACTCATAAACATCTTCTCCCGGTGTACTTGAAAAGCTATGAGGATCCAATCTAAAAAATCTACGCAACACCTTCTGCTCCTTAACAAGCATAATACACTAGGCAACCACTACTGAGTAACTATTGACTGAGAAACCATTGGTGCAAGAGGGACCACAATGATAAAAGTCATAGCTATAGGTTGTACCACAACTATAGGATGTACTTCAACCTTAGTACCACTCAAACTGCAGACTATACACCATCAGACGATGCATCACCAACCAATCCCAAGAGATAAAGCAATACATCCCTAAGCAATAAAGTAGAAATAAGCCCTGGCAGATTCTAGGCTGGTCACTATCCTACTGCTGACTGGGGCAGAAGAATCTCTAGCTCAAAAGTAGGAATAGGTTCTGATAAAGGCCCCTATCCTAATCCCTGGAAGGGGATACATCTCTAGGCTATCCTCAACCCCTAGGTCATCCAAAAATTATAAGAGGATCCCTATTTATGAACTCAAGGACCTCATCTCATGTAGTGGTAGCACGTGTCCTAGCCATTTGCAAAAGAGTGAAACCAAAGGAATCTTTAGAAACCAACTGAGACATTTAGCACAAAATGAGTGAAAGAACTAAAACTCTCCTAAAATGTCATATAACCTCCTAAAGATAAGAAAAAAATATCATTATTCTGACCCACGAGACTCTACTTGGAACTTGCTCTTGTACCAAAAATACTGGTGAACCTAGCGCTTTCATATCAATATGTTACAACCCAATTTATGAGTCATAATGGCACCTACTTTATTCCACAGGTAGGTAAGCCAAACTATAGCTCAGAGATAGAAGCAATGGGATAATTTGGTGGTGAAAAAACACCAAAATTTAGAAATTTGCAAGTAAAGAGTTATAAGAATAATTCAACCAATAATAATAGTATGAAAGATAGATAAGATAAAATAATATCCCATGACCTAAAAATGATAGTACAAGAGCCACTAGAAAATATGAACAAAAGTTATATAATAGTCAATATACATTAATCTCGAATAATGAAAGACTAAGCAAAGTAGAAGAAGAAAAAAGGGCAACTTTGGCTCTAGGAGCTCACCCTACCTATGAACTCTAAGCAACAGGATCGTAACAGCAACAATGACCACTAATACTCAAATCTGAACCAAAAGGTACAAAAGTGTAGTATGAGTATCAAAGCCATGTTTACTTAGTAAGCATAATCGACCGACTAAGCTAAATCATAATATAAGTACAATAAAAATTAAATATAAATAATCTAAGTTAAGGTAGAAAGGAAAACCTAGAATGATGATCCAAATACTATAAATGAGTAAATAAATAATGCAAAATATTAATAATATAAAGAAGAAAATACTATTACTACAAAACTAGACCCCATAAGCAGTAAGTGTGGAAAAGTTAAAAACCCACTGCGAGACCCTATAATACAAAGGGTGCAACGAAAGAAAGTAAATAACAAAATTTCATTAATTAACCATAACTCAAGTCATAACCGTGAATCCATCCATGCCATAACATACCATAAATAAAATCTCAATGCCAAACACAAACCAGAACTCAATATCACCATTATTTGCTAGACTTGAACAAAATTTAATATAATCAATAAATCACTGGTCGTGAATCATAACTCATATCATTGATTGACGAACTTGAAGTGGAACTTAATATTAATAAATCGCCGAACTTGCTATAGAACTAACAGTAACTCCCAAGTAGCAATATAGCATAAGTGTCAAGAATATAGTTTCTTCAAATATAATATATACACTACAAAGGAATAATACACCTATTAAGTCTACAAGGAGCTAACAAGTGTCTTGGCCTAAGGTTGGTCGAAGGGGCCCACTTCTAATATTCGAAATCCGTTCTAAGGAAAATTTCTACCCCAAACTAAGCTAAGGTAGCTAAATTTAATTTTATATATTAAATAAGCCACAATTAGCCTTAAGATAGTAATTCTACTTAAACATGAATAACTATGTCAATTATGCCTAATTTATGGTTTCATAATAGTCTAAACAATCCAAATTATACTAATTATATCAATTGTACTTATAAGACCTACTTACCGTCCCATATCTAGAATAATATCATAAATATATTATGAATTAGCTCTTTCTATGAGGAAGGTAAACCTAGCCTAACTGGATGCAAAAGAAAAGCCCGATGAAATCTGCTAAATTACTAATTTCCCCTTATGAGAAGTTTCTGCAAGGTGTCATGCTATCAAAATGATAATATATTCATCAATAGGATAAAGATGGTACCCACATTTCATTTTCATGATTCAGGTCCAAAATTATGTAAAAAATCCCATGAAGGCCCCACTTAAAAATTGCCCTTTCAAAATTGACAATGCATCCCACTCTGCTCGTTGAATATTTACTCTCAAGAATGTGTAATTTTCAAGATCAAATGGTGCTACAATCGACCCACCAATACTCTAGAGATTTTGAGAATTAATAGGGAAATTAACATGGAATTGATGAAATTTACCAAGAATTCAGAGAAAAAATGATTTATTCACACTTACAAACACCTCAAAATCTCCTATCAATGTTTCTCCTAATTTCACACACGTTATAGGGGTTTTCACTCTTGAATTTGTGTAAAAATAGAAGAGAATTAAGGTAAATGGGACATTTAAAGGGTGCCTAGGTGCCGCTTAAGCAGATACTAGGATGCTTAAGCGACTACCGCTTTTGTGGCCAAGTGTCGCTTTAGCGGTATATGATGCCTGCACACCTATTGCTTAAGCGTCATTTGCTTAAGAAGTGAGTGATATTTTTTATCAGCCTTCAGGTGGGCAAGCCTGGTCACTTAAGCGACCAGTTAGATAATTTAGCGGCCCTTCGCTTAAGTGACACAAAGGGCAATTAAGCGCGTACACCAGCTGGAGGGAGACTTGGTATTTTTCCAAGTATCTAGTGATACCTCGGGATTCATTCAGAATACTATGTTGGAAAATAAACTACACTACCCTATCAAATTTGATGTTCCAGACTTAATAGTGTAGTCAAAATTTCCATTCAAGGTTGTTCGATGAAAAGTGGGTCCCAAACCCAAGAGCCATTTTTCTTAGGTACCAACCAATAGCCAAGACTGAGTCTGGAAGCATGTGAAAAATTTATGTTTCAGAGCTGTTGGACCCATCATAATTGCCATACAAGGTTGTTTGCCTATTCTAATCAATGAAAACTTTATAATAGGAAATTAGTTCTAAAAACCAAATGAATATTCTAGTAACTAAATGGTTAGCTCTAACAAGTCATAAAGGACTTGAGGCAGCTATAGGAAACTCTACATAGCTAAAATAATCAGAAAATAACCTAGAGGGTCATTACACTAGTATTTTACTTATGGTTGTAGTGGCTCTTGTAATGAGCTTACCAGGTCTGGGATTTATTCTCCCTCTCTTGTGCAATATGTCATGTATATATATATATATGTATCTATGTATTTCTATGCATCTGCTTATATTATTGTTGTATTTATTTCTTTCCTATTTTCCTTACGTTTTGCCTATTAGCCCATTACTTATTATTTTGGGCTATGACTTGTCTTCCCTACTAGTAAGATAAAATAGGTGCTATCATGACCTAAGAAATAGAATCATTACAACTTGGAATCAGATCCAGGTTTCATCGATATTTTCTATGCAACAACCGATCTTTAGTAGAGTCCCTTAGATTAGTACAAATATGTATGTATCCTATCTTCTAGAGGCTACAAAATATTCATATAAAAGTCTCATTTTCTTGTTTCACTTTTGTGCATTGTATTTGCATTAGTTTCTAAAATTATTTTTTGTTTCACTCTTTCACAGATAGTTAGGATGCGAAGTACCATAGCCGAGGGTCTGGACCTCGGGTTAGCCTTTAGAGCTCTAGTTAGATTAAGAGGTTAACCCTAAGGTTGAGGGTAGGTTAGGGATATAACCCCAGTTCGATATTAGGCTAAAAAGCCATCTCTAGATCCTATTATTTCTCTTAAGCCTGAGAAAGATCTAGATTTTTCATTGCCATAACAGTAGTTGGGCCAAGGGCAGCCCAGGCCCTACCCAAGTTTATATCGTCTTTAGTTTTTCGTGATGCATTGGTCCATTTATTGGTCTACTAATCAATGGATCTCAACCAACAACACAGAGCAGTATTGATTTAGGAGAGCAACCTATAATTATAGCTTTTAGAGCAGAGGTTATACCAACACTAATAATCACACTACTGGTAATAGCCCAACCAGTTATGTCTGTGGAGAAGTAGAAGATACTGGAATAATTTTTGAGATTAACTTCACCTAGGTTTTGAGACGCCAGTAAAGGATGTTAATGAATTTCTTACCAAATGTGAGGAGAATTTATCATAATTTAGGGATGGCTGAGTCACGTAGAGTGGATTTTGTTACTTATCAGCTAGACACAACAGTGAGAAGGTGGTAGAGAGTTATCTTATTTCCAGGCTAGCTGGATTTTTATTTATGACATGGACTCAATTCTTTAAGATTTTCTAGGGGAACTATATCCCTCACAATATTTGTGAGCACATGACAGATGGGTTTTCTACATTAAAATAGGGTTCTATGATTGTGGCTGAGTATGAAATAAGATTTCACGAGCTATCTAGATATTCCACTATGATTCGGCCTATAAATCATTAGTGAATTCAATGTTTTATAAGGGTTTGAGACTACCACTTCACAAGGTTACTCAGAGTTTGGTGATTTTAGAGAATTTTATTTTTGATATTGATAAACACATCTATTATATAAAGGAGATAGATTACGAGGTCCAAGGGGTATTAATAAAATACCCCTTCATCAGGGTAGTTATAGTGCGAGCCATAATGACTTATAGTTTAGGGGCCTAAGACAATGTTGATACCCACAGTAGCAACACTATCAACATTAAATTCAGCCTAGTAGGCTAGTTTAGGTAGCGCTAAAAATATTAGATGAGGTTCACATAATTATAGTTGTACTAGTGGTCAAAGTAGTAGTCAGTCATAGAAGGGTGTTCCATTAGGGTCGGTGGGCGAAGTGGCCATTCAAAATTAATTGAACCTTATTGGTAGAGAAGAGTTCTAGGGGAATGCTATGATTGTAGGGGTGTTGTTCACTTTTCTTGAGTGTTTCCCAAGTGTAGGGTGATATACCCTTTAATTCAGTGTATACATTCAATTAAAGTAGTCTATCTCGAGCTAAGGTTGGTACATTAGGTCCTCCAGGTGTTCCCCAAGTATTTAGAGGTGGTCCTTAAATAAGTAAGACAGTTGGTCAGGAAGGAGCCCTGTTTGATAGTAGAAAAGATTATCTGTATGTTTTACTATGTAGGACAGCGGCTGAGGCATCAGATCCTTTTATCACGTGTATGATTTTAGTATGCCATAAATTGGCTTATTCTTTATTTTATCTATGATACAATTTTTCATATATTTCTACTTATAATATAACATGGTTGGGTTTGACTTCAGAGTCTTTATTTGTTCCATTCTGTGTAGCTACCTTTGTGGGTGATTTCTTAATATTAGATCAGGTATATAGATCATACTTGGTGACAGTTAGAGATTATGATATTTGGGTTGATCTTATTGGGTTAGATAAGGTAGATTTTAATATGATTTTGGGCATGGATTGGTTATCCCTCTACTATGTAGCCTTGGATTACTTTGCCAAGACTGTTACCTTAACTATGCCTGACATATCCCTAGTTGTGTGGTAGGATTATTTTATCCACACACCGATGGGGATTATTTCTTATATGCAACCTTAGAGACTGATGTTGAGTGGTTATGGGATATTTCTTACCTATGCTTCGTATTTTAGTAATGTGTGTCCTTTTTTTTACTTTATTTTTGTTGTTCATGATATTCCAAATTTTTTGCCTACTGACCTACTTGACCTTTCTTCTAAGGGAAACATTGAGTTTGTTGTTGATCTCAAAATGGGCACCTGACTAATTTCTATGAATCATGATCTTGTGGCTCCTACCAAGCTAAATAAAACACCCAAATTTTGGCCCTTGAAAATTTATTAAGCTCTGAGCTTACTTCCTTTATTACGACTTGACTATAAGAGTCGTATGGTGTCTTGATAGGTTAAGTGACCCTAGTCGTAAGGTGTATAGTAAAAGGCATTTGGGTTTCTATCTTGGTTAAAACTTGGGGGAATATGAGTCTTTAAGTGTGGTGATAAGTCATTCGAATGAAGCTTAACCAAATCAGTAACTTAGTGGCTTCACTCTGCTCTGAGCACAAGTGGCTCACTAAGAGACATAGGGATATATTACGAGTCATTGGATGGAGTCATATGGATTCCAATGTCTGAGCTATTTAAGTTCAATATTGTATACGATTAAACCTCATGAGCCGTATAGTCTAGTCATGAGTGGAGGGGGGTTGAGTTGTAAGGTAGATAGTATATTGGGGTCTTGGTAAATGTATGGGTTATGACTAGAGGTCATGAGTGATACATTATGGTTATGATTCGATCGTTGACTTGTATCCAAAGGCAACACCTTTTCAGCTTTTAAATTGGGGAACTTTTGATATTTCCCACTTTAAACCCTTGGACCCCACGACATAATACCTTCCTTGGGACTTCATTCGTAATAAAACACTCCCAAGATTCTATCTCAAACTTTCTATTCAAGCTAAGTCTAGGGTTTCAAAGAAAGTGATCATCTAGGGTGTTAAGGGTATTATCCCTTCCAAATTTCTTGAAATTTCATGCATGTTACTTTTCCCTCGTTGTCAATTTTATAAAAGCATGTGATTTAAAGTATTATTCAAAGAATATTGATGTTGGGTTTTGAACTATGGTTTGATGGTTTTTAATATAAATTGTTTAATTGTTACTTCCATGATATTTATGAAACTATTGTGCCTAATTAATTATTGGTGAATGCATTGGGGTGCATGGGAATGGTGGATGGAACTATGGGTACAATAAATCCCCAAATTGACTGTTGTTGTATCAAAATTGGTAATAAACTCAACCCATTTGTATAATTGATTTTGATTTATGCATTATCACTCCCTTAAAACTAGTGCATGGTATAAATCCTTAAATAGTTAAAAATGGTTTTGAAAACCTTGTGGGTGTACACGGGAATCCGCAAAGTGATTTTATTATGAAAACCTTCCTCGGTAAACAGGAATCCACCAAGTGATTTTAATAATTGAGTCTGGGGAATACACCTAAATCCCTTAAGTTTTGGCTTAATGATATCACTTGCAAGCTATGGTCGTTATGATAATACCACTTACTAATGCCTTAATAATTGACTCCTAGAATTGGTGGTCGGTTATGTCTTAAATATTTTAATTGGGAAATAATGGAGGTTTTGATAGCTAGCTGTGAAGATGTGAGTTCAAAGGTCGGACACTGGAAAATCATGTTCGCGGAAATGAGAGGTGGTCTTGACAACCTTGAACTTGTGGGCTACAAGGGAAACCCCAAAGTCGATATATGTATATTTGTATCATAAAGGGAAAACGGTACAAGGGAATCCCTGACCATCTATGGTATCTCTAATTTGTATGGCTACACGCACTGGGGCCTGTTAAACGGGTAACACTTAACCCATATATCCTATAGATGGAATTTTGACGGTAAGGCTACACAATCTAGGTTAAGGTTAAAATACATGATAAACCTTGTTTCCTATCCCGACATAGTGTATATATATATATATATATATGTATTTTGATATGGTTATTTGTATAGGTTTTATTTGGTTTTGGATTAATTGCATTACTTTATCCTTATTCCTGAGTTACATGCTAGCGTTCACCCCGATAACTCTATCCCAGTGCTGTATCCCCACCCGATGTAGGAATCGGTTATACTACCAGTCCTCTTACTCAGTGACTTAGTGAATCTAGGACAACTGTTGAGTAAGACTAAAGTGGTGAACTTCTATACTCTTGAAGACCCTATTTCATGCTATGGACTTTTTATTTCATTATTATTATTTTATTTTGTTTTTTTAGCTATGTCAAGGGCATGTCCTGATTGGATATTCTTTAGTTCTACCTAGAGGCTTTGTTGGATTACTATATTCATGAGTGGTGTCGGTATTATTGTTAACCTTAGTATTGGTATTGGCATTGAATGGTTAATTAGTCGTGGATTTTGATTTTGATTTTAGAGTTGTTATTATGTCTTTAAATTTATGTCATCTTATCATATTATTTGCTTGGAATTCATCAAACATGGGATGAAGGGTAGTTAATGGTATGGGTATTGGGGGTGGTCTACAGTCTCGATTGGACTTATGATACCTGGCACAGCTAGGCCCTGGTTTGGGTCATGTCAGATTGGAATCAAATCATAGGTTTATGGTCAATTAGGTTTCCATAAAGTCGTGTTGAGTAGAGTCTCTTTTAAGAGTGTGTAGCCCGCCATACATATAAGGGAGAGGCTACAAGGCATTTAGGAATGTTTCTTTTTCTTGAGTTCTATTTTTGGGCTGTAGAGTTTAAGGTCTTGGATCTCTCTAATTCTTTTTTTTCGCCCTTTGGATCATGTTTTTGAGAAGATCTGATGTTTATAAGAACCCTTCTGTCCTAACTGAGGATAATGGAAATAAAGCCTATTTTACCTAGGGGTTTAGAATAGGTCTAGGGACACTATCTCTAATGGTCATAATAGAGCTCTATTGGTTCCTCCTATGCCTCCTTAGACACCCCAATCTGACGTATTTAGTGTTGAGTTTCTCTAGTCGATCAATTTACTTATTCAATTGGCCTCCTCTTAGATTGAGCGTGTGGATTCTATTGCTCCTCTCTGGTTGAATCCTTCTATGTATATCGTATGAAAGTTTAGAAAGATCCTCAGGTTTCATAGATAAAATGGAAATAATTTTCAAATGATATATATTACAGAGGTAGAAGGTGTGGAGTTTACAACCTACTAATTATAGGATATAGCTCATCAGTAATATGAAGTATGGGAGAAACTTAGAGGTGTGGATGTTTTGTCCACCTAATGGGAGGACTTTTCTAGAGATTTTCTTGATGGTTTATTTCCTCAATTTTGAAGGTGAAGGCGGATGAGTTTGTTAACCTGAAGGAAGGCAAGATGTCATTCAAGGAGTATGCCTTAAAGTTTTACCAGTTATTTTGGTATGCTTTGAAATTGGTATCTAGAATGAGAGATAAAATAAGGAAGTTCACTTTTGGGTTATCCCGAGACTTGATTTTAGAGAGTAAGGTTATCATGTAGAACAAGGTCATAGATATTTCTAAGCTGGTTATGTATAAGCAACGAGCAGAGGAAAAAAAGGGATGCAGGTTAAAATTAGGGAAATGAAGAGCAAGAAATTTTGGCATTCTAATCAAGGAGAGGTCAACAGTAGAAGATGGTGAAAAGTGGTCCAAAAAAAGTGGGGCAATTCTGGTTTTTATTCGATAGCTAGTGCTCCCTACCCAAAGTCGTCTGGTGACAAGCATTTTAAGAATGTGATGCTTCTAGGGCACAGGGTGCTCAATCTCAGGCTAAGGGTACCAATCAGCTCCATCATATCCTCACTATAGATTTAGGGTCAATTATATTGGGGTTTCTTTGATGCGGAAAGGGTCAAGTTCTTTAACTCTGGTTAGCTAGGGTATATACTTAGAAACTATTCCAGTGGTAGGGTTTCTTCTATGAAAAACAAGGTTCTGGGTGCCTTTTTATCAGCTCCAACATTAAAGAGTGCCCTATCTGGCTTCGATATTTGTCAGAATTGACTTTATTCTCTCACTACCTATCAGGATTTTAAGGTATCACCTAATGTCGGTACTGGTATATTAAAAATCTTTTCCCATAATATGTACTGTTTACTTGACCCGGGGTCCACCCTTTCTTATATGGCCCCATTTATGGCTATGCATTTTTGTTTTAGTCCTAAGTATATTTTGGACCCTTTTTTTCTAACTTGATGGGTATCTTTGTGGTTTTTAGAAGAGTCTATAGGGTTTGTATGATGATTATGGGTGGTCGGGAGACTTTGGTGGATCTGTTTAAATTAGCCATGGTTGATTTTGGTGTCATATTAGGGATGGATTAATTGTACTCGTGCTATGCCTCTTTAGATTATTGGACCCATAAGGATATTTTTAAATTTCGTAATGATCCATTCGTTGAGTGGGAAGGTGGTTCTCTCATGCATATAGGAAGGTTCATATCTTATCTTAGAGATTGGAAGTTAATTTCCAAGGGATGCCTTTATCATTTGGTCTAGGTGAGTGATTCTAACTTAAAGGGTCCTTTCTTACATTCTTTCCTGGTGGTGAACGAATTTCCTAAGGCCTTTGCTGATGACCTTCCTGGTGTTCCTTACAATGGGGAGATTGATTTTGGGATTTATCATGTTTTGAACACTTGTCTAATCTGTATTCCCCCGTAGAGAATGGCTCAAGATGGGTTAAGAGAGCTTATGAATCAATTAAAGGATCTTTTATACAAGGGTTTCATCCATTTTAATGTATTCCCGTGGGGTGCACCAGTGTTTTTCGTGCATAAGAATAATGGTTCAATTTGTATATATATTGATTACTAGCATTTGAATAAGGTAACAATAAAGAATAAGTACCTTTTTCCAAGGATAAATGATTTATTCGATCAGCTCCAAGGTTCTAAGTTTTTCTCCAAGATCGACCATTGATCCGGGTATCATCAGTTAAAGATTAGGGAGATTGATATCCCTAAGACTGCCTTCCATACCCGATATAGGTATTTCAAGTTCCTGGTTATGTCTTTTGGGTTGACTAATGCCCCGATGATATTTATGGATTTGATGAACAGGGTCTTTTATCAGTTTATAGATTTGTTCATTATTGTATTCATAGATAATATTCTGGTGTACTCTAAGAGTGAGGTGGATCTTGTCGATCACCTCTGCATTGTATTTCAGAGTCTGAAATAGCAAGACTTGTATGCCTAATTTTCTAATTGTGAATTCTGGTTGAACGTTGTCACATTTTTAGGTCATGTTATATCTAGTGAACGAATCATGGTGGATCTGTAGAATGTTGTAGTGGTTAAGAAGTGCCCTAGACCTACGACTCCAATCGATATTCAGATCTTCTTAGATTTAGATGGTTACTATAGGAGATTTATAGAAAGTTTATCTTCCATAGCTACCAATTGACTAAGTTGACTCAGAAGAAGGTAGGGTTCTTTTGGTTCAATGCTTGTGAGGGTATTTTTGAGAACCTGAAGGATAAGCTGACTTTGGATCTGATCTTGACTTTTCCTAATGTCACTGATGGTTTTGTGGTCTATGGTGATGCCTCTCGTGTGGGGCTTGGTTGTGTTTTAATGCAGCATGTCAAGGTGGTTTCTTATTCTTCTAGGTAGTTGAAAGTTCATGAGAAGAATTATCCTACCCATGACTTAGAATTATTAATCGTGGTACCCGCATTAAAAATCTAGCATCATTTTTTGTATAAAGTACATGTTGATATCTTTTATGATCATAAGATCTTGCAGTATATGTTCACTCAGAAAGAGCTAAATCAACAGATAAGGAGGTGGCTTGAGCTACTCAAGGATTATGACATGAGTCTTCACTTCCGTCCAAGTAAATCTAATATGGCTGCTGATGCTCTTAGTAAGTTATAAATAGGAAGTCTAACTCATGTGGATGAGGGTAAGTAGGAATTGGTGTAGCACATTCACCATTTGGATAACCATGGAGTTCATCTCTTGGGATAAGAAGATGACGGTGTGTTTGTTCAAGAGGTGGTAAAGTCATCACTTGGTGCCGAAGTGAAAGAGAAACAAATGTTAGACCCTATCTTGATACAAATCAAGGGTGATATAGGTGGGAGAAAAGTGATAGCCTTTGAGGTTAGTGGTGATGACACCTTGTGGTACCAAGAAAGATTATGCATTTTTGATGTAGATGGGTTGTGAGAAAGAATCTTGGATGAGGATCATAAGTCGCGTTATGCCATTCATCCTGGTTCGATAAAGATGTATTATAGTATGAAGGAAATCTATTGGTTGAACAATATGATGCAAGATATGGCTAATTTTATGGCTAAATACATGATGTGTCAATTTGTTAAGGTTGAGTATTTGTGGCCCAAAGGGTTGTATCATCAAATTCAGTTTCCTCGGTCTTAGAATCAGTTTGATTCAGTTTGGGTCATCATAGATAGGATGACAAAGTCTGCACACTTCTTTCTCGTGAGGACTAATTTCTCGGTGAGGATTATGCCAAGTTTTTATTAAGGAGATTTTGAAGTTGCATGGGGTGCCTGTTTCTATCATATTAGAAAATGGTGATCAATTCTCATTACACTTTTTTGGTCATTTCAAAAAGGTTTAGGGACAAACGTGAGTCTTAGTATGAATTTTCACCTGTGGTCGAATGGGAAAGTGAAAAGGACTATTCAGACATTGGAAGATATGCTTCAAGCTTGCGTGATTGACTATGGTGGTAGTTGGGTTGAAAATTTTCCTCTTATCGAGTTTGATTATAACAATGGCTACCACTCTAGCATTGGGATGTCTTCATTTGAGGCTTTGTATGGTAGGATGTTTAGGTATCCAATTAGGTGGTTCAAGGTTGGTGAGGCTGAAATATTTAGCCTAGATTTAGTTTACCAAGCCATGAAGAAGGTGAAGGTGATTTGGGATAGGTTTAAAGTTTCCAAAAGTCCTATTCAAATGTTAGGCGTAGAAAGTTTGAGTTTGAGGTTGGGGATAGGGTGTTCTTGAAGGTATATTCCATGAAAGAGGTAATTCAGTTTGGGAAGAAGGAGAAACTCAGTCCCCAGTATGTCAGTCCTTATTTGGTCTTGAAGAGGGTTGGTAATGTTGCACATGAATTTGAGTTGCCCTCTAGCATGAGCTCCGTTCACCCTGTGTTTGACGTATATATGATGAGGAAGTATGTGGATGATCCATCACTAATTAGTCCTATCATAGATATAGGTATTTTGGATTTCTTATCTTATTAGGAGATCTTAGTTGAAATCTTGGATCGGTAAGTTCGTCGGTTGCTGACAAAGGACGTAGCTTCAGTAATGGTTCTATGGAGGAACCAGAAGATTGAAGAGGCTACTTAGGTAGCCGAAAAGGACATAAAGTCCAACTATCCATTCCTATTCCCTATTCTAAAAAATTGTTCTTGAGGCGTATGTTGTTATTAACATCCTTATTTTCTGTCTTTGTTAAAGAAAGTTTATGAATTCTTTTGTATTCTCTTTTCTTTTTTAAAGGTAAGAGTAGAGATATTTGGGGTATAATCATTCTAGCTAATGCCTTGTCCCATCATTTGACGATGAATGATCCAAGTAGGGAAGAATTGAAACACCTCAGATTTTTGCCCTTGAAAATTTCTTAAGATCTGAGCTCACTACCCTAATTATGACTTGACCATATGAGTCGTATGGTGTCTTAACGGGTTAGGTAACCCTAGTCTTAAGGTGTCCAGTAAAAGGTGTGTGGGTTTTTATCATAGTTATGACTTGGGGAATATGAGTAATTAAGGGTAGTGATGAGTCATTTAGATGAACTTAACCAAATTAGTAACTTAGTGGCTTGACTCTACTCTTAGTATGAGCGGCTCACTGAGAGCCACAGGGATATGTTATGAGTCGTTGGATGGAGTTATAGGAATTCCAGTGTCTGAGTTATTTGAGTCTGTGTTGTATACGACTGGACCTCATGAGTCATATGGTTTGTTCACGAATTGGGAGAGGGGTTGAGTCGTAAGGTTGATAGTGTATGGGGGTCTTGGTTACTATTTTGGTTAATACTTAAGGTCACAAGTCGTATGTTGTGGATACGAGTTGATGGTTGACGCATATCTAAAGGCAATACTTTTTTAGCTTTTAAGTTGGGGGCACTTTGTACATTTCCTACTTTAAACCTTTGGACCTGACGACTTAAAACCTTCCTTGGGACTTCATTATCATATCATTCCCAATAAAACACTCCCAAAATTCTCGTTCAAACTCTCTATTCAATCTAAGGATAGCGTTTTAAAGAAAGTGATCATCTAGGGTTCTAAGGTTGCTATCTCTTCCAATTTTCTTGGTATTTCAGGCATGTTCCTCTTCCCTCATCATCAAATTTGTAAAAGCATGTGATTTAAAGTATTATTCATGGAATATTGATGTTGGGTTTTGAACTATGGTTTGAGTGTTTTTAATATAAATTGTTAAAATATTTCTTCCATGATATTTATTAAGCTATTATGCCTAAATTAATGGTTGGTAAAGGTATTGGGGTGTATGGGAATGGTAGATGGAAATAGGTGTACAAGGGAATCCCCAAATTGATTGTTTTGGTTTGGAAATTGGTAATAAAGTCAACCACTTGTATAAATGATTTTGATTTATGCATTATCACTTGGCAAGACTTGTCTCTTGAAAATAATGCATGGTATAAATGGTTAAATGGTTAAGGATGGTTTTGAAAACCTTGTGGGGTACTCGAGAATTCCCCAAGTGGTTTTACTATGAAAACCTTACAGGGTAACGAAAACCCCCCAAGTGATTTTAATAATAGAGTCTGCAGGGTACATGGGAATCCCCTAAGTCTTGGCTTAATTATATTGCTTGAAAGCTATGGTTTGTATGATGATAATACTTAATAATACCTTAATAATTGAGATATGGAATTTATGGTTGGTTATGCGTTAAATGTTTTAATTGGGCAATAATGGGGGTTGTGATAGCTAGCCGAAAAGCTGTGAGTCTAAAGGACGGACATTGGAAACTCATGTTCGCCGACATGAGGGGTGATTTTGATGACCTTGAACTTGTAGGGTACAAGGAAATCCCCCAAGTCTATACACGTATTGATGTATCACAGAGGGCAAAGGGTACAAGCAAATCCCTAGCCATCTATGGTATCTCTGGTTCGTGCGGCTACACGCATTGGGGAACGTTCAGGGGGTAATACTATACCCATATAACCTGTGGGTGAATTTATGACGGTAAAGCTACACACTCCAGGTTAAGGCTAAAATTCATGATAAACCTTGTTCCTTATCCCGACATGGTATATACATATATATATGTATTTGTATATGGTTATTTGTATTAGTTTTATTTAGTTTTTGATTGATAGCATTACTTTATATTTATCCCTGAGTTTCATGCTAGCGGTTACCCCGCTAACTATTTTTGGGCATTGTATCCCCACACGATGCAGGGATCGGACATGCTACAACTCCTCCTGCTTTGTAACTTGGTGATTCGGGGACAACTATTGAGTCAGACTGAAGTGGTGAGATTCTATACTTTGGAAGACCACATTTCATGCTATGGACTTCTTTATTTCATTATCATTCCTTGGTTTTGGTTTTTTGGTATGGTAGGGGGCATGTCCCGACTGGACATTATTTGGTTCTAATAAGAGGCTTTGTTAGACTACTATGGGCATGGGTGGTATTGGTATTAGTGTTAACCTTGGTATTGGTATTGGCATTAGATGGTTAACTGGTCGTGGATTTTGATTTTAGACTTTTTATCATGTCTTTAAATTAATGTTATCTTATCTTTTTATATGTTTAGAATTTATGCGATGTGGGTTGAAGGGCAGTCAATGGTATTGGTATTGGGGGTGGTCTGAATTCCCAGTTGGACTTGAGATACCCGACACGGCCAATCCCTGGCTCGGGTCGTGTCACTAAAGAAGCTAAACAATTTAGCTTTAGGAACTTTTAGGTAAGGGTTTCATAGACAGAGTGTATCACATTTGTGTTCTTCTATTATGTTTGTGATAAAAAAGTATGGCTCTATGCACCTATGTATCGAGTACAAGAAATTGAATAAGTTTACCGCAAAGAATAATTATCCTAAGCCTCCTATCGAAGATTTATCTAATCAACTTCACGGTGCAATGGTGCTTTATATAACCGAATTGAGGTATGGTTACCATTAGTTGAGGATCAGGACTGCAGACATTCCTAACACAACCTTCAGGAATCGTTACAATCGTATGAGTTCATGGTGATGTATTTTGGGCTGACTACTGCCCTAGCAACATTTATCGATTTGATGAACTATAATTTTAGATCGTATATGGGCTTCTTTATGATCATTTTCATTGATGACATTCTGGTATATTCGAGAAGTAGGGAGGAGCACGAGAAGTATTTGAGGATTGTGCACCACACTTTGAGATATCATAGGCTGTGTGGTAAATTCTCAAAGTGAGAGTTATGGCATGAGTCTGTAGCATGGTGTCCAAGGATGGTATGATGGCAGACTCGATGAATATGGAGGATATTCATTGTTGGTCCAGGCTTATGTCTCCTATTGAAGTTTTCATTTATTAGGTTAGTATTCTACTACAGGAGGTTCAACGAGAGTTTTTCTACCTCTACAACCACTATGACTAGATTGACCAGAAAGGAGGTTCCATTTCCATAGTCTGTAAGTTCTGAGGCAAGCTTTTTGAAGTTCAAGGAGTTACTTACTTCATCTTTTATTTTGACTCTTCCAGTTGAGGGTGAGGTGTTCATCATTTATTGTGATGCTTTTGGTGTTGGTTTTAGGCATGTTATTATGCAGAAAGGTTGTACTAATATATAGGCATCGAGGCAGCTAAAGGTGCATGAGTAAAACTACCCTACTCATGATTTATAGTTGGTTGCGGTAGTTTTTTCTTGTTAAGATTTTGAAGCATTACCTATATGGTGTTCGTTGTGAGATCATTACTAACCACCATAGTGTTCAATATTTTATGACCCATAAGGATCTTAATTCGAGGCAGTGTAGGTTGATTGAGTTGATAAAGGACTATACAATAATAACAATAACATACCTACTGTATTTCCACAAAGAGGGGTTTGGGGGGAGGGGTAGGCTAAGTGTACGCAGTCCATACCACAACCTCGAATAAATTAGATAGGCTATTTTTGACAGACCCTCAGCTCAAGACAAATAATGGTATAATAAACAAAAAACAAAAAAGCAAACAACAAAAAGGGATATCACACTACCAGATTCTAAAGGAAACAAGAACCTTACAAGATAATACTATAAACTAGTTATTCAACATCATAGACATCACCAAAACACCATGAACAAGAGACTACAAGAAACTGTAGGCACAAATACAAACAAAGCACTCTTCCTTACTGCTACCTTTACTCTATTCCACATCCTCCATACCTTCTTATCATAGGTCATGTCTTTCGTAAGCTATAACTGCTCCATTTTGTCCCTGATTAACTTACTCCAAAGTTTCTTCAGACTACATCTACCCTACCTAAAACCATCCATAGCCAGCCTCCACATCTCTATGATGGAGCCTTCACACCCCTCGTTATCATATACCCAAACCATCACAACCTTACTTGCCGTATCTTGTCCTTCACCAAAGCCACTTCCACCTTCTCACAAATAATCTTATTTATAACCCTATCACTCTGGGTATGTCCACCCATCCATTGTAATATCCTCATCTTTGCCATCTTTAAATTTTAGATGTGGGAGTTCCTAACTGGCCAACACTCTGCTCCATACAACATAGCTGGTCAGACTGCCACTTTATAAAACTTACCTTTAAGTTTAAGAGGCATATTCTTACCACATAAGACTATCAAAGTGAGCCTTTATTTCAACCATCTTGCACCAATACCGTGCATGACATCCTCGTCAATCTCACCATTCCCTTAAATTATAGACCCAAGATAATAGAAACGCTGCTTCTTTTAAATGTGTTGAGAATTTAACTACATTACCACGTTAGTCTCATGCGGTAAATCACTAAACATATATTCCAATTACTCTGTCTTGGTCCTACTTAACCTATGTCCTTTAGACTCAAGGGTTTATTTCTAAACCTCCAACTTATCATTAACTCTTCCTAGAGTATTACGAATTGACAAAAGATCATCAACAAATAACATATACCAAGGAACCTCAACTTGAATATCTTGCGACAAAACATCTAGCATCAAGGCCAAAAAAAGCTAAGAGTCAATCCCTAGTATAGCCCTGTCAAAATAGAAAAGTGCTTTAAATCTCCTCCTACAGTTGTCGCATGAGTTTTCGTACCATCGTACATGTCCTTAATTGACCTAGTGCATGCCATGGGCATCCCTCTAGCCTCCAAAATCCTCCACAGAATCTCCTTGGGTACTTTTATGTGTCTTCTCAAGATCAATGAACACCTAATACAAGTCATTCTTCCTCTCCCTAAACTGCTCCACTAATCTTCTCACGAGGTGAGTGTCCTCATTATTTAATTGAACTAGCATGCAACCAAAATTATTCTAAAAAATAGTCATGATCCTTTTCATCCTCAACTCTACCACCCTTTTCCAAACTTCCATAGAATGACTCAAAAACTTGATATCTCCATAGTTGTTGCAACTATAAATGTCCCTCTTGTTCTTATATAATGGAATCATCGCACTCTATCTCAAATCCTAGGGCATCTTTGTCACCCTAAAAGTGATGTTAAACAATATTATTTGCCACTCTAAACCTGCCCTGCCAGTGCTTAACAAAAAATCCACTGGAATCTCATCTGGCCAAGTCATCTGACCCCTCTATATCCTATAAATAGCAACCTTGAACTCATCAACCTCGATACACCAATAATAATCATAATTGGGACACCTCTCTGAGTTTCCCAATTCCTCAACACAAAAACTCCCCCCTCTCTGAGTTGCACCAGCTAGCTCAGGTACATGATACCAAGCCCCTAGGTAGACTACCAAGTGACATAGAGAACCCAAAAAAAGTTATGGAAATTATATCGAGGAGTGGTAGAGACTTCATTGAAAGGCCTTCCAAGAATAATAAGGAGGTTTAGATAGAGTTTATCCCACAATATGTTTTAGTTAAAGATACTAAAAATTTAAGGAAGTCTGAGTACCCTAAGATTAAGAAAGCTGAACATTCACCAGAAATCCACCGCCACTATTCCCTTAAAGGCTCAAAAAGTCTAAGACGGATGCAAATTAAGAGGTTCTTTGATACGTTAAGATTACTTCACATTAATTTTCCTTTGTTAGATGATTTGAAAGGTATGCTTGAGTACACTAAGTACTTAAAGGATGTGGTGACAAATAAGATGAAGATGTAGGACATTGAGACGGTGGTATTGACTGAGAAGTACAGTTCAGTGGTGATAAGAAAGATGCCCAAAAAATTAAGGACCCAGGGAATTTCACCTTCCCCATACAAATTAGTAAAATTGATATGGTCCATGCTCTGAGTAATTCAAGGAAAAGTATAAACTTGATGACCCTATCAGTGTTTAATACTCTTTGTTTGGGGAAACCAAGGCCATGATTAGTGGTGCTCTAAATGGAAGATAGAACCAAAGTGTATCCAAAAGAAATCATTAAGGATGTGCTTATTAAGGTTGGTAAGTTCATTGACCCTCCTGACTTTATTGTACTTAATTATGATTCCAATGGCAGGGTATCGATCATCTTAGGATGTCCATTCTTTATGAAGAGAAGAGAACTAATAGATGTTAGAGAGGGAACTATTAAGATGAGATTAGATGATGAAGAGGTGGTCTTCAAAGTTTAAAACCACTGAATCTACCTTCATTTTATAAATATTTATGCATGATCACAACCATAGAAGTGAATGACAGTAGGGTGGAGTCTAAACCACTAAGGCCTTCTTCGAACAATCTCATAGAGTAGCCTAAACTGCCCACTATGCCCAAAAAGGTAAAGCTGAAAAAAGATCCTGAAAAAGCTATTGTTAAAAAAGATACAAACCTTGAGAATACATACTTAAGAGGTCAAAAGAAAGTGAGAAGATGGCCATTGAGTAAAAGAAATAAGATGGAAAAATATGGATGAGACGTAGTGATATGGCTCGTGCAGCGATACTAAATTAGGAGTTGTTTGGGAGGCAACCCAAGTTAAGGTAGGTATTTTATTTTTCATATTTTAGTTCTTACTTCATGTTTGTTTTTGTTTATGTTGAGTCACATGTTGATAGAAGAATGAATACTGGAGATCTAAGATAAGAAGCATAGAAGAGATGAAGTGTGGGGTCCCCAAACCTCATTAATGATAGAAAAGATTAAGTGTGGGGTCCCCAAACCTCATTAATGATTAAAGATGCTATTAGCTAGGCCTAGAGTCCTTAGGGAGTATTTCTATAATTACTTTTTATCATACTTTGGGGACAAAGTAGGTGTTCAAGTATGGGGTGGGGATTATTCCCATGGTTTAGGGTGAAGTGTTTCTATAGGACTTTTGTTCTTAGTTGTCTTCTAGTTTTTGACTAAATTTGAAAAAAATTTAAAAGAAGATTTTCTCCTTATGTTATGTTTTTGTTGTTGGTGTTAATCTAGTAGGGTCACACTTCACCAACCCCTTGGTTGTTCTTTTCGTTTCTTTTCCAAGGACACCTTTTGAACCCAATATCCTTTATCTATTTTTAGGAGTAAAATTTAAATTTCTTGTGTTAGAAATTAGTGGGATGTTCTTGTTATTTGCTATGTGTGATTACATGATACAAGTGGCTTTGAATGTGAAAGAATGTTGATTTCATTAAATGATTACTTTTGAGACTCATTAGCTTATTAAGATGACCCTTTTGTGAAATTGGTTTAATGTTTAGTTTGTGTTTTTACTTGGTTTAAAGTCTATAGGTATCCTATTTGATTTAATCATTTTCCATGTATGATTTGAGGTTTTTGTTTACTCCTTGTTGCATTTTTATGCTTTGAACTTTCCTGATGTATATGCAAACCGAAATAAAAAGTGTTGGGTTTAAGAGATGATATAGGAATTTCCTTGATAGACATGATTCATATCCCTTTTTACCTACCATTGTGCATAATCTTAGTTAAGCCTGTTGTGCCTTTAGACTATATTACTTGATAGCCTCATATGTAGCCTACTTATTTTCTTTGATCAACCATAATTTGATCCAAAGCACCTAAGGTATTTAGCTAGAAAATTAATAAGGTTAAGTAGCATAAAATGTAAAAAGGAAATAAGGTGAAAGTGAAGGAACTAATTAGTAGCTATTGGTGTTGAAAAAGTTGATGTGTTGTGCAAAATTGAATCATGTGTGATAGAGAATACTCCCTCCTTAATATATTTAGACAAGCTTAAAGAGATGGGGTAAAACAAAAAATATATGTGAAGGTAGAGGTGGAGAAAGTTTGGTTGTTAAATAAGAGTATAGTGTTATGTGATGTATTAAAGTGCTTAGGGAAAATAGTTACTATTACAGGACAGAATTGTTCTTACTCACCCCTTAGCCTACATTACAACTCTTAAAGTCCTATTGAATCTTAAGATTTAACATTCAGATATTAGTAGAGTACTACACTAGTGGAAATCCTATGGTTTATCTTATGTGACATGTGAATTCTTTTTGAGAGTGAACATAATTTGATTCTTATACCTATTCTTGTATTATTGTGGTAAATTGCATCTCTATGAATGAAGATGGGTAAATCTCTCTTGTGGTAAGGGAAAATGTTTGATGATAATTAGTTGACTTGTATGATCTCTTCGATTGAGCATATGTACATATTTTCCAATTGGAGGAGTCAATTCTGGAGGCTAAAATGTTTTGAAGTAATATTCATAAGCTTTCAATTGTATATGACTTGCTTGTTTGTTGAGCTTGCTACTTCTGCAGTCATTGCAGTGCTAGAGTTAGTTTATTTATTCTAGTATTAATGTTGGAGTCTTCCTTAGAAGATTCTTAGGTTAAGAGTTGCTCGAGGATGAACAAGGCTTTAAGTGTGGGGTGATGATCTCAGGTGGATTTATGCACTTAAGTGTTGGTATCTACTCTTATTTAGCCTAGTTTTGAGGACTTCTCATGTGCTCAATGGGTTAATATTCATATAATTGAGAATATAAGTTCTACAATACATGTTTATAATGTTCAAGGTGTGTTCTAAACATGTTTGGAAGTAAAAAGTTCACTTAGAGGTTAAACGGGGAAACTAGTATTCTTAGTTTGATTTATGCATTATTCTAGTTTATCTTGTTTGATTCTATTTTGTTGTGAGCTCTAATTAATTGTGTTTTATATAATATAAATCTTTGGGAGATGATAAAATTTATAATGGGATTATACAAAAGATGTTTTTGAAGAAGAAAATCTACCAAAAAGCAAGGAACTAAAGGCTAAATGCATGGAGCTAAGGACGATCAAAGCTGGAATTTTTGGGCTTAGGGGAGTGACACGCCCAATAGGATTCATGTTAAGGGAGTGCCACACCCTTATCTATATTCCAAGATGAAATTTTTAGTGTGTCATTGCATAGGGATGTGCCATGCTCCCTATCCTTTGGGATAAGGGCGTGGCATGCTAGTGTGTCAATTTCGGCCAATTATCGCCTAAATAAATCACTCCAATCTTTTTGTAAAAGCCATACTTGGATTATATTTAAGGAGGATTCTATGAGTGTTTTTAATCTTTCATTTTAGTTTTTTTATTACTAGATGAATTCAACTATTACGATTCTTTATAATTCTATGAGTGGCTAAACACCCTCATCCAGGGTTGAGGTAAGAACATGAGTACTTAAGTTTGTGATTAAGTTGGTTTATGTTATTTATCACTTATTTTTGTTCATATATCATTGTCTTGACTATCCTATTGATTCAAGACCTTTGGATAAACTCACTATTGTATCATGAGCCAGAAGGAGGAATCATAGAATAGAACATGGGATATATGGAATAAGATCATAATCATTAAATGAATTGGAGTTATAATTTTTGTTTAGGATATAAATATATATAATTGACCTATTTGGTTTATATAGGGTAAGAAATACAAATGCTTTTAACTTAGTTCTTGCATCCCCGCTTAACAATGTAGTTGTGAGGCTAAGTTAGATGATTAAAGGATCAGAAGACCATAGTCATGTTATCAACCTCATGAACTAACAACCAAGATAATTAACTAAACCTATGAGATTATATATCTAAGTAGGATTCTTTGTAGTACCTTAACCCTGAGTTTCTCCCCATTATTGTTCAAATACATTACATTACCGCATTGTTTACTTTTACTTTTTGTTTTCAAGTTACCATACATTATTAGTTACTTTCACACTTGTTAATCTTCATAGGGAAACTAGAATTTGATAGTTGTTGAGCATAAGTCCCTGTGAGATTAATACTTGGCTTTTAAAGGCTATTTTACTTGGTGGACTACATACACTTACATGTGTGCTTGGGAACATCACCTTGCCTTAGTAGACTTATCTACTCAATGATCATATTCTTGAATTATGAGTTAGAGGTTGGATTAGAAACCTTGATTCTCTTCCTATTAGACCATTACACTTATCTGTACATAAATATATTTTAGTTTTGCTTCGAGTTTGACATTCACTTTATTGGTATTACTATTATGAGTTCCAGCATGATACTGGCATTTGTTACAACTATGATTTGCTCACTATGTACACGCTCTTATGTGACTTTGGTATTAGTTATAATTGAGGTTTGACTACTTATTGTATATCTTGTTTTGGGACATGGTGTGGGTATTATAAATTTCTATTTGAGTCCAACATCTTCTTATGATTATAGTTGACATATTCTGCTATTGATGATGGCTATTACTAGGAGTTTCGTAGTGGTTCTAAGTTTTGTTGTACATGGTTTATAAATGACCTTTTGTTATTGTCCACTATTTTTGGTTAAAATCAAATGTCTGGCCTCTTGTTATTATCCATTGGTTTTGTTCAAGCCTGAAACATATCTGGATGTTTCATTAGTATTTGGAATTAGAAAATTTCTTTGGACTATATCGATTACTGGGTATTTATGTTTCTTTCTTAGTTTACTCTTTACAACCGTGGACTTATGGGGGCTTGTTAGGGTTAGTTGCTTTTTTGTTAGTGCCTTTTGAGCTTTTAGAGCCTCAGTTAGGTTGTAGTTAGTAACTGTTCTTATTTTCTAGGTTATTTAGTTTCTTTGTCGCACTTACCTAGTTTAGTAGATTTTTACATTTCTATTTTTTTTTTACTTTTGACTTAGCTTACACACTCGCATTATAATTATACTTTTGCTATGTTTGAGCATAGTCGGTCTATCATAACTATAGAGTACCCATTGATTTTGGTACTTATCCTACACTTCTGCATTTGTTTCCTAATGAAGATCCGAGTATGAGCCGCCTGTGTTGATTTTATTCTTAGGCTCAGTTGCTCATCTAGAGATATGGTGAGCTTTCTAGAGTTCGAGGTGATCCTTCTCCATCTATTTTTGCTATAGTCCTTTGTATTCCAAGACTACTACATACATGTATATTTCGGACATTGTCCAATACTCTTGTTTTGATTGTAGTGGCTCTAGTACCAACCTTATCAGGTCTTGGAAGGGATTCATTTTGTTTATTCGGTCCTCACCCTCTCTTTTCCAAAATGTTATCTGTATATATGTGTGTGTGTATATATATACACATCCCTGCTTCTGCTTGTATTAATGTTGTATTAATTCTTTTTTGTTTTCTATATTTTTCGTCTGTTAGCCCATATTGTCTTTTTCAGGCTATGGCTTGCTTACCCACTGGTGGAATAAAGCAGGTGTCATTATGACCTAAGAAATTGGGTTGTCACATACGGTTCGACTTTGAACAACCCCAATGAATAGTAATTTGCCAGTTGTTTAGGAAGGGATGGACCAAGATGGGTTGTTGTTATTCAGTTGAGGTAATAAAAGGGCATGTAAATTCCAAAAAATACTTCTTGTTTCAAAATAAAAGTGAATTGCATTTAGAGGTTAGAGGAGAATAGGGTCAACTACATCGAAGATTATACCATGTAGCATAATATATATATATATATATATATATATATATATATGCATATATATATATATATATATAAATAAAAAAGAAAATTATGTCCCAATCAAAAGTTGGACCTAGCCAACAAACAAATAAAAATCTAAAAGGGTCATCTTTTCTTGTTTAGTTAGTCTATATATGTATCTTCATTGGTTTCTTTATTTGTAAAAGTTTCAGCTTCTAGTAACAAGCAAAAGCTTGTAATATCTAGTCTTTGTGTTTCTATAGATCCTCTAAAAGATAAAGTTTAATGTAGTTTCTATGAACAAGGTTTTGATTCTTTACAACCAAAAGATTTGGGTTGATAAGATCTTAGATATCGAATTTAGTCAGTTGATGAAAAATTACTATCACAAGTCACAACATATGAATTTTATCATGTATCCCTTATTTGAACAATTTGATTTAGAAAATTTAATAGAAGATATTCTCTATTTTCTATCTTACATGTTTAATAATTCAGTAATTGGTCAGTGCTATTACTACAAGGGTGTATGGAACCATAAAGAAAGAGATAGAAAAGAAAAGACTTATGTCAATGATAGACCCTTAAACTTGTTTTGAAATTTCACTTGAATCCGTCAACTTAGACTTGAACCTTTCAGACACCTAATCCACCCAAAATTTGATCCACCTAAGCCTTTTTTCTGATGCCTCATCAAACCTCCTGCGCGTGTTACCAAACACGGCTTACATGGAAAGTTAGTCCACTCCATATTTTCCACGCAGATTAAATATATTCACATTTTTCTAAATAATGTTGAACCAATTTTGCTTTTGGCATAATATATTGGTGTAAATTTTTTGGCTTAATGAGTTGAGAATTGAAGTTCAACTCTCTTTTGAGCACTTTGATTAAAATATATTCTTATTTTTTCACTCGAGGTTCTTGAAAATCCGATTCTTAGTGAAGTTGATTTTTTTTAATTAAGCAACAACAATAAGACTCTCTAGTTCTAATTTTCTGGCAAGACATGACGGAAAATGTACCGATCAGAAAATTTCATTGAAAAAATTTCTCCGACCAATCACCAACGAGCTCTAATCCGGCTAACAAAGCTTTGATTCATGCTAAATCAAACTATTTTTGATAAATATCAATGCCATCGCTGCCACCACTAACTCCGACGATTCTGGCCAGTCAACCTAACGACAACAAAAACACAAAACATAGAAAAACTAAAAAGAAAGAAAATTGTTAAGATTTTTTTAAAAAAAAGAAAGAGAGGAGGTTATAAAGGCAAAGAAGATGCCGGCTAGGGGAGGTTACAGAGGTGAAAAAGAGAAGGAGTTACAGAGGGTTGCTTTTATTTCTTTTTTTTTTTAATTAAGAAATCTTTATTATTAAAATTATATTATTTAAAATAAATTTAATTGAATTTTGTTTAATGGATTTACATTTTTTTGGCAAACTCTCATTTTTTGTCGGCAAACTCCCATTTTTCCCGGCAAAGTCTCCTTTTTTTATATATATATTTACACCTAAATTTTTTGATAAACTTGTTAGATTTACATTTTAATTAGAGTGACGATGTTTGTTTGGAGGTGACTGAAAATGGAGATGAAAGAATGGCGGGAAATAATTAAGAACAAAATCGAACTAAGAAAAAAAAATTTCAAATCTAATCCAAACATAAATTCAAAACTAAGAACAATAAAGAATCAAAAAAGGAGAAAAAGTAAAAAAAATGAGAGCAGAATTTAGTTTTTTTTTTAAAAAAGGAAAAAGACCAGTGGGAGAAGAAAATGAATATGGGGGTATCAGATGGGCCCTCAATGCCATTTGACACCTTTTATTCATGATTTAGCAAAAAATTCATCTCTGACGCGCCCATTTTGAGTATATAGCGCATGGTGTGCCATGTAGACAAAAAATGCATGGGTGGATTATATTTTGGGTGAGTTAGGGGCCTAATAGGCACAACGTGAGTTGAGGGGTTTAAGTGAAATTTTGAGATAAATTTAAGGGGCTATAAATGACTTAAGCCAAAAGAAAAGAAAGAAAGAAATGTCTACCAACCAAAAATTCATTATATGGTTAACAATTCTAATGAAAAAGGTTCCAGATCATTTAATAAATTATGACTATTTTATGACTCAAATGTACAAATTACACAAATTCAAATAAATTTAACTAATTTGAGCTATTGAATGAGGAATGTAGAAGGGGTACAATGGTTCGAAGTCTATTTGGAATGCGACGAAAATCCTGACAAGTGTGGTAGGAATATGGTTGATATGATCTAAATAAAATTTTACATATTTTATATCTTAAAGACCAAAAATATTAAATTTTATACGTGATACTTGATATCTAATTTTTTAAACATTATTTAATATTAATAAATGACATCTTCTTTTTTTCATATATATTATTAATTTATGGATTCATTTGTTAAGGTCCTTAATTACTTATTGATAACTGTTATCATAGTGGAGTTCATGCAAATGAGAATTGGTCCTCAAATATCATAATCTATCATAGTGAAGTTGATGGAAATGAGAGTTAGTTCTCTTATATGGTAATCTAAACATGTTCCTGATTATTCAATCATAAATATGGATATTAATGATAGGTTTTGATCAATATGTATGATGGTAACTATTGAGATCTAAGCCTCGGTAGGTAAGTCAATTATTCAAGAAGAAAAACAATATTGAAATAATAAATAACGAATGATAAAAATGAGACTTCAAGAGTGAAGTCAAGTCAACACCATACACATTATAACAGAAGTCTAAAAAAAACCATAAAACCCAAGAAATAGTGTCACAAGTGCAAGAAAATCTAATACAACCTAGAGTCCTTAATAGTACATATTTTGTCTCCAAAAATATAAATAAAGACGACAAGAAAGAGGAGATCTGGAATCTGCCCAAACTATGGAGAAAAACAGTACCTCAAGAATCTGCTAATCACTGCCAGAACTCAACTACCACAACTAGTATTCAAGTTAGGACCTACACCGAAAGGGCACTTTAGGAATGATTACTGTCAACTTGTACTTAGAAGGGCACAATAGGGATGATTACGGTCCAATTTTACTTAGTAGGTATCATAGGTTCACTGAGCAATGTAGGGAAATATACAACTAAAACAAATGCTATGAGCACGTCACCTGCAAGAATAAACATTTAAAAATGGAAGCTCACATCGTCTTCTCAGACTACTCTAATATATAAGTGAAATGAAATACAAATAGGCATTCATAAAAGTACACAGGAATTGATTACACATTAAGTAACACAAAAAAGAAACACATAAAATGCAATAAATGATAGTGAATAGTTTTAAAGTCATCACACGACTCTCTATATACACCCTATCAATCCTCAATGTTAGCTAAATATGATATAAGGGGATTCATAAAGCGGATACTATCTCAAAATCTTAACCCACCTCTCCTGCTTGTTTACACAAATCATGATTTTTTAATATCTTATTTTTGTCTAAACAGTGTTCCTCAATGGTACCGATATCCATATGTATGAAATAAAGATATAATGCTCATAATAAAATCAGTATAAAGATACAATATACTCAATACTTATGCAAGTGAGGCCAGAAATCAACTCAATATGTCAACATTTCATGATATCAATTATAGTCTAGTACCATTGGAATAAATATACATGTAAGACATTATTAATATCAAATCAACACATAACTCGTGCATTCTATCATGATAAAGGACACAATATTCAATAAGCCCTGTAATATCTATTCAAACCCCTCAACAACTATCATATTAAGAATAAAGATATTTAAATGCAAAAAATCAGGCTAATGATGTCCAATAAAGTTGTAATGCCTCGAAAGAACCCCTAGACATCACACAATGCTCAAGACTACGAATAGCCCTATGCTAGACCATGATATCTATTCAGCTTACAACTCGTATGAATGGTGAACCCTTATATAAATATGGACTGAAGATAATTAATTCCAACTTAATATAAATCTTTAACTTTGGAAACCTTAAACAAACTCTTTGAACTTAGAAAATACTCAGCCTTACAAGCCTCTACTACCAACTAGAGAGCCACTGGGAAAAACCCTAGCCGATCTAAACATAAACATAAATCAAATAACTAAAAATACTTGCATCAATGAACAGAAGTAGGTCATCGGATTATGAGGACTCAACAAAAGTTAGGATGTAGGTAATGATGCCTGTAGTCAATCGTGCTACTGAAAATGAGCACCAAGACCTATATTATAAGACAATGTAGCATATATACAAATATTTGGGTCAGTATCTCTGGAATGTACTGAGTATGTGGGGGTGAATGTAAAGTAAAATAAGAACTGAATATATATGTAAGCTTTCAAATAATGTATGCTAAGCGTAAATGACTCACCTTGAACTTGAGTAAAATAAAAGACTGCAGGATCATAAAACATGGATAATGATGCATAATAGTAATCTTAATGAGCCATAACACTTAGAATAAAAAATATTTACCCTTATTCTTTCTTATGGGATATTATACGAACCGATATAAACCGTATGAGCTACCATGGAGTTTACCCATATTGGGGAGAGCTATTATACCCTTGCCATCGAAATAGAGCCTTAACTAAAGAGATCACTATACTTGATCCATATTAGGAAAAAGATTAACCTACGGTGGCTCATAGAGTCCAGGAATTTAGGATATGCTTATCTGCATTCCTTTCTAGGTACTAAATACTACTCCTAAATTACGTATATTCTTATACTTAGGAAATCCACCTTAAAATAGAATATAGGTTTTTTAAACTAAAAACCAGTTATAATTCTCTTTACTTTAAATAATAATCAAGATGATCACTTGTGGATTTCATGTCTTATATTTAGATCAAAAGATCGAGCTTTACTTTAAATCATGTTATAGAACATATCAGTGGAGCTTAAGAGCATACACTTCTTGCAAACTCAGTACTTGTACTTAGAACTTGGAGTTCATGCTTTATTTCATAGAAATTCATAAAAAAAATATTCTAAATAATCACCTTGAAATCTTTCAATAACATCCCAGTTAAGATAATGAATTTCAAATCACATTATAAATCTTACAAGTCAAGACATGAATATATGTAAAATTTTATACACTTAAAGCTTTCTATCACATGGTGATGTCATACTTCAAGAATATAGTTATTTGGGTGTGAACCCTAATTCAAAACAAGTGAATTCACTCTTAAAATCATGTTTTCTAGGCCACATATCTAGAATTGCTTGACTTTTGATGAAAGCTTGAACTTTGAGACTTCAAAGATTACTTTTTTTTTTAGAGAAATCCTAATATTGATGATCTTAAAGATAGGAGGAGAAAAGTGTTGTTAATTAATTGAAAGTAGGGGAAAATAACTCTCCTTTTTAAGTTATAAGTCATGGGTTAGGAGTTATAAAAGGGGAAAAGACCAAAAGGCCCCTTAACTGAAAATTATAGAAATTGACCACCAGTTATGATGAGTCAACCATACGAATCGTATGGTGAAGATACGAGTTAGCCTCTTGACTCGTAATCATGGCAGGATCAAAGATGGTATATAAAGGTAAATATACGAGTCTAACCTATAACTAGTAACCTCTCAATTTGACTTGTATTCCTCCTCTCATAACTTGGGATGAAACTTAGAGAACCTAGGTCGTTACTCTTATGAATTAACTTTATACGACTCGTACCATGTCTTGGCGACTTCCAGGATTAACTCGTATCATAACATACTTCAACTATTCCACACTGCCATAGATACAACTCCAAGATATGACATGTATATTATTGATATGACTTAAGGAGATGAGTCATACGTTGAACAATAGCTTTTAGACATGGGGTATTATAATATCTCTCCTATGAAACATTGTTCCTCGAATATGATTCATCTAGGATTTGGAATAGAATTAACACCTCTATATCAAACTTATAGACAAACTTATATCTATTATAAGGACCCAATTACTCACCACATAAGATATGCGATAAGAATATTTAAACAGACTTAAAGATAAAAAGTTTTGGCTAAAAAATAACTATTTATCTTCAGGAGGAACTGAGTTGGAAGAATAGAGATAAAGATACTTAGTCATCATGTCTTCTTCATCCTCCTAAGTGGCCCCTTCAACGAATTAATTTCTCTAAAGAACTTTCATAGATGATACTTCCTTATTCCTTAGACTTCGAACCTGGCTATGAAGAATCTCTATAAGAATCTCCTCATACGACAAGTTATATTTGACCCCAATACTCTCTAGGTGAACTACTAAGGAAAGATCTCTAATAAACTACCTAAGCATTGAATCATGTTTATGGAATATTGGGTGTATCACAGTTAACTCTGATGGAAGGTCAAATTTGTAAGCAACCTCTTTTACATGCTTTACTACCTCATACGGGCCAATAAATCGGGGACTCAACTTTCTTTTCTTTCCAAATCTCATTATTCCCTTCATAGGTGATAATTTTAAGAATACCTAATCCCCTACCTCAAACTTGAGCTCTCTCCTCTTTGCATCTGCATACGACCTCTGACGACTATGAACTATCTTTAATCTTTTTGAATTAAATAAACTTTTTCCATAACTTCAAGAATAGAGTGATGTCTCCCAAAAATACACCTCAACTAGAAGTATCATATCGTCGATTGCAAATATAATAACCCAACAAGATTGGGGTCAATCCCACAGGGAAAACGTAACAGTTACTTGCCTTGATATAATCCACGAGTAGTGCAGAAAAGTAAATGGGGAGATTTTATTATCAATTGCAAATAGTAACCAATTCTTTAGTGCTTTTGAGTTGTATCAATATGATATGAACACTAGGTATATTTTTCCCTGGATTCTTAACTCCATAAATTTATCATGATCAACCCAACTGTTCTGTTGTTCTGTATGGAAACCCTACAAGATAAGTCTTATCAACTGCATGGTAAGCTAAAATATAAATTTTACCCTTTACTTGATTATCGTCTTAGGGTGTTGCCTTGTTTTTCCTTACTACGACCTTAGTTACACTTGTCGGGGTAGTATCAACTAATAAGATGGAATGCTTGGTTATCGAATCCCAGATCACTGTCTTAATCTTCTAGTCCTAATCGCAAGCTTCTTGGTTATTGAATGGATTGAATACATGCACTCTCAAGCATCTGCAGCTACTATGAATTTAATTATTTCAAAGAAAAATTAAGAAACCTACAGAAACCCTAGAACAATCGTGTCTCACACTTTCTCTATGTAGTTAATTTGTTAGGGTTCTCACAACCCAAGCTAAGGAGATTAACTACTCATTTTTGTGCAAGAACTCATGATTATCATTAAAGAACACATAAAATCAATTGCACAAGAATAAGATGAATAAGCTCAAGAGTCTTTAATTGAGTAATCCTCAAAATCTCAAGAACAATTGTAAGAATATTGTAAAAGTATGTAAAAAAATGTAAAAGAACGTTCAAGAGTGTAACCTAATAAAACAGAAACCCTAAGGTATTTATAATATCTCAAAATAACATAAAAATCCTATTAAAAATAGAAAAGGTAAAGTGATGGCGGCAGTCAGTATGACTCGGTCTTTACTTGTATCCTTAGCTTATGAGTCATACCATACCTTATTGTATCCATTCCGGGGTCTGATCTTCCAAAGGATTCAACTCTCTGTTCAACATACGACTTGCACTAATGAGTCATACCTGAGCATACGACTCGTATCCTTCATCCGTATTCACCTAGGGCTTTAGTCTTTTCAAGTCTTGAACACTGGTTTGCATACAACATCCTTGTATGAGTCATACTCAGATTTCCAACTCCTATACTTTTGACATTTCAACTCCTGGATGGTAGCTTGGGTTCTGTTATGCTTACGTACTGAGACTTCCAACTCGTATACTTTTGACATTTCAACTCCTGGATGGTACCTTGGGTTCTGTTATGCTTACGACTTTGGTATACGACTTGTATCCTAGCCTACGACAAAGATAATTAAGTCATATCTTTCTCACACTTGACTCCTTGCTTTAGCTTTTGGCTCTGTTACTTCTATGATTCAGCATATGAGTCGTATCGACTGGTTACGATTCATGAGATAACTCGTATACTGATCAAAGTTTGTTTTTTTCAGGTCTTTTTCTACTCTTTTTGTTCAAATACTATTGTAGACATATTTTATCTGTAATTAAAACCAAAGTGCATCATATCTAACAAAATTCCCTAAGTTCATGCATAAATTTATGGTTTTAAGCATCGAAAGTGTCATGTTTCCATGAAAAATCAACACCCTGAACTTGGAATTTTGCATGTCCTTATGCAAGAAAAACCAAATAACTATTTGCTAGCACTACACAAATGCTTAAATAGGAAGATCTCAAGCAACACATAGCAGTGATTTTGAATTAAATTTCAATTTTGTTGTTCCCCTCTTAATTTTGAAGTTTTCAACTCAAGTTTGCGTATAGCAATTTTAGCACATGTAGTAACATGAAGGAATCCGATGATGGCATTACATTAGCAATAGACACTTGGGCATGGACATGTTTTACATTCATCAAACAATCTGGAAACCTAGCAATATAACCCATGTGCACTCATAGTTAAATAAATCCTATTCACTCTTCATGGATAGACTACTATAATCAGGGATATAATGAATGATTCTCGACTCACAATAAAGTATCACCAGTTCGTATAGAATACCATAGCCTTACCGTTATGCTCTTTTTTTTAAGTTCTCAGAAAGTCCTTGTAGGATCATTATTGGGCTTTATTTGTCTTGTAATATATGCTTGGGGATGGTATGATATCTTTTGAGATTCATTTAGTAACTAAGCCTCTGGACACTACACTCTTCTTGGGGTTCACTACTTTTGACTTTATTTATTTCCACCCTTTTGTCTCCCTTTTCCTTTTAAGCAAATTGTAATTGGATCAGATGTGGCATTTTAGCACTTATTTTTCTTATTTTTTTTTCTTTTGCTATACATTGTACATTTTTTTCTCTTTTCATCACACCTACCTATATTTCAACTATTTTTCTTCAACCCATATTCTTTATACTCGTGTTTCTATTACGCACCCCTATAATAGCCACCCTAAACTTAGGTGATTTGCCTAAGTTGAGATGCACAGTGTCCATAGGTGGAGCAGGGCCAAAATAGGTTCATTATAAGTTAAACAGGAAGGTGAGAGGTGTAACAAGAAAAATTGGACTATAAAGGCGCAAATTTTTAGATCGAAGGGATTTATTTCTTTGGTTAGGACATTTTTGGCTTAAGTTGACTCATGCAACAACGTCCTATGGTCATCTCCTAGTTAACCATTCTAGACCTAGGTAAAAGCAATTGGGCCAGTTCTAGATTTCAACACAACCAGAACTCAGTAAACCTTACACACACTTGCACAGGGTTACATTACTAAGTACTAGTTATCCAACTATGCAATTATTTTATCCAAAACTTTTCTATCCCTAATCCTAATTCCATTATTAGATACACAACAATCACACACAACTATATAAATCATACAATTACTTTAACAAAATTTTTGAGGGGGCACCACTTTTCACAATAATTTAGCATTTCGAATCAACTATTTTAGTAATTACAAATTAAACGTAAATCAAAACAAAATCTTTTAAATACATCAGAATTATTTGAAAATCCTCAAAATCATAATCAAAAATAAAACATTCGCTGCTGATATACTCCCTAGTTCAGCTGCCTGCATCAAACCTGCAAGTCATAACAGACTTTTAGTTTTAGCTACATCTAAAACTTTTCAAAATGCTCTAAAATTTTTTGAATTAACCCCCCACCCCCAACTTAAGAACATTGCACTGTCCCCAGTGCTAAAAATTAAAATAAGGAATGAGAGTCCTACCTAGGAGCTCAAGGCATTAGAGCATCAATATCGGGATATGGGCCCTCAGGTTGGGTACCACTCTCATCAGCTACTATCCCAATAACTGGGAATAAATCCACAGATGGGGGTACAACATCAACCCCCTCAGCAACAATAATCAGAGCCCTCGATCCTCCACCTACCGTAGTCATCTCACAGACCCTTGTCTCGCGGTCCCACTTATCTTAAATGCTCTCAAGCCTGGTTTTTTTATTAGCTGCTTTAGTTTCCCTCTTTTTTATCTTCCTCACTTCTCTGGTCTCCTCAACCTATACATCCATTGGATCTGCCTAAATATTAGGCACATCAACTGTGGGAATCATATTCTTTACTACTGTCTTAGCAGCAACCGCCCTCTCATATAGCTCAATGACCATCTTCTCTATCTAAGAAATTTTAGCTCTGACATCAGTACTATCAAGCCTCTAAACAGTACCTAAATGTGAATTAATCCTCAACTCAAATGCATCTAGGTGCCCTTAGACTCTCCAATCCTATGACTCAATTTGTCAGTTCATCCAACTTTTTACTTTGCCCTTTATATGACCTATTTTCACAGTAATCATAGCTAGCTGGGTCACAAAATCTATCCATATAGTATGGGAAATCAACATAACACTTAGAGGAATACCCTATGATTGGGTTTTATAGATTGGATTGCAGTGAGGCACTGAAAGTACCCACTGTATAAGTAGGTGCAGCCTTGGTCTATGCACCGATCTCAGTAGCCTCAACATTAGCAGGGGTGCTAGGCTAATCATCTTACAAAAAAATATGTGCTATAACATCACCTGCCTGCCTCATGGGTCAAGCCAAAGGGTTGGCCATATCTTAAATCAACCCTATATCAAACATTCGCTGGGTCTCAATTACTTCATTAATCCTAGAGAGCTCTATAACTTTTGCTACGAGGAAAATCTGAATGATCATACAGGGGTAGGCCTATAATGACTTCTACCCCTAAATTTCCTATCTCTCATGTCTCATGCTAAGAACTCACCAAAATCAAATGCATACCCAGTTGTGAGACGAACTATCATAGCAGCTCGGATCGGGTTAAGAACGTTGTATTCTACAATTGGACACAACCAGTGTTTGGCTAGTATCCACTAAGACTTACACTTAAAGTTTAGGGTTCCCTTCTTTATCTGCTGTGAATCACCAATATCTCTTACAACCCAAGTCCCATGCTCACCATGTGTAGCTATCCATGTAAATATCTCCATATTTTCATCAGTGCCTAACATTTGCTTAGTGATTTTTCTCATTTTTGCCATCATGTAATCCGTCTCTCTTGTATTGGCCGAAGCTTGATATTTTTGCCCATAAAAAAATCTCCCAATGATTGGGGGTGATATATTAACCCGAACTCTATGAATTAATAGGATAGGATCAGCTCCCTTCCACAATATATGCTATGGATACTGCCTCTGTAACTCTCCCTTATAAGCTGTGTAAAACTCTCAGATAAGTACCTCACTATATTTCCTGAGTGCTCTCGTCATTTAGTCAAATCCATACTATTGAAAGCATTTTGTAAACTTGGGTAACTCTGTCATTCCAATAGTAATCATTCGTTCCTCTGGATATAGCACTTTTATTATCTTACCGCCCAAAAGAAGAGACAACCCTGAGTTAAATATCTCCTACTTGTTGAGGAATCCTTATCATTTGATGATGGGTATCGAAAAAGGAGCCAGTGTGAGTGGGGGTCTTGTTTATCAATCAGGATGGCACCTACCTTGGGACCCTGAGGTTTATCTGAACTCTCCTCAGCTAAACTACATTCCTCCTCCTCCTCCTCCTCATCATCAGCTGGCTGTGGCGTCTGAGGTGGAGATATTGTCATATTCTTTCTCTTGTCCCCTTTGGTGGTGGTGTCTTAGACTCTTGGTTAATGACCTTGTTCCCCTTTACCTTAGAAGTTGTCTTTCCTTTCTGATCAACTTTATTCGATGAGGTCCCATCATATTCTTCTTCACTGCTTTTAGATATGGATTTACATTCGGAGAAACTAATTTTCTCATACTTAAATGGTGGTTTTTTGTTCACTTTCTTAGTGCTTGGTTTGGAGGATGAAGCATTCTTCAGAGGCATTGTGACTACAAATCCAATTTATTTAGAACTAGGAAAATATACGAAAAGCAAAATATAAAACTAAAGCTCAATGTGCCTTGTCTGAATTGGGTATGAGTGATGGATACTAGTTGTACCCAATGGATATGACTCTTATAATCAAATCGTATCTTAGACAGTGTATGACCTTTGTTCACTGGTCTACTTATGAATCTTCCATACCAATTATACCAAATGTATACGACTCGTGACCAACAGTCGTAAGCAAATCAAAAACATTAATTCTATTTTAATTCTTCTCAAGTGGGTACAATTAATGTATATGAGTTGTATGGTCTAGATACGACTCATATGGTTGAGTAGTATCTATTCTAGAACTTTAAATTTATTAGACTTCCATTTTGTCAGTGGGTACGAGTCTTATTACGACTCCCGTATCAGTGGGTATGAGTCAAAAAAATACTCATATCCACTGCAATATAGAAGTCCAAGTTCAAATTTTGACTCCAGTGAAAATTGCCAAAGTACCCATGACTAATTTTTAGCTATATCCAACAATTAAACATACATAGACATCAAAATCCATTCCTAAACCCTAGTTCTACCCCCATTTCCAAATTCTTTATACAAATAAGATAAATAGGTCACCAACAAATCAAGAAATGTAGAAATTCTATTTAAATCAAGTTCTGGACTAGATACGATTCTCAATTCTGAACCATACCCAAAGGAAATGACTTGTATTGGGAGTGTTATTCATTCCAGAAACTTATTCTTGATTCTAATATCTCTCCCAAGTCAATACGACCCCTATTCATAAGTCGTACCATATAAATACGATTCGTATCAAGTCTGTATGATAACTTCTATACTTCTCTTGATTTTGTCTGCATTTTTTAGTCCTTCACATTGAACAAACACATTACCCTATAAATGAAATAAGTACAAAAGCATAGGTTGTCTCCCACGCAATGCTTGATTTAACATTGCATCACAATACAATTTCCTTGATTACTCATACTTCATCAAGGTCAATATCAGTCATTTCCTTTACCTCTTCTATGTTTTCTATATAGTGTTTTACTCATTGTTCGTTTACCTTGAATAGGATTCCACCATCCTTCTTTAATTGAAAAGCACCATAGGGATAAACTCTTTTCATTGTGAATGGACCATGCCATCTTCACGTTAACTTACCAGGAAAAAAATAAAGCTTGGAATTGTATAGTAGTACTTGGTCACCTTTTTCAAAAATCCTCTTCTCAATATTGCGATCATGATGCAACTTCATTTTATCTTTATAAATTATTGAACTTACATATGCCTAGAGCCATAATTATCCAACTCACTAATAGTTTTCAACCTTTCTTTTGCTACATCCTTCCATTCTAAGTTCAACATCTTCAACGCCTATAGTGCCTTATGGTCAAGCTCAATAGGTAAATGGAAAGCCTTGCCATACACCAGCTGATAAGGTAAAGCACTTATGGGGGTTTTATCAGTTGTGCGGTACGCCCATAATGCATCATATAACTTTCTTGCCCAATCAATCTTATTCGCATTCACAGTCTTCGCCAATATGAACTTGATTTCTCTATTGGACACTTCTATTTTCTCACTAGTCTGCAGATGATAAGGTGTTGCCACCTTGTGATTCACACCATATTTGTCAAGCAGACTCTTGATAGATGATTGAAAAAAAATAACCCTCCATCACTAATAATAACACGTGGCATACTGAATAGAGACAATATGCTCTTTCTTAAAAATGCGGTGACACTTCTTACTTTATAATTAGGAAGTGAAATTACTTCCACCCACTTTGAAATGTAGTCAACAGTCACAAGTATGTACTTTATTCCATATGAACTCACAAAAGGTCCCATGAAATCTATGCCCCATACATCAAACACTTCCAATTCTTAAATTGGGGTCATAGGTAATTCATGTCTTTTAGAAATAGTACTTTATTGCTGATATTGATCACAGGCAGCAACATAGTCATGAGCATCTTTGTATATGGTTTGCCAATAGTATCTGTATTGCAGGGTCATATGAGTTGTGCGGACCCCTCCATGGTGACCTCCAAATGGAGATGAATGAAAAGCTTTAAGTATGCTCATATCTCTATTTTAGGTATGTATCTGCGAATGGTTCCATCTGCAAAAATCTTAAAAAGATAAGGTTCAAACTAGAAAAATTTTCTTACCTCGTGCATGAACTTCTTCCTTTGCTGATATGAAAGATCTTCAAGTATTAGATCACTTGCTAAATAATTTGCAAAATGTGCAAACCATGGAATTAAATCTTGGGAAGCTGCAAATATCTTTTCATTTGGAAAACTGTCATCAATGTCCAATCCCTTAGCAACCTTCTGCATAGCTTCCTCCTCTAGTCTAGACAAGTGATTCGCAACTTGATTTTCTGTGCCTTTTCTGTCTTTCACCTCAAAATCAAATTCTTGCAACAATAACACCTAACGGATAAACCTCGTCTTTGCATCCTTCTTAGCCATTAAGTACCGCAATGCTGCATGGTCTATGTGCATAGTCATCTTTGTCCCAATCAAGTAAGATCTAAACTTTTCAAAGGATAAAACCATTGCCAATAACTCTTGTTCCATTACAGTATAGTTTTTTTGAGTAGGATTTAGTTCCTTACTAGCATAGTAGATGTGATGAAGGATCTTTTCTTTTTTTTTAGCCTAGTATAGCCCCTTAGGTCAATCCGCTAGCATCGCACATAATCTCAAAAGGTGAAGACCAATCAGGAGATATAATGATTAGAGAAGACACCAACTTATCTTTATGGCTTTCAAAAGCCTTCTTACATATATCATCAAAATCTAATTTACCCCTTTCTCAAAAAGCTTGCAAAGTGTACTAACAATCTTTGAGAAGTCCTTGATAAATCGCCTATTAAAACATGTATGCCCTAGAAAATTCTGAATTCCCTTAACAGAAATTGGATAATGTAATTTTTCAATATCCTCAATCTTTTCTCGATCAACCTCAGTGCCTCTCTTTGAAATTTTGTGCCCAAGCATAATTCCCTCTTTAACTATGAAATGACTTTTTTCCCAATTAAGCACCAAGTTGCTTTCTCTACACCTTTGTAGAGCCTTTGCTAAGTGAATAAGGCAGTCATCAAAAGAATCACCAATAACTAAAAAATAATCCATAAAAACATTAATAGCATATTCGACCATATTAGAGAAAATAAACATCATGCATCTCTAAAAAGTGGTTAGGGGATTGCATAGCCCAAATGGAATTCACATGAATTCAAAGGTCCCATAAGGACATGTAAAGGTATTCTTCTATTGGTTATTTGGAATAGTAGTGATTTGATTATAACTCGTGTATCCATCAAGAAAATAGTACCATCCTTTGCCTGCTAAACTGTCCAGTATTTAATCTATGAATGACATAGGAAAATAGTCTTTCTGAGTCCATGCATTTAGTTTCCTATAATCCATGCACTCTCTCCATCCAGTGACTAGTCTCATAGGCACTATCTCATTCTTCTCACTAGGTACGATAGTTATTCTGCCCTTCTTCGATACACATTAAATCAAACTAACCCACTTGCTATTAGCAATGGGATACACTACACCATCATCCAACCACTTGATTATTTCTTTATTTACTACCTCATGCATAGGAGGATTGAGTCGACGCTGATGTTTAATAGATGGAACACAATTCAGATCAAGATGAATTTTGTGAGTACACAAACCACGTGGAATACCCACAATATCTGCAATGGACCATCCAATGTCCCTCTTGAAAGTTTGCAACATTGACAATAATGCTTCTACCTCTAACTGGCTGAGATCGGCTACAGTAATAACCGAAAAGGTATTGTTGGCCCCCAAAAATGCATACCATAAGTAAGATGTGTAGGCCTTCAACTCTAACACTGGTGGTTCCTCAATAGATGGGTGAGAAGGTGGAGTAGTTTGATTTTTCAAATCTGGATCAAGATTCTTTGGTGCATAATTATAAACATCCCCATGCAATGCACCCACTAACTCCTCAATACCTTTCGAGTCAAAATTTATAATTACAAATGCAAGAGCTTTGACACCTAGCTTCTCTTTAACAGGAATAATCATATCCGAACCATCATCCCATAGGGTAACTGTATAAAAATCATAGAATGAATCTATCTCCTCATTATCTACATCAATCATAGATACCACTCTTAATTCATCAGGATGCTTCATATATTTGCATAAATTGAATGTCACCTATTCGTCATTGAGTTGCGACATCAGCTGCCCTTTCTCCAGGTCAATCATCATCCAACCTGTAGCCAAAAATGGTATTCCTAAAATAATTGGGACCTAAAAGTCCACTTCACAAACTAATATAACAAAATTAGTAGGAAATATAATAGAGGAAACTTTTACCAAAACATCATAAAGGATACCAACAAGATTCTTCAATGTTCTTTTTACCATTACTAGTCTCATGGTATTTGGTGTGGGAGCTCCCAACTTCAACTATTTGAATACAATAAAGGGAATAGATTTTATGCTGGCCCCTAAATCACATAATGCTCGAGTGAAGTTAAAAGACCTAATAGTGCATGGTATTGTGAATGCGCCAGGGTCCTCTTTCTTCTTTACCAAAGATCTAGTGACCATAATATTGCAATGATGAATATTGCTGACTGGATCATAACTGGCTGACATTTGATCATATCCTTCATTAATTTTGCATATCCTGGCACCTGCTCTAATGCCTCTATAAGCAGTATGTTGGTGATCTAAATTTTGGATACTTACCTTCTTATTGTTTCTTTCTTAATCTTTATGGATAAGGAGGAAATGGTCTTGGAATGGGCTTCAGAACAGGCGCTGTAGCCTTCTCTTCTCCGTTATTCAGCTTTCTGCTGCTCCCAATAACAACCAACTCATCCTCACTCTTCTGCTCATTGACATGGGTACAAGTGGGTCTGAAGTTACTGTACCACTCCTAGTGGTAATGGCATGGCATTAACTATTATTTTTGGGATTTACCACTATATAGATTAAAAGAGTACCAAGTTGTCTCTGGTTTACTATGGCTGATATCTAACCAAAATGCTGATCTAATTACTTTATTGTTGTAGTATGTTACTCAAATTTCTAGTTCAATCCTATCATATCGGCTTTGATATCCTTCAATCAGTTCTCTTGACTTTCTTTTCCTTTGACCATCTTGGCCAAAAGTGACTCCATTTTGTACTCTATTTATTGATTTTCTGGTGGAATATATTTGTCACTCTTCTCTTTATAACCATCCTTATGTTGCTAAACACTATTTTTGTCCGTACTCATATCTTTGTCTTTATCATTATAATAGTTCCAACCTTGATTCCCTTGCCCCTAGGCTCTGAAATTCGTTGATCTATGATCAAGACACTTTGCCTCCTCTTCCAATTCAATCTTGAATAGTTTGGAGGTAGACCCCTACGCCACTATTGGATTCACCTTCTCAACACTTATTGACACAAACTATTTTGTAAGCAATCCAATATGTATATGAAGCTGTGCAACCTCTTGTGCTACCATGTCCTTCATTGCTCTATATTTATTTGTTTCTCCAATAGCATATGTACCTCCGCCACATTCCACATCTCAATTATCATATCCTCTGTTGGTAACCACAATATCATCTAACATTTCTTGTGCAACTTACCAATGAAGATCCATAAATGCTTCTCCTAAAATAGTATCTATGGTAGCTCTTGAACAATTATTCAATGATCGATAAAAGATCTCAGACAAGATAGATCCTCTGATTCTGTTATTTGGTACTATGCTAAGCTTCTTATTAAATTGAAACCATACCTCTTACATAGACTCTATAAGTAGTTGTCTAAAATTATAAATTTCATTCTTTAACTGTAACATTCATACAGGAGAGAAGAATCTGTGCAGAAACTATGTATTCAACTCATGCCAAGTAGTGATAGATCCTTTTGAAAGTTCCCCTAGCCATAGTGATGCTTCACCTGTCAAAGAAAATTAAAAAAACCTCAATCTCAATGCTTCTTGATTAACCCCTAGAATGTAATAATTTTGCAGATCCTAAGAAAGTTATTAGTGTGAATGTTTGCGTCATCCTTAGCATCTCCCAAAAACACACCCTCTAGATTGAAAAATTGGAGTATAACACTAGTAATATCAAACTTCACACTAGGGGATAATGGAGAAGGAACAATGGCGATGGACTCCGTCAGCTCAACATAACCCGGATCTTCATTGTCTTTCTCATATAGATCTAAATATTGATATGATAGAATAAATGGAGCCTTGACTCTCTGAACTTGACGATCAACAACTTTCCTCAGCTGTATAAGTCCTCCTTTCTGAGCTACTTCCACCTCAGCAACAAGTCTAGATTTTTCTACTTCTCTATGTTCTTGATCCAACAGTTGAGTGTGTAAGTATACAATATTTAGTGAATCTAATGAAGCACATAGGAGTTCCACGCTTGGATCTATTGGTAAGGTATCTTGAACCACTTCATGAATATGTGCTAACATCCTTCTCAGAGTTTGAAGAATTCTCTCTACATCTGGATCAAACAAGAGTAAGGGATTGACTCTACTCCTTGTACTTGGCATACACCGACATATGATAAAGAAAAAACAAAAAATTAATAACTCATAAATTTCACCAATCAAAATTTAATGCTCAACCATCTTTTCTGGTAACGACATCAAAATTTGATATTGCCTAAAACTACACCTTAACTAGAAGTATAATATGGTCAATTATAAATATAATAAACCAACAAGGTTGGGGTCTTTCCCATTGGGAAAACATAAATAATTTCTTTCCTTGATATAGTCCACGAGCAGTGTAGGAAATAAATGGGGGGATTTTGTTATCAATTGCAAATAGTGACCAATTATTGAGTGGCTTCAAGTTGTAATCAATATGAGATAAACACTAGGTCTGTGTTCCCCTGGCTTCTTTACTCCGTAAATTTATCATGATCAACCCAAATGTTCTGTTATTCTATATGCAAAGCCTACAAGATAAGTCTTATCAACTGCATAATTAGCTAGAAGATAAATTTCACCCTTAACTTGGTTATCATCTTAGGGTGTTGCCTTTTTGTCCCTTGCTACGACCCCAGTTACACTTGTCGGGGTAGGATCAAGTGATAATATAGAATGCTTGGTTATCGAATCCTAGATCACTGTCTTAATTTTCTTTTCCTAATTGTAAGCTTTTTTGTTATCGAATGGATACTAATACAGGCAATCTCAAGTGTCTACAGCTGCTATGAGTTTAATTATTTCAATGAAGAATTAAGATACATGCAGAAACCCTAGAACACTTATGTCTCACACTTCTTCTACGTAGCTAATCCACCAGGGTTCCCACAAAATATAGTACCCCATACTAATCTTAGCTTGATTCAACTCTTAGTTTCACACTTAAGGGACTTAAGGCATGAAATTTTCACTAAGTGTTGGGGATTTAGCGATTTTTAAGACCCCTAAACTTCGAGGATTTTCATTTTTATCTTCCCATCCCTGAGAAGTTAGTTTTTGAGTTAATTCATGTTTAGGGTTGTAACAAGTATGTCTTGGAGGATTTTTGGATTTTTTGGACAAGGTTTGGGAAATTTTTGGGTCATAAACTGATGGGTCATCACGTAGGCCCGTGATCGGCATTAGTCTTGATCACATGCTGATGCGTCATGGTGAAGGTGATGTGTCCAATTCTTAATTTATAATTTCATACATGTGTTATTATCTTTATCCTAGTGTGTAGAGTGCTTATAAGGTGAAAAACGTTCATAGGAATCACTTAGAACAAAGTTGAGCTAAGAAACTTTGATTCGGCCAAATTTTGGTATGCGATTCTACAAGGGTCAACTTTTAATGAGTATAAATTTTTATATATATGGAATTTTTCAGCTCAATACCCACAATAATTTATATAATTGATTTAGTTTTCAAATGATACCAATTTCACCTTAATCCGATACCTGACCCAAAGTTATGATAATTTTTGTCAGAACCAGTAAGCTATCGTGATAAGACTGCATCGCAGTGACGTAGTTACATCTTATTTTTTTGATGTAAATAATTAAGGAGAAATTTGGTCTTTTCCCCCTTAACACATTCATTCATACACGACATGGGAATCAGTTAGGGCATATTTTGCCCTTCTTCTTCAATTTTCCTCTCAAGAAAACCATTCCCTTCCCCCAAGAATAAATTCAATTCCCTTTTCCCCAAGGAATAAAGAATCCAAGTTTCTCAAGTTCAAGAACCTTCAAGTAAGCATTAAGAATTTTGTTTTCTTCTCAAGTTAAAAGCTTAAGGTATGTGGGGTATTTATTCATGGGTCCCTTTCACCTATGGAGCCCCAAAATCCTTTTCCTTCAATTAAAGAGTGAATTTTCTATCATTATGATATTTTATATGTTCAAGAAAAATTGAATTTCATGTTCTAATGGTGATTTTAATTCAATTCAGCCCATGTATGCTCCCATAAAAGATTTCGAATTCCTCATACTATGAATTTAAGTTTCCTAAGCTTTATTCAAGTGAATTCCATGATAGATCCTAAACTCATGATTTTAAGCAACATCCTCATGTTTTAAATTCATGTTTTCCCCATGTTTGATGAAGTGTCTATTTCTTGAGTTGAACCATAATTCAATACTATAGTTTGAGTTTAAATGTCATGTTTTATAATCACACAGTGATGGTGGGTTATAAAAACCCAATACCTACGTGTTTTTCATGATTTCTGTATTCAAGTAATGATTTAGTCAGACCATGATTTTTAATATCATATTAAGAACACCATGACCATGTTGAGTTGTATCAATTTATATGTTAATAATTACCTCATAATCTGTATGCACTGTTATTTTTAGAATAACATGACCTGCACTTATCAGTTATTAATCATTAGTTCTTGCACCAATTAGTATTTTAGTGTATTTTAGTTGGGAGTAGGATTTAGCACTGAGCGAACCCAGGTATGGGGGCTCACACACTAGTAGAGGGTGTGACCTTTAGTAGTAGTCCCTGAGTTCTAGAACTACATAGTAGTGTAGGTTTGAGATATCTTCCTACCAGTTGAGGGTTGACACATATATCATGAAAGAACCTGCCAGTAGAAGGTGACTCTTTAGTCCTTTGTGACATTAGTTTAGTGGTCAGTACAATTTAGGTTCTACTCTGATGGAAAGGAAAAAACAACCATCCTCAACATAGGTCAGACGTTAGACCAAATGATAGCTCACATAGTTTATGTCAGTTATATAATAGCTCCCACATTCTCAGTACAGTATTATGTTCATATATTCAGTTTTGATTTGCTTAACCAAAGTAGACGGATTTACAATTATTTAGTTATACATATTCAGTCTTTTAAATTATAAATTATTTCAGAAATATGTCTATGTGTGGTCTTGTATTCTCAAATATTATAGTTTTCATACATTCATGATCAGTTATCTTCTTTTGTTAAGTTAGTCCTTATCTTATATGCATAGTAATCCACAATTTTAGTCTAGTTATTCATACTAAGTATAGTTCAGTTTTATATGATCAGTATTCATATGTCCGCTACTCAACATACCGATGTTAGTTATCACTTTAGTTAAATTTTAGCTGTTCGGTCATGCAGACATCAGTCATTCAGTTAATTAGATCTACTTAATATATGTTATGTTGGTTTTGTAAGTTTATTCATTTAGGCTCAGTATGTTTGAGTATTTAGATCCCTTAGTTAAGTCAATTCCCACCACATAGTTTTAGACCTAGTATTCATACGTTATCCTCAATATAACTTTTACAACATATTCAGCCTTACAAGAGAAATTCTTACAATATTTATGTTTCTACCACCTCCTAGCTTACATAATTATTTTAGCCCGTGATTTATAAATATTTTATAATTTATAGTTTTCACATATAGTCAAGATTCAAATGTATATTTTAGCAAATAACTTATAACCTAGTTTTATAACACATTTGAAATATTATCATGATTTACTTCATGTCTCCATATACTCTGTACATTCCAACGTACTGACCATATATATGCATTTGTGGCTTCATCCTTCATATTGTAGGTACCATGTATAACTCTTACATCAGGATCATACAGTTTTTAGCTATCAACCAGCAGGTGACAAGTTCTCTTATTTTGAGAACTCCAGACACTTTTAGATCATGTACTATATTTTTTGAATGTTTCAGTTATATTGAATAGTAGTAGTAGGAGCCATATCCCAGTTATCTATAGTCAGTATAGTATAGGCTTAATATATGTCTGTCAGAATTAGTCATGTAATTTAAGTTTCTTTCTTTAGTTTTATCATGATGTAAACTGTATCATCATTAACTTTATTCAAACTTTTCATGAGTATGCTTCTACTCAGCACATTATGTTTTATTTTACATATTAAATCAATTGCTCAGTAGGATGAAAGTTCATAGGTTAGCTTGGGATCACTTGTGGTTCCAGGTACCGTGTAACAACTAAGGGCTATTCTCAGATCTTGACAAACTCTGTATCAGAGCCTAGAGTTCATGTGTCCTAGGGTGTCTATGAAGCCATGTCTTGTAGAGTCTTGTGGAATAGTACAAAGACGTCTTTACTTTTCTTTAAGAGGCTACAAGGCTTTTAAGAAATATTTCCCTTATTTTAGGTCTTACATCATGCAGTAGAAATGTTTTCTATGAAACTTATGCAGATTATTACGTTTATCCATTTGTGCAAACTTTGCCTTATTCTTTAGGCAACAGAAATAACCAAGCTTAAATCCTTATTGATAGAGTATTCTCAGACAGTCCCCATATATAGTTATGGGATTATATGCAGGTTTGAAAGTATCACATCAGTGCCTTTATGTTCCAAAGCATGAATTATTTCATTCATATTCATGAAAATTATGCACTAAGACAAAGTTAGAGGAGCTTTCAGATCCCTTCTCAAAATTATTTGATAGCATATGATCTAGAATTGAAAACATGAACCCAAAATTTTAGCTGTAGTAAAGTAGGTATAACACATATCAGGATTCAATAGATTTTGTATCCATGGGGCTAGTTGTATGAAAGGTGAATCAGTAGGCTTGAAATAGTGCATGCAAGAATTTAAGTTAAGTATGATGGTGCAGGTATGCTTAGATAGTACCCTTGATTTTCTTAGGGTGAATGAGGCTAGTAATATAGTATGTGATGTTCTTACCGGCTAAGTTATGGGATATAGAAAGTTAAGAGTTGTATATCAAAAGGAAGTACTAGCAGCGAGTCTTACATTTTCAAGTGTAGTCTTTCAAAGTGAGTTATTATTTATGTGTCTTGTTATATCTTGGATTCAAGAATACAGTGGATTTAGTTCAATTTAGAGTTATTTAATAGGGTCCCACAGACTTAGAATGGTAGCTTTAATCTTAGAGGGAGATGATAGAACAAGTAACCAAATTAGACTCTTAGATTCTAGTAGTGATGTCAGTGTTTTGTAGAATGTCAGTAGGGGAGGAAGATGTCTGACCCATTCTTATCTCAGTGCAAAGTCTTGTACTTCAATCATCATGATATCTACTCATGCCTTACATGTCAGCTCCTAATCATAGTTCATGCTCATTCATATAATAGAGAATAATGTATGCCCCCAATTCCTAGTATGAGGAGTTTCGGTTCACTTAGTAGTACAAATCATATTCTATGAATTTATGAACTCCAAACTCAGGTCATGCAGATCATGACTCATTTACTCATGCTTTACAGTATGCTCAGTTCCCATAACTTATGGTGCACTCTTAATGACTAGTGAAATTCAGATTATGTCATATGTGTCCTCATTTTGATCTCTTTAATGAATTTATTCTTTTATGGGCATTTGTTTAGAAGTTCATTTATGGTTATAAAGATAGGATTGAATGTCATGTTGGTTTATAAGTAGAGGAATGCATTACGCGTTAGTGAATTCCTAGTAAGAGGTTGAATGTAGTTGTTGAATTAGTACTAAGAATTATTTATGAGATGAATATTATAAATATGCATGGGGTATTGAATTCATCGTTCAGATTAGTATTATGGTGTAATGTGTTGTACCTTATGATTTTGAGTTAGGCTTGATCATTGTGAGATAATTTAGTTCAGTTTAGACTTAGGTAATGGAGTTATCAATGCCCATATAAAAATTATAAGTGAAATCAAATAAGCCTAGAATTTAAGAGGAAATGCATAGTTGAGGAGTGCTTGAGAAGTGTGGCTAAGCTTAAAAGTTAGCAGTTTCATTGACTAAGTCCTTGGCTTATGTTTTATAGGCCTATGTTCCATGTTACAGAGTGATAGCCATATTAAGATTCCTTACTCAGATATCCTACTCAGATCATGCCCAAGATCCTTTGCTCCCTAATGTTATTAGAACTTCTTAGAAAAAGTGTTGAAGAAATACTCCAGTTGAGTGTAATATTTTAGTATAATTCAGTTCGTACAACCAACAATTCATTTAGCAATTAGATAGACAAGTTCCTATGATTTTCCATTTTCCATCTAGTTTTACTCTCCAGAATTTCATGAATATGTCTATTTTATGAAGTAAAATATTCATATCCATGCAAATTATGAATTTAGTTTAGTTCATGCATCATGTTTTAGATTAAGATATTCAGTCATAATTCAATTCATAAGCGTTTTGTGTATCATCTCAGTCTTTCCATAGTATTTTAGCTAAGTCAGTAGCATTCGAGGGATGAATGATCCCAAGGGGGAGATATTACAACACCCAGACTTTTCATGTCCTAAACCTCTCAATTTGTTTTCATAAAACCAGATCCAGCATGAGGTAATGGTTACTTATAAGTTGAATCTCTCATTTTTATCTCATCCATATAACCATTCTCATGTCATTGCATGTATGCATGAAATCAATTCAGTTCATGTATCATTCTCAGACATAGTTATACACTCATATTCCAAGCCATGCATGTTCAGTAAATGATCCCAGTTACCTCAGTACGATAATCTCAGTCTAACCAATCTCATTTGAGGATGAATATTACCAAGAGGGAGATATTGTAACACCCCATACTAACCTTAGCTTGATTCATCTCTTAGTTGTATGCTTAAGGGGCTTAAGGATTGAAATTTTCACTAAGTGTTAGGGACTTAGCCCTTTTCAATGCCCCTAAACTTTGAGGATTTTCATTTTGGTCTTCCCAACTTGGAGATGTTAGTTTTTGAGTTAATTCATGTTTAGGGATGTAAGAAGTGTCTTGTAGGAGTTTTATATTTTTCAAATAAGATTTGGGGCATGTTTTGATCACAGAACTAGTGGGTCACCGTAATAGGCCTGCGACGCAGCATTAGTCCTGATCTGATACTGACTGTGTTGTGGTGAATGTGTTGTGTCCAATTATTGATATATAATTGACTACATGTTCCATTATCTTTATCCTAGTGTGTGAAGTGCTTATGAGGTGAAAAGTTTTCATATGAATCACTTAAAATAAAGTTGAGCTAAAAGCCTTTGATTCGGCCAAATTCTTGTTTTCGATTCTACAAGGGTCAAATTTGAACGTGTATAAATTTTTACACTTAAGGAATTTTTTAGATCAAAACCCACCAAATCTTATATAATTTAATTATTTTTCCAATGATACTAATTTTGTCTTAATCCAATACCCAAGGGGAATGTTATGATCATTTTTATCAGAACCAGTAAGCTACTGCAAAAATACCGCATCGCGGTGACGTAGTTACATCCAGTTTTGTTGATATAAATAATTGAGGGGAAATTGGGTCTTTTCCCCCCTCAATCCATTCATCCATAACACAACTTCGGAATTAGTTAGGGCATAATGTTGCCATTCATATCTAATTTTCCTCTCAAAAAAACCATTCCCTTCCATCAAGAACAAATTCAATTCCTTTTTGCCCAAGGAATCAAGAATCCAAGTTTCTCAAGTTAAAGAACCTTCAAGAATTTTGTTTTCCTTTTAAGTTAAAAGCTTAACGTATGTAGGGTATTCATTCATGGGTCCCTTTCACCCATGGATCCCAAAAACCCTTTTCTTTTGATTAAAGAGTGAATTTTCTATCATTATGATATTTTATATGTTCAAGAAAGATTGAATTTCATGTTTTCATAGTGATTTTAATTCAATTCAACCCATGTATGATCCCATGCAAGATTTTGAATTCCTCAAGCTATGAGTTTAAGTTTTCCATGTTTTATTCAAATAAATTCCATGATAGATCCTAAACTCGTGATTTTTAGCAATATCCCTATGTTTTAAGTTCATGTTTTCCCCATGTTTGATGAAATGTCTATGTATTGAGTTGAACCGTGATTCAGTACTACAGTTTGAGTTTAAATGTTATGTTTTAATGATCATTTAGCGGTGGTGGGTTATGAAAACCCGATACCTATGTGTTTTTACATTGTTTCTGTTTTCAAGTAATTAGTTAGTCAGACCATGATTTTTAATATCAAAATCAGAACACCATGATCATGATGAGCAGTATCATTTTATATGTTAATAATTACCTCAGAATCCAAATACACAGTTATTTTTAAAATATCATGACTTAAGCTTATCAGTTATCAGTTATCAGTGCATGCACTAGTTAATATTTTAGTGTCTTTTAGTTGGGAGTAGGATTTAGCACCGAGAAAACACTGGGATGGGGGCTCAACTGCCAGTAGATGGTGTGATCTTTAGTAGTAGTTCCTGAGTTCCTGAACTACGCAGCCAACATAGGTTCGATATGTCTTCCTGCTAGTTGAGGGTTGACACATATCTCATGAGAGGACCTGCCAGTAGAGGGTGACTCTTTAGTCCTCTAGGACATCAGTTTAGTGATCACTACAGTTCAGGTTCTACTCCGATGGCAATGATAGAACAACCCTCCTCAACATGGGTCAGAAGTTGGACTCCATGTAGCTCACATGGTTTCTGTCAGTTGTATAATAACTTCCACAGTCTCAGTACAGTATTCAATGTATATATTCAGTTCAGGTTTGCTTGACCAAAGCATACATATTTATAGTTATTCAGTTATACAGATTTTAGTCTTTCAAATTATAGATTATTTCAAAAGAATTTATATTCTTGGTCTTGCATTCTCAGATATTACAATATTCATGCATTCATGCTTATTTATCTCATGTTGTTCAGTTAGTCCTTATCTCATATGCACAGTACCCCACAATTTTAGTCTAGTTATTCAGACTAAGTACAGTTCAGTTTTACATGATCAGTATTCATATGTCCGCTACTCATCATACCAATGTTAGTTATCCTTTTACTTAAATTTCAGTTGTTCAGTCACATAGACACCATTCCTTCAGTTGATCAGAGCTACTTAATGCATGTTATATTGGTTTCATAAGTTTATTTATTCAGGCTCAGTATGTTTACATATTCAGATCCATGAGTTGATCAGTTCCCAGCTCATAGTTTCAGACCCAGTATTCATATGTCATTCTCAATACAACCGTTATAGCATATTCAGCCTTTCAAGAGAATTTCTTACAACATTTATGTTTCTACCGCCTCCTAACTTACATATTCTTTTTAGCTCATGATTTATAAATTATCTATGATTTACAATTTTCATGTATAGACATATTTCAAATGTATATTTCAGCAGATAACTTATATCCTTAGTTTTGTAGCATGTTTGAAATATTTCCATGATTTATTCCATGTCTCCATACGCTTAGCACATTCCAATGTACTGACCACATATATGTGTTTGTGGCTTTGTTCTTCATAATATAGGTACCATATGTAGCTCTTACATTAGGGTCAGACAGTTTGTAGCTTTCAGCCAGCAGGTGACAAGTTCTCTAATTTTGAGAACTCCATATAGTTGTTGATCATGTACTATATTTTTTGAATTTTCATATGTATTTATTAGTGGTAGTTGGAGGCATGTCCCAACTATCTATAGTCAGTATAGTAGAGGATTCATAGATGTTAGTTAGAGTTAGTCATGTAATTTGAGTTTCTTTCTTCAGTTTTATCATAATGTAAATTGTATCAACATTAACTTTATTCAAACATTTTATGAGTATGATTCTGCTCAGCAAATTAAGTTTTGTTTTACATAATAAATCAATTGCTCAATAGTATGACAGTTAATGGGTTAACTTGCGTTCACTTGTGGTTCCAGGCACCGTGTTATGACTAGGGGTAGTCTCGAGTTGTGAAACAACCCTATCTAAGGATATTAGCTGCTCTTGCTTGTGCAAGAAACCATGATTATCATTGAAGAACACATAAAATTAATTCCAGAAGAAAAAGATGAATAAGCTCCGAAGTCTTTAATTGAGTAAACCTTAAAATCTCAAGAACAATAATAAGAATATAGTAAAAGTATGTAAGAGCATGTAAACGAATATTCAAGAGTGTAACCTAATAAAAGATAAATGCTAAGGTATTTATAGTATCTCAAAATAACATAAAAATCCTATTAAAAATGGGAAAGGTAAAGTTAAGTCGGTAGTTAGTACGACTCAATCTTCACTCGTATCCTCAGCTTACGAGTCGTACCCTGCCTTTCGGTATCCATTCCAGTGTCTGATCTTCTCAAGGCTTCAACTCTCTGTTCAGTATACAACTTCCGCTAACGATTCATACATGAGTGTACGACTCATGTCCTTCATCCGTATTCACATAGAACTTTAGTCTTTTCAAGTCTTCAACACTGGTTTGTATATGACATGCCTATACGAGTCATACTCAGACTTTCGACTCATATAATTTTGAAACTTCAACTCCTAGATGGTAGCTTGGGTTCTGTTATGCTTTCGACTCTGGAATACGACTCGTATCCTGGACTACGACCAGGATACTTAAGTCGTATCTTCCTCACACTTGACTCCTAGATTTGTCTTTTGGATCTTTTACTCATACGATTCATCATATGAGTCATATCGACTAGTTACAATTCATGATCTAACTCATATACTGATCAAAGTTGGTCTTTTTCAGGACTTTTTCTTCTCTTTTTGTTCAAATACTATTGTAGACCTATTTTACCTGCTATTCACACCAAAGTTCATCATATCTAACAAAATACCCTAAGTTCACGTATAAATTTGTGGTTTTAAGCATCAAAAGTGTCATGTTTCCACAGAAAACCATAGAGTCCAGTTCAACCAAAGCCACTTTACCCACATTAAACCACCCTATTGTTGATCTACATCTATGCCCATACAATGCTTCAAATAGAGCCATCTGAATGCTATCATAATAACTATTATTATAGAAAAACTCAATCAAATGTAGGTGGTCATCCCAACTTCCTATTAAGTATAAAAGAAACTCCCTCAAAATGTCTTCTAATATTAGAATTGTACGATCAGGCTGACCATTGGTCTGCGGATAAAAGGCAGTACTAAGCTTAACCTTTGTACTAAGGCCTTTCTAAAAAGACTGCCAAAACTGTGTAGTGAACTGTGTGCCTCTGTATGAAATAATGGACAATGGTATTCCATGAAGCCTTACTAACTCGTGAATATAAATTTTTACATAATATTTTGCTCCATTTGAAGTTTTGACAGGTAGGAAATAGGTTGATTTAGTCATTCGATCTACTATGACCCATATTGAATCATGCTGACATCTGGTACGAGGCAACCTTGTGATGAAATCTATAATCACTATTTCCCACTTCCAAGTAAGGATGGTGATCTCCTGTACTGTACCACTCGGTCTTTGTTGTTCAACTTTATCTTACTGGCGATTTGGACACTTAGCCATAAACTCTTTTATGTCTTTCGTAATACTGCTCCACTAATAAATTTCTCGTAAGTCGTGGTACATCTTAGTAGCACCCAAATGAATGGAATGCTCAAACCATGAGCCTTGTCTAGTATACTTTCCCTCAACCCATCTACATTCAGAACATAAACATTATCTTGATGGTGAAGTACACCATCTCCTACTTTGGAAGAAACCTCTATTTTCTGTTATTGGACTGCTTCCAATATTTGGCTTTTTATTTGATCACTTTTCTGAACCGTACTGAACTACTACTTCCATATCATCAGTGTCGAGCAAATATAATCCCAAATGGACTAATCTATGCATCTTTTTGACCAATTCTCATTCTTCCTCTTTCACATGTGACACACTACCCATAGACAACGTACTTAGTGTGTCTGCCATTGCATTGGTCTTACCCAGATGATAGAGAACATTCATCTTATAATCTTTCCACAACTCCAACCATCTTCTCTGATGAAGATTCCACTCCATACTGAAGACTTATGGTTAGTGAGAACATCAACATGCACACCATAGTGGCAGTGCCTCCAAATTTTCAAGGCAAAAACCACAAAAGCTGACTCTAAGCTGTGAGTTGGGTAATTCTTTTCGTGATCCTTAAGTTTCTTGGAGTCATAGGCTATCACTCTCCGATTTTTCATCAACACACAACCTAACCCAACTCTAGAAGCATCAAAATGCACTACAAATCTATATAACTCCTTTGGTAAGGCTACTACCGGAGCCAAGTCAATCTATCCTTCAAATCTTAGAAACTTATCTAACACTTATCCGACCATAAAAAATTCACTTTATTTTGGGCCAGCTTCGTCAATGGTGCAAAAATATAGGAGAAACCTTCCACAATTCTTCTATAATACCTAAATAAACCTAAAAAAAAAACTCATGATATCAAATGGAGTGATGGATCTAGGCCAGTGCTTCACTGTATTAGTCTTCTGAGGATCTACATAAATAGTATCCCCTAAAATGACATGCCCCAAGAAAGTAATAGATTCTGACCAAAATTTACATTTACTAAACTTGACATAAAATTGAAGATCCTTGAGGGTCGGCAACACTATTATAAATGGTCTGCAAGTTCCTCCTCACTCCTAGAATACACCAGTATGTCATCTATAAAGACAATGACAAACATATCTAAATACTGCCTGAAGGCCCTATTCATCAAATATATAAAAGTTGTAGGAGCATTTGTCAGTTCAAATGACATAACCACAAACTCAAAATGGTCGTACCTTGTTTGGAAAGCTATTTTTGGAATGTATTACTCCCTAACTTTCAATTGATGATATCCCGACCTAAGGTAAATTTTGGAATACCACCAGGCACCCTAAAGATAATCGAACAAATCATCGATTCTAGGAATAGGATACTTGTTCTTGTCAATGACCTTATTTAGCTTTCTATAATGTATATACATTCTAAGAGTGCCATGATTTTTGTGCACGCAAAGGACCAGAGCACCCCATGAAGGGTCTGATAAAACGTTTATCTAAGAGATCCTTAAGCTGCTCATTCAACTATTTAAGTTCGGTTGAAGCTTTACGATATGGAGGAATGTAGATGGTGTGAGTATTAGGAAGAAAATCAATTACGAATTCTATTTCTCAGTTGGGAGGTACCCTGATAGATCATTGGGGAAAAACTCTGGAAACTCGTTTACTACCTAAACTGATTGAACTGTCAAAACTTCAGACTTGGTATCTTTGACTCAATCTAGATGATAGATACACCCTTTTGATATTAACTTCCCGGCCTTAAGATAAGAGATGAAATGACCTTTGGGAGAAACAAAACTACCCGCCCACTTAAAAATTATCTAACTAAGAAACTAAAACTTCACCACCCAGGTGGGACAATTTGTTGATGCATAGCATGAATGAAGCCAATCCATGCCCAGGACGACATTGAAATATACTATATCTAACTTTATTAAGTCTGTTAGTGTGATCTTATAAAGGAAAATAGTAGGACACTCACTATATACTAATCTAGCAACAACTGAATCACCTACTGGACTAGAAACTGAGAAGGTCTTTGGGAGATTATAAAGACCAACCCTAAAGTTTACAGCAACCAATGGAGTTACATAAAAGAAATTTAATCCCTGGTCTAACAACACATATACATAAAGGTGAATGGCACGAAGTATATAAGTGAAAACATCTAGTGAACTCTTCTAATCCTGGCAGGATGGTAAAGCATAGAACTGATTCTAGCACTGATCGCCATCGGTACTGGATGATGCACCCTGTGGGGGAACTGGGTGGCCTGGCTGAGCTGCTGGATTAGTAGCCTGAGTTTGAGAATGAGCATATCTACTCCCCTTCTTAACATATGGAAATTTATTAATCTTGTGGCCTAACTTGCCACAACCATAGAAACCTCCTTTGCCCATCAAACACTCACCAAGATGGGCTACACTTTGCACATGTTGGGTAGCTTGACCTTTTAAATACACTGTTCTGAGACTTGGAGTTCAAAGTCCTGTAGCACTGCTCTTGCCAGGTCTTGTGTGCAGGGGCACTGGCTGAAGATGGTGAAGGCACTGATAAATAACCTTGAAACTGTGAACGACTTCTCTATCTATACCTTGGCTGACTATACTCAAACTGTCCAGTCCTAGCTCTCTTGTTTCTCTTCTTCCTTTTCTTCAACATATCTACCTCAATCTATTTAGAATGAGTGATCAACTGAGCAATATCCTTATCCCTAATAAACATGACGTCCTACACTCCTTTACCACCTAGTCAGACACCCCAGTAACAAACTTACTCATACGAGATCTAGAATCAGATAACAACTCTAGGGAATATTTAGACAACTAAGTGAACTTAAGACTATACTCTTTCACTGACATAGAGCCCTACCTCAGGTTTATAAACTCCTTCACTTTATCCTGCCTTATCTCACGAGGAAAGATCCTATCTAGAAAAGCGCTCTGAAAACACCTGCCAACTTATAAGAGTTGCATTCTCACCCATACTTTCTTTCACATAGTGACCCAATCACAAGAAACATCATTTAGACTATAGATTACTAGCTCTACATGATCTAAGTAATATTTCTTACCTCATCAATAAAGATTTAAGGATCCCTATCTTCCTTTGACCTATGGAACTTAGGTTTATTCAACCTCATAAAGTCACAAATCCAGGATGCAGCTCGGATACCATTTTGCTGAAATGGGATTAATGCCTATTGATTTCCCTAAACATTAGTATTCACATCTTGGGAAAAATCCTGAAAGGCAGCCTGCAATTCATTATGAGATACATTCTCATTCAGAGGGCTTGCATGCAGGGGTGGTTGATTAATGTTTCTACATGCATCGGCTCAGCGTGGAGGCATATTCTATCATATGAAAGGATGAGTTAAGGAAAATAGAGACAGTTGTAAGCATGATAGATCATGAAATAAATGATGATTCCTAATTTTTTTGTAGCCTCTCTCTCATAAATTTGGCATGCTACACATTCATGATCAAGAACCTACGTAATGCGACTTATATAACTCCTCAGGACTCTTTAAGCCATAGGCTCAGATACCAAGTTTGGAACACTCTGGATGTACCCCCTGGATATCACATAATGCTCAAGACTACAAATATCCCTAAGCTAACCCATGATATTTGTTTAGCCTACAACTCACATTAATGATGAATCCTTAGGATAATTGAATGTTTTTAAGAAACGATGGTTGTATTTAACATGTTGTTTTAGTATTTTCAGGGTAAGGACTGAGTGTGAAGAATAACTTGGACAATCTGCGAAAAACAAAGGAAAATTGAGTAGAGACAGCTCAGGCGATGGACCATCGACCTAGCGATGATTCGTTGGTCTAAACAGTCAATTAAAAAAGAAGGCATAGACTCTGGATGGCCTATGACAGTTTAGGCGATGGACCGTCAGCCCTATGACAAACCATCGATGTGAACCGTCACCATAATATAGAAGTAATTATCATTGGAAACCTTGCGATGATGCAGGCGATGGAACATCAGACCTGTGATAGACCGTCACACTATCCATTGTCCAAAAGTAGAACATAGAGTCACTGGACACCCCGTGATGATGCAAGTGATGGAACTTCAGACTTCTGATAGAACATTGCTTGAACCATTAACCTGAAGTAGAGCATGGAGTTACTAGACACCCTACGATGATGCAGGAGATAAATCGTCAAACCTACGACGGACTATCACTTGACCCATCGACCAAAATACAGAGAATATGAATATGAATTTTAAAGCCCCAGTAGTAGAATAATATAAATACCAAGTATTAAAGTTTACTCTGTATCTTTTGTCTTCAGTTTTATACCTTCTCTTCTATTAAGAGGTTTGTACTACTTTTTATTGAGATTTGAATCTAGAGATTAAGACGTAATTATTAGTTTTTATATTTTCCATCAAAGATCGAGAAGAACAATATTGTGAATTTTGTAAGTACTCTTCTGAAGTTATTTATGAACATCAATATAACTTTGATTTCTGACATGGAGATGAGTAGCTAAACTCCCATAACTAGGGTTATGGGAGCTTTGATGTAGAGAGCTATTTTGGGGTTGTGAATGGGTTTGTTTTTTAACATATATTGAAATTACATGAATCTTTATTGATTTAATGATATCTTTTGGTTGGAAACTTGAGAAGTGATTCCATGAACTCCACTTGTCTGACAAGAAAGTGGATGTTGGGAAAAGAAGTGATTCACACGAGCTTCATAGGTTTACCCTTTAGGATCAACCCTCGTAAGAGTGCTATTGAATAATGCATGAATCTTGTAAGTTTTAGAGAAGTAAAGAGTGAAATACTCATTAAGTTGGGAAACACATGGGTAATATTTATAATTCAATAATTCATGCAATTGGATACATAAGTTAGAATTCGAACACAAACTCACAACCCTAATTGTTTGAACATCTTGGTGAGCATAACTATAGTTAATTTCTTCTCATTGTATTTAAATCTAAATTTACTCTCCGTAGCTGGGATTTTATGTAACATCAATGCAAAAATAACATCGTTAACATTTCCAAACCCCCATTATTTCAGAGCCTTAGATGAATAGTCTAATAACAGTCATAATACGTAGTGAATAAGGTATTCCCTGTGGGATTCAACACCCAACCTAATTGGGTTATATATTTGACAGTGAATACTTACTCTCTCGTAAGAGAGTTTAATTTAGGTGTATCAAATTTTGGCACCATTGCCAGGGAATACGATTTTCAATTAAGTTTATGTTTGTTAATTGACCTTTGGTTAAGTTTCCCAAATTTTACTTATGTTTGGTGTTTTTGTTTGTGTAGGGTAATTGTTGTGTATGCCAAGTACACAGAGATTGGTTGCACCATTATTACCAATACATCCAGAACCAGAACTTATTTGCAGAATGATAGAATCCCAAGATGCTGAGAGACTAACCGCATTGGTTAGAGCTCAACTAAATCAGCAGAATAATTTCCAATAGGCATGTCATCCTAACCCTCATAATGATGATTTAGGGGATGATGACTTTTTAGATCCTGCCAATCAAAGGTATGCAGAGAATATAGCTGTACCAATGAACAGAAATATGAACAGAAACCGTCCTTTCAGGGCAAGACCTGATCGTCAATCTATTCAATTTGATCTTAATAATGATGAAGATAAAATGGATGGAGATGGTGCCACTGGAGCTATTATTCGTCCACCTCTAGCACCAGTAGTAAAGTTCAATACTCTCAGTACAATGATCCAACTCCTTCACCTGAAGGGGTTTTTTGGTGGACTCCCAGGAGATGATCCCAATTTGCATTTATTGAATTTTGTCACTATTTGCAAGTCCTTTGATAACCCAGGAGTGGGATAGAATTCCATCTGCCTACATTTATTTCTATAGTCTCTGTCTGGTGAGGTAACATTGTGGCTTAATGAGCTGACGCCTGATTCGATAAGCAACTAGAGGTAATTGAAAGAGGCTTTCTTAGAAAGGTTCTTTCTGTTTTCCAGAAAGGTATAGTTGAGGGACGAGATTAGCAACTTTAGGCAGCTCCTAACTAAAGCCCTTTATGAGACAAGGAAGAGGCTAAAAAAAAGCTGATGCAGTGTTCAAACCATAATATGACAGATATTCATTTGATGGAGACTCTTTATCAGGCTTTGAACTCTATTACAAAGCTAGTTGTTGGTAATGCTGTAGGGGGATCATTTGTGGATCTCACTTTTCAGTAGGCCTCCAAGATGCTTAATCGAATGACCAAACAAAGTAGAGCTTGGCATACCAAGGATTCTGTGGTAGCAAGCCCTACTGTGTTTATTGGCTTAACTACAGAACAACGTTAAAAAGGAAGAATATGATCGATATATGGCATAGTTGAAGATGCAGATGGACATATTGACCATGCATCTATTATCCACAAAGACTGAAAAAGTCAAGGCTATTGCAGGAAAAGGTAGAGATAATTCTGATTCAGAAGAAGAGGCTAACTATTTGAATAATCAGGGGTTTTCTGAGGCAATACCCAAGGAAATCAAGGTCAGAACTACTTTGACAAGGCTGGTTATAAGGACAGGGAGCAAGGAAATTGGAAAGGTAAGAATGATAGAAGTGGACTATATGTACCTCCTAAAAGTAGAGATAATGCTGTAACTTGTCTTGCAAGATGTCCATGGAGGACATAATGGAGAAATTATTAAAGGGAGTTGAAGCTACCAACTCTAGAGTGACTACTATGAAGAGAGATTTATATTCTATAAGTCAGTTGGTGAACTCACACTCTACCTCTATCAAGCTATTAGAGCAACAAATAAGCCAACTCTCGGCAACTTTAAATAAAAGGATGACTGGAAAATTGCCAAGTAACACTATATAGAACCCATGAAATAATGGATCTTGCATGGCTATCACTACTAGAAGTGGTAAGGTATTGGTAGGCCCTCCTGTGGGTAAGTCTGTGGTTAATATTATAGCCGATGATATTGAATAAGTAGAGATTTATCATCTAGTAAAGTCTAGCAAATTAGATAAGGTTATTGATGACACATCATCCAACAGTCAACAGGTTGATGAGTTTAAGAAGAATAAGGAAAAGGAGGATAAAGTGGTTGTTACCACTCTTCCAAAGCCACCTCATCTATTTCCTCATCGGTTGAAGAAGAAAGATGACTATACTAAGTTTACCAAATTCATAGCTATGCTGAAGTAGTTGATGATTAATCTGCCACCGGTGGAGGCATTAGAGCACATTACAGGGTACGTAAAGTTCATGAAAGACCTCATCACAAAGAAGTGGTAGGTTAGTTTTGAGCTGATGGACCATTTATATCATTGTTGTGTTATTTCCACAAGGTCTCTAGTGTAGAAATAGGCAGATCTTGGAGCATTTAGCATCCCATGCACTATTAGACCTCATGACTTTACAAAAGCTCTGTGTGACCAGGGAGCTAGCATAAATCTAATACCACTAGCTATTTATAAAAAGTTGGGTTTGGGAGATCCCACACCTACTAACATACGACTTGTGATGGCAGATAAGTCGGTCAAACGACTTGTTGGTATTTTGTACGATGTATTGGTGAAGGTTGCTTTTTTCATATTTCTTGGAATTTTGTTATTCTGGATTGTGAGGTAGATTTCGAGGTTCCCATAATCTTGGGGCGACCTTTTCTCTCAACTGGAAGTGTGTTGATTGATTTGCAAGCTAATGAGCTCTTATTCAAGCTGAATAATAAAATGGTGTGATTTGATGTGTGCCAATCAATGAAGTAGCAAAAATAAATAAGTATTTTCCATTATAGATGTCTATTATTAGGAGGAGCAGGAAGTGTCGATTAAAGAGAAATTTGTTGTTGAAACCTTGGCTGCAGTGTTGATAAATTTTGATCAGCATGGTATAGAAGATTAAGAGGAGACTATTTGTGCCTTAACGGGCATGGGGTCTTACTCATATGCTCACAAGAAGTTGGACTTGGATGTAGAAAATAATCCTTGTCTACCTGCTAAGCCCTCTATAAGAGAACCATCTATCTTATAGCTGAAAGAATTACCCAGTCATTTGAGGTATGTGTTCCTGGGCAGTGGGAAGACACTACCTATTATTATTGCGGTTGACCTGGGTAGGCAGCAGGTGGAATCACTTATTTTGGTACTTGAAAGATACAAAAGATCAATAGGCTGGACTATTGTTGATATTATTAGCATTTATACTGACATCTGCACTAATAAGATACAACTTGAGGAAGAATGTACTCCTACCATTAAGCATCAACGCTGACTTAACCCACCAATATAAGAGGTGGTTAATAAGGAAATTGTTAAGTGGCTAGACAGAGGAGTGGTTTATCCTATTTCCAACAGTAAATGGGTGAGCCCGGTTCAATATTTGCCCAAGAAAGAGGGCATGACTGTTGTTCTAAATGAAAAGAATGAGTTGATTTCTCTCAGGCCTATGACAGGCTGGAGAGTTTTCATAGACTTCAATAAACTAAACTCATGGACTTTGAAGGATCACTTCCCAATACCCTTCACGGATCAAATTCTTGATTGGTTTGTGGGAAGGGGATGGTATTGCTTCTTGGATGGATATTGTGGCTACAATCAAATCTGTATTGCTTATGAAGATCCGGAGAAGACAACATTCACATGTCCGTATAGAACTTTTGTATTCAAGAGGATGCCATTTGGGTTATGTAATGCACCCGCTACCTTTCAAAGGTATATGATGTCTATTTTCTCAGATATGGTTGAGGACCCCTTAGAGGTGTTCAGAGATGATTTTTCTGTGGTTGGAGATTTATTTGGGCTGTATCTGGAGAACTTGAGTAAGGCTTTGTAGAGGTGTATGGAATTCAATCTTGTGCTTAATTGGGAGAAATGCCACTTTATGGTGAAGGAGGGCATTGTTCTGGGGAACAAAATTTCAAAAAAAGGGATAGAGGTCGATCGAGCCAAGGTAGAGGTTATTGAGAAGTTACCTCCTCCCATCTCAGTGAAAAGGGTGCAAAGTTTTCTTGGACATACTGGCTTTTACCGGAGGTTTATACAAGAGTTCTCTAAAATTAGAAATCTACTTTGCAAACTTTTAGAGAAGGAAACTAAGTTTTTCTTTGACGATGATTGCATTAAGGAATTTGAATGCCTTAAGAGAAAGTGGGTTGAGGCCCCTATCATTATTGCATATAACTGGTCAAAACCATTTGAGATAACGTGTGATGCAAGTGGTGTTTCCCTCACAACTGTGTTGGGGCAAAAAAAGGACAAATTATTTCATCCAGTTTATTATGCCAGCAAAGCACTGAATGGAGCTCAGAAAAACTACACCGTCACAGAGAAGGAACTTCTAGCAGTGGTGTATGCTTTTGACAAGTTTTGGGCATACTTTCTAGGTACCAAGGTAGTGGTACACACTAACCACACTGCCTTGAGGTACCTAATGGTAAAGAAGGATGATAATCTAAGGCTGATTTGGTGGGTATTTCTACTGCATGAATTTGATTTTGAGGTTAAGGATCATAAGGGATTGAGAATCAAGTGGATGATCACTTTTCCGGACTCGAAGGTGAGCAAGCACTAAAAGATGGGATTAAGATTCATGTTTCCTTTCCTGACTATAAATTATTGGCTGCAGTGCTAAAAAAAGTTCCTTGGTATGCTGACTTCGCAAATTATGTGGTAAGTGAAGTGGTACCAAAAATTCTTTCTTATCATCAAAGGAAAAAGTTTCTTCATGATATGACCCATTACTTTTGGGATGAGCCGTATCTTTTTTGGCGATGTGCAGATGGTATTATTAGATGATGCATCCCAGAAGTAAAAATGCTGAGTATATTGGAAGCAAGCCACGCCTCCCCAGTTGGAGGTCACCACGCAGGTGATCAGACTGCAAGAAAAGTGTTCAGAGTGGCTACTATTGGCCCTCTTTGTTCAAGGATGCTTATGAGTTCATGAAGAGCTGTGACCAATGTCAAAGGCAAGGGTCCATCTCAAAGCACCATGAGATGCCAATGTCTATAATACTGGAGGTAGAATTATTTGATGTGTGGGGCATAGATTTCATGGGGCCCTTTGTGAGCTTATTTGGAATGAAGTACATATATGCGGTTGTTGACTACGTGTCAAAATGGGTTGAGGCTATAGCTCTGGTGTATAATGAAGGAAAGTGGGTTGTTGTATTTTTAAAGAGAAATATCTTCTCCTACTTTGGGGTACCACGTACCATCATAAGTGATGGAGGATCGTACTTTTACAACAAGATATTCAAAGATGCCTTGGAAAAATATTAAGTTAAGCAGCATAAGGTAGCTATGCCATATCACCCACAAACAAGTGGGCAAGTGGAAATCTCCAATCGAGAGATCAAGGCTATCCTTACCAAGACTGTGAATGCTAGCAAGAAGGATTGGTCTAGGAAGATGGACGATGAATTATGGGCATATCGAACAGATTTCAAGACACCTATTGGCATGTCTCCATACCAATTAGTTCATGGCAAGGCATGCCATTTTCCAATTGAGCTAGAGCATAAAATACTATGGGCACTAAAGAATCAGAATCTGAACTGGAATGAGACGACAAATATGAGATTGGGGCATCTTAATGAGATGGATGAGTTCTGTGTCAGAGCGTATAAGAGATATGACCTAGACAAGGAACGAATGAAGAAATACCATGATCACAGAATTGAAAAGATAGAGTTTCAGAAAGGTGACTTGGTGCATCTATTTAAATCCAGGCTCAAACTGTTCCCATGTAAACTTAAGTCTAAGTAGTCAGGCCCATTTAAAGTTTTTCAAGTCTACTCATCTAAAGTAGTTAAACTTGAAAATGAAGATGGAAGTGTCTTCAAAATCAACGGGCAATGAGTCAAACTTTATATTGGTCCAAGAGACTCGATATAGAGCATTGATACTTTTTATCTTGATAAAGTATGAGTAATAGAGATAACTAAGTCGTGACGTGATGATAAATCAGGCGCTAGTGGGAGGCAACCCACATTGAGTTGTTGTATAGCCTTTATTTAAGTTATTTAGTTGTTTGTTTTGTTGATTTGTGCAAGCTGAAGGGTTGTGGAAGTGTGCAGGTACAACAATACAGAGTTAATAGAAGTTAAAGGAGTTTTGCATAACCAAAGTATCACTCGATGAACCATCACAAGCTCAATGGACTGTCGCGGGCAATCATTGCAACTATGTCCAGAACCAAGAATCTAGAATAGTAGTAACGAAATTATCTGATGGATCATTGCATGATCGATGGTCCGTCATTTAAATTATCATAGGTTGGCCCCAAGGTTAGTTCACTGGATAGTCACGACGGGATTTTTGACGGACCGTCGCATACTCGATGGACCGTCGATTTCACCATCGCACTTAACCCTAGTTATGCAGGTCGAGTCAGATAAGTTTAAATAGCAAAGTTTTTTATTCTTATCTGATCCGAACGGTTTGAAATTAATAATTTTAAGAGTTAAGTAACTCCCACCTGTTCAATATACCTGTGCTTTTTTATTCTCCCTTCTAACTTCTTATCTCCCCTTTTCCCCTTTCTATTTAAATTCTACTCCCTCTTTTTTTCATTTTGTTATCACAAGTCATAAGTTTAATTCACTAGATCAGATCTTCATCTAACTGTTCAAAGTGAATTTTTCAATACCAAGTAGTGATTCAATACTACACCAATCAGGTATGAATTTTCCTTTTCTTTTCTTCAACATGATGAGAAATCAAATAGGTGAAAACAACCCGGTGCATCAAAGTCATTTATTTCACAAATTTTTTTGGTATGTTATTGACGTTAGTCGAAGCGTTGCATATACTGTCCTGGGGGGAGTCTGAGTAGCCCATGGACCAAGAATGACAAGTTAGGGTGAGGTATTACTGATCAAATATTGTAAAAATCACCCTTACATGAGATACATGCAAGGTGTTTGACAAAATGCCAAAATGAGAGTTGCATCTTCTAGTTATAGTCGATAGTATGCATGCCATACCATCGCATACTCGATGGACCGTTGCATTGGATCGTCACATAGTTTATATAAAAGAGCTGCTGGAACGACCCCGATGGTTGGGGTCGATGGATCGTCGCCTTTAACCGTCGCTGGTTAGAAAAATTTCTTTTGTCTGGTTTAAAATTGTATATTGATAAATGCTACATTTGTAGGTACCATGGATCTCAAATTACCATAAACCAGAGGCCGGGGTATAGGCTAAGCATCTAAGTCTGGCGCACGAGCCCATAAAACTCGGCAAAGTCATTAAGTGATTTCTTCATCCTTCTCGACTGACGAGGTGGTGGAAAGTAGCAGCAGCAGTACCTCTATTTCAATTCCACTCGAGGTGGGTAAAACTTCTAACCTCATTCAAGAAGAGGTCCCAGAAAAAGAGGATCCAAATATGATTCGACGCAAGGATCAACAACTAAGGAAAGCCATAAGATGGCAAGTAGCGGGTGCTTGTGACATTTTCTACAAAGGGATGGCACTAACGGATAGGTTTCCTGTCAAAAGGACAATTTTCTAGGAGCACCAGATCATCACAACAACCCTGCATGAGTATCAAGAATTTGAGTGCCGTTTCAATGCTTATGAGTTGGCCTGGATGAGTAAGCCACTTGGACCTTACTAACCAAAATTGGATCGTGATTTTTTCACAAACTATTTGGCATTACTAGAGAAGAAATTCTCTAAAGGCTCATCGGTTGTCGATATGAACAATATTGATATGGTTCCTGTGAGAGGAGCCGACATTGACATTTCAAAGAGAACATTGAATAGATTTCTATTTAGGCCTGACTATCCGATACCAGGGGCTATTCCAGAGTTGAAGCATCAGATATTTTTATGGTCTGAACAAAATCCATGGTTAGATAGGATACTAATAGACAGGGGTGAGCCTGCATGGTTGCTTGACCCCCATGGAAAAATATCGAATAAATCACTAAGTTTCAGGGCCAAGTTCTGATGGCCGATTGTGCGATTGAGGCTTATGCCAACAGGTGGTGATGATCATTTAGAGAGCACCAGAGCTATTGTTTCCACTTTGATAGAAGCGTTGACCATAGATTTTAGGCGCATCATTTTCGAAGAGTTGTATTTCCATGCTCAAAATACTCAAACTGTGCTACCGTTTCCATGCCTTATCACTGAGTTATGCATAAAGGCCAAAGTTTCTTTGATCAATGGAATAGACAGCGAGGTCCCAACACTGCACAAGCAGGACATTGAAAATATAAAGTATTACTCGAGATTTGATTTGTGAATTAACAGACCTCCTGCCAACAAACTCTGTCAGCACCAGTGCCCGAACCATTAAATTTTCCTATAGGTATGCCTTTGCCTTTGACTATGTATGTGCCTCCTACAGCCTCTACAGGTTCAGCTTCTATGGAGATGGGTAGGAACCTAGACTCTATGTCTATCCCACCCCAAAATTTTAAGTATATGTTGAACCTTGATAACTTTGCAAAGACTGTGAACCATAAAAAAGGTCAAAAAATAGATAGCAATTTGGGGGAAAGATTTCAGACCCTTTATGGGAAAATTGGTGAAGGATGCATTGCGACCTTTCAGAAATGTCTAGCTACACATGGACAACATGGAAGAGCGCATAAACAAAATGTTAGATGAAATATCCATTCCTGATTTTTCTAATATAATCGAGGAGGTTAGATGGCTACGGGCAGATGTCGATAAGATAAGTCAGTTGCCATAACAGACCACATTTGATCCAGTCTAGGTTTCTAGTGATAAGGATAAAGGTCTTGTAGACTTATTTGGGCATCCATCAAGGAAAAAGGTAAGAAGGTAGCAGAAGCAGACAAGAAAACTGAAAAAGCTACTAAGAAAGAAGATAAGAAGTGAAGACTGATAGCTATGTCAACTGAACAATTCAAATATTACCAGATACGGTGGGTAGTAAGGAAGTCAATGAGAAAGGCATAGAAGCAGTAGAAAAGGCTTTAAGATGAAGCAGCTTGAGTATCCACTATTTTGACCCTAGGCAGGGGGATAAATTTCATACCCTGTCAGAGATGTGCTACCTCCAACTCTGTAGGGAGAGATTTTGAGTACTCCCAGCACCATGCAACATTGCACCTAGTGAGAATGCTGGAACCTCCCCACACTTCACTGACACCACAGATTAACTAAGAGGCACAACAAGTATTTTCCCATCCTTTGTACTTAAAATATTATGCATTTGAGGACAAAGCATTTTTTTGGGGGTGGATTTGCTTGTTGGGGGATTGTGTTACCGATATTATCGGCATGTCTAAGTGTTAATTTTTTATTTTCATGATCTGTTTATTGAATTTTTAGTTTTTTGTTTGGTTGGTAACATGGTTGCATGAAATAAAAGTCCATTCCTATTGGCACCTTATTGTAGATATGTGAATGACAACTGATAGTGGCAAAATAGTGTTTTTTTTGTATAAGTAATTCCTCTTACTAAGTGGAAAAGTCTTGTGCAACCATGTGTGACTCCATTAATTACATTAGAAGTTAGTAATAAAGTAAATCCTAGCTATGTGATCGGGATCCCAAAAATTAGTAGGATGGAAATTAACTCAGTGCCTGTGTGGGTGAGTATTTGTGTAGTTCTGACATAAGTGTTGCACCTAGATCTTTCCGGTTCATCAGATGTTGTCATGTGTTTTGACTCAATAAGAGAGGATAGTACGCCTTCTTGTATCGTTAGTCCACTTAGCTAAATAAGTGACCTGCCAAAAACATTATGTTCCCTTTGTCAATCCTTTTGAGCCGTGGTAGTGTTTTTCTGTGTAAATAAGTTTGATTCACTCGCTAGAAGGTGTTAAGCATTTAGCTTTGGCCCTGGTCAAATTATGGACATTGTGCACTTTAACTTAGGCAAATAACCTAAGTTGAGGATGGCTAATTCTTGATTGTTAGTAGCCTAGGAGGTTAAGCTAAAAGTAATGTGAAGAGTAACATCTGACCCTGGTCTAGTTAGCAATCTAAATAGATATTGTACACCTCAATATTCTGCATCAGTATAAGTTGAGGGTGGCTGATGCTATATTCTAAAAAAAAATCGAGTTATGAAAGAGCACTGAAGAATAACTGTGATTGAATGAGAGGGTCCTCAATTCAGGTAAGTAACTACCAAACAGGGTAAAAAGAGTGAAATTCTTGTACTTTAAGTCACTTACCCAAATGAATAACCTTCACCGAGCCTAAAACCTCATTACAACCCTTAGCAAGTCCTACTTTATCTTAGCTAGTCAATCATAAGAGAACATTAGATGATAAGGGAAACTTTATAGGTGTACACTATGTTGGCAACTTTTTTTCAGAGAGTGAGAATCTTAGTTTTGTCCATGATTTAACTGTACGACGCGAGGTGGACTTCTTTAGCTGTGAGGGCATATTGAGTTATATCTGTTCTATTTAGTTTTTTGGGGTGTTGTATCTATAGCTATAAATATGCTGATTAGTAGTTAATGCCAATATTGTATCCATATGTGTTGAAATGGGTTAACCAAATGGGTAGTGGAATGATTGTATGATTGTGTTGGTTTTACTGTGAACTGTCAATCATGATATTGTTCATATATGTATCCCGGTGTTGAGTTTCTTGAGGACAAGAAATTACCTTAAGTTGAGAGTGTTTGATGTTTTGGCTTTTGACGGAACATTTTAGGCCTGTTCCTTAGGATAATTGTGTGTTTTCAAGCAACCATGGTTGTATTTGACATGGTGTTTTAGTGTTTTCAGGGCAAGGACTGAGTGAAAGTATAAATTAGACAATCTGAGCAAAATAAAGGCAAATTGAGCAGTGACGGCTCAGGAGACCGACCGTCAAACTTGCGACAATCTGTTGGTCTAAACTGTCGACAAAAAGCAGAAGGCATAAACTCTGGATGGCCTATGACGGTCCAGGCGACGGACCATCAGACCTACGACAAACCATCGATGTGAACCATCACCATAATATAGAAGGCATCATCATTGGAAACCCTATGACGATGTAGGAAATAGAACATCAGACTTGCGATGGACCGTCGCACTACCCATCATCCAGAAGCAGAACATGGAGTCACTAGACACCCTGCGATGATACAGACAATGGAAAATTAGACCTGCGATGGATTGTTGCTTGACCCATCATCCAAAAGCAAAATATAGAGTCACTGGACACACTGCAATAATGCAGGCGATAAACCGTCGGACCTGCGATGGATCGTCGCTTGACCCATCGACTAAAACACGGAGAATCTGAGTTTGAATTTTAAAACCCCAGTTTTGGAATCATATTAATGCCAAGTATTGGGGTTTATTCCGTATGTTTTGTCTTCAGTTTCATACTTTTTATTCTATTGATAGCTTTGTACTACTTTTCTTTGAGATTTTAATCTAGAGATTGAGACGTGATTATTAGCTTTTACATTTTCCATCAAAGATCGAGAAGAGCAATATTGTGAATTTTATAAGTACTCTTCTAAATTTATTTATAAACATCAATATAACTTTGATTTCTAACATGGAGATGAATAGTTAAACTCCCATAACTGGGGTTATCGAAGCCTTAATGTAAAGAACTATTTTAGAGTTATGAATGGGTTTGTTTTGTAACATCTATCTAAATTACATGAATCTTTCTTTATTTTAATGACATCTCTTGGTTGAAAACTTGAGAAGTGAGCCCATGAACTACACTTGTCTAACAAGAAAGTGGAGGTTGGCAAAAGAAGTGATTCATATGAGCTTCATAGGTTTACCCTTTAGGATCAACCCTCGTGAGAGTGTTATGGAATAATGCATGGATCTATTAAGTTCGAGAGAAGTAAAGGGTGAAATACTTATTAGGTTAGGATACACATGGGTAATCTTTAGAATTCAATAATTTTTGCAATTGGATACATAAGTTAGAATTCGAACACAAACTCACAAACCTGATTATTTCAACATCTTGGTGAGCATAACTCTAGTTAATTTCTTCTCATTGGAAATACATATAAATTTACTCTCAATAGTTGGGATTTTATGTAACATCAATGCGAAAGAACACCTTTAACATTTCCAAACCCCTTTTAATTTGGAGCATTAGATCAATAGTCTAATAAAAATCACAATACTTAGTGAACAAGGTATTCCCTGTGGGATTCGACACTGATGTGTGAGATAATGCAAACACATTTGAGTATTTTAACTAGAAATAATTATAAAATCTTAAGCAACTTTTGTCATTTTTGATTGCTTTCTCTTTGATAATGCAGGAATGTCAAGATGCTAGAAAACCGAACACAATAAAAGCAAAGGATGTAAATTTGGAACAAGTGACCATGAAAGTGTAGTTGACGACTTGTCTGATAAGTCATCAAATGTATGATATGTTTTCAGAGTCATCGTTAGCTGTAGACTATGTGAGAAAGTTAGAGCAGATATGTGATGACATCTCGGGTAAGTCATCATAATTTTGATAAGCCATCGAGAATACCATAATCCTAAGGTAATGTATGAGATTTGAAGTAAAGAAGTGATGATATTTTCTGATATGTCGTCAAAGTACTGAAAAGTTGTTAGGATTACCATCAGTCTTAGGTAGTGTTTAGAAGTTAAGTTGAAGAAGTGACGACAGTCCGTGATAAGTAATCAGATTTTTGATAAGCCATCAGACTCATCGTCAGCTGAAGACAACAACATATCAAATATAGAGGGGAGTTGATGACATGTCTGATAAGCCATCAACCCCCGATAAGTCATCACATATTGTCATCACCTGTGCGAGAAAAAGTTGTATGCTGTGATTTGATTCCTAATTTAGCTCCTAGTATTTAAGGGAAAGTTTTTAGGTTTTATTAAAGGCGGATATTCATCTTGAAATTCACGACATTAATCTATTTTCTCTCTAGTTTTAGGCCGCTTAACCTATGGAACTTATTCCAAAGACTACTTTAATTCTCTTTGGTCTCTAAACTTGGATTTCAATTTTCAATCCTTTGATTTAGTTATGGGATATTCTAATTGAATTTGGGAAGAGAATCAATTTTTGACTATATCTTTTGAAGTTTAATCACTTTGAATTATGAATTCAGTTATTATTATCGCTTTCTCTTTCATGTGGAACTAAAACCTACAACTAGAGTTGTGGGATCTATGATTACTCCTGTATTATCTTAATAGTTGGTTAGGATTTGAGTGATTGTGGGAACATCTTGATAATTCTTTTGTATTAATTATTTTTTGTTGGTAGCAAACAATAGATCTCACCTTACATTGATTTGCTTGAACTGAGAAATAAACTAAAGGTAGTGAATTATCAATGAGGATTTGGGAAGGTTAAGTTCTCATCTAATGATTAATGTTGTAACAAGATTAATAAACTCAAAATAAAATCAATATGAATAGAATATTTTCCTAAGCTCGAGAGAATTAGGGAGTTCAACATATAGGTAGGTTGAGAAACACTTAGATGGAATGTCAAAACTGATAATTTTGTGTTATCCACAAGTTATGAGAATCGAGTACTAGAACTATTATTCAGTGAGGGGTTAATAATCATAGTGATCATAACCCTAGCTTCTCTCTATCATTAATTTGAACCATTGAAACTTTTCAACCATTAAAAACCCCTATTTTATCTTTTCGCATCATTTGTTTAAAGTTAACTTGTAGTTATAGTTTCAAATTAGTTTAATCACCACTCTTATTGTTCCTCGTGGATTCAACCCCGACTCTAAAGTTGGGTAAATATATTGATGACGACCGCCTTGCACTAAATTGACCTGTAAGTTGTGCGTTATCAAAAATGGCGCCGTTGCTGAGGATAAATTGGCGTATTTAGTTGGTTTGAAATTTTAGCCTACTTGCTTGAGTTCAAAATTGTAAATATTTGTTTTTAGTTTTCTTTTATTTCTTGTGTTAGGTAGATTTTTATTTTAGTCTACTTATTAGTATGGCATTGTGGAATGAACATGAGCTTGGTGGTTTGAAATTCTATCTTGATGATCCATGTCCATATTGTGATGGACCTCACTTTTGGCAAGATTATAGGTATGTTCCTCAGAGAGAGATATGTGCACCATCTCCATCCTACTGGGAGGATGATTGTTCTTTATATGGTGGTCAAGATGGACATTGGAGTGATTTCTCAAATGTCCCCTCCTCCCATTGTGCTAACCCAAATTCTAGTTCTTCTTATGATTTTGATAGGTCTTATGTCAAGAACAGAAAGAACGAAGCACCAGAATGAGTCCCATTTAAGCTATGTTTTAACTAATGTTGGATCTCCAGAAAGATATGTATGATATCATATGTGATATGCGTCAAGACATGAAGCCAATCATTCATGAGGAGATGGATATAGAGGTCAATCATTCAAAGCATTCTTCTATGTTATGTTTAGATGATATCTTGTCTATGCAATCCTTTAAAATAATGAAGGAGTGTGAAGATGAGAAGCAAGAACCTTATATTGAGTTTGAGCATAATGATGAGCAACCCTCGGTGATTTCCCAACCAATCGAACCAACTATGAGAGATGATGCCAAGATTGGGGAAATGGTGCTAGAGGCAAAAGAAGAAACCAAGCCAATCTCTTATAAGGACTCTAGCCTAATTTGGGGTGAAGAGGTCAAGAAGGATGCAACTCTAAAATTAAGGAGAAGACCTCACTCGAATCACTTTTCAACATTATGCTTGATGGATATGATGAAAGTCAAATCACCCAACCAAATGATGAATATTGTAAATAAGGAGAAAAATTCCTATATTTTGGAGTTTGTCTTTCTGAAAGGGTATAATACAACCCCAATCTTGAAGGTCAAGAAGCTTAAAGATCAATGTCCCTTTAGTGGATTTTTAAGATTCTCACCATTGCCAAATGAGCCCACACGAAATTTCAATGCTAAATTTGGAAAACGGTTCAAGTCTTTGAAATGGTGTGATAGACCTTTCCTTATCATGCCCTCATATTTACCCAACGCACCTAAAAGATGTAAAGATTGAAAGATGGGCCAACGATTCAAATCGTCTAAGTGGAGGGATAAAGGATAAAGAACTTTTAAGGTATCTTGCTGAATTTTGAGTAGTCAAGATAATCTAGTCGAGCCGCGACACTAAATTAGGCCCTTCTTGGGAAGCAACCCAAGGTATTTTGTTGTTTTTATTTGTATTATGTGATTGACATCAGATCTTCGCACCCATTATGCCACAGGTATGTTTCTAACTCTCTTGTTTTGGTTTGACACATTGGGAATATTGCATGATTTTAAGTTGAGGGTGGGGCTACTTGTGGGTGTTGATGTCCTCTTGAGGTTTTTACTGTCGTGCCTCTTTTTCTCGGAGTCTTGTTCCTAGTAAAGACAGTATGTTTAGGTGTATTGTGTTTGTTTTGTGATGTGTTATGGTTAACTGATGGAAAAAATAAGTATCTAGGATAGTTGGCATATTTTTGTTGATTTATCTTGGTATGATAAATACCTCTCCAATTGTCTATCTGGTAACTGTGTGATGTGCATTTATATGTGACTACTGTGAATCTTTTTATGGCATTAGTACTAGGGGCATGATAATAACTGCTAACAATTGCATGAACGGAATCGGTAGTAGCTTGTGATATACGTTTGTGCCATGTGTGTGTGAGATACTACCTAATTCGCATTGTGTGTTAAATTTAGAACTTTCCTGGTTGGTCTTGCCTTAGTTATCGGATCGTAAATAGGAAAGGATCATAGGCCGTTGTTGATATTAGTCCATTATTAGCCTAAATGACCTTCCATGTGTCAATAATATCCCTTGATCCTAATTTTGAGCCTGAATACCTATTCTTTTTATTATATCTATCACCTTCCCATTTGTATCACAATGAACCTATTATGGCCTTGGTCCTCCTTGAACATTGTGCGCTTTGACTTAGGCAAATAGCCTAAGTTGAGGGTGGATATAATAGGGGTGCGTGATGTAAAGTGAGTATGAAGAAGGGTTATACAAAAAAATCAAGGCTGGGTGTGGTAGAAAAAGAAAGAAAAGTTGTGAAAAAAAAAATGAATAAAAAATGCACCCAGCTTGAATGTACTTTAATCAAGAAACGGAGAAATTAGGTAAAGGTAAATAAGTAAGACCCCAAAAGTTAGTGTAGTGCGAAGGAGGCTTAGTCACCTTAAATATCATCGAGTATCATACCATCCCTTAGCCTACGTTACAAGCCAAAGAAAAAGACCTATAATGATCCTAGCTTAACTGTCCGAAAGCTTCGGTAATGAAAATAAGGGCAAACTTATGGTACTTGGCATACATTGACTAGAACTTTTTTTTGAGTGTGAGTGTCTCTTGACCGTCCCTGCATTGACATGTTTGAGTTCACATATGAGTAAGGAGGGACTTCTTTGTTGTAAGGCAAAACTGGTTATGTTGCTAGTTGCTAACTTATTTGGGTAGTGTCATATTGGTACATGCATGGTTGTTTTTGCTAAGTTGATGCCATAGCTTTATTCCTTTGTGTTGCATTATTTCTTTTTAGTAATATAAATAGTTGAGTTTGAGATGATTGACCTTGGATATGGTAAATATGTTTTGAGCTAAAATAAATGATTGACTGCCGAATGTTCTTTGTATCCTCTTAGTTATGTTTAAGTTTCTTAAGGATAAGCAATTTTTTTAAGTTGAGGGTGTTGATGTGTGAGCTAATGCTAAGACATTTGAGGCTTTTAACTAGAAATAATTGTAAAGTCTTAAGCAACTTTTTTCTTTTTTGATTGCCGTCTCTTTGATAATGCTTTGTATCCTCATAGATATGTTTAAGTTGCTTGAGGACAAACAATTGTTTTAAGTTGAGGGTGTTGATGTGTGAGCTAATGCTAACATATTTAAGGCTTTTAACTAGAAATAATTGTAAAGTCTTAAACAAGTTTTGTCGTTTTTGATTGCCTTCTCTTTGATAATGCAGGAAAGTCAAGATGCAAGAAAACCAAAGACAATAAGAGCAAAAGACGTGAATTTGGAACAAGTGGCCATGAAAGTGTAGTTGACGACTTGTCTGATAAGTCGTCCATTTTGTGATAAGTTATTAGAGTGATCGTCAGTTGTAGACAGTGTGAGGAAGTTGGAGCAGAAGTGTAATGACATCTCTGATAAGTCGTCACAATTCTGATAAGCCATTGAGAATGCCGTCAGCCTAAGGCAGTGCATGAGATTTGAAGTAAATAAGTGACGACATTGTCTGATATGTCGTCAAAGTCCTGATAAGTCATCAGGATTACCGTCAGCCTTAGGCAGTGTTCAAAAGCTCAGTTGAATAAGTGACTACATTCCATGATATGTCATCAGATCTTTGATAAGCCATTAGAGTCATCATCAACTGAAAACAGCAACATATTAAATACAGAGAGGAGTTGAGGACATATCTGATAAGCCGTCAACCCCCTAATAAGTCATCACATATTGTCGTCACCTGTGCAAGAAAAAGTTGTATAATGTCATTTGATTCCTAATTTGGCTCCTGGTATTTACGGGAAATATTTTAGGTTTTATTGAAGATGGACATTCATTTTGAACCTTACGACATTAATCCGTTTTCTGTCTAGTTTTAGGGCGCTTAACCTCTGGAACTTATTCCAGAGACTACTTTACTTCTCTTTGGTCTCTAAACTTGGATTTCAATTTTCAATTCTTTGATTTTGTTATGGGACATTATTCATGAATTTGGGAACAGAATCAATTTCTGACTACATCTTTTGTAAGTTTAATCACTGTGAATTATGAATTCAGTTATTGTTTTCGCTGTCTCTTTCATGTGGAACTAAAACCCACAACTAGGGTTGTGGGATCTATGATTACTCCTGTATTGTCCTAATAGTTGATTAGGGTTCGAGTGATTGTGGGAACATCTTGATAATTCTTTAGTATTAATTATTTATTTTGGTTGCAAACAATAGATCTCGCCTTATGTTGATTTTCTCGAACTGAGAAATAAATTAAAGGTAGTGAATTATCAACGAGGATTTGGGAAGGTTAAGTTCCCATCTAATGATTAATTCTGTAACAAGATTAATCAACTCGAAATAAAATCAGTATGAATAGAATGATTTCCTAAGTTTGAGAGAATTAGGGAGTTCAACATCTAGGTAGGTTGAGATACACTTAGATGGACTGTCGAAACTGATAATTTAGTGTTTCCCACAAGTCATGAGAATCCAGTACTACAACTATTATTCAATGAGGGGTTAATAATAATAGTGATAATAACCCTAGTTTCTCTCTATCATTGATTTGAATCATTGAAACTTTAGATTTGAGTTCTGAAGCAAGTTGAAACTTTTATCAACCATTAAAAACCCCACATTTTATCTTTTCATATCATTTGTTTGAAGTTAACTTGTAGCTATAGTTTCAAATTAGTTTAATCACCACTCACATTGTTCCTCGTGGATTCGACCCCGACACCAAAGTTGGGTAAATATATTGACGATGACCTCCTTTCACTCAATTGACGTGTAAGTTGAGCATTATCAGACACCCAACCCAGTTGGGTTCTATATTTGACAGTGACCGCTTACTCTCTCGTAAGAGAGTTGTAATTTGGGCATATCAATATGGGCTGAAGAAAATTAATTCCATAACTTAATATAAATCTTTAACTTTGGAAACCTTTAACAAACTCTTTGAACTTAAAAAATACACAGTCTGACAAACCTCTACTACCAATAAGAGGACACTAGGATAGAACCTAGTTGACTCGAACATAAATGGAAATCAAATAACTAAAATACTTGAATAAATGAATAGAAGTCTGATAAGTTGGGTCCTCAGAAAATGAGGACTCACCAAAAGTTAGGATGTAGGTGATGATTCCCGTAGTCAATCATGCTACTGGAAATGAGCACCCTGACATGGCCCAACCTGGGGCCTGGTCATAATGGGATCCCAAGTCCAACTAGGACCGAGGACCACCCCTAATACCCAACCCAACTATCTAAACACATACGTTGAGATGAAAGGATTCCAAGAATATAAAAAGATAATATGTAAGCATAACCTAAAACTATGGGATACGTCTATAACCTGGACATACCCAAACAAGTCCAACCATCCATTACCAACCAATAACCATAACCAAACCAACGTAAAAACCCAGTTCCTATTCATAAAATAACATAAAAGAATGGAACAATGATAAATTCAGTCCAACGGTATCAATCACAATACCAATGCCAATACTAAGGCTGACACCAATACCGGTCCCACCAGTTCCAACCAATAGCAGTCACACAAGCCTCTAACCAAAAGAAAAAAACTATATCTAGTTTGGATATGCCCCTAACCATAGCCAAAATCAATATTCATAAAATAAACCAAGTATGTAAAGACATCCATGATATAAAATGGAGACCTCCGGAATATGGAAGTTCACCACTTCAATCCAATAGCTGATTTCGAATTTGATCACTAAGAATGAGGAGTAGAATGACCAATTTCTACATCACGTGGGGATACATCCGCTCAAAGATGGGTTAGAGGGTGAACCCTAGCATGAAGTCAGGATAATAATAAAATAATACCATCTAGTAAAACCATGTAAACCAACATATGCATACAAACCATATATATATATACATATATATCCATAATGGGAAAGAGAGCCGGTTTTACCATGCATTTAAAACAATAAACCTGGGTATGTGTAGCTTAATCATCCTAGAACCACCCACAGGCTATATGGGTCCAGTGTAACCCTGTGAATGACCTCGATGTGTGTAGCCGCACGAACTAGAGGTACCATAAGAGTAGGGGATTCCCAAGTACCCTTCTCTCTCTATGTTACATATGTACAGTGTAGTTAGAGGATTCCTATGTACCTCATAGTATCATATATGGTTGCTATGACCAACTCTCATGTCGGCAAATATGAGTTTCCAGTGTCTGTCCATTGGACTCACACCTTCACGGTTAGATACCACACCTCACTATTATTTACCAATTAAAACCATTACCATCTCGTCATACCAACTATAGCTTGCAAGCAGTATCCTTAGCTAACATTTATTATGTAAAGGGATTTCTATGTACCCCTAGATTAAATTATTAAGTTAAATTAGGGGAATCTCGTGTACCCTGCAAGTTTTCCTTTATTAAGTTTGCTTAGGGGAATCCCATGTACCCCACAAGTTGTTCATTAACATGTTTACTTAGGGGATTCCTTGTACCCCACAAGAAAGTTTAATTAACCATAACCATGACCACCAAACCTTTCCATCTATCCTTTCCAAAAAATTTAGACCATTTATACCATCTAGGGTTCCATTACCAAACCATACCATTCAATAGTTTCATTAAAAGTCCAATAATATGGTAAAAGCATTGTCATAGGCATTTTATCAAATATGTTGGGGCATAGACTTTCCAAACCAATTCCAATTACCAATTTACCATTTCATTGAAACCAATTATCCAAACCACCATTAAAGAATGTAAAAACATAATTAAAACATGAGAAAAACCATAACCAAGCATTTAATACCAAAACCCCAACATATATTCAAAACCCCAAAACTATACAATAATCATGCTATGAAAACATTGTATAAAACATAAATTTAGTGGGAAGTAACAATGAGGGAGGAGTACATGCCTTAGAGTATGAAGATGATGGATAAAAATAATCCGTACAAGCCCCAAAATAATCCTCTAGATGAAACCCTATCTTTTCTTTACCCAAGAGCCTTAGAGAGTTTCTAAGTGTTTAAGATTAGAATAATAGGGTAAATGATGTCCCAATCATGATATAAGTCGTGTGGCCTTAAGTGGCTAAGTGGGGATATGTCAAGATTACCCCCACATAAACTTCTTACACTTTCCGTCAGATGGTACGACTATCACATACTAGTCATACCCTCCAATATGAGTACTACCGACCACTCATACCCTAGGCCTCCCCTTTGGACCCAAAACTATCCACCATATGATTAGTACCCCTAAACCGTATCCCTAGCAGAATAGAATCAAATGTGGTTTGATCACTGTCTTCCATACGAGTTAGTGGTACAACTTGTACCCTATCTTACTGCTCATGGTAAGCCACTCATACTCAGGTCCAACTTAAGTTACTAAGTATCAGATTAGGTAAAGGAAAAACCGAAACCATTCAACCCATTACCAACCATATGACTCGTACCATCAAGTTGTACCCTTTCCAGAAACCAACCCAACCCACCAACCAACACTGGTTAGCATTCTACCAAGGCATATCACTCGTACCCCACCATTCTATTGGTACCAAAAAGTTGTATATACCACAAAATCCAGAAATCCAAGAAATTTTCTAAAGGTCCCAAACTCGGGGTGTTTAGTCTACCCCACTAGGATCATTCACCCCCAAATGATGAAAAAGGTAGGTCAAACACAAGGATGATACATTTGCTTTATTAAATATCAATCCAACTTTTAACCAAGTTAGAAAACAAAGTTGTGATCAAGAACATATACCTTCTGTATTAGTATCCAAAGCAGAAAACAAATATGTATATTTGGACTTTATGTCCACTTCAACTTCCCATGTAGCCTCTTGCACCTTGTAGTTCTGCCATTGAATCTTAATCGAGGTCACATCCTTGGTTTATAACCTACAAACATGCACATCTAATATCTCAATCGGACCTTTTTATGTGACATAGAATTTGAGACATCCAATCCTTCCAAAGGAACCACCAAAAAAGGATCACCAAGACACTTTCTCAATATAGAGACGTTAAATACCGAATGAATGGAGCTCAAATTAGTAGGAAACTCCAATTCATAAGATACATTGCCAACCTTCTCCAAAATTGCATAAAAACTAATATAACGGGGATTGAGCTTCCCCTTTTCACCAAATATCATCACTCTCTTTATGGGAGATACCTTTAGGAATACTTTATCCCCAACTTCAAATGCTAAGTGTCTATAGCATACATCTTCATAGGTCTTTTGGCGTCTTCAGGCAGCCTTAAACCTATCTCGAATCAGCTTTACCTTCTCCATAGCCTCAAAAACCAATTCTAAACCGAACATATCTACCTCACCAAGCTCAAACCACCAAATAGAATATATACACCTCACACCATACAATGCCTCAAAAGGGTCCATCCGAATGTTAGGATTATAACAATTGTTGTAGAAAAATCTACCAAAGGTAGATGCTCAACCCAATTGCCACCATAATCAATCACATATGCACGAAGTATGTAATCCAATGCCTGAATAGTCCTCTATGCTTGCCCATCCATCTGTGGATGAAAAGTAGTACTCAGACTAACCTTAGTCCCCAACCCTTTCTGGAAAAAACCACCAGAAATGAGATAAAAATGGCATACCACGATCAAAGATAATTGAAGTAGGTACCCCATGAAACTTTATAATCTCATGAGGATACAACCTCGTATTGTCCTCAGTTGAAAAGTTAGTCTGCACCAAAAAAAGTGAGTGGACTGTGTTATCCTATCTATGATGATCCAAATCGAATCAAATTGGTTTCGAGACCAAGGAAGACCAATAACAAAATCTATATTAATTACCTCTCACTTCCATTTCAGCAAATCAATCTCCTGATACAACTCTCTAAGCCTCATGTGATCAACCTTGACTTGTTGACACACCATACACTTAGCCATAAAATCAGCCACATTCGTCTTCATACCATTCCACCAATACACCTCTTTGAGATCATGATACATTTTTATCGAACCAGAATGTACAATATAGCATAATTCATGTGCCTCAGCAAATATCCTTTATCATAACCCATCGATATTAGGAACACAAAACCTTCCTTTGTACCTCAAGGTACCATCACCACTGATCTTAAATACCATCACCGTTTATATACCAATATCACTCTTGATTTTCATCAAGATAGGATTTAGCCTTTGCTTCTCCTTGATTTCTATACCAAGAAACATCGAACCACTTCCTGTACCATCACACCACTATTATTGGAGGTCAAAAGATGAACTCCAAGATTAGCAAAGTGATGAATATCCTTCACTAATTCCCTTTTATCCTTATCCTCATGACCTAAACTACCCGTGGACAACCGGCTAAGAGAAACAATAACTATGTTAGCTTTTCCTAGGTAGTAGTGAAGACTTACATCATAGTCCTAGAGAAGATCCAACCATTTCCTTTACCTAAGATTTATCTCCATCTGGGTGAACACAAACTGTAGACTCTTATGATCAGAAAAGATATCCACGTGCACTCCATACAAATAATGCTGCTAGATTTTCAATGAAAAACCCACCGCTAAAAGCTTTAAATCATGAGTAGGATAATTTCTCTCATGCACCTTCAACTACCTAGAAGCATTAGCTATAACCTTTCTATTTGCATTAAAACACAACTGAGTCCTACTCAAGATGCATCACAATAAACCACAAATCCCTCATTACCTTTAGGCATGTCAAAATAGAGCTGAAGTTAGCATATCCTTATGCTTCTTAAAATTCCTCCCACAAGCATCCTACTAAGAGAGCTTTACCTTCTTCCGAGTCAACTTATTCAATCGGGAAAATATTATTGAGAGACTTTCAACGAACAACCTATAATACCCTCCAAACCCAAGAATATCTGAATATCAATTGGAGTCGTGGGTCTAGGACACCTTTTAAACACTGCCACCTTTTGTGGATTCACCATGATCCCCTTACTAGAAATAATATGACCAAGAAAAGTTACAACATTCAATCAAAACTCACACTTGGAGAATTTGACATAAAACTACGCTCTTTCAACGTCTGCAACACCACACAGGGGTGATTGGCATTATCCACCTCTCTTAAAATAAACAAAAATATCATTTATGAACACAATGACAAAGAGATCCAAAAACTGCCAGAAAACCATATTCATCAATCCATAAATTCCACCGGGGAATTAGTTAAACCAAATGACATAACCAGGAAATCAAAGTTCCTATATCAAGTATAAAAAGACATCTTAGGGATATTTGCGTCCCTAATCTTAAGATGATGATACCCAGGTCAAAGATCTATCTTAGAAAAGAATTCGACACCCTACAATTGATCAAACAAGTCATTTATCCTTGGAAAAGGATACTAGTTCTTAACCGTTACCATATTTAATTGCCGATAGTTAATTCACATCCGAAGGGAACTATCCTATTTGTGCACAAATAACACTGATGTACCCAAAGGGGAAACAATAGGAAGGATAAAACCTTTATCCAAGAGGTCCTTAAGTTGCTCCTTGAGTTCCCTTAATTAAGAAAAAGCCATTCTATAAGGATGAATAGATATTAGACCACTTTATGGAACCAAATCAATACCAAACACAATCTCCCTATATGGAGGATCACATAGGAAGATTATCAAGAAAGACCTTAGGAAACTCATTCACCACAAAAACAAAATGTAACGAAGGACCTTCTAAGTTAGAATCTTTGACCTGGGCCTAATTATGGAGATATTTTTTAGAGATTAACCTATGAGCTATAAGATAAAAAATAAACCTCCTCCGAGGAGCTAAGGAATCACCCTTCCACTCAATAACTGGTTTACCAAGGAACCTAAACATAACCTTATGGGTACGATAATCTAAGCATGTATAACACGAGTATAACTAATCCATCCCTAGAATAACATCAAAATCCACCATATCAAGCTCAAACAAATCTACCATAGTCTTTTTACTACCAAGAGATACCACACACCCCCTATAGATCTTTTTATCCAATTATAGAGTCACCTATTAGGGTAGAAATAAAAAAAGGATTCAAAATAACCTCCGGATAAAAACCATAATAAACAACGAAAATGGAATCACATAAGAGAGAGTGGACCACGGATTAAGCAAATAATACACGTCATAAGAAAATAGTTGTAACATAGCAGTTATGACAATAAGTGATGCCTTAGATTCATGTTGATTAGTAAGGGCATATAACCTATTCCTATCTGTGTCAATACCAGAAGTAGAAACTAATGCAGAAGTATCACCCTTTGGTGCAAGAGAAAAATAAAATAATCAGAGCCTTACTCTCTCCTGAAGCACCCTTACCTACCAGACAGTTTCTAAGCATATGGCTGGCTGACCATATTTAAAACACTTGTCCCTCCCCTTATCATAGAAAACCCTATGCGACCTAATACAAAACTAATAAGGAGTACATGATGAGGCCAAATGAGCCCCAATTTCCTAAAATTGGGCACCCTATGCCCAAAAATTATTGACATCTCATTTATGCCTATCACCTTACTATTTTAGGTAAGGAGCACTAGATGTAGAGAAAGAACCAGAACTCTCTCACCTCTTCTTTGGCCAATTGACACCATCCCTACTACCTAATTGTTGTGCACCACCCTATTCAAATGTCCTGGACTTGTTACCCTAACTTTCCCTAAACTCAGCCTGTTTCCTCTTTTCCTGTTCTAATGGCTATATATGAACCACCAACCTAGAAATGTCCATATCCTTAATCAGCAATGCAGTCTTACTTTCAAGTATCAAATTCTGAGATAGTCCAGAATTGAACTTTCTTATTTTTTCCCTTATATCAGACACCAATTTTGGAGCATACCATGACAGCTGATGAAATTTTAATGCAAATTCATTGACATATATTTTCCCTTGTCTCTGATTGACAAATTCCTGTGCCTTTGCTTCCCTCATCTCCTTAGGAAAGAAGTAATCTAGAAAAGCATTAGAGAACGTCACCTCTCACCCTATCCCACTCCTTGTACTATTGGTACGCCACATCCTTAAGCTAGTAACTAGCAAAATTCACCCATTCATATTCGTGGCCTGTATCACCTTGAATATTTTCTCTATTTCATCTAAGAAACCCTAAGGATCCTCCTCTACCTTCACACCAGTAAAAGTAGGAGGATTCATCTTCATAAATTGGACAACCCTTGTGGCCTCAATAGATGAAACACCATATGTATCCCACTTAAACTAAGTAGCAATCATCTAAGCGCTAACATGAATTAATTAATAAAATTCCATATTCATCACCTCATCCTGAAGAGGATTAATAGCAACCTGTGAAACTCTAAAAATATTAAGGACTGGACCCCTAGACCTAGTATGGATCCCCTGAGTAGTATGTGTCCCTTCAACATTGTCCCTCTATTGGGATAGAAGAGTTACTTTTTATCTCAGATCATTGTGTCATGATATAAAAAGTAAATAAAATAAGATTAGAGAAGATTCCAGGACTTAGACTTTAAGCTTAAAAATAGAATACCAAGAAAGTGAAACATTCCTAAATGTCTTATAGCCTCTTTCTTATTAGTGTGGCACGCTACTCACCCATAAAAGAGACTACTCAGCATATTTGTGGGCTCTCAATTGACCATGAACCTAAAGCTATGATACCAACTTGACACGACTCGACCCGGGGCTAAGTCATAATGTGCATCCAAAGTCCAACTAGGATCGGGGACCACCCTAGATACTCAATCTAAATATCCAATAACGTACCCTATGAGGGATAGATTCTAAATGTATAACACGATAGCATGTAAGAATAACCTAAGACTCTAGGATAGATCAATAACCGTTACCAACCCAAACAAGTCAAACAATCCATACCAATAAATAACCATAACTAATCCAATGTAAAAACCAAGATTTTATCCATAACATAACATAAAAGGATGGAATAACCATAAATTTAGTCTAATGGTATCATCCCCAATACCATTATCATATTAAGGATGACACCAGTACTGATCCCGCCTATTCCAACCCATAATAGTCACACAAGCCTCTAACAAAAAAAATAATATTTAGTTAAGACATTCCCCCAACCATAGCTAAAACCAATATCCATAAAATAACCAAGGATGAAAAATACATCCATGATATGAAATAGAGGCTTTTGGAATATGGAAGTTCACCACTTAAATCCAATAGCAGATCCTAAATTTGATAACTAATTAGAAAGTGCAGAACGGTCGGTTCTTACATTATATGGGGATACAACCACCCAAAGATGGGTTAGTGGATGAACACTAGCATAAACTCAGGATAAGGATAAAATAATGCCATTCAGTAAAACCTAGTGCTAGTTTGAGCTTGAGATAGTATCTTTTATCAGACACGTGGTGTCCAAGGCAGGTATTATGGTAGACCCGGCTTAGATTTTAGTGATTCATGATTGGCCTAGGCCTATGTCAACAAATGAGGTTCATAGTTTTATTGGTTTGGCTGGTTATTATAGGTGATTTATTGACAGCTTTGCTACCTTATCAACACTTATAAATAGATTGACCAGAAAGGAAATTCCTTTCCAATGGTTCAAAGAGCATGATTCATACTTTGGAAAGCTCAAGGATTGTCTCACTTTAGCCCTGGTATTAGCTTACTCTATTGAGGGTGAGGGATTCACAGTGTTTTATAATGCTTCTACTATTGGGCTTGGTTATGTTTAGATGCAGCAGGGTTGTGTTATTTCTTATTCTTCTAGACAACTTAAGGTGCATGAGTATAACTACCCCACTCATGATTTAGAGTTGGTGGTGGTAGTTTTTGAACTTAAGATTTAGAGATATTAATTATACGGTGTGCGTTGTGAGATTTTCACCGATCATCATAGTTTTCAGCACCTTATAACTCAGCTACATCTTAATACTTGCTAGCGTAGATGGATGAAGTTGATAAAGGATTATGATATTTCTATCTTATACCATTTGGGTAAGGCTAATATGGTGGAGGACGCCTTGAGTCGTAAGGCAGTAAGTATGGGTAGTTTGGCTTGTATTTCAGTTTCTCAGAGGCCATTAGCAGTGACATTCATTCCTTAGCCAATTTGATGGTTCAACTTGATATCTCGAATCTCGCAAGAGTTTTGTCTTGGGTAGAGGCGAGCCTTATTTGAGCAGATTCGTGATCATTAGTTTGAAGATGACAAGTTGTGCCTTCTCCGTGATCGACTAGTGAGTGGTGAGTTTGGGAGACACACCATAGATTCCAAAGACATTAATATTTCAGGGTCATATTTGTGTTCTCTGACTTGATGATTTAATTGGGTTTATTCTGCATGAGGCTCATAGTTCCAGATATTCTATTCATCCCAGTATAGCCAAGATGTATTGAGATTTGAGGCAGTTGTACTATGGGATGGTATGAAGAGAGATATGTCAGACCTCATAGCTCATTATTTATGTTGTCAGTAGGTTTAGGCCAAGCATCAGCATCCCGGTAGATTGACTCAGAGGTTGTCTATTCCCGAGTAGAAATAGGAAAGGATCACTATAGACTTCATTAGTGGTTTGCCTTGTACTTCCTGTGGTCATGATGGTATCTACATTTTTATGGATTATTTGACTAATTTATCACATTTCATTCCTATTCAGATGACCTTCAGTGCTGAGATATTAAGCCAGATTTATGTTTAGGAGATAGTTCATTTGCATAGGGTTCCTGTGTCTATCATATCAGATCGTGGTTCTTTGTTTACTTTATGGTTTTTGAGAGCATTTCAGGAGGAGTTGGGTACTCTAGTGGATTTATGTTTAGCCTTTCATCCATAGTTAGATGGTTAGTCCGAGCAAACTATTCAGGGGCTTGAGGATATACTTTGAGCTTGTGTTATGGACTTTGGAGTTTAGTGGGATTAGCACTTAGCTTTGATAAAGTTTTCCTACAACAAAAGTTATCATTCGAGTATTGAGATGGCCTCTTATGAGGGATTATATTATAGAAGATATCATTCTCCTATAGGATAATTTGAGACATCCAAGTTTAGACCTTGTGGTACAAATTTTCTTTAGGAATTTTTAGATAGAGTCAGGGTGATTCAAGATAGGTTGAGAGTATCCCAGAGTAGGTAGAAGGCCTATGCCGACCATAGACTCCGTGCCTTGAGATTTAAAATGGGTGATCGTGTGTTCCTTTAAGTCTCAACTATGAGAGGTGTGATAAGGTTTGGAAGAAAAGGTAAGTGTAGCCCTCACTATATTAGTCCTTTTGAGATTCTTCATGTGGTTGGCGAGGCGGCCTATAAGTTAGCTCTACCTCCAAAATTTGCCTCTCTTCATCCAATTTTCAATGCCTCTATGTTGTAGAATTATATTCTAGATCTTTCTCATCTACTTAGATAGGACTAAATCTAGTTGGACAATTATTTGACCTTTGTAGAAGAGCTCGTGCTTATTTTGGCTAGTGATATGAGGAGACTACGTACTAGGGAGATTCCATTAGTCAGGGTTCAATAGAGGCATCATCCTATAGAGGAAGCTACCTAGGAGATCAAGAGTGAGATGCTGGCCTAGTATCCTTAATTGTTTGAGACTTCAAGTACTTGCTTGTCTTTAACTTTTAGGGATGAAAGTTCGTTAGTAGTGGATATTGTAATAACCCTTCAGGTCATACCGTATTCTTGCCTTCTTCCACCGATAGAGCTTCTACATAGCTGTTCTAAGTCATAAAGGACTTACGGGGACTAATAGTTTGATTAACTGATAGTTCATTTAGGTTTTATAACCCCTTTCTCAATTTAAATTCTTCGTTGGTCCAAATGGACCACTAAGCAAAAACTTTAGTAAAATAGCCTTGTATGAAAAATCCAACATCGCCAACGCATCTGAAACATCAAAAACTATGGGGTTTCATATCTTATTTGATCAAAATAGACCCTGAATGCATCCTAAGGCATTGGCTAAAGCTCGAATATAAGTTCCAAGCTTCAACCATGCATAGCATGCACCGAGGTGCCATGACCGCAGCGTAGGAGGTGAGACCACTAGGCCGTGACCACGATGACACAGGGGCCATGACCGTTCCATTAGAGGGCTAGTTGGACAATATTTAAGTGCTATATTGCACTAATTTTGGCCATTTTTCTCTCCCTCTAATGTAGTGTAAGACCTTCTAAGTGTGTTCTGTGGGTTGAGTTGGAGCTTAACAACTTGTGTGATTGATTTTTGCTACAATCTAAGGTAAGAATTCCTCTAATTTGGTATTGATTTCTTGGTTCTTGACTCAAAACCCCTAAACCATTAAGATTTAATTGTATCCCCAAGATTAAGTAATTGACTCAAATTACTTGAGGGTTTTAAATCCCTAAATATATTTGGGCTATTTGGTTGGTCTTGGAAACTCTTTTCCGAGGGTAAATCCCAATTGGGGTTTTGGTGTCCATTTGAAAACCCATGGCACAATGGTGCTATAATGGTTATTATCATTCTTGTTGTAATGCTTATATTGTATTGTTGATAGCATTTCTTGCAGAAGAGGAAGCTTCATGAAAGAGAAAGGAAAAGGTCATGGACTCAAGATAGGTTAGGCTTACCCATAGACTAGATTGAGCTCGTTTGTAATGTAAATGTTGATATTTTGTGATATTGGGCGGAAAATTTTGATGATAGCTAATTAAATGATGAACTTGGGTTTTATTAATTGCTATAGGCTATTAATTTGTAAGGTATGATTCTAGGACCTTTGTTAACTTATTTATGGTCTCATGACTAGTGTGAGAACATTATAGTTGTTCTAAGTAGACATGATTATTATGCTTCTCTATCCTTAGGAGTGTATTAAGCTATATGATGCCTAGATAGGATATAACCTTGGTGTTGGGTTGACTTAGGATGGATTCTTGAAGAGACTTTCCCTATAGACCTAGAAAGGATTGGTAAGATCTTATGGTGAGGTATATATGACTTAGCCTAATTTCGGGTAGAAGATAAACTTGTGTTAGTAAGCTTGACATTCTTGAGATTTAGAAGTGGGACTTGAAGCTTGAACTAGGTAAATACTTAGTGACCTAGATATGTGGTGATTATCTAAATTATATATATATATATATAAGAGTTGTGATGGTTGCACTCGATTATCAGATTATCTTATGATCATGACATGAATACCCTTGTTAAGTGATTATAGTGCATGTTTGGTAAATACTCATGCTCTTATAGATGCTCATATTACGTGCGAAGCTTATTAGCAGGGTAAAATGGCAAGTGTTATCTTACATCCCTAGTTCCTTATATTGTGCACTTTTGTGTATGTTTATTGGCTTAGCTATGCATGTGGATGTATGTTGATATTATGATGATGCCCAATGAATTTGGAGTAATATGTAATATTATGATGATGCCCGATGAATCCGAAGGAATATGTGATATTATGATGATGCCTGATGAATCCAGAGGAATATGTTATACTATGATGATGCTCGGTGAATCCGGAGGAATATGCGATATTATGATAATTTCTGGTGAATTTGGAGGAATATGTGATATTATGATGATGCCTGGTGAATCTGGAGGAATATGTGATATTATGATGATGCCTAGTGAATCCAGAGGGATATGTGATATTATGATAATGCCAAGTGAATTCGGAGGAATATGTGATATTATGACAATGCCCAGTGAATCCATAGATATATGTGATATTATGATGATACTCGATGAATTCGAAGGAATATGTTGATATTATGATAATTCTCTGTGAATTTGGAAGAGGTAAGAATATTATGCTGCCGTGTGGGGAAAGTTTATTATATGCATTGATATTTGTAAGGTTAGGCTGTGTGGGGCCAACCACCTATGTGCTTGAGATATAAGGTCTCTCTTGGTATATTGCTATTTATTTCTTGTTCGGAATCACTAAATAAGAGGTGTGACCCTTGTTGTTGCTAAATTAGCAACTACAGGAAATCTAAGCCTAATATTGAGTTAAGACATAGTGGTATGTGTAATCTTGCATAGAATCAAGAGCTAACCTAATATATATATCCTTGACTTGAATAAAAGGTTATATTATGAAATCTTGCCTAGTAAGGTGGATTATGTGATAACTAGTTACTTCTAAAATATATGATTACTATTTGGAGGCTAGAAACCTAGTAAACTAGTTGGTGGACTTTACTTGATTAAAATATGGAAATTTGTCTTCAAGGTTGTGACATGCTTAGTGATGATAGACCTAGTATTGCATGATGGTCAGTTAAATTATCTTCTAACAAGTGAGGTTGATATGACTTAATTGATAGCTCATATCATGATGACTAGTAATTATAAGACTTGTAATATATTGATTTATGAAAGAAAATAAGGTTAAATAGTATGGACTTTGCAGTGTTTATCAATGAATTATAGAATTAATGGCCACATGTCTATGCTATGACAATGTTGCTTCCTTGATCTTAAAATACGGTATGGGTATTTGGAAGTAAATTTTGGTAATAAGCATGGAGAGGTTGTGCTACCCGCGGTTTTGGTTAATTGATGGAATAGTTGTGCTTTATTGTATTATTGGTTGTATTCTTTTGGTGTACTCTCTGGTGGTATGCGACACCATGATGATTTCTCATTTGAAATTCTTTTGTGTACTCTTCGATGGTATGGGACATCGTGACCTGTTCTTAATATGCTATCTTTTATGTACTTCCCAACAATATGGGATGTTGTGGTAAGTTCTTGTGCTTTATGTTCTAAAGATGGTTGATGATGATTATGAAAAGTAGACGCTTTTCTATTGTGTATATGGATTTACTCTTTCGAAATAATACTTGGTTGTTATGGATATTATGGAGTATATTGAGATAGTATGTCATGTTATTGCTTTAGTAGTATAGAAGTTGTTCGAGTGGTATCAAAGCAGATTCAGGTTTTATCCTATCCCTTGACTTTTAGATTATTGTCTTACTTTATATCGTCTTTACATTATATTTGAGCTTAGTCGGCTGATGATGCCTAATGAGTACCCACTACTATATTTCTGTACCTTTTTGGTGCAAACCCAGGTTCTAGTTGCCTCCGTTGAGCTAGTTCATTTGGGTTGACTATTCGGAGATAGGGTGAGCTCTTGGAGATCAATTTTCTATCTTTCCCCTCTATCCTTATTTGTCTTTTGCTTTCGAGAAAAATGTATGAGATTATTTAATACATATTAGATTGTGAGATTGTAAATTCCTCTTATCAAGTTTAGAAGCTCTTGTATCAATACTATCAGGTCGTGGGATTTGTGTTTGAATATCGGTTGTCCTTAGTTATGAAATGTTATTGTTATATATTGTGTTCACACATAGGGTCCATGTTGGACATTCTTACAAAGATAACCCATTGTAATAACTCTAGGTTATGGTATCGTCTTACCTACCAGTGGGATGTGGTAGGTTCCATCATGACACCCAATGGGGTCATGACAAATTGGTATCAGAGCCTAGGTTTCATCGATATTATTAATACACGATTAAGTGTCTAATAGAGTCCTGCGGATTGGAATATTGACGTTCGTTTCCTATTTTCAGGAGGCTATAGGACATTCTTAGAAGTCCTTCACTTTTTTAATTCTTATCATTCTAAGAGTCTGAGTTGGTTTGTAGGACATTCTATTGACTTTACTCTTCCGTAGAAGCCCAGGACTCGTGCTTCAGTAATAAATAAGGTGGTTCTTGAATTGTTTTGTAAATGCTAATAAAAAGATAGGGAGATATGAGAAATGATTTGAAGTAGAATAAGGTGTATAGTTTGAAAATTTTAGGGTAGAAGGGGTTGAGAAATTGCATTGAAGGGGGTATTTTAGTCTCTTGATCCATGTATATTCCTTCCCGTACCTTAAACCATCATCTTGACCCGCAAGAACTTGGTGATTCCAAACAAGGAAATTCTAAATTAGTAGCAAAAAACACAAAGGGGAAGCCTATAGTTCTATTTATTGTACTTGAGTATGATGATACCTATGGTATGCCTATAGGAATTACTCCTTGATTAACTGAATGGGTTATGTGCTAAATGTTTTTAATTAGGCTTAAAAGGGTTGTGTAGCTAAGCCACGATGCTAAGGGTCCTAATAGAGTAAAATTAGAAATTGCCTTTGTTGGTGCGGGGGTCTATATGATCGGGTGTTTGAGTCACCCTTGCTTTTGATTGGGTGTTTATGCCACCCTTAATGTATAACAAGGAGGTTTTAGTCCCCTGTGCATACATGTTATGATTATTCTCTGATTTGTGCAGCTACAAATATTGGGGCCCGACCAGGAGTAGGAGCTGGAGCCTATATAGCTTATGGGTACTATTATGAAGGTTATGATACACAATCTTGGTTAATTTTTTATGTTATGCTAACCCCTGATCCCTATTCCAGTATTTAATATATATATATATGTATGTATATTCATCGGATTATGTTCATTAGGTTTGACTGATTTTTGAACTGTTGATGATGGAATTATTTTATCCCTTACCTGAGTTACATGCTAGAGCTCAACCCGCTAATCATCTCCGGATGTTATATCCCCACGCGATGTAGGAACAGAAAGTACTTATACTTTTCTTGTGCAGTAACTAGGTGATCGTGGGATAGCTCGTAAGTCATATTGAAGTGGTGATCTTCCATACTTCTGAAGACCTTATTTCATGTTTTGGTTTTATTATGTCATAGACTATTCTATTGGTTTTTTTGGCTATTATCGGGTTCATGTATCAACCTAGGATGACTATTGGTTTGCTTAAAGGTTTAATGGATTACTGTGGACTAGGTAGTGGTTGTTGATGTATCTTAGATTTCTTGAACTTATCTTTTTCTTTCTTGTTATATGTTTGGAATTCAGCCACTATTAGCGTATTGTGTTTTGTTTGACTAGGCAAAGACGGTGGTGTCCGATCCATGGCAGAACTAAGATACCTATCACAAACAAGCCCTAGTTCGGGTCGTGACAGTATATGGCCTCGGTAAAAGTACTTTAGAGAAATCAAAAGTTAGAAAAAGCTACTTGGGAAGCTGAGGAGGACATGAAGTCCAAATATCTGTTCCTATTCCTCGCATTGGATTAAAATTCTTGAGGTATGATTTCTATTCTCTTTCTTATGGCCTTTTAAATTTGTCTATTGGGTGTGTGTACATTATTTCTTGTTATTGTGCTAATGGGTGCCTTTAACTCCTTATTCGGGGATGAATGATGGGGGAGACAGTTTTTTCAAGAATGTATCTCTCGCTTAACTTGATTTTATATAAAAGCATGTGTTTAATCACGGTTTATGTGAATTTGATTATTGGGTTATGAATGATAGGTTGAGGTTTTGTTTGATTACTACTTGGCTGATTTTCCCATGGTTTTGGTATTGTTTTTCATGCCTTATCTCACGGTCTTTGAACTAGAATTGTGCATGGGAAGGGGATCTTGGAGTCCCCTAATTTTATGGAATTTGGTTTGGAATTGGTATTAACCTCAACCCACTTTCATAATTGGTTTTGAAATAAGGACAATTATATGGTTTTTCTTACTTTGCTACACTATTGCATTACACTCATGAATAAACGGATAAAAATGGTTTTGAAAGGACTTGGTGGCCATGGATTGATTTTAAATTATAACTTTGGAGTCTTATGGCTAATTGGTTTAGTTTGGTATAATGAAATTGGCTTGCAAGCATAATTAATTGGTATGCCGATACCATTAAGTAAATGCGTTAATGGATGACCCCTTGGTTAAACGGATAGGTTATGTGCAAATGTTTAAATTAGGCTTAATATGGGTTATGTAGCTTATCGTGGAAATTGGAGGTAAAGCAGAGACCAGTATTGGAAACCATATTTGCCAACATTGCGGCCTTAGTGCTCATGTGCATAGTTCACACTTTATACATTTACATTTTGGAATAATTGAAGCCTCGGCGGCTTTGGCCCTTTGTCAAACTTTCCTAGTTCGTATAGCTAACATGCATTGGGACCCTTTCAGTAGGGGGAGCTAAACCCATATAGCCCATGGGTTCCCTTAGGATTATTTGATGCTACAGAGTCCAAGCCAATGGTTTTAAATATCATTCTAAACCTTATTCCATATCCCAGTGTCTTATATATATGTATGTATGTATATAGATGAACATGTACATTGTGTTTGGACATGATTTTGAAATGACATTATTTTATCCCTATCCTGAGTTATATGCTAGCGCTTATCCCGCTAACCGTCTTATGACACTACATTGTTTTATAATAGAGGGTCTGAAGACACTTCTTTTACCTTTGTGCAACGTTAGGTGATCTAGTTCATCTATTGGTGCACATTGAAGTGGTAAGCTTCCATATTTCAGAAATCTTGTCCTTTTCATCGATTTCTTTCCATTTTTTAGAGCTGAAGGGTTCACATTAGCACTATCATTATCATTGTCACTGTCATGGTCGGGGGCATGTCCCAACCTCATTTAATATACGAATTGGATTAGAGGCTTTTTTGTGAACATGTGTGGGTTAGATGGTGTTGTTGACTCTTTGAGCTTATTCTAGAGTTACATAACTATTTTATTTTTGTTCTCTAGTTGTCTTCCAATTTGTTATCATTTGGATTTTGCTCAGTTGAACAGGCTATGATGGTGGTCTCAGGTCCTCGATGGTCTTGAGATACTCGTCACCACTAAGCATGGGGTCGAGTCGTGATAAAAACTTCTTCATACTTGCTCTTCAAGAATCTCCAAACAAAACTTTGTCTTTTCTCATTTGTTGAAAACCGTGAATCCAAACCGCATAGGCTAAAAAAAAGTACTTGAATTTTTTATTTTTATCAGTTTGCAATATCGTCTTACTTTTTAAATTTGCAGAATCAAAAAATAATGGTATGCGTTAAGCAATGCATACCCGCGTTCATGTGTTCCTCATAAGTCTTCTAATTCCTCATCTTATAACTCAATTGTGTATAGAGTTGATTGATCAGACCTCTTGTAGACGGGCCTATATTATTGGGAAAGCTACTTGTGAAGTATTTACCAATGACCTTTATTGTGGTGTGTGAATTATGACTCATAATATGCTTTGGAGCATATGTATGTTACTTTTCAGTGGTTCTAATACAAAATCTGTCAGAACTTATGAATTTCACAACCCTCAACCACCAATGCAATCTTGATCTGCATATTTAAAATAATACACACTATGCGAATCAATCATCTTTTTGAGTCTAAAATCTTTTTTCAAGCAAGGAATATGCAATGTAATGTCTAGTTCTTACTTATTCTTGAATGTGATTCTCTTATAAAAATCTGTTTCATCATTTTGAACATCTATTGACTATATTGATTGAGAACTGCTCACTGTATTGCTCGCAAAAACAAGTGTAGGTGTTTAGTCCCCTTCTTTTTTATCTCTACTCTCATAATCTGGATTATTCATATCCACCCCCATCTAATTCATAATTGACATATCTTGTTGGTCTTATTCTACTTGCTTATTTTCTATTTGTTTTTTAACGACATACACCATTAAAAGTGTCTAGCTGTATCACTCAAATAAGTACCTAAATGAGCTTGATCACTCATCTTAAAAGGTAGGACCCTCTAATTTTCAAAAGATTTGTGCATATAATTGATGACCAGATATTGCAATTGACAATTTAGTCCATAATAGATGATGATTAAATTCACATGATCATTATATAAAATATCTTTTTAGACTGTCATTGCTATTGTCTCTAACATGTTACAATCCTTTCAATGCCAAATAAATTGATTGGTATTCTTAATACATTCACCATGACAATCAACGCCTATTGTTATTGATTCCTCCCTTAATGGTCCTAAAGAAATTTGTTATAAAAAGTTAATAATGAAAGTATAGTAAGTTGAATGACTACATACAACAACAAAATTATATGCACTATCATTGTCCCAACAAGTAACTCACTTATTGCAACAGATAAGTAATTTGGTGGGCATAGCTTCTAGTTTTATCCCAATATTGCCACCTACTTAACATTAATCCAATATGTAGGTCATATGTTGGAATAGGTATATCATCTGTTGCAATAAGTATTTCATCTGTTATAACAGATGACTTGCCTATTCGATATATGTTCAGAAACAGAAGATAAATCCAACATGTATGTTATTTGTTGCGACAGATTAATCATCTGTTGCAACAAATAACTCATCTTTGCAATGTATGACTTCTCTGTTGGATTCATTTATGTTTCCGAACATGCAACGAACGGGTAAGTGATCTTTTACAATAGATAAGGAATCTGCTGCAACAGATGACCTACCTATTGCAGCAAATGACTTATCTATTGGATTCAATTAATGTTTGTCCAAATTTGATGGAAGTTATATAATAGCTATGTGATCTGTTGTGATAAATTACTGATAAATTGGATTTGTTGGATTCATTTATATTTCTAAACATGTATCCAACAGGTAAGTGATCTGTTACGATAAATGAGGCATCTACTCCGAAAGATAACCTACCTATTGCAGCAAATGACTTATCTATTGATTAAATTATTGTTTTTCCGAATTTGATGGAAGTTATTTAATGGCTAAGTGATCTATTGCAATAGATTACTGATCGAATAGATTTATTTAATACACATCATGCAAGAAATTTCTTACTTGTTGCAACAGATGACTTATCTGTTGGAACTACTTAAATAGTAGTGGAAACTATCCAACAACTGTTATAAATAAATAACAGTTATTGGATAAGCTATTGTAATTATTGGGAAAATATCACATATATTCAGATGAGAAATTGAACAAAAATTATTATTTTAGTTACCAAAATCACCTATGAAGTAATGCCAGGTGATATATGAATAAAATTTGTCCTAATAGCAGTAATAGCGGCGGCAACACAACAACAACAACTACAATGGTGAAAAGAAATGGTAGTAGTAGAAGAACAATATGATGATGAAAGAAAAAACAATATCTTCAACAAACAACAATAGAGAAAACTAGCAGCAGCCAAAAATAAAGAGAGAAGAGAGTTAGACAATCGCATTCCCCCCTCTCCCGTTAATTTTTAGCTATTAGGGTTTTATGTAAGATGGGCTAGAATGTTAAAAAATATTTAGAATGTAAAATTCATATGAGTAAAACCACTTTAATCCTTAAGGGTCATTTGGTTGGAAAAAAGTTATTGCGGGATTATCTATCTTACTATGTATATGGAAAACTTATCCCTTATTTTTTCAAATAGGTTGGCCCATTTGTGTAAAGACTGTGTTTGGTTGCTCCTTAATTAATAAAATTTAACCAAAAAAAAAGGAATAACTTATCCTTCATTATGGTATAAATAGTAGGGAAAAGCATAACCCCCCCAACTTGTCCGCATAACTTACGTTAGGCTTTTAACTTAACACACATTTATTTAACCCCCCTTAATAACTTGAAAGTGAATTAATAATATCCTTAATGATGATGTGACATTTTTTTAACAAAAAAAAGAAAAATAAAGCATGTATTTTCTTGAAAAAAAGAGATGGTCCCACTTTTATATATATATATATATATATATATATATATATGAGAGATAAAATCACCCATTATATTTGTACAACTCACCCCCTCACCTCTTACCCCTTACCCCTTCTTCTGGTAATTCTTCTTACACCCCCCACCCGACATCCCATCCTAATCTCCTTTTTCCTTCACTTCATCAATTTATTCAAGAAAAAAATGTGTATGAAGAATTTATGAATTTTAACACACTTTTTTAAAAATTCATTATTTAAAAGAAGATGAAATTAACCAACTCAACTTTATTTTGTTGTTGTTGATTGACTTTTTGATGTGATTTTAGTAATGGATATTCAATTTTATTGCTAAATTTGTGCTAGAAATTGAATCTTGAAGCTACTTTTTACACTGTACTTATAGTGGAGTTTTTTTTTTCATCTTTGTGGAATTTACTTATTGGGTGTCCTTAAATCAGTTGTTATTTCTATTTACTTATAGATTTAGTTGATCTGGGAATTGAGTTTCTATGATTTGGTCTGAACAAGGGGGGTAGGGGTGGGTGGGCGGTAGCAGTTACAGGGAATATTAGGAGGTGAAGAAGAGAGTTCGCATATGAGGGAGCGGGAGGATAAAGAAGAAAACTTTTTATAAAATTTATATATATATACAATATATGTAATATAATATAAAATATTTTTAAAATATCTTTTTTTGCATAGCTCCAACATGGCATTGACATGGCGCTATGTGTAGGCACGTGTAATGCACTCTTCATTGTGGGAGTGGTATAATATGTTTAGGGTGGTATTTAATTCACATGAATGTTGTTTAATGGGGTAAATAATTGCGTATGAAGTTACAAAATTAAAGTAAGTTGTGGCGTTAAGTTTAGGGGAGCTATTTATGTTTTTTTCATAAATAGTAGGATAAATAAACCCAAAAATAACTAATATCTCCAATCAAATACGGATAAAATAATTGTAACGACCTAAAAATATGTGAAATATGTGTTTCTATGTGATATAACTATTTTATCCCTCTTCAAAGTTGTATTATGGTACTTTTGGGGCGTGGGTGAGTGACACGGTTTTTGATACATTTTGGTGCCTTCTATTCAAAATTGTGAGTTTTGGTGGCTTTGAGAGTCTTTGTAATGCTCCGAGTTTGTATCGCATCACACCCCTGTCTACCTTACACTGCATCGCACCCCTGTCTACCTTCCACTGCTTAAACAACGTACTCTCACTGGAAGTCACTCCTATGATATCTGTAACTTTCTAAACCTGATAGAGAAACTCCTGTGGATTCTCTTCAGACTTAGAACTTGAGTATAAGGGAGGATTCATTTGGGTGAAGTCCCAAATTCTAGTTGTAGAAGTATTGACCACTGAGTTGGCTGAAATAATGGTGATTTTTCTCCATAATTGTGATACTTTCAGGCATGTACCTCTTCTCTTAAACTTTTTTTACTTAAAGAATTTCCAGCATTGGTCTCCCGGGACCTCCACCTTTATGGCGAGCTACACAACCCCGTTTAAGCCCAAATTAAAACATTTGCACATAATCCCAACTGTTTACCTAGGAGACATTTATTAAGGCATTTACCATTGGTATCGTCATACCAATTATGCTTGTAACCTACGTCCAATTATGCCATTCCAATCCAATTAAACAAATTGACTCCCAAGTTCCTTCTAAAATCAAACCATAGCCACCAAGACCTTCCAAATCCATTTTAATCTATTTTTCTATTAATATAATGCATTGGTTCCAAAAGTGAGTTAAATCATTCAAATTCCACATTAAAAACCAAAGTTCATGAAGGTGGATTAAGGATATTTCCTTTATTAAGACAAAATCTAATATGTTGGGGAAAACTATGCTCCCCATTTCAAATTCCCATAACCATGCACCCATCCAATTTAAAAACCACTATTTAAAGCATGAATATAATATTCAAAATATGGGGAAGGAAATTCCATTAGTAAACAATCCAAAATCCTCAACCCAATTGGAAATCCACAATCAAATTCATATAAACAATGATTAAACTTATGCCCTTATATAAAACTCAAGTTAAGGAGGAAAGATATGCCTGACTATGAAAGAAATTTGAAGAAAAATCCAGAGTTTGGAGATTGGATTATTAATCCCTTACAAACCCTGATTTCTATTGCTTGGAAATTTGAGAGGAGAGAATGATGTTTATGATTTGATAATTTATGTTCTAAGGGACCCTTAGACGTTTTACGGTTGTGGGTAAAGTGTAAATAAATGAAAATACCAAAATACCCTTAATGAAAACGTGTAGAAAAATTGCTCCCAATCGTTATAGGTTAGGTGACGTCTCATGGTGACTGGTCATGAGTTGTTTCCTGGACTCGTGGCTAGGGAAAAAATCTTAGGCCGCTTTACAATTATGGTTTCAATTCCCTTACCACGACTCGTGGACTTACCCTATGACTTGGGAAGACTAAGTTTTGATTAGGATAATAACTTCGGAAACCTTACTGGTGAGACTCCGAGTCTCACCCTATGACTCATGATGAGCAATAATGAATTGTTACCTGAGTCATAGTCTGGGCAGTGTCGTCAACACTCAAAAATTTTCAAAGTCCAATACCTAGGGTATTACAATAATCTATTGTAAGTGTTTACAAAGCTTTTAATTGATCAATACTTTGATTTCAATTTATCCAATTGAATACCATATTGTATTTAGTTTATGTTATTATATTTATAACTTTTAACAATTACATCAATGTTTACAAAAACAAAATGACAACCATAGTTTTCATGATTTGGCATTCAGAGAAAGATGAAAGATAATTAATATGAAGATTATAAGACTAAAGAAATTATCTTAAATTAGTATGCCTCTCACAGGGACTTGGTTAAACTAATTGGTAGCAAGATGATGATAGACTTGATCATGAAAAATATCAAGATTAAATATAGTATCGAGGAAATCAATAAACCAATAGTAAAACACAATAACATAACAGTCAAAGCATATGTTCCATTGAATAAATTAAACAAGGAGTTTGCTATGTATCCTTTGTGTGTTAATTTTTTTGATAACAAGATTGAGAAGAATGGGTCAGAAGAAAATCTTATTGAAGCAACTCTTATTGAAGCTATTTCTGCAAATGATTGTGAACTTGATACTCTAGGTTAAATTGATACACTTCAAATAATGATGACAGACTATGGCAAGCCAATAGATATGATAGAATAGTGAAAAGATGATTTTTCATAATAATTAAAAATTAGTTGTTGACCAGGTATACAAAGGCAAGTCTATACTTAAGTTGTAATGGACAACTATTTAATTGATCGCCAAATTTTCTTTCAAACTAGTTAGGTCTAATGCATCAAGTATGTTTATTCTGTATATGTTAATTTGACTGAATCTTATTTCTATCATAATGTATATAGTTTTGTAATGACTTGTGCATTCACTATATATGTGACTATTGACTTATATGTAAATCTGGAGAATGTAAGCAGTTTTTCAAGTCGTCAAGCATAAATCATTTTAAAATGTTTGAAGTTCATTCTTTTGTAAGCGAACATACACGTTCATTGATGAACACGATCTACAAAGACTGCCATGCTACTATAAAATTTATAGAAGGGATTCTTAAATAAAAAATATCCAATTTGAAGAGAAAATACAAATTCCATTCTCTAATGTGGAAACTAGCTTGATCTTACCAAAATTTACATGGATACTTATACATAATGAAAAACATATCCTAGATCATATATGCAAATGAAGAAAATGCCTAAATATTAATTTTTGTATCTGTTTATATCTCTTTATGCTTTCATCAAGGAGTTTGAGCATTGTAGATCAATAGTTGTAGTTGATAGGAGCCAAATTAAAAATCAACATACAATGGGACATTTGTCTGCGCTAGTACTTTAGATGGTGTAGGTAAATATGCTACACTATTTAAATAAAAAGTTAGAGACTATTTTGGAATCTATCATGCATTTGTATTCACTTGTCTGTGTAGGAAACATATTACCAATAGCATACTGAGTGGTTGATTCAGAAAATAATGCTTCATTGAATTTGTTTTCTAGGTTATACAAGGAAGCTCATGGTTAGATGCCAGAGATATGCATTATTTCTAATAAAAATGGGAGTAACATAAAAGCTATTTCCAGAGTACACCTTGATGTGACATATTTTGCATCCAGATTACAGTTATGAAAAAACGGAACACACCAAATATAGAAAGTCACATGAATAGTTGAATAAGGTATACTATACCATGTCTAAAGCATATAGATAGGCTGATATTGATAGTTTGATAGTGTAACGACCTAATTTTATGGAACCAGAATGTCACACGATGCTCATGATCTCGAAGGACCACAAGCCAACCCTCTACTGATATCTATACTTAAACACTGCATAATATATATAATAAATGCAAAAACTGGCCATAAGGTTCAAAACATCTAAAAATACTTAAATTTAAAAACTGAATACGGATACATCTATTCGAAAAGCCTCTAAACTGTCTGAACTATGGAGTTGATGGTACATGTCCCCAACTAACTCCGTCTACTGAAAATAACTAAATCTGATGCGATAATAAAATAAGGATCATCCTCGATAGAAAAGGAATCACTGCTACATCTACTGCTACTGACTGGGACTGAGCTGCTAAAGGTACTCTGGATCTCTTACCTCTGAACTTCTGGTGTCAAATAAAATACCATAGCACAAATGCATCAGTACAGGAAAGTACCAATTATGAAGATGAGGTAAGGCTAAATGCAAGGGCTTATACATAAAATATTACTTAACTGAATAATCATGAGAGTACTGAATGAGAACGCATGCATGAATGAACGAACCATTACTGAAATCATCGTGACTTGAAATACTAAAACTCGGATACTACTTTACTACCATCTGAACTCACTACTAATGCCTGAGATACTGAATTATAAATCATCTGATACTGATAACTGAGTACTGGAGTTGAGATCAGTCTTATCTAGTTAGTGATCTAAAAAACTGATGACGCTGAAATTGATTAACCTAATCTACTCATATCAATGACTGAATTCTAAGCTTTCTACTCTCGAATAACTGTATCAGAGATCAAACCTCTATAACGGATGATTCTAGAATCTATTATCAATGATAAGAAAAGATTATATCTAAGATCAAGCCTATCTAGTGGGTAATCTCTGGATCGGATAATGAGATTACTCAACTGAATCTGAGACTGAGATCAAGCCTATCTAGCGGGTGATCTATGGATCTGATAATCAGATTACTAAGCTAAATCTGATACTGAGATCAAGCCTATCTAGCGGGTGATCTCTGGATTCGATAATGAGATTACTCAACTAAATTTGAGACTGAGATCAAGCCTATCTAGCGGTGATCTCCAGATCTGATAGTGATATTACTCAACTTAATATGAGACAAAGATCAAGCCTATCTAGCGGGTGATCTCTAGATCTGATAATGAGATTACTCAATAATTTTATGTGGGACCATGCATATCTAGTGGGTGGTCCATGAGTTAATGAAACTATCTGAGTTCCTCACTTAGATAGATAACTGTATCTGACAGTCCTAATTTCTGAGTCTCTTTCTAAAGACTGATATTGAAACTGTAACTGTGGGAAGTAGTCACTTAACCGACATGCCCTGAATCTCAACTAGTAGGGTCCAATCTGTAACACCAGCTGGAAGGGTGTCAATATCGTGCCATGAGTAAAGATCTCTCTGATCAAGCATATCTGATGGGTAACCCTCATGAGAAGTCAAGCCTAAGGCAATATAATAGTTAAGCCTATCTGACGGGTGACCTACCTTTCCTAACGGGTAACTCTTCCATCCTGTGCTGGCGACGAAGTTCTGGAGTTTAGGGATCGCTTCTAATGATTTTGCCTCTCGGACGAGAAGCCTCCATCCCTGTCCTCGCTCAATGATAGCTCTTACTCCCAACTGAAAGAATCTGAACTTATTCTTAACTGAACACAAACTAGGCTGAATATGATACTAATCGTGTTTCTCTAATGTTCTGACTTAGTTAAGGTAAATTCACTTGGTTCCGTATCTGATAGAATACTACTGAATCTCTGTATCTGACTGAATGACAATGAGCTTTGAATAGAGTACTCGATTACTACAAAAGTCAGAAATGAACACTTGAATACTACTTGATCTGAGCTGGGTACAGAACTGAGGCTAGATTACAAGCGATACAGAAATTACGGCGATTACAAAGATTACTGAGATTTCTTAAGTTCTGTATTTGTCTAAGAATACTGAGTTCTATAACTCACTGGGTTCTGAAAATCATGGATCGACTGGAATTATTGTGAAAACTGACATGGGCTCTAGACAACAGCTAAATTGTCAGGATAAATACCCCAGGACTCGATAACATAAAAGTAAAACATAACCATTCTTGAATAATCAAGACCATGGACAATCATTCACCATTACAATTACTAAGGCATTATTTCAAGCATTTAGGAATCCTAAACATGTAATAATATAGGGGGACATGCTATTGGATCATACTCCATTCATTAAGGCCTTGCATCAAGAACTTCACACATATTAAAGTCATGGAATGTACCGGAGAACACATAATTGGGGAACTTCATGATATCATGTTACAATTCATTCATCCAACACTTAGCATGTATTAAAGTATTAGAATGTATCAAAGAGCACATAATTAGGGAATTTCATGCTATCATGCCACAATTCATTCACTAAGGCTTTTCAACAAATACTTGGCATGCATGGGCTTACACACAATTGGGGATTTCTAGTCAAAATGCTATAATGTCTCTAATTCATTCACATAAGCATTTTATCAAGCATATGGGGAGCATGCTTTGCTTATTCAACAATTTCTACACTTGATTGACATGAACACATCACTTAATGAGGAACTTGAAGAGGGTTTGTCATGAACATCACATAGGTGTCACATACTAGGGTTTAAGCTTGAAAACATTACAAACAACCATGAATCAAAACTTAAAAATATCATGAACATCAATTTCAACTAACATGAATCATGGAAACTCATAAACATAAAATCTTTGATTTTTAAAAAAAAAATAGTGTTCTTAAGCTTCTTAGATGAAAGGGACCAAAGAATTTACATCTACACTCCTTAGTTTCTTGATTATTGAAAAGTTAATAGAGGAATCTTGATGATTAGGGTCTTGATTTAGGAAACCTAGATCTTCTTATTGAAGAGAATTGAGAGAAAACAATGATATTTTATGTGAAATAAGGTCAAATCCCATGTTAAAGACTATATATAGGGGTTGAGAAAAGACCCTTTTTGCCCTTCGAATTAAACTGAAATCTCCCAATTTAACATGCTGGAAAAATGCGCCATAATCACACAAGCTCACTGGAAATTGGACAATTGGGAAACTGCTTGATGGCAAGACGCGGTGGAAATAGTGTTGCCGCCTTGGTTGCGAACTGAAAAGGCACCGCGATGTGGTGGAATCACGTTGGGGCACTGGAAATTGACAATTCTAAAACTAAGCATTGGTGTGACACGCCATAATTGAGGAGGCTCACTGGATTTTGACGATTTCCATTTTGGCTGGCTCCGCGACGCGCTAAAGTGCCAGTGGCACACTGTCTAACTAAAATAGCTCTAACTCTTTGCCCGAGTGTCATATTTGGGCAAATTTGGTATTGACGAAAAGCTTATTCAATTCTCTACATGACAAAAAGTCGACATCAGGGGAATTCTACATGGTTCAAAATACTTCTCACTTGGAAAAACATCTCTCCTCTTTTTAAGGATGGATTAATACTTCACTGAACACACTCTAAGGCTCAGACTACGAGAGAATTTTGTGGGGTCTTACAATATCTCCCCCTTGGAAACATTTTTCCTCAAAAGTCACTTGATAGACAAAGAATACTGATCAACTAAACTTACTCAAGAAATGGGAACATCTGAGACATGACCATGCAACTAGAACTACTGATACTCTGATTTCTTATACTAGACATGCATATCAATGCATGGAAAACACGATTGAAGCTGAGTTCATAAGCTAAATTCTCATAAAGGACATTCATATCTAATGCATGGATGTGTAACTGAGTTGTTCTCGTGAATGCATGGATGTGTAACTGAGTTGTTCTCGTGAATGCATGACTGAATACATTGAAAAACTGAACTCTTTCTACTTAACATGCATATCTAATGCATGAATTTCTGACTGAACTGACTCTCGAAAGCATGACTGGCTATGCAATAATAACTGATGTTTACTTCCTAAGGAGAGTCTAAATATACAACTGAATGAGTCTAAGTACATGAAAGCATTTCAATATCATGGGGTATCTCCCCATTGGGACTCTATATCTCTCTAAACACACTTAGTTGAAATACTGGGGTAGTACACGGGGCACCTACGAACTGTGTCATGATTGACCTACTAAAATCTGAAACTAATGTATGACTCATGCTGACATATAAGCTCAAAATGGGAGCAAAGGATCTAACAATGCATATCATAAAGATGAAGTACTCATAACATACCCAAATCTATATTAGGGAACCTTTCCTAATTATGGTGGGTCTGAAGAACATAAAGTTTGTTCTAATGCTCACCACTACTGGCACTGGGAGAGGCACCTTGCTGATGAAACTCTCTACCCATCTGAGCTAGCACTCTATATTCTCTCATTCTGTGACCTTGCCTACCATACCTAAGGCACACATCACTATCATCTCTACACACGCTTAGGTGGCTCTTTCCATACTTTCCACAAAGCGGATATGTACGAATACCACTAGCACTACTCTGGGCTTTGGGGTCTGGCGCCCCATCATAACTGACATCCCCAAAATTTGGTGCAGGTACACTAGCTGAGGATGGAGCTGGGACTGACAACTTCTAACTATGCTGAGAACGGCTACCACCCTGGGATCCTGCCTGAGAGAAACCATGACTACCTGTCCTTGCTTTCTTACTCACTCTCTCTCTTTCTATCATCTTATCTGCCTCAATATGATGTGCATGCATCATCATCCTAGCAAGGTCCATATCTTTGTGAAGCATAGAAGTTCTACACTCTTTCAACACTAACTAGGACACACCAGTCACAAACTCACACATACTCTCTCTAGGGTCAACTATCAAGTTAGAAGCATACTTAGCTAACTAGTAAAACTTAAGACAATACTTTTTCAGTATCATGGAGACTTTTCTTAGATTTATGAACTCCTCTATCTTAGCCTCTATCATCTCTAGTGGGAAAAACTTATGTAAGAAGGCACCCTGAAACTCTTGCCAAGTCATGAGAGCTACATCCTCCCCTCTACCCTTCTTTCACATCACTACCCAATTATGACCAATATCTTTCATCTTATAGGATGCTAACTTTATATTCTTATCCTCAAGAACATGCATAACCTGGGTAATCTTCTTTACATCCTCAAGATAAAGCTGAGGTTCCTTACCTACTACTGACCGATAGAACTCTGGTGGGTTCATCCTTATGAAATCTCTAATTTTGGTTGCGGCTGAACCCCCATCTTACTAACGTAGGTCCACAACCTGATGGTTACCATGAATATTAGTCACAGCTCGGGCTAGCACTTGAAAAGTGACCCAAAACTCTACATATGACACATTCTCATTCTTAGGATCTACTGGATGAGGTGACTGGTCATCAACCCTATGGGCATTATCTCTGCGAGGAGGCATATTCTGTAAACTAAAGAAAGAGGGGGATTAGACTAAGGATCAATTTGACTTCAGGCTCACTCGCACGACATGAAATAGAAAAAAAGTAAAAGTTCTCCTAAAAACATTTATAGCCTCTTGTACATAAATGTGGCGTGCAACACAACCATGCACAAGACTCTACTAGATGTGGCTTTTCAGGCTCTCTAGGACACTATCTAACCTTAGACTCTGATACCAAGTTTGTTACAACCTGATTTTCTGGAACCAAAACATTACATGGTCCTCATGATCCCAAAGGACCATAAGCCATCCCTCTATTGATATCTGTACCTGAACACTACATAATATAAATAATAAATGTGAAAACTGGACAGAGGGTTCAAAACATTTAAAAATACTCAAAATTGAAAACTAAATACTGATACATCTGTCCAAAAAGCCTCTAAACTATTTGAACTATGGAGTTGATGGGACATGTTCCCAACTAACTCCGTCTACTAAAAATAACTAAATCTGATGCAATAATAAAATAAGGATCATCCTCGACAGAAGAGGAATCACTACTACATCTACTGCTACTGACTGGGACTGAGCTGCTAAGGGTACTCTGGATCTCGTGCATCTAAACCTATGGTGTCAAATAAAATACCATAGCACAAATACATCAGTACGGGAATGTACCGAGAATGAAATGAGGTAAGACTAAATGCAAGGGATTATTGATGAACAATTACTTAACTGAATAATCATGAGAGTACTGAATGATAACACATGCATGAATGCATGAACCATAACTGAAATTAGAATAACTCAAAATACTGAAACTAGGATACTAAATTACTGCCATCTGAACTCATTACTAATGTCTAAGATACTGAACACTGAATCATCTGATACTGATAACTGAGTACTGAAGTTGAGATCTATTTTATCTAGTAGGTGATCTTAAAAACTGATGATACTGAAACTGATTAACTAAATCTACTCATATCAATGACTGAATTCTAATCTTTCTACTCTCAACTAACTACATCGGAGATCAAACTTCTCTAACGGATGATTTTGGAATCTACTATCAGTGATACAAAAAGATTATATCTAAGATCAAGCCTATCTAGCAGGTGATCTTTGGATTTGATAATGAGATTACTCAACTGAATCTAAGACTGAGATCAAGCCTATCTAGTGGATGATCTCTAGATCTGATAATGAGATTACTCAACTAAATCTGAGACTGGGATCAAGCCTATCTATCGAGTGATCTCTAGATCTGATAATGATATTACTCAACTAAATTTGAGACTGAGATCAAGCCTATGTAGCGGTTGATCTCTAGATATGATAATGAGATTACTTAATAACTTTATATGGGACCATGCCTATCTAGCAGGTGGTGCATGAGTTAATGGAACTATCTGAGTTCCTCACTAAGATAGATGATTGTATCTGACAGTCCTGATTTCAAAGTCCCTTTCTGAAGACTTATACTAAAACTGTAACTGTGGGAAGTAGTCACTTAATTGACATGCCCCAAATATCAACTGGTGGGATCCAACCTGTAACCCCAGCTAGAAGGGTGTCAATACCGTTCTATGGGTAAAGACCTCTCTGGTTAAGCTTACCTGACGGTTGAACCTCACAGGAAGTCAAGCCTAAGGCGATATAATAGTCAAGCCTATATAACAGGTGACCAACCGTTCCTGATGGGTGACTCCTACAACCTGCGCTGGCTATGCAGTTTTCGAGTTTAGGTATTGCTCCTAACGACTCTACCTCTTTGATGGGGAGCCGACATCCCTGCCCTCGTGCGGTGATAGATTCTACTCCCAACTGAAATACTCTGAACTGATTCTTAACTAAACACAAACTAAGTTGAATCTAATATGGATCATGTTTCTCGAATGATCTGACTAAGTTAAGCTAAATTCACTTGGTTTCGTAACTGACAGAATACTACTGAATCTCATTATCTGACTGAATAACACTGAGCTTTGAATAGAGTACTCCATTACTATAGAGGTCAGAGATGAACACTTGAATACTACTATATCTGAGTTGGGTAGAGAACTGAGGCTAGATGACTAGCGATACTGAGATTATGGAGATTACTGAGATTTTTTAAGTTTTGTATCTATCTGAGAATACAGAGTTTTATAACTCACTGAGTTCTGAGAATCATGGATTGATTGGAATTATCGTGAAAACTAACACGGGCTCTAGACAACATCTAAATTGTTGGGTATAAATATCCCTAGTACTCGATAACATAAAAGTAAAACATAACTATTCTTGAATAATCAAGAACATGGACAATCATTCACCACCACAATCACTAAGGCATCACTTCAAGCATTTAGGAATCCTAAACATATAATAACATAGGTTGACATGCTATTGGATTATACTCCATTCAAGACGTCCTTGCATCAAGCACTTCGCACATATTTAAGTCTTAGTGTGTACCGGAGAGCACATAATTGGGGAACTTCATGCTATCATGTTAGAATTCATTCATCAAATAGTTGGAATGTATTAAAGTCTTGTAATGTATCAAAGAGCACATAATTAGGTAATTTTATGCTATCATGACACAATTCATTCACTAAGGCTTTTCAACAAACACTTGGCATGCATGGGCTTACACACAATTGGTGATTTCTAGTCAACATGATATAATGGCTCTAATTCATTCACATAAGTATTTTATCAAGTTTATAGGGAGCATTCTTTTCTTATTAAACAATTTCTACACTTAATTGACATGAACACATCACTCAACTAGCAACTTGAAGAAGGTTTGTCATGAACATCAAATGGGTAGCACATACTAGGGTTTAAGCTTGAAAACCTTACAAACTACCATGAATCAAAACTTAATAATAGCATGAACATTAATTTCAACTCACATGAATCATGGAAATTCATAAACATAAAATATTTGAAAAAAAAAGGTTCTTGAGCTTCTTGGATGAAAGGGACCCAAGAATCAACATATAAATACCTTAGTTTCTTGATTCTTCAAATGCTAACATAGGAATCTTGTTGATTGGTATCTTGATTTAGGAACCCTAGATCTTATTCTTGAAGAGAATTGAGTGAAAACTATGATATTTTGGGTGAAATGAGGCCAAATCCCGTGTTAAGGAGTATATATAGGGGTTGGGAAAAGACCCTTTTCGCCCTTGGAATTAAAATGAAAAATCCCAATTTTACATGCTAGCGCAAAGCGCCATAATCGTGCCAATTCACTAGAAATTGGATAATTAGGAAACTACTTGATGGTGCGACACGGTGGAAATCACATTGCCACCTTGGTTGCAAACTGCAAAGGCACCGCAATGCGGTGGAATCACATTGGTGCACTAGAAATTGACAATTCTGAAACTAAGCCTTGGCGTGATGCGTCATAATTATGGAGGGTCACTGGATTTTAACGATTTCCATTTTGGCTAGCTCCGAGATGCGTTTAAGTGCCAGGTGGCACACTGTCTTGCTATAATAGCTCTAACTCTTCGCCCGAGTGTCAGACTTGGGAAAATTTGGTATCCACAGAAATCTTATTCAATTATCTACTTAACCAATAGTCGACATTTGATAAATTCTACACGGTTCAAAAACTTCTCAGACTACGAGAGAATTTTACGGGGTCTTGATAATGCTCAATCTACAGCTCTCGTAGCAGTGTAAATCGGTCGCTAGCAAATATAGAACCCAACTGGTTTGGGTATCGATCCCACAGGGAATAGCTTGGTCAACAAGTAAGCAATGATTACTAGACTTTTAGTGCAAGTCTTGTAAAAAAGGGGGGATTGTAATGTGTAACTAAAATATTAAAGTAAGAACGGAAATAGCCAAATAAAAAGAAAGAATATTTAGTAAGTTGTAAACAATGAGAATTGAAGAGTTGGGGTTATGTCCACCTTCTGAGTTAGACGTCTCTATTGTCTATGAGTGTGTTGAATTTCGACATGCATGTGCTTATAGAGAATTGTATTCGAAGGTAAATCCAGGCGTCTTTCGACCTATTCGAGGATTATTTCACTTCAACTCTTTCGAGCTTAAAGCGTGTCTAACGGTATGAATTCTCGAAGAGGTTAATCCAGTTATGGCACTAACTGTTTAATAGGGGATGGGACCCTACTACCTTGACATTATCTCTTTTCCAGAAAGATAACCTTTCTTTTGAACAAGTTAAGTGTTATACTGGCGTATTCTTGCGTTTGCAACCACAAAGAATTTAGGTTAAGACGAAGAGAATAATGATATAAGCAATATACGTGTCACAAACTCACAAACTCATAGTAATAGATGGTATCTCATTCGGCTTCCATAACCCCAACAGAGAAGTTTAGTTACCCATGAGTGTGTAGGAAATCACAATTGACATTGTTATTATACCACAATAAAGATTTCATCTAATAATGATGTGGTAGGCGTTAGGCGTGAACTTTCCCTAGCAAGTAACGTTTCTCTTATTGTGGAAAAATAGATGAATAGAATAATAGAAGAAAAAGTAGAATTAATGGAAGAAGTAGTAGAGAATGTATAATAGAAAGATGGAAAGATGATATGAAGGTATGATGATATAAAATCTCTAGCAAAATAGGGTATTTATAATACTCATATCCTATTCCTACTAAGCTAATGAAATACTTAACCAAATCCTAATAAGCTAATGAAATACTTAACCAAATCCTAATAAGCTAATGAAATACTTAACCCAATTGTACTAGGTTAATGTATCATTATCCTAATCATAATAAATTACTGCTAGTCCCCAAAGTCTTCAGAATTGCTGTTTTAGCCCGGGACAGGTTTCCCATGCATCACTTTTGGTCCTTAGGCGTCCAAGACTCCTTTTCTCCTTTCGTGAAGCTTTCTTTGGTGTCAAGTAATCCCTAAAATGCTGAATTCTGCATCTTTTATACCTGAAAGTTTGCTAATCATGTTCGTTAGCTCACTTACAGGAAAAAGTACTAAAAGTGCATGAAATATATAATTTGTTCTCAAAACTAGGCTAAAATATGGGTAAAATATAGCACTATAGGTGTGTAAATTCGCCTATCATCAACACCCCACACTTAAAGCTTTGTTCGTCCTCGAATAAAATATCATGTCCCTCTAAACATTAACTTAAGGTTTCACAGCAACAACACAAAATATTCGTCAAGACAAGCACAATAATTACCAACAAAGAGTAGTTTTCCAATCATTAGTAGAAACAATTCAACCTCCAACATAAACTCGTGATGGTGGTCAACTCATATTCAAAAGTTAAGGTACAAAGAATCATACACAACTATCCAAAACTCATCAGCCATGTGTGTCTCACAATATATTACCCATAATCACTCACAAGTATTGTATATTTATCAAACATGGGTATAGAAATATCCTTGCTCTCGCTCTCACAAAGAATTCATATGCAGCAACAGATGGCCATAGGCTTGCCCTTAGTGTAATGCTCCACTAAATGTCAGAATACTAAGCTTAGGATCAAATAGGTCTTTTGATGGTTGTAATGTAGGCTAAGGGACGGGTAGGACTATTTTGGCCAGAAATAGTGACTAAGTTCCCTAAGTGCTTTAATACATCACATTATGTCAACCTTTTTGCTTTCTTTTAATGTACCTCCCTTTGTCACCTCTTTTGTTTTTTATTTTTTGAACATAACTAACTTTTTAGTTTTCATTTCCTTTTTCTTTTCATAACATACCTCTTATGATTGCAATTTTTTTTCATAACAAATTCAAGCACCAATACATTCTAAGGCATCATACTCATCCAATTTCCTCTTATTTTGTCACATGACTCTTTCAATTTAAAGCACTTAGGAATTTGGATCAAATTATGGTCTTGAAAAAAATAGATTAGGCTTACATATGAGGTTGTCAAAGCAAATAGGCTAAAGGCTCAAAAGGGGTTATCTAGGATAATGTCCACGGGTAGGTAAAAAGAAGGTAAACAAGTATAGGTTGCCAAAGAGATGCCTAAATCATCTCCTAGACTTGCACTCTTTATTTTTGCTTTACATACATACCAGGAAAGTTCTAGCATCAGCCACAAACATAGAATATACAATATCCTCACACACACAAGGCACATGGTCGACTTTATTGGGAGTAGTATAGACTCTTGCCCCAACAACTGAAGGAATTATACCACATGATATCATGTAGTGAGTCACAATTAGAGCCTAAACGTCTCAATAGTCATGATTTTAGCACAAACTCTTGTTATAATCTCATGCTGCCTATTAGAATAATTTCATGCGAAGCTAAGTAAAAAAAATTTAAATACAAAAAAACTCAAACAAACAAACATAAATAAATAAATGCAAATGCGGATAGAGAAGTAAAGCATGCAAATACCACCACCCCACACTTAAACAGGACACTGCCCTTAGTGGAAAATAAATACGAAGAACCTGGTCAGTCGGACTCCTCCTCTATGTCGGGGGTCATACCCCCTTCGTCGGAATCATCATAGGAGTCGTCGTCATCAGAATTCTCCTCCACATCGGAGTCTGGCATGCGTCGATCATCATCGGTCGGCACATCATCATCAAGAGGTTTCTCAAAGTATGTACCTACTCCATACATCTCCCTCGCATGCATATTCATTGGATAGTCATGGTCCAGCTGTTGGAGCTCTGCAGCAGTTGGAACACAACCTCCGCTCATCATGGTGAACCGTGTCTTGCCATAAAGGTGACGGAAGAAACTCTCATCTCGAGCATGTCTCTCCGCAGTAGTAAGGTTGACGCCATATGTTGTTTCAGCATCTTTGACCTTTGTGAGGTCAACCTTCTTCGGGTTATGTGGGAGTTTGTGATCAGCTGGTTCCTCTTCGATGTCCTCCTTCCGCAAGATTTCTGTTAACAGGTTGCCAAAGGTGAAGTGGGACCGCTTGTGTAGCCTGGCCTTCCGCATTGTACAGCGAATGATTGCCCCAATGTTGATAGGGACATTCGTCATCAAAGCATAGACCAAGCACACTCTATCTCTTGTTATCTTGGTGTACTGGGTCCCAGGAATAAGACAAGAGTTGACAATACGCAACCATATCCTTTCTTCCCTATTCAAAGGAGCATAGGGGAAGGTGTTGTGTCGTCCGATGTCTTTTTGTCTGCTCCACCTTGCCATGGATCTACTTCCACAAAGTGTGTGTCAAATTGCTCTATAAGGAGGTCTGTTGTATAGATCTTTGAATGGTGCTGGATCGACTGAAGGCAAGCCAAGAAAGGAGTTGATCAAATCCGCATTGAGTTGTAAAACTTGGCCCCGAATCTTGACTTCGCTGCCTGTGGTTTTCGGCGACCAATTGGCATAAAATTCCCTTTTTAAATCAAGATTACATTCTCCCATGTCGCGGAAGATGAAATCCAGATTTAATGCCATGATTTTCGCCAACATGCGCGGCTCCTTCTTTGCTAGGCTGTCCTTTTTGATCAAGTCGACATGAACGTATTTTCCTTCCTTGTTGTTCCTATACCATTCCTTGGCTTCCTCTTCAAAAACCCATTTTATTCCAAACATGCGGCGTGGTAATTGCATTGAGGATGATTCTCCTTGGTCCTTGCAACCTCTTTTCTTGCCCTTTTGGAAAGTGGTAGCCTTATATTGTCTTGCTTTGGGTGCCATTATACGTGATTGAAGCCTTTGGAGATGTTCTTGTGAAGTGGGAGAGCAAAAAGAAAAGTTTTGGGAGGATTTGGATGCTATGTACGGCGCCTAGGTTAAGATTTCAATGTGTTTATATTTCAAGACTAAGTCCCCTTTATATAGGAAAAGAATGGGTTGGGTTTTGACCCATTTAAAATCGGTTTTGGAGACAAAAAGTGACCATAGGCGGCGCCTTTAGCTTTGCCTATGCATGGTATAGGCGGCGCCTAATGCAAAGCATTTGCTAGCATAGGCGGCGCCTAGTGCAATGCCCAAAGTGACCATAGGCGGCACCTTTAGCATGGCATATGAGATTCCGAGACCAAATGCTTTTGCATAGGCGGCGCCTATGCTATAGCATACTTGAGCATGGGCGGCGCCTATGCCTTTGCACACTAGATTCCGAGACCTTAGGCTATAGTATAGGCGTTGCCTAGTTTGTGGCCTAGTTTTACCTAGGCCTAGCCTTGCTCGATGCCTATTTTGTCATGAGAAATTCTCAATCCATAGCCTTGTGCATCTTAATTCCAAACTTACCACCTTTACCATACACTACGTCCAAATCGTCATTTGAAATCAATATCCTCGTTGAATACCTCTTGCACCTACATTTACTCAAAACCAATGAAAACGATTAGTACGATGGGTTGCCTCCCATCTAGCGCCTTAGTTTTGGTCGTGGCACGACTCGTATTTTTGGATTTTTATTAATCAAAAGCAAAACACATACTAAAAAAAATGAAAGACGATAAACGACAAACGATAAACGATGGGTTGCCTCCCATCTAGCGACTTATTTATTGTCGTGGCTCGACATAGTTACCTCGAGTACTTAGACTTCGTCGAGATAAGTGATGGACATATAATTCATCGAGTCAAGAGGACCGATATATGGTTTAACACGTTGACCATTCACCTTGAAGACAACACCATTGGTGTCTTCCAACTCAACTACTCCAGACGAGTAGACTTGGATAATTTTGTATGGACCAGACCACTTAGACTTTAGCTTACCTGGGAACAGCTTCAATCTAGAGTTGAATAGAAGCACCATATCATCCTTTTGAAAGTTTTGTCGAACAATCCGCTGATCATGATACTTCTTCATCCGCTCCTTGTATAGGTCTGACCTTTCATATGCATGGAGATGGAACTCTTCTAATTCGTTCAGCTGCTCTAACCTCAGATTCATTGCATCATCCCAATTCAAATTCAATTGCTTCAACGCCCACAATGCCTTATGCTCAAGCTCAATGGGTAAATGACAAGCCTTTCCATAAACTAGTTGATAAGGGGACATGCCGATGGGTGTTTTGAATGCAGTCCTATACGCCCATAGTGCATCATCTAGCTTCTGAGACCAATCCTTCCTATTAGCATTTACTGTCTTCGCAAGGATTTGCTTGATCTCCCGATTGGAAACCTCTACTTGTCCACTCGTTTGTGGGTGATAAGGCGTGGCTACCTTATGTTGCTTGACACCATACTTGGCCAACACGGATTTGAATAGCTTGTTGCAAAAGTGAGATCCTCCATCACTTATGATAGTACGTGGTACTCCAAAGCGAGAGAAGATATTCCTCTTCAAAAATGCTACAACACGCTTTCCCTCTTTGTCGGTCAACGCTACAGCTTCAACCCATTTCGAGACATAATCTACAGCAACTAAGATTTACTTCATTCCAAACGAATTCACGAATGGACCCATGAAATCAATGCCCCACACATCAAAGAGTTCTACCTCAAGAATTTTCGACATGGGCATCTCATGGTGTTTCAAAATAACACCTTGTCTTTGGCATTGGTCGCATCTTCTAACAAAGTCGTAGGCATCTCTAAATATCGAAGGCCAATAATATCCACTCTGCAATACTTTCCTTGCTATCCGATTACCTGCGTGATGTCCACCAACTTGGGAAGTGTGGCATGCGTCCAATATAGTAGGCACCTCTACATGGGATATACATCGTCGAATAATACCATCCGCACATCATCGAAACAAATATGGCTCATCCTAATAGTAGTGTTGTACGTCATGCATAAACTTCCTCTTTTGATGGTATGATAAATTGGCAGGTATTACATTACTCACCACAAAATTTGCAAAGTTGGCATACCATGGTAAGTTTTCTGTTATCGTCTCTAGGATCTCCTCGTCAGGGAATGCATCATCAATCTCGATATCAGGCTGCGCCATATACTCGTTCTCGAGTCTAGATAGATGGTCGGCCACTTGGTTCTCGCAACCTCTTCTATCTTTAACTTCGAAATCAATTTCTTGCAGCAACAAAACCCATCAAATTAGTCTTGGTTTTGCATCCTTCTTTGTCATTAGATACCTAAGAGCTGCATGGTCTGTATGAACGATCACCTTAGTACCCAATAGATAGGCACAAAACTTCTCAAACGTATACACAACCGCTAGGAGCTCTTGTTCTGTCACAGTGTAGTTCCTTTGGGCTTCATTGAGGACCTTACTCGCATAGTAGATAGGATGAAATATTTTCTCTTTTCTCTGACCAAGCACAGCTCCAACATCTACACCACTAGCATCATATATGACTTCAAACGAGAGAGACCAATCTGGTGCTACCATGATAGGGGCGTCAATGAGTTTTCCTTTGAGGCATTCGAATGCCTTTAAGCAATCTTCATTGAAGTCAAACTTTGCATCTTTCTCCAAGAGTTTGCACAATGGACTCGCAATTTTGGAGAAGTCTTTGATGAACCGATGATAGAAACCTGCATGGCCGAGAAAACTACGAACTCCCTTCACCGAAATTGAAGGTGGTATCTTTTCAATAACTTCAATTTTTGCTTGATCAACCTCAATCCCTCTTTCGGAGATTTTGTGCCCAAGAACGATTCCTTCTTTTACCATGAAGTGGCACTTCTCCCAATTCAGCACTAGGTTGAATTCTACACATCTTTGCAATGCCATGCTTAGGTTTGCCAAGCACGCTTCAAAAGACTCACCAACAACTGAAAAGTCATCCATAAATACCTCCAAAGTGTCTTCAACCATATCAGAAAAAATAGACATCATACAACGTTGAAAGGTGGTTGGTGCGTTACATAGCCCGAATGGCATACGTTTGAAAGCAAACATACCATATGGGAATGTAAACGTCGTCTTCTCTTGGTCTTCGGGGGCAATGCAAATCTTATTATAGCCTGAATATCCATCTAAGAAGAAAAACCATCCTTTCCCCGTTAATCGATCAAGTATGTGGTCCATAAATGGCATTGGGAAGTGATCTTTGAGTGTCCAAGAATTCAACTTTCGGTAGTCCATGCATACTCTCCATCCAGTGACGGGTCTGAGTGGAATAAGCTCATTCTTTGCATTCGCGACCACCGTCATGCCTCCTTTCTTGGGAACACATTGTACCGGGCTTACCCATGTACTATCAGAGATTGGATACACAACCCCCGTGTCTAACCACTTGATAATTTCTTTCTTCACCACTTCTTGCATAGGTGAGTTTAGACGTCTTTGATGCTCAATGGTGGGTGTGCACTTCTCTTCAAGATGAATCTTGTGTGTACAAATCCCAGGTGGAATACCAATAATATCCGCAATGGTCCATCCAATGGCTCTAATGTACTTTCGTAGAATAGCAATGAGAGTTGTAACTTGTTGCTCACCCAAATCTACTGCCACAATGACTGGAAGTATGTTTCCGCTTCCTAAGAATGCATACTTTAAATGACTTGGCAGCTCCTTCAATTCTAATGTGGGTGGGTCTTCAATAGATGGCTTAGCTGGTGGTGTGGGTTGATTCTTGAGATCAAGGTCCAGCTTCTTGGGTGCATAGCGATATGTCCCTAATCCTGATAGAGTGCAAATAGCTTCTTCACAATTTTCAGCATCTTCATTCTCTCTATTCATGAGCACAATCGCCAAAGGGTCATCAATAAGTTGCTCTTCTTCAAGTAATTCTTTCTCATCATCAAATAAAACATCAGCCACCAAAAATACACTCAGATCTTTGGGTTGCTTCATTGATTTGCAAACATCAAAGCAAACTACCTCGTCATTTATTCGGAATGAAAGCTCATTAGCTCTCAAATTAATGAGCACACTTCCTGTAGCAAGGAAAGGGCACCCCAAGATTATGGGAACTTCTGAGCCTACCTCACAAACCAAAATAACAAAGTCTGCCAGAAAGATAAATGAAGAAACCTTTACCAAGACATCACATAGAATACCAACGGGTCATTTTACCGACCTATCCGCCATTACGAGCTTCATATTGGTTGGAGTAGGATCACCCAACCCCAACTTCTTATAGATAGATAATGGCATCAAATTGATGCTGGCTCCTAAGTCGCATAATGCTTTGGCAAAATTCAAAGATCCAACGGTGCAAGGAATAGTGAAAGCGCCGGGGTCATCCTTCTTCTGAACTATTGATCGGGTAGCGATTGCGCTGCAGTGATGAACATCATATTTCAACTCATAACTTGTTGCCCGCTTCTTTGTCAAAAGATCCTTCATAAATTTCTCATACCCAGGCATTTGTTCAAGTGCCTCCACCAATGGAACATTAATGGTCAGCTGCTTTAACAGTCATGAATTTGCTGAACTTTGTATCATCCGCCACCTTCTTCAATCTTTGAGGAAAAGGTGGTGGTGGGTATGGAATTGTTCTCTCCACGGCTTTCTCCTTCTCTTGCTTCTGTTTTTCAGATTTTTCAGGTTGTAATTCATTGGGATTGACGTCATGGACGTTGTGCCCTTTTTCTGCGGATTCTTCTCTTTTTGCCTTATCATCAATGTCCACTACTTCGTCATCCACTTGCTTGCTTTTTGCTGAAGTTTCCAGCACCTTACCACTCCGGGTAGTAATTGCCATGCATGAACCATCCTTCCTTGGGTTTTGCACAGTATCTCTAGGTAAAGTGCCAGCCTTTCTTTGATTGAGTGCTGCTGAAAGTTGGCTCAATTGCTGCTTTATTTGCTTGATTGAAGTGGAATGAGAATAAACTATTTGTTTCATAGAGGACAAATCATTAACTACCTCCGTTACTGCAGTGCTTGTTGTTTCCACTCCTTTCAATATTTTAGCCAGCATGTCTTCCATACTTTCAGAACTAGATGTGGTGGCGTCACGTCTTCCAGGGGGAACGTACAAATCACTCTTTTCATTCTTGTTCTTCCAACTACCTTGGTCTTTGTTTTCAGATTTATCATAATAGTTCCGACCTTGGTTTCCTTGTGTATTCCCTCGAAAACTCCCCTGATTGTTCAAGTAGTTGGCCTCTTCTTCCAAATCAGATTCCTCTCTTCCTTTAGACGCAATAGCTTTCAATTTTTCGGTCTTCCTTAATAAGAAGATCCACTTGTGTTTTCATGTGCGCCATATCTTGATCACGTTCTTCTTCTCTTCTTCTTTGGTTTGCAGTCATGCCAATAGATAAAGTGGGGGGCTTGATACCTCAGAATCCCTGGTATGCCAAGCTCTACTTTGCTTCGTCATACGATCTAGCATATTTCTTGCTTGACCAAAGGTGACGTCCATAAAAGATCCTCCAGCCGCATTATCCACCACTGGTTTAGTTATTGAATTCAAGGCTCTGTATAATATCTCCATAAGGTGAACATTAGTCATGTGATGGTTTGGGCACCTCGTTAGCTTTGTCTTGAACCTCTCCCATGTTTCATGAAGGGCTTCAGTTGGAAGCTGACGAAAGTTGTTGATTTCATCTCTCAATTGTGCTCTTTTGGATGGCAGAAAGAAACTTTCTAGGAAAGCGTCTCTCAATTGCCTTCAATTTGTAATAGAATTAGGAGAGCCCATTCAACCATAGAGTTGCCTCCCCGGACAGAGACAATGGAAATAGACGTAATCGAATTGCATTCTGACCAACACCAGGATTGTCAAACGACTTGCATGCAGAAATAAAGTTGATGAGATGCATATTCGGATCATTGTCTGCTAGTCCACCAAATAATCCTTTGAGTTGCAATAACTGAATCATGGTGCTTGTGATGTTGAACTTGGCTCCGGGCGCTAATGGTGGAGGAATTATGGCTCCAGTGGCTCCAGCTCTATCAAGATCATCATCATCGTCGTCAAAAGCTGGTTGCATGGGTTGGCGATCATACCTAAACCGAGCTTGACGGCCTCTTCTGTTGGCAGGTGTTGCGATTTCAACATCATGCTTGGGTTTAGTAACTCGTCATCACCTAAATCCTCATCGTCAGGATGTGTTTCTCGCCCAGGGTTATCAATGTTTTGTTGTTGAACTTGAGCGGCGGCAAGAGCAGCTAATCTCCCCTGTTCCTGTTGAGCAACCATTCTTTCGATTTCTGTTTGTGCCTCCATTCTGCCAATTCGTTGTGGTTCAGGATTGATAGGTAATAACGGATGACCAGAACTTCGAGTATGGAGCATGCACTGAATAAAAACCTGCAGTAAACAAAAACAAAAACTAAAGTAAAAGTACGAGAATCTTTGACCAAAGGGTCTAATAATTATCACAAACTTAATTGACACTCCTATTCCCCGGCAACGGCGCCAATTTTTGATAACGCTCAATCTACAGCTCTTGTAGGAGTGTAAAGCGGTCGCTAGCAAATATAGAACCCAACTGGTTTGGGTATCGATCCCACAGGGAATAGCTTGGTCAACAAGTAAGCAATGATTACTAGACTTTTAGTGCAAGTCTTGTAAAAAAGGGGGGATTGTAATGTGTAACTAAAATATTAAAGTAAGAACTGAAATAGCAAAATAAAAAGAAAGAATATTTAGTAAGTTGTAAACAATGAGAATTGAAGAGTTGGGGTTATGTCCACCTTCTGAGTTAGACGTCTCTATTGGCTATGAGTGTGTTGAATTACGACATGCATGTGCTTATAGAGAATTGTATTCGATGGTAAATCCAGGCGTCTTTTGACCTATTCGAGGATTATTTCACTTTAAGTCTTTCGAGCTTAAAGCGTGTCTAACGGTACGAATTCTCGAAGAGGTTAATCTAGTTACGGCACTAACTGTTTAATAGGGGATGCGACCCTACTACCTTGACATTATCTCTTTTCCAGAAAGATAACCTTTCTTTCGAACAAGTTAAATGTTATACTAGCGTATTCTTGCGTTTGCAACCACAAAGAATTTAGGTTAAGACAAAGAGAATAATGATATAAGCAGCATACGTGTCACAAACTCACAAACTCATAGTAATAGATGGTATCTCATTCGGCTTCCATAACTCCAACAGAGAAGTTTAGTTACCCATGAGTGCGTAGGAAATCACAATTGACATTGTTATTATACCACAATAAAGATTTCGTGTAATAATGATGTGGTAGGCGTTAGGCGTGAACTTTCCCTAGCAAGTAACGTTTCTCTTGTTGTGGAAAAATAGATGAATAGAAGAATAAAAGAAAAAGTAGAATTAATGGAAGAAGTAGTAGAGAATGTATAATAGAAAGATGGAAAGATGATATGAAGGTATGATGATATAAAATCTCTAGCAAAATAGGGTATTTATAATACCCATATCCTATTCCTACTAAGCTAATGAAATACTTAACCAAATCCTAATAAGCTAATGAAATACTTAACCAAATCCTAATAAGCTAATGAAATACTTAACCCAATTGTACTAGGTTAATGTATCATTATCCTAATCATAATAAATTACTGCTAGTCCCCAAAGTCTTCAGAATTGCTGTTTTAGCCCGGGACAGGTTTCCCATACATCACTTTTGGTCCTTAGGCGTCCAAGACTCCTTTTCTCCTTTCATGAAGCTTTCTTTGGCGTCAAGTAATCCCTAAAATGCTGAATTCTGCATCTTTTATACCTGAAACTTTGCTAATCATGTTCGTTAGCTCACTTACAGGAAAAAGTACTAAAAGTGCATGAAATATATAATTTGTTCTCAAAACTAGGCTAAAATATGGGTAAAATATAGCACTATAGGCGTGTAAATTCGCCTATCATCAGGCCTTACAGATAAAAATAGTTTAAAATGTAGATGTTAGACTAAAGTACTATATGGAGTTAGCAGGATATGAAAAGTGGTCCAAGGTGTATACATATATTATTCAAGGATGGAAAATAACATCAAATATTGTCGAGTCTATTAATTCATGAATATTAATAGCAAGAGAGAAGCCGATCTATAATTTTCTTAATGAAGTGAGGAAGATGTATGTACAATGGAATTGTTCCTACAAGAAAGATGCTTCCTTCACATCCAAACCACTTGGCATGAAATTTTAGGAGATTCTTACAATGAATGACACCATATCAGCACCATGATGGTATGTTATAATACATATATGATAACGCTCAAACTACACTCTTGAATGGGTGTAAGCGATCATTGTCAATATAAAACCCAACTAGGTTGGGGTCGAATTCCACAGGGAATATGGTGTGAACTCAAGTCGTTTGCAATTTAATTCACTGATAGTTTAACGTTTCCGGAAATGGGGGTTTAAGTTTCACAAATGATTGTTTGTCACTTTAATTTAGATGTTTGTAACCAAGATTTTATGAAATAACCAGAATTATGTTCACTAGGGATTATGGTACATAACAGAAGCTAAAGGTGACTCAACATTCTCACGGTGGTTAGGATAACAAGATATCTTTATCGATGATATGCTCAAATATCTCTCAACCTATTTAAGCGTCTAATTTCCTAATCCTCTCAAACTTAGAAAATCTCTATTGACTGCCCAGATTTTACCTCAGGTTAATCAACCTTGTTACAGCTCTGATTATTAAATGAAGTGTTTCCGAGTTCTTGTTGATAATTCATTTCCTACTGTATATGATTTCTTTCTCAAGCAAATCAAAGTAGGTGTGTCTACTATTTGGAACCAGCAGACGTTAATTAAAATTTCAGAATTATCAAGAAATCCTAACACTTATTAAACCTTGAGTGTTTAGCACATCATCATGACCTAACCCTAGATCCCATAATTCAGGTTAACGGAGTTTAGCCACTCATTTTGAAAAGAATGAAACACATAATTGAATTCATAATTGAGAAGATTAACTTACAGGGATGAATAATAATTAGTGAATCGAATCTTAGATCACAATGAAAAATCCCCAAAATTGTTGTATTGTTCAAGTCTAAAAAAAAAGAGAAAGAAAGATCGGAAAATATTCTCCAAGACTCAAAGTATCAAACTCTTTTTTTTTTTTGAACAATGATGCTGATGAATGAATGAAAAATTTCTCAAAAACCATAAAAAAAAGCTTTAAATAGTTCAACCTAAATAAGGAATAAAGTTAAAGTTTCATCTTTTTCTCGAAATAGACGACGACATTCATGATAGCTTATCAGAAGTCTGGCGGCTTATCACGGATGTCGTCAGCTCCTCTGCACTTTTGGCTTCTGCTATATAATGTTGACGATGATGTTGACACCTTATCACTAACCTGATGGCTTATAACTGATGTCGTTAGCTTCTCTACAATTTTGGATCTTGCTACCTAAGGCCGACGACGACGTTGATGCCTTATCACCAACCTGACATCTTATCACGAACGTCGTAACAAAAATGTCTTCAACTCACATTCTTTTTTTAAGGCTGATGACATCCTTGACAGCTTATCACCAGGTTGATGACTTATCATGAACGTCTACAAGCACACTTGTTCTTTATTTTTCTTCACTTTTCAGCCTTTTTGCCTTAATTATTTTTTGTTCTCCCACATCTTAACATTTACTACAAAAATCAATGTAAACTAATCAAAAACAACTAAATTTTCATAAGACCTTACAATTATTTAGAGTTAAAAGCCTCAAATAAGTTAGCGTAGGCTCATACATCAACACCTTAAACTTAAACAATTACTTTTCCTCAAGCAACCATAACATAACTAAGAGAATACAAAGTACAATTTGGCAGCTAACTACTCATACTATTTCAGAATACATACACCACCTCCAAGGTCAGTCAATTTTAAAGATCATTGTTGATGTTTTGAAAAACAACCATGTAGCTCACAAGAATCAAGCTATGGCAAAAATTTATCAATAACAACTATGTCGTACCAAGATCACACTTATCTGAACAAGTCAGTGACTAGAAACATACACCATGTGCCCTCACAACAAAGAAATCCCTTTTTCACTCATATCAGAATTCAAATACATAAACAGAGGAATAAAATAAAATTCACTCTCAGAATGAAGTTCCAAATACTGCATGTCAAATGCCATAGGCTTGCCCTTATAGTCAGTACCCAAGTTTTAAGACAGGTCAGTTAGGATCACAATAGGGCTTTTCTTAAGCTTGTAATGTAAGCCATGGGATGGTATGATATTCATGGATATTTTAGAGTGACTATGTATCCTTGACACTACACTTAACTCTCGGGGTTTCAACTCTCAACCTTCTTTTCTTCCTCTTTTTTATTGATCACACATGCTCAAGATGGATGCGGTCTTTTCAATTATCATATTATTTTTGTATCATCTTTTACACAGCTTTCTCATTTCTTATTTCTTTTTCACCGCACCCAACTTTTTATTCTTTTCTTTTATTCTTCCTCTCTTTATACTCATTTTATATCACGCACCTCGATGATATCCACCCTCAACTTAGGTTGTTTACCCAAGTCAAGGTGCACAGTGTCCAAGGAGAACCAGACCCAAAATAAATTCATTGTAATATAAATAGGAAGGTGAGAGGTGTTGTAGAAAAAAATAGGCTAATTAGGCTCTAACAGGGATCAAGGGATATTAATCACATTGGGAAGGTCATTTAGGCTAAAAGTGGACTAATCATAAAAAATGGCCTATGATCCTTTCTGAACTTCTATCCTATGACCATGGCAAGACTAATCGGGAAAGTTCTAGATTCAACATACAACGGGAACTGAGTAAGACCTTACATACACATAGCACATAAGTATCTTGCATATCACTACTTATCTGGTTCATGTACTTATTTAACAAAGGTTATTCAGATGCCAGACTAATGCCATAAAAAGATGCATAGTGGTCACAAATGGATGTAATTCACAAAGTAAACAATATATCAGACCACTAGAGAGGTACTCAAAAATCACAAAACAAGCTAACTGCCTCAAGAATTTGTGTTACTCCTAATTATCTATAAAATATACTACAACAACAACCTACCCTACACCCTCAACTTAAAATCAAAAATAAACTGCTCTAAGGGTTAGGATATACCTAAAGGAAATCAAACACATGGATCCTGGATCTCCGACCCTGCTACTGTATTATCTGCTTTCTTCTCTCCATCAGGATCATCTGGCTTTGCAGTAGCAGGAGCCCTGCTAGATAAGGAACCTGCAGCCCTAGCTAGGATGGTTACCTCCCATTTCTCATTATCAACTAATGACTCAATTTCTGCCCTTTTTAGCTCCTCCTTCTCCTTCTTCTTTCTTGCCCTCTTCTCTACTTTTCACTCTTCATCACTGTCGGGCCTCTCTCTCTTTACTTTACCTTTCTTCTCACTTTTCTTCTTCTTTTTCTTTGGTGAGTCTCTAGTAAGGTCAAGCATTAGAATTTATTCCTCTAATTCATGCATGGCCTGACCTATTGGCATCATAAATTAGTGTTGCTGCAACACCCCTACATCTGTCTTTACCTTGTCCAATGCCGCTCTGAATCAAGCAAGATCAGCCCCTGACATTTTTTTTACTCGAGTATCAAAATATTTCTCCAAATCTACAACCCGCTCAGGCAAATTCACAAAAGCCTCAAGGGAAGCCTTGATTCTCTTGTCCACTATAGCATCAAACTATTTGGAAAAAATATGTAGTTGTGCCTCACCACTTGGCTTGTTTAGCCATTTTTTAGATATCAACTGGATGAAATGCAAAACCTATTATTGTTATAGGGGCTGAAGGGCTAGCTTCAGTCTCAAGCACTGATCTTGTCTGTGCTGAAGAAGTTAGCTACACAGCCTCAAAATCTTGTAGTTTCACATGAGGTGCTACATTGGTATCTGTTAGTGGAGGGTCTACTTCTACCTCTGCACCTCTATCAAGTCTCAATCCTAGATGATTTTCATCATACCTATGGGGTTGTGAGTCTTTCAAATAGGAATTTCATCATCAACCCCTGTAATCTTTGGCACATTAGCAGTTAGGCACAACTCTATGATAAGATGAGGGAAAGGGTTAGTAGTGCCGGTTCTCGACATTCTAATCTTTATCTCATCAGAAATGATTTTTACAAAATTTAGGGAAAGGTTATGCCATCACCCAAAATGTTATCTCCATTAGTGGGCATCAGCCAGACACCCACTATACCCCACCAAAACTTTGCCTCTAGAGTCAAAAAGGACTTACAGATTCTTTCATTTGGGTTTATTGCCCATGCTGGTTCTCCTTTAGCTATGATGTTGGACAAACATGGACATTGTTTCTCCCAGTTCCTAATCCGAGCATAGACTGATGGTGAGGTTTCCTGAGGAGTAAAGTTGGGACCATGCAAGAACCTGTTGATTATTTGATTGAGACATCAACCCTTATGCCCCTCACCTGTACTCTATCTAATAGAAGTCGGCCTACTACTCTTTCACCTGGACTACACATGTTTTCTAACTGAGCTTGGTAGCTCGTGTAGAAGTCCTGAACCAGTGTAGGGTAAAATGAACCTCCTCCTTTTATGGTATGTGTCAAGCTATACTCTTGTAACTTTTGTTCCACTTCAAGGTACCTGCTCAACCCTCTGGTGATAATCATCTTTTCTTCCTGAATTGGCCTCTTAGTACTTCTTTTATCAGTTTTGTAGAGCCCAGTGATGAAGATACTCTCTGCCCTGGGAATTTCCACCTAGCATTATCTTGAACTTTGGGGTTCTTATATTTGATAAGTGTTACCCAAGATGAAGACTTTTCATCATCTTGTTGTTTAGTGGATGGGGATACAGATGTTGTTCCCTCAGACTCAGACTACTCAGACCCTTCCTGCTCTTCTTCTTCAGATTTGGCATGGTGAGACTCATGTTGTTCAGAACCCTCTTGCTCAGAGGTAGTATATTCAAAAGCTGCACTTTCTGGTGGTGTTGTAGTATTAGTATCATCACTATCCTCTACTTTAATGAGTGGAGGTGGAGAAGGTTTCTTTGGACTTTACTTCTCCTTTTGCTTCCTGAGCAGGGGTTCCTCCTCCTCGTAATCAGATTCCTTATCGATGAGCTTACAACGTACACTTTCTTTGGTTTCTTTCTTTGGTGCTTTGGGGCTCTTTCTTTTTGGTGCCATTTGAATATTCCTGTAGCAGTAGAAAAACCATGTGTTAGTCTACAAGAGCACAAACATAAATACATTAATCATTTTGACTTATTCAAGCTTCAGGTTCTAGGTGTGACAACAATTCTTGATAAGCCGTCATGACTATGATAGCTTATCAAAATAGTCGTTAACCTTAGCCAGCACCTTCAAAATTTTAACAACTTTTGACAACATTCTTGATAAGCCATCACAATTATGATAGCCTATCACGAATGTTGTTAGCTCTAAACAGAAACTACTTCTTTTTTGTCAGTCTTTAACGACATTCCTGATAAGCCGTCACAATTTTGATAGCCTATCATAAATGTCATCAGCTCTTATCAGAACCCACTTTTGATTTTAACTCAATTTTTAGTCCCCATTATTTCTAAAAATCCACTTGAATTCTGAATGTGAGCTATATTTTTAAACACTAGGCCTGCACAGCAAACCCTAGGTACAATTTTAGCTCATTTCCAAGTTGAACTTGGTTAAAGCATCTTAGGGACTTGGGTTATCATCTATCAATCACTTACCATAAAATAAGAAGAGTTAAAGTTAGAGTATAGCTGATGGAGGCCCTTAATCTGATTACATGCAAAAGGGGAAGTAGGAAGTAGGAAGAATCTCTTGACTGTGAATTGCAAGCCCATGCACAATAAATTTTTTTTTCTTGAAGTGTTTTTCAAAGAGTAGGAGATAAACTAAGTAAAGAAATAAAATAAAGGAATAGAATTAAAACCAGCAGAAATTTGAAAAGGTTCATGCGCTGGGTCGGTCCGGATTTGATTTAAACTGCGCCCAAAATTTAGCTTTTAAGGCTTTGAGCTGATGACGACTTGTGATGGCTTATCACTAGTGTGACAGTATATCACAAACTTTGTCACCCCTAAGTAGAAGTTGCCTCAAGTTTGGCCTATCTGGCGATATTTTTGATAGCTTATTACAGTTATGATGGCTTATCAGAGATGTCGTCATGGCCTTTCAGCTGAGATCCTCATGTTTGACCTTCTCTATACTAAATCCTAATTATAAAAGTAAAAACACTTGCTTAAACATAAAAACTTTGGGTTACCTCCTAATAGCACCTGATTTACTATCGCGGCACGACTTAGTTGTCTTGACTACTCAGACTTTGCCAATACAACCTGTTGATACCCCTTTACCATCATCATAGAAGACGTCAATGATTGAGAAAATACTCATCTCATGTTGCTGAGTCATAGATGAGTGTATTTTGAAGAGTGCTTCTTGCTCATTGAACTTGAACTTTAGCTCGTTCAACTCCATGTCTACTAGCACTGTCCCAGTTGCAAGTAATGGCCTACCTAAGATGATGGGCAATTCAAAATTCACTTCGCAATCTAGGACCATAAAATCAGCAAGTAGAATAAATAAGTTACCTTTACCAAAACATCATGCAGTATGCTTATAGGCCGTTTCACAGATCTATCTTTCATTACCAACCGAATATTTGTTGGGGTAGGATCCTCCAAACCCAATTTCTTGTACACAGCCAGTGACATTAAATTTATACTGGCTCCTAGATTGGATAGTGCTTTTGTTAAATTCAGGGTCCAATAGTACATGGGATGGCTAACACTCCCAGATCTGCCTTTTTCTGCACTAAAGGCCTTATAGACATAGTGCCACAATGGAGAAGATTGTCCTCTGGCTTATGGCTAACCTTCCATTTATTGGTTACAAGGTCTTTCATGAATTTCGTATATCCTAGCATTTTCTTAAGTGCCCCAACCAAAGGCACATTAATTGTCAATTGCTTGAGCATGGCCATGAATTTTCTGAATTTTGTATCATCAGCCTTTTTCTTCAATTGTTGAGGAAAGGGAGGTGGTGGTCTTGGGATAGATTTCAACACCACTTCCTCTTCCTTATCTTTTTCTTTCTCTGAAGTATCAATAAAACTATCCAGCTTCTCAGACTCTAGCGGTTTTCTTTCTTCAAATTCATCAATAACCACCTCGCCATCTACATATTTGCCCACAGAAGGGCCAGGTAAGATCTTTCCACTCCTAGTAGTAATCTCCATACATGAGCCATCATTTCGCAGATTTTGAACTGTATCAATAGGTAAAGTACCACTTTTTTTTAGTTCAGTATTATGGAAAGTTAGCTCATCTGCTGCTCTAACTTCTTAATAGAAGTGGAGTATGAACTAACCAACTAACTTAGGGTAGAGAATTCACTCTTCATACTGGTTACCCCCGAGCTGGTAGCCTTAACTCTCTTCAACAATTTTTCTATCATGTCCCCATGGGCATCTTACCAGATCTAGTTGGTGCAATATCCCAACTTTCAGGAGGAACATACAAACCACTCTTATCATTATTGCTTCTCCAGATTCCTTGCTCCCTATCTTTATAATCAGGTTTGTCATAAAAGTTCCGACCTTGATTCCCTTGGCTATTTCCTTGAAAACCCCCCTAATTATTAAAATAATTTTCCTCCTCATCTACATCAATAGAAATAGTGCACTGAGATTCCACAGCCTTAACCTTTTCAGTCTTGCCTGACAGCAAGTGCTTGGTCAGCAAGTCCATCTGAGTCTTTAAGTGGGCCATGTATTGGTCTCGGTCCTTATCCCTTCTGCGCTGCTCCGCAGTCATACCACCAGAAATAGTCGAGCTAGCTAATATAGAATCCCTGGTATGCCAAGCCTGACTGTGTTTGGTCATTCTATTCAGTATGTCTGAAGCATCTTGAAAACAAAGGTCAATGAACGAACCACTTACAACATTATCTACAATTGTCTTTGTCACAGAGTTAAAAGCTTTGTACAAAGTTTCCATCGTGTGAAAGTCTGTCATGTTATGGTTTGGACATTTTGCCATCTTCTTCTTGAATCTCTACCAAGTTTTATGCAATGCTTCAGTCGGGAGCTGCCTAAAGTTACTGATTTCATCCCTCAGTTGTACCCTCCTAGAGGGTGGAAAGAATCATTCTAGGAATGTCTCTTTCAACTTTCTGCAGTTGGTTATAGTATTGGTCTACAGCTCATTTAACCATATTGTTGCATCCCCAGACAGAGACAATGAAAACAATCTCAACCGAATCGCATTCTAGCTCACTCCCTAATTATCAAAAGATTTGAAAATGGTGATAAAGTTCACCAAGTGCATGTTCGGATCATCACCAGGCAAGCCTCCAAACAACCCCTTCAGATTCAGGAGTTCAATCATAGAACTTGTTATGCTAAATTTTGCACCCGGTGCCAACGGTGGAGGAATGATAGCACCCATTTCACCTTCTCCATCCATTCCTTTGACATCATCATCAACCTCATAATGGACAGGAAATTCACCATACCTTTCTCTGACTGGACGATTTTTATTGAAATTTTGCTGCACTGGTGCAGCAATTTGCTCAGCTCACCTTGGATTTTGAGGATTCAGAAATTCCTAATCACCCAAGTATTCATCATCATGGTTCGGGTGTCATACTTGTTGACCCTAGTTCTATACGTTCACCTGAGCCTTGGCCAAGGCTGCCAGTCTGTCAGCCTCTTGCTGTTCTGCTATTCTCCCAATCAACGGAGGTTTCGGATTAATTGGTAAAAATGGTTCTCTGGAACTTCTTGTTTTTGGCATAAGAAACAAAGAACCTGGAATAAAAAACAACAACAAATAAGCAAAAATCTAGGAAACCCAACTAACAATAAATTAGCACACACAACTTTCAGTTTTCAACCGTAGTCCCAGGCAATGGTGCCATTTTTTATAACGCTCAAACTACATATTTGAATGGGTGAAAGGGATCATTGAAAATATAAAAACCAACTAGGTTGGGGTCAAATCCCACAGGAAATATGGTGTGAACTCAAGTCATTTCCAATTTAATTGACTGATAGTTTAATGTTTCCTGAAATGGGGTTTAAATTTCCCAAATGCTTGTTTGTCACTTTCATTTTGGTGTTTGTAACCAAGACTTTATGAAATAAATAGAATTATGTTCACTAGGGCTTATGGTACATAACAGATGCTAAAGATGACTCAACATTCTCACAGTGGTTAGGATAACAAGCTATCTTTATTGATGATATGCTCAATGTCTCTCGACCTATTTATGCATCTAATTTCCTAATCCACTTAGACTTAGGAAATTGCTATTCTCTATCTATATTATACCTCAGGTTAATCAACCTTGTTACAGTGTTGATTATTAAATGAAGTATTTTTGAGCCCCTATTGATAATTCACGTCCTATTGTATATGATTTCTTTCTCAAGCAAATCAAAGTAGGTGTGTCTACTGTTTGCAACCAACAGACGTTAATTAAAATCTCTGAATTATCAAGAAATCCTAACACCTATTAAATCTTGAGTGTTTAGCACATCATCATGACAGAACCCTAGATCCCATAATTCAGGTTAACGGAGTTTAGCCACTCATGATTCAAAGAACGAAACACATAATTGAGAAGATTATCTTACAGGGATGAATAATAATTAGTGAATCGTAGCTTAGATCACAAAGAAAAATCCCAAAAATAGTTGTATTTTTCGAATCCAAAAAAAAGAGAAAGAAAGATCGAAAAATATTCTCCAAGACTCAAAGTATCAAACTCTTTTCTTTTTGAACAATGATGCTGATGAATTAATGAATAATTTCTAGAAAACCCTAAAACAAAGCTTTAAATAGTTCAACCTAAATAAGGAAAAAAAATTAAAGTTGCATTTTTTTCTCAAAATAGACGACGATATCTGTGACAGCTTATCAGGAGTCTGACGGCTTATCACGAATGTCGTCATCTTCTCTGCACTTTTGGCTTCTGCGGTCTAATGCTGAAAATGATGTTCACGCCGTATCCTCAACCTGAAGGCTTATCACTGATGTCGTCAGCTTCTTTATAATTTTGGCTCTTGCTGCCTAAGATTGACGACGAGGTTGATGCCTTATCACCAACCTGACGGCTTATCAGGAACGTTGTCACAAAAATGTCTTCAACTTCTATTCTCTGTTTAAGGCTGACGGCATGCTTGACAGCTTATCACCAGGCTGACGACTTATCATAAACGTCGTCAGCCATACTTGTCCTTTATTTTGCTTCACTTTTCAGCCTTTTTGTTTCCATTATCTTCTGTTCTCCCACATCTCAACATTTACTGTAAAAATCAAAGAAACCTAATAAAAAACAACTAAAGTTGATCAATACCTAACAATTATTTAGAGATAAAATCCTCAAATGTGTTAGCGTAGGCTCACACATCAGTATGTATTTAATTTTTATAATCTAGATTTATATTTGAGAAGTTGTATTTATTTATTCATTGTAGGTAATACCGTCAACTGACTACTTATTCAGAGTTAATAACAAATAAAATTGTTGTATGTAGTTTTAATGAGGAGCAGCTAAACTACGAGCGACCAGGTCCCTGGATGTGCAAAGTACATTATAGTTGGCACGCGGCATCTGCATAGTTTTGTCTTCTTGTGTAATGAACTTGTAGGTGCTATTTTGTACTGACTTAGATAGTAATCCAATGATATTTCATCCCTAATCATCACCCTACTATAAAAAGGAAGAGATGTCTCTTCAACAATTAGTTTTTTTCCATTCTAAAGAGTGAAGTGAGTCACCGAAAACCCATTTCAATACAACTCAAGTTCTTATCTATATGAGTGGTTAAACTGTAATTGTTCTTGAGTACCGAATTGTAACCTAACTAATTCTGCTATATGAGTAGTATTTTCTTATGTGGAGAGACCTAGGTATATTTATCTAAGCATTGTTATTGATTAGAGTAAATTAGTAGAGAGAATACTTGGTAGAGTTACCAAGATGAGTTTGTGGTAGAGTTGCTATGAGATAAAGGAGCCTAGAGGTAGGCTAAAATCTTACTGTAATCAGGAGGTAGATTATAGTATATTTAGAGGTGATTCAGAGGGCAAGCCATGGTTTCTGCCATTTTAGGTTTCCAAGTAATCATCTTGTGTCTTTACTCTTCTTGCATTGCCTTTAAATTTCTCAACATCTGATAATTGCATTACAGTCCTATTGCTTGTAATTGATCCTGAGGGAAATAGTCCCTCACTATGTTGTGCAACCCCCAAGGGTTCAACAATTGCTATCAGAGTAAGGTTCACTATAAAAGGTTCATACCTAGAGTGTTCTAGTCATTATAACTATTATGAATTAACTAGGGGTGCAAAGAAAAGAACCAAAAGAGAACAGATTATTAACCTTAAAGGCTACTGAGTCTAACCTAGATGAAGAAGACACCGAAGTTGCACTTTTATCAACAAAGATTATTAGAACTATAAAAAGGGCTAGTTATCTTGGTAAAAAGAATGACCAAAATCCTAAGAAAACAGGAAAGAAAGATGTATTCAGTAGTATAATAAAGAAGGTAGTGGCTACACGGGAAATCTCCTCAACTAAATCTGAGAAAGAGAAAGAAAATAGAGATAGTCTCATGCTAAAACATGGTGAGAAGAGGATATCTCAGGTTACTGTAGCTCTCTAATGGCTACTATAAAAGAAAATAAATAATGTGATAGAAAAAGGGGATCAGGGAAGAATCAACGAGGCGAGTGTTCTCGAAGAGAAAATAGTGATGGAAAAAGCATGACAACCAAACTGGTTTATAGACAGTGGCTGTTCTAGATGCATAACTGGGAGGGTTGATTGTTTTCTTATTCTCAAGCACTTCAAGAGGGAGGATTATCCTTTGGAAATGAAAAAAAAGGGTACATCCAAGGTGTTTGAAAAATTGGAAAATTACCTTATCATGCAATAGAAGATGTGTATTATGTGAATGCCCTAAATTATAGTCTTCTAAGTGTTTTCGAAATCTGTGACAACAGAAAGAGGTAAAATTCTCATCTGATAGATGCACTATATCAAGCATAAAATCTGGAAAGATTATCCTTAAGGCCCAAAGAATTAAGAACATGTATGTAGGTAATCTAGAGTCTGTGGCTGATGAAGAATTAACATGTTTAAGTGCACAAGGTGAAGATGATAATTCGTGCCACAAAAGATTAGGGAATGTGAGTTCCTCCCTGTTAAAATAGATAATTTCAAGGGACCTGGTCCATGTCTGCCAAAGCTGAAATTTCCAGAAAACAAAGTCTATGATACATGTGTTAAAGAAAACCTGACTAGATCTTCTTTCAAACTGATGAAGCAAATAAGTACTTCCAGACCTTTTGAAATACTTCATATGGATTTATGCGTACCCATCAAAGCTCAAAGCAGAAGAGGGAAGAAATATGTGTTGGTCATTGTAGATGACTATTCTAGGTTCACTTGGACAATGTTTATAAGAACCAAGGATGAAACATATGGGGTTTTTGTAGCTTTTTCCGAGAAAATCCAAGTGAGGATAAATTGCAAAATTGTTGAATTTAGGTCTGATCTTGGGACTGAATTTGAGAATTCTCAAGTTGAGGAATTCTATACCGAGCATGGAATAAGTCACAACTTTTCATCTCCTAGAACTCCTACACAAAATAGAGTTGTTGAAAGGGAAAATAGAACTCTTTTAGAGATTGCAAGGACTATACTAATTGATAGTAGTGTTCTAAAGAATTTCTAGATAAAGCAATGAATACTACTTGTTATGTGACTAACAGATGTTTAACTAAATCTCTTTTGAATAAAACTCTATATGAGTTGGTATTCAATAGAAAGCCTAGAATTAACTATTTCAGGACTTTTGGATGTATGTGTTTTGTACTATACAATGGGAAGAGAGAGATGGGAAAGTTTGATTCCAAGAGTTATGAGGCTATGTTTTTAGGCTACTCCTCAACTAGCAAAGTCTACAAAGTGTTCAAAAAAAGAAATATGTGTTGATGAAAGTATTCATGTGATCTTTAATAAGTCAGGAAAACAAATAAACACTGGAGATGGTGAAATCTTAGAAGATGAAGAACACATTCCTGTTCAAAGGGATGTTATTACTGAAAAGGATGATCGAGGTATCAATGACGCAGATGAGAGTGATGAAAAGGATGATAATCCAGGATCAAAACCACAAATTCCAGCTCTACTAGAAGAACAACCAGGAGAAACTGATCAGAATTCACAAGGGCCTGGTCCCAGTGGTATAAATCACAGAAAGTACAGTTGGAGACAACACTCTCATACCTTTGAGATCCTGACTACATCCTTGAAAAGAGGAATCCAAATAAGAGATCAAGCTAGGAATGCTATGGCATTTTCAGCCTTTCTACGTCAAATTGATCCTAAGAATGTAAAAGAAGCCCTAAAAGATACTGATTGGATTAACAGAACAATTGTTTGGACAATATGGGTGTACAGAAATAAGCAAGATAAATATAGAACTATCAACAAAAATATGGCAAGGTTGGTTGTTCAAGTATATAACTAGGATGAAGGAATTGACTATGGTGAGACCTTTGATCCTGTAGCAAGAATAGAAGAAATTAGAATTCATGTTGCATTTGTTGCATATATGGGATTCAAAATATTTTAGATGGATACCAAGTGTGCCTTCCTAAATGGAAGTCTGAAAGAAGATATATATGTCAAACCACTATTGGGCTTGGAAGATACTGATTGTCCTCATCATGTACTTAAATTGGAAAAATCTCTTTATTGGTTAAATCAAGCACCAAGAGCTTGGTAATGAAAGATTCCCGAAGGTTCTCCTGGAAAATGGCTTCAAAAAGGGAAATTAGACAATACTCTATTCCTAAAGACTAGAGGTAGCAGTCTATTGATTGTTCATATATGTTGATGAAATAACCTTTGGAGCTACTTTTAAATCCCTGTGTAAAGAATTTACAAAGCAGATGGGAAGTGAATTTGAGATGAGCATGATGGATGAATTGAGCTTCATTTTAGGTTTCCACATTAAAAAAACTCCTCAAGGTACAATGATCTGCCAAGAAAAGTATATCAAGGAGATACTGAAGAAGTATAACATGGGAGATGCCAAGCCAATTGATACCCTAAATGGAACCATCTTAAAAATGGATAATGAAGAGTTAGGTCTTTCCGTGAATAAAACAATGTATAGAGGGATCATTGGATTTGACATGACCCAAACTAGGGCATTGTCATAATAGGAATCTCAAGTCCTATAAGGACTGGAGACCACCCCTTATACCCAAACCAATATACCATTGTATACTCTGACTCTGATGAATTGCAAACATATAACAAGATAGAGTAATTCAAATTGTAATGACTTTGGGATAGGTCCATAGCTGGGACCTACCCAACCAAGTCAAATTATCCAATAGCAACCAAAACCCAACAATAACCAAAAACATATCCAATCCATACCCAAGTCCATAGTTTTCCATACAAAGCCTCTAAAAATTGACTCAAAATATCTAGTCGGGACATGCCCCTGACCATAGCCAAAAACAAATGTCAAGAGAATAGTAAAACCATAAGGTAAACCAGAATATGAAATAGGCCTTCTGAAGAATGGAAGCTCATCACTCCAATTTGACTCAAGCTGTCCCCAAATCACCAAGTCACTAAGTAGGAGGTGTGATAGTATGGCCGATCCCTACATCGCGTCGGGATACAGTACCCAAAGATGGGTTAGCAGGTAAACGCTAGAATATGCTCAGGAGTAAGGGTAAAATAATGTCATTATTCAAAATCAAAGTAAATAACCATATGCAATCACATACATATATATAATATGTCGAGAAAGGGAATCGGGTTTAGCATGCATTTGGAATCTTAACCTGGGTCATGTAATTTAACTGTCCTAATCCACCCATGGGCTATATGGGTCCAGTGTTACCCCCTGGATGGGCCCCAATTCATATAGCTAGACCAACTGAATATACCATAGGTGATTGAAGATTCCCTTGTCCCCTTTGACCTTTATGATACATATGTATGTGTATGTACTTAGGGGATTCCCATTTACCCCACAACTACTTGGTCATCAAGACCAATCCTCATATCAGAAAATGTGAGTTTCCAGTGTAAACCTTTTGGACCCACACCTTCACGGCTAGCTATCACAACCCAATATTATTTTCCAATTAAAACATTTAATATATAACCAAACCACCAATTCCTGAAGTCAATTGTTATGGCATTATTTAGTGGTATCATCATACCGACTATAGCTTGCAAGCAATGCCATTAGCCAACACTTAAAGGGATTCCCATGTACCCTGCAAACTCCATTATAAATATCACTTGAGGGATTTCTGTGCACCCCATAAGGGTTTTGTTATACATTCACTTAGGGGATTCTCATGTACCCCCACAAGGATTTTAAAACTATCCTTAACAAATTAACCATTTATTCCATACATTAGTCTCAAGAAATAAACCAAACAAAGTAGTAATGTACAAACCAAAAACAATTATGCAAGTGGGTTGAGTTTATTTCCAATTTCCATTTCAAAACAATAAACATGGGTTCTTTGGACACCAAGGCCTTTCCCAACCATTAAAAACCAACCAAACCCAATTGGGTTCCATTACCATATTATTCAATGCAAGTTTTTCAATAAAATTCAGATATGTGACAAAACCATTCTCATAGGCATTTTAACAAACATGTTGAGGGCATATAGTTTCTAAAACCAAAATCAAGAACTAATTAACCATTCCCATGCAACCACACGTTCAAACCAATATTATAACATAAAAACCATAAATAGAACATGGGAAAACATTATCCAACCATTAGTAACCAAAACCTCCAACATATATTTCAAAACCAACACAAACTCAAAATTATGCCACGAAAATCATTAAGTAAAACATGTTTTTAGTTTGAACTAACAATCAGAGAAGAGTAACATGCCTTATTTACAAAGATTCATGGAGAGAATTTGGTCTTTATGCCTCTAGATGAACACTTGAAGAAAACCCTAGCCTAATCTTCTTGAGAGAGTTTAAAGAGAATTTTAGGAGTATTTTGATCTTTCAAAGTGTGTTATGAGAGGACACAAAGTGTTATAAGACGTGGGGACTTAAGGTTTTTGGGGTAGGAAATGTCTAAAATGTCCATAACTTAAAAGTTAAAAAATAAGCATAGGGGGTTACAACCACACCACCCAAACCGTACCCACAACATACGAAAAGTACCCAACACTCGTACACTTGGAAGCAACTTGGATCCCCACGCTATCAAACACATGACCACAAGGACCAACTTATATCCAATCATATAATTGGTACCCTAGAACCGTATCCTAGGTAGGATCTTCTAGGCTAGACATAAGACATCATACAGTTTGGAACTATACTCCTCGTACCCTAACATACGACTAGTTTGATTCCTTCTCATACCTTGGACAGTAAACAACCATAACCACACTGAGTAATATATGAGTTGAGGACCCTAAATCGTACCCATATCATACGACAAGAACCCTCAAGTCATATGATGTCTAGAAGCTTACACTCAAGAATTTTCTAAGGGTCAAAATTAGGGTGTTTTAATTTTCCCCTACTAGGATATTTCGTCCTCAAATGACGGGTTAAGGCAAGCACAAACACGATTTCAACATAATACTAACCATCAAACTCCCCTTTAACAAAGTTAAAAAACAAAGACATTATGGAATCACTATTTTTTTAACTGGGACAGACAATAGAGATGTTAAGAGTACATACACACTTTAGGAACGATTATCCAAAATGGAGAGCAAATACGGATACTTGGACCTTATGTCCTCTTTCGCTTCCCAAGTAGCCTCTTTCTCTACAACCCATGCATCTAATCTAATATCCCCTAAATACGACCACACCCTCTACCAAGATTTTAATATGAAGACAACACTCCTCTATTTCAACCTCCCAACTCCCCCTCCCCACAAATACATAGCTAGAGAGCTTGAGTATAACCGTATATCCATCCCATGTTAAAGACTAATTAAGAGTTAAAGGTTCTAGTGGAAGACATGGGACCCTATACGTTATGCCATTCCAATAGTACCACCCCATCTGTTACTATAATCAAGAAACCTCAGGTCATAGTCAAGGAGCTTTGGCCGCATAATACAATGGTTAGGTACCTACCAATCACCACTCTCCAGTCTAACTTTACTATACCCACTGTATGAATTTCCTCACCTAAACTAACACCCTTAATCATTAGTACAAAGATTTTCACCATGCCTCCCCTCCATAGTTATTTCATACAACAACATTTATCTCATTCTTCCATCTATACTCATAGACTTAGCTCTAGTAGTCACACTAAAATTTAATGATAAAGAATATTTACTCTCTCATCCAAAACATCACTATGCTCCCAAGGTTACACTACCCTAACATAATAAGGGCCACTGAGGATCTAGAGTATAAGAAACAACAAGGAGGGTGAGTTACTTCCCAATTACTATTTTTATCTATTGTACTACCTAAGGCGAGACCTGCGAAATGAGATAGGGTACTATAGGCACGAGGTACTCCAAATCAACCACCTAGGTTATAAATGAAGAATATCTCCAACATAAACACACCATAATACGAGTCCTTAGGATTGGGCACCGAAAGAAACATAATTACATACATCATAGGTAGTGTAATGCAAATTTGATATTCATATCTAATGAACAAAGAAAGAATTGGTGCTTAAAACTACTATTTATTGGAACCAGGTGTGACATAAGACATGAATATATGAATCATGATTACCATGGCATAGAGATTGAACACCTGGAAGCTCTGATTTATGAGGACCATTATTTTATTTGATTTAGGGGTTAGAGTATGGACATATGCGACACATAGAATGTGGACCTAGCATAAGCACTATTAGAATACGTACAACACTAGTAGAGTGCCTTCTTAATCGTAATAGGAAAAAATTGCAAGATTAGGAGAAAATTTACCCCGACTTTCCCTTGAAATCCATGCTAGCAGAAATTTAAGATTAGCCTTTTGATCTCCATCTTACTACACCTACGAGCACGACACTCCTCTCTACGGGATATTAGTATGGCCATGTACTAGGGATACTTAGATATTTTATACTTAAAACCTCATCTATCCAGATTCTACTAGGGATCCAGCATAGCCTCAAAAATCCTATGCCCTAACCGATTAATAACTTAGCCCCAATCCATCAGCTCAACCTAGACCTTCGAACTTTATGTCACAACTTTCCCACTCTTATATCCCTTGAGTCATTAACCTTTCATCTTTCGCATACCCTACCAAGCCTACCAATCTACCCCTATAACTCTCACCTAGATATCCTCAAACTAACATACTCCCTTCACCAAAATCAACATCTATGATTCAAACTTAGTGTCTATCAACCATCATGCATTACCAACTGAGTACCTTATATTAAATATACATATATGGTCCACCCCACTAGGAGGTCACCCCAATTTTCTTATCCACTTGCTAGTAACCTATACATACCCAAAGAAAACCATCCTCCTTATGCACAAAAGAATGAAAGCACCCCACAAAAAAATACTAGGGCAGATGAAACCCTTATTTAAAAGATCTTTTAGTTTATTATTAAGCTTCTTCAACTCAGCCGAAGCTATTCTATATGGAGGAATAAAAATTGGACGAGTCTCCATAGCAAGATCAATCCAAAACATAATCTCCCTATCAGGAGAAACACCAGGAAGTTCATCAGGTAAGACAATAGGAAATTCATACACCACTAGGATGGAATGCAAAGAAAGACCATCTGAGTTAGAATCTTTAATTTGAACTAGATGATAGAGACACCCATTGGACATTAATCTCTGAGATCTAAGATATGATATGAACTTCCATTTAGGAGCTAGGGAACTACCCTCCCACTTAATAATCGACTTATTAGGGAATTTAAAGACAACCTTATGGGTATGATAGTCTAGAGATGCATAACACGAGTACAACTAATCCATCCTTAATATGACATCAAAATCCACCAAATCTAACTCAAATAGATCCACCATGATTAATTTATGATCAATAGATACCACACACCCTCTATAGACTCTCCTAGCAATCACAGAGTCACCCACCGAGGTAGAAATAGAAAAAGGGTCTAAAACACACTCCAAACCAAAACCAAAATGCACAGACACAAATAGGGTCACATAAGAAAGAGTGGACCTTAGATTAAGTATAAAGTACATATCACAAGAAAAGAGTTTGCAACATACTAGTAACAATATGAGGTGATGCCTCAAACTTCTATCGGGTAGCAAGATCATAAGGATGGTATTGGCCAGTGCCTAAGCCAGAAGCAGCGCCCCTTGGTGCAGAAGTTAGAAAAGTGGCAACCAAGATCCTATTTGACCTAGTAGAAACACTTATGGTAAATTCCCTTTGTATATGACCCAACTGACCATAACTAAATGTAACACCTCAGAAAAAAATTGAATCTACTTTAATATTTTGAGTAAGTATAACTTCTCAGTTATAGAGAGATGTGGTACATATGGCTTAAGGATAATTATATTTGTAGCATCTTGAAAAAAAAATTGAATCTAAGTTAATTGTGAGGAAGAATATAACATTAAGTTTATGAAAAGTAGTGTAAGTATAATTATTTATCTCGATATTTGATGTCTATTAGAATAAAATAGTAAGTGATATCTCCTTATATTTTTATTTTATATATTTGTAATTAATATTGATAATATGTGGGGGCCACCTCTTAATTATTTTCCCTAAACTAGTGTTAAAGTGAAAAAGAGGGGAGCATATTCTCATTATCACTGGAATTGATTCTAAGAAATAAGAAATAACACCATTCTCTATTTCTCTCTTTCTTTCGTTCTTTTTCTCTCCTATCAACAACAATAATACATCATAACCTTCAAGAAGGAATTATAAGTTAAGGAAGAGTACCAATGTCCTTCATATCATAAGCTCAAGGATTTTGTGGCAACCTCAAAGGATTTTAAGAACCAATTTATAATATTTATAGTTGGAGTTTGAACTCCAAGAGATAAATTTCTTATCGTATTTTCAAATATGACTATAGATAAGAATTTGGATATATTTAATTCAAATTTTTATACTATATTTTGAAGTGGGTTAGATTAGTTAGGGTCCTTTTATAAAAGGTAAAAGTTGAAATTGGATAGAATTGATGGAATTATGTATTCGGTGAAATATTAACTAATTAACAATGAAGTAAGTCATACTCTATGTAAGTATTTTAATAGAATTTTATTCATCAAGGATAAGTGTTGTTCATTGTGTAAACACCATTAATGAAGGTTATGGAGATTTATGTCCACTAGGTGTTCAATAAAATGTCGTAGTGATCCAATTATTTTATTTAATAGTCGAGTGTGACATGAATAAATTATGGGTATGTAGATTAAATCTAGGGTTTGTTTGGAACCCGCAAATCTAATTTATGTATGAAGTCGTCGATATTTCCTATTGTAAGATAAAAGGGAAGCCCGTTGTATATTGTGGAACTCAAAATTGAGGTATGTAAAGATAAATCCTCCTTCACTTATAAGGCACGACTGATAACGCCCAAACTACAGCTCTCGTTAGAAAGTGTAAGCAGTCGCTGTCAAATATAGAACCCAACTGGGTTGGGTGTCGAATCCCACAGGGAATACTTGGTCACTAAGTGTTGCAATTATTAGTAGACTGTTGGTCAAAAATTCTACGGAAAAGAGGGAGTTTAATTATGCGTGAATTACTAATATCAAAGTAGCGAATGAAGTTTGATTATGCGTGAATTACTAATATCAAAGTAACAAATGAGGCGAGTTGTTTAGTAAGATTTAATCACAGAGATTTGTAAGTTAGGGTTATGTCTACCTTATGAGTTCTACGTATCTATTAACTATGAGTAATGCGGAATTTAGACATGCATGCACTTATAGAGATTCGTATTCTAATGGTAAATCCTAGTGTTTCTCAACCATCAAGGATTATTTCACTTTAACTCTCTCGATCCTAAAGTGTCTAACTAATGGTACGAACTCTCCAAGAAATTAATCCGATTAAGGCATTAATGTGTAAATAGGGGTTGGTAGCCCTATTTCCTTGTCACACTCTCTTTTCCAAACATGTAACATTTCTCTCGAACAAGTTAATGATATACTAGCATATTCCTACGTTTGCAACCATAAGAATTTTATTAAAACGAAGAGAGTAATGATATAAGTAGCATACACGTCAAGAATTCACAAACTCATAGCAATAGATAGTATCTTACAAGGCTTCCATAACCCTAACAGAGAAGTTTAGCTACTCATGATTACAACGAAAATCAAAGAAGAAATCATCATCATCATACCAAAGTTAGAATAATCTCACGATGGGGATGAGTTTGGCGTCAATCAAGGGTTGACGTTTTGCCCTCTCTAGCCATTCCCAAGTATGTAGCGTGTTTCTCTGTGTTCTCGGCTTATAGAATCTGTAAACTGAATTATGAATGATTGAATCAATGCTGAAAAATTCAGCAAATAAGGTTTTTATAACATCCTTGTCCTACTAAGTTACTACTACATCCCTAAGTATTTAGAAATATTGATTTTTCCCGGGACAAGTTCTCCATGCATCACATTCAGTCCACAAGCTTCCAAAAGCTGTCTTCCCTCTTCTGTGAAATTTTCCTTTGCTGCCCAAAGGTCCACAAAGTGCTGAAATCTTCATCATTAATACCTAAAAACATGCTAATCACATAAGTTAGCTCACTTACAGGAAAATGGACTAAAAGTGCAGGAATTATATATTTTATCCTCCAAACTTAGCCTAAAATATGGGTAAATTATGGTTCTTAGGGGTATAAATATGCAACATCACCACCCCACACTTAAATCTTTGTTCGTCCTCGAACAAAATATTACGTCCATGCAAACATCTAACTAGGATATCATAGTAGCAACACAAAATGTTCAACAAGACATGCACGGCAATTATTAACAAAGAGTAATTTTCTTGGTCACTACTAGAAACAATTCAACCTCCAACATAGACTCGTGATGATGGTTAATTCATATCCACAAGTTAAGGCACAAAGAATCATACTAAACTACCCAAAACTCATCAACCATGTGTGTCTCACACAAGATATCGCCCATGCTCACTCACAAGTTTTGCATTTTTCGAAACATAGGTACAAGATTCTCCTTGCTCTCACTCTCAAGAAGAGTTCTTATGTTGCAACTGATGACCCTAGGCTTTCCCTTAGTGTAATTCTCCACTAATATCAGAATGCTAAGCTGAGGATCAAATAGGTCTTTACAGGTTGTAATGTAGGCTAAGGGACAGGTAGGACTATTTTAGCCAGAAATAGTGACTATGTTCCCTAAGCGCTTTAATACACTACGTTATGTCATTAACACTCTCTTTTAAACAACCCCTCTACTTTCCTTTCATCTACCACCCCTTTTCACCTATTTTGTTATTCAATTATAAGCACAACTATCTTTTTTTTTTTGATTTATTTATTTATTTATTCTTTTCTTTTTGTACAACACCTCTATGATAGCCACTCTTTTTCACAACAATTTCAAGTAACAATACACTCTAATGCATCACTCTCACCCAATTTCCTCTTATTTTGACACATGACTCTACAATTTAAAGCGCTTAGGAATTTGGATCAAATTATGGTCTTAAAAAAATAGATTAGGCTACATATGAGGCTATCAAAGAAAATAGCTAAAGGCTCAATGAGGGTTAACTAGGATAATGTACACCGGTAGGTAAAAAGAAGGTAAACAGTTATAGGCTGCCAAAGAAATGCCTAAATCATCTCCTAAACTCACACTCTTTATTTCGCTTTACACACACACCAGGCAAGTTCTAGCATCAGTCACAACACAAAATATACTATAACCTTACACACACAAGGCACATGGTCAACTTTATTGGGAGCAGTATAGACTCTTGACCCAACAGATGAATGAATTAAACCACACAAATATCACACAGTAAGTCACACTTAGAGCCTAAATGTCTCAATAGCAATAATTTAGCACAAACTCTTGTCATAATACCATGCCGTCTATCAGAACAATCTCATGCAAAATCTAAAAAAATCTAAAAATCTAAAAATTTAACTACAAACAAGAATAAATGTAGGCAAAGAAGTACAGTACAGCATACAAATACCAGCACCCCACACTTAGACGGGACATACTGCCCTCAGTGGAAAATAAATAAGGAAAACCTGATTAGTCGGACTCCTCCTCTATATCTGGGGTCATACCCCCTGCATCGGAATCATCATCAGAGTCATCGTCATCAGAGTTGTCTTCCATGTCTGAGTCTAGCCATCGGCGATCATCGTCAGTTGACACGTCATCATCGAGAGGTTCCTCAAAATTTACACCTACTCCACACATAGCCCGCGCATGCTCATTCATCGGGTAGTCATAGTCCAACTGCTGGAGCTCTGCATCAGTTGGAACACGTCCCCAACTCATCATGGTAAACCTCATTATGCCATATAAATGGCGAAAGAAGCTTTCGTCGCGAGCATGTCTTTCTACAGTGGTTAGGTTGATACCATGCCCAGTTTCAGGATCTTTAACCTTCGTAAGATCAACCTTTTTCGGGTTGTGTGGAAGCTTCTGATCTGCAGGTTCCTCTTCAATGTGCTGCTTTCTCAATATCGCAGTCAACAAATTGCCAAAGCTGAAATGGGACCTCTTTTGCAGCCTAGCCTTACGCATTGACGATCGTATCACCGCACCAATGTTGATGGGAATATTAGTCATCAGAGCGTACACCAAGCATACTCTATCACGTGTGATCTTTGTGTACTGTGTCCCAGGAATCAGGCAAGAGTTGACTATCCTCAACCATATCCGAGCTTCTCTGTTCAAGGAAGCATACGGGAAGATATTGTGCCGACCGGTATCCTTGTGACGAATCCACCGTGCCATTGACCTTGTTCCGCATAGTGTGTGTCTAATTGCCCTGTAGGGAGGTCTGTGATAAAGCTCCTTGAGCGGTGATGGATCCACAGATGGAAGACCCAGAAAAGCATTGAAGAACTCCGTATTTATTTGCAAGACTTGGCCCCGAATCTTCATTTCACTTCCGGTAGTATTTGGGGACCAATTGGCATAGAACTCACGCGTTAGATCAAGATTGCATTCACCCATATCTCGAAAAATGAAATCAAGATTTAGCACCATGATTTTAGCCAAAATGCGTGGCTCTCTCTTTGCTAGACTCTCCTTCAGCATCAAATCCACGTGAACATATTTTTTCACTTTGTTGTTCTTGTACCACTCCTTTCCTTCCTCCTCTAGGACCCATTTTATTCCGAAAGTGCATCGAGGTATTTGTAGAGAGGAGGATTCAGCTTGATTTTTTCTTCCCCTTTTCTGACCTTTCTGTGAGGTGGACACTTTTTCTTTTCCTTGTAGTCCTTTTGGGGCCATTCTACCTGAGATTTAAAATAGAGTCATGTTAGCTTCATCTCGGTAGATTCAATCAGAAAACAAACAGTAGTGGCACCACCCCACACTTAATTTATTGGCACAGACTACTTAAGTGAATGATGTCGATTACTCAGACTTCATCAACATACATTTAGGCGATATGTTCCAACAACATGTTCAGCACAGTCATACGTTCATGTCATCTTAACTATCATTTACAATTCTATTTCATGTAATGTTGTCTATACTTTCATGTTTGGATGAATACACTTTTTGAACAATACTACCACATAAGGATCATACCAAAAATAGAAACAAGTTATTGCATAGGCATAATCACACCATCTTATGCTTGTGGTCAATCATAATAGGTATCTCAAGGAACGAGTCATTCAAACATTCAAGCTTTCAACTTACAAGATTATGTATTAAATTCACAATTTTGACTACATAAAACTATGACAGTGTATAACAATCAAATACAAGTTGGAACAAAGTCAAGAACACCCACACGTATTCTTTCACTCAACTAGATGTATCATAACAAACCAACCACATTCAAATCACCAACACCACTTCAAGATCTCATAAATCATTATGAACGTAGCATTTCAACAACTACGGAATATAAAAGAATAACTTACTTGGTGATAGATTCGGAAGATGAACATGAAAGACTAGATGAGCAAAAAGAAAATTTTTTGAGAGGAATTGAAAAGTTGGGCGGCGCCTATCTTGAGCCAACAATGGGATTTTGTTTTAAGGTTGAAGTTCTATTTATAGACCAAGGCTTGGGTCGGTTTTGATCCATGAAAAATCGATTTAGGAGATAAAAATAATAAGTAGGCGGCGCCTAATGTTGTGCCTATGCATAGCATAGGCGGCGCCTTTTACTTTCCCTAGTTGGGCAAAGGCGGCACCTATGCTATCGCCTAGTTGAGCATAGGCGGCGCCTATGCTATTGCCTTGTTGAAACAGTGAGCATAGGCAATGGCATAGGCGGCGCCTTTAGCTTTGCCTAGATTTGCATAGGCGGCGCCTATGTTATTGCCTAGATTTAGATAGTCAATGCCTTGTCCGTTGCCTAGTTGAGGAAGTGAGCATAGGCAATGGTATAGGCCTTGCCTTATCCATTGCCTAGATTTGTATAGGCCTTGACTTGTCCATTTCCTAGTTGAGGCAGTGAGCATAGGTAATGACATAGGCCTTGCCTTGTTCGTTGCCTAGATTCGCATAGGCATTGCCTTCTCCATTGCCTAGATTAGCATAGGCAATGCCTAACCGATAGCCTTTGTTCCTTCATTCCTAACTTACCACCTTTAACATGGCTTTCTTTCAAATCAACATTTGGGATAAATCTCCTCCTTTATACGTCTTGCACCTACACTTACTCAAAAACAACAAAAATAATTAGACAGATGGGTTGCCTCCCACCAAGCGCCTTAGTTTTGGTCGTGGCTCGACTCTTCTTTTTGAATTTTTATATAACAAAAACAAACTCCTAGTAAAATAAAATTATTAAAAATGATGGGTTGCCTCCCATGTAGCACTTGATTTATTGTCGCGGCACGACATAGTTATCTCGATTACTTAGACTTCGTCGAGATAGATGGTGGCCATGCATTTTATCGAGTCAAGAGAACCGATATATGGCTTCACTCGTTGGCCATTCACCTTAAAGACACCACCATTATTGTCTTCTAACTCTACTACCCCAGACGAGTAGACTTGGCTAATTCTGAATGGACCAGGCCGTTTAGACTTCAACTTACCTAGAAATAGCTTTAGTCTGGAGTTGAAAAGAAATACCATATCACCCTTCTGAAAGTTTCATTGGATAATCCGCCGATCATGGTACTTTTTCATCCATTCCTTGTAGAGTTCTGCCCTTTCATATACATGTAGATGGAATTCATCCATCTCCTTCAGCTGTTCCAATCTCAGATTAATAGAATCATCCCAATTCAAGTTAAGTCTCTTCAATGCAAAAAAATGCTTTATGTTCGAGCTCAATCGGCAAGTGACAAGTCTTCCCATAAACTAATTGGTATGGGGACATGCCAATTGGTGTCTTGAACGTAGTCCTATAAGCCCATAAGGCATCGTCCAACTTCTGAGACCAATCTTTCCTACTAGCATTTACAGTCTTAGAAAGGATCAGCTTGATCTCCCGATTAGAAACCTCTACCTGCCCACTAGTTTGTGGGTGGTAAGGTGTAGCTACATTATGTTGCTTGACCACATATTTCACCAATACGGGTCTGAATGGCTTGTTGCAAAAGTGTGATCCTCCATCGCTTATGATGGTATGTGGTACCCCAAAATGAGAGAAGATATTTCTCTTTAAGAATGCTACAACACGCTTACCTTCATTATCAGCCAGTGCTACTGCTTCGACCCATTTGGATACATAATCCACAGCAACTAGGATATATTTCATCCCAAATGAATTCCAAAATGGGCCCATGAAATCAATACCCCATACATCAAATAGCTCTACTTCAAGAATTTTAGACATGGGCATCTCATGGTGCTTCAAAATCGTACCTTGTCTCTGACACTGATCACATCTTCTCACAAAATCATAGGCATCCTTGAATAATAAAGGCCAATAATAGCCGCTTTGCAATACCTTCCTGGCTATCCGATCACCTGCATGGTGACCCCCTACTTGGGAAGCATGACTTGCTTCTAATATGCTCGGCACATCCACATCTGGGATGCATCGCCTAATAACACCGTCCGCATATCGTCGAAAAAGATATGGTTCATCCCAGAAGTAGTGTTTCACATCATGCAGAAACTTTCTCTTTTGATGTAAGGAGAGATTTCAGGCATCACTTTACTTACCACGTAGTTCGCAAAGTCTGCATACCACAGTAAGTCTTCTACCATAGTGGCTAGGATCTCTTCGTCGGGAAATCCATCATCAATCTCAAGGTTGGATTGCGCTATGTGCTCGCTCTCAAGTCTAGATAGATGATCAGCTACTTGGTTTTCGCAACCTTTTCTATCCTTTACCTCGAAATCAAATTCTTGAAGCAATAGCACACACCGAATTAGCCTTGGCTTAGCATTCTTCTTTGCCATTAAATATATCAGAGCAACATGATCTGTATGAACCACCACTTTGGTTCCCAACAAGTAAGCACGGAACTTTTCAAAAGCATAAACAACTGCTAGAAGCTCTTGTTCTGTGATGGTATAGTTCTTCTGGTCTCCATTCAAGTCCTTGCTCGCATAGTAGATTGGATGAAATAGCCTTTCTCTTTTCTGACCAAGTACAGCTCCCAAAGCTACCCCACTTGCATCACACATAACTTCAAACGGTAGAGACCAATTAGGCGCTACAATAATAGGAGCTTCAACTAGCTTCCCTTTGAGGCATTCAAATGCCTTCAAGCAATCTTCACCGAAGTCGAACTTTGAATCCTTTTCCAAAAGTTTGCATAATGGACTAGCAATCTTGGAGAAATCTTTAATAAACCTCCGATAAAAACCTGCATGACCGAGGAAACTACGAACTCTCTTTAAAAAAATTAGAGGTGGTAGTTTCTCGATAACTTCAATCTTGGCTCGATCAACCTCAATTCCTCTTTCGGAGACTTTATGCCCAAGAACAATGCCTTCATTAACCATAAAATGGCACTTCTCCCAGTTTAGCACCAAGTTGAATTCAACACATCTCTGTAACGCCTTACTCAGATTCGCCAAGCACGATTCAAATGATTCACCCACAACTGAAAAATCGTCCATGAACACCTCCAAGGTTTCTTCAACCATATCAAAAAAATGGACATCATACAACGCTGAAAAGTGGAAGGTGCATTACATAACCCAAATGGCATACGTTTGAAGGCAAACGTACCATACGGGCATGTAAAAGTGGTCTTCTCTTGATCCTCAAGAGCAATGCAAATCTGATTGTAACCGGAATAACCATCTAAGAAACAAAACCATCCCTTCCCTGCCAATCAATGAAGCATCTGGTCCATGAATGGCATTGGGAAGTGATTCTTTAGCGTCCACGAATTTAGCTTCCGGTAGTCCATGCACACTCTCCACCCTGTGACAGGTCTGAGTGGGATTAGCTCATTCTTTTCATTTGCAACTACCGTTATGCCCCCTTTCTTGGGCACACATTGTACCGGACTCACCCATTTGCTGTCTGAGATTGGATACACTACCCCTGCATCTAACCACTTAATAATTTCTTTCTTCACCACTTCTTGCATAGGTGGATTTAAAAGTCGTTGATGCTCAATGGTAGGCACACAATTTTGTTCGAGCTGAATCTTGTGCATACATATCCCAGGAGGTATACCAATTATATCAGCAATAGTCCAACCAATGGCTCTCTTGTACCTCTTCAGAACAAAGATAAGAGCCGCAACCTGCTGTTCACCTAAATCAGCCGCACCAATAACCGAAAGTGTATCCCCACTTTCCCAAAATGCATACTTCAGGTGACTGGGCAGCTCTTTCAATTCTAGGACTGGTCGTTCTTCAATAGATGGCTTTGCTGGTGGTGAAGGCCGATTTTTAAGATCAAGGTCCAGCTTCTTAGGAGCATGAGAATATGACCCTATTCCTGTTAGAGCACAAATAGTTTCTTCATAATCTTCAACGTCCTCACGCTCAAAATTCATAAGCACGGCCGCCAATGGATCAACACCAAGCTGCTTCTCTACAGATAATTCTTTCTCATCATCATAATAAACATCAGCTACAGAGAACACATTCATATCGTTGGGCTGCTTCATTGATTTGCATACATCAAAACGGACCACTTCGTCATTCATCCAAAATAAAAGTTCATTATCTCTCAAATCAATAAGCACACTTCCTGTTGCAAGGAAAGGGCGTCCCAAGATTATGGGAACTTCAGAGTCCACCTCGTAATCCAAAATAACAAAATCTGCAGGAAAAATGAAGGTGGAAACCTTAACTAATACATCATATAAGATACCAACAGGTCGTTTTACCGATACCAACAGGTCGTTTTACCAACCTATGTGCCATCACGAGCCGCATATTGGTTGGTATAGGATCACCCAACCCCAACTTTCTATAAATAGATAGCGGCATCAAATTGATGCTAGCTCCCAAATCGCATAATGCGTTAGCGAAATCCAAAGATCCGACAGTGCAAGGAATAGTGAAAGCACCAGGATCTGCCTTCTTCTGAACTAACGATCTTGTAGCGATTGCACTGCAATGATGAACATTATCTGCCATCTCATAGCTTGCTGCCCACTTCTTTGTCAAAAGGTCCTTCATGAATTTAGCATACCCACGCATCCATTCCAGCGCCTCCATGATAACGCTCAATCTACAGCTCTCGTAGGAGTGTAAAGCGGTCGTTGTCAAATATATAACCCAACTGGGTTGGGTATCGATCCCACAGGGAATAGCTTGGTCAACAAGTAAGCAAAGATTACTAGACTTTTAGTGCAAGTCTCGTAAAAAGGGGGGAGTCTTGTTGTGCAAGTAATGTAACCAAAGTAATAAGGTAAAAATGGAAAATAGCAAAGTAAAAAGTAAGAATGTTTGGTAAGATGTAAAACAATGAGAATTGAGGAGTTGGGGTTATGTCCACCTTATGAGTTGTACGTCTCTATTGGCTATGAGTTGTGCGGAATTCAAACATGCATGTGCTTATAAAGAATTGTATTCGATGGTAAATCCAAGCGTCTTTCGACCTCAACAAGGACTATTTCACTTTAACTCTTTCGAGCTTAAAGCGTATCTAACGGTACAAATTCTCCAAGAGGTTAATCCAGTTACAGCACTAACTTTTTAATAGGGGATGGGACCCTATTACCTTGACATTATCTCTTTTTCAGACATATAACTTTTCTTTCGAACAAGTTAATGCTATACTGGTGTTATTCTATGCGTCTGCAGCCACAAGAATTTGCATTAAGATGAAGAGAATAATGATTTAAGCAACACACGTGTCACGAATTCACAAACTCATAGCCTTAGATAGTATCTCATAAGGCTTCCATAACCCCAACAAAGAAGTTTAGCTATTCATGAGTGCGATGGAAATCACAATAGACATTATCATTATACCGCAATAAAAGATCTCACGTGTACTATGGTGTGGTGTGGCGTTAGGCGTGAATTCCTTGCAAAATAGCGATTCTCTTGTTGTAAAATTAAAAGTCGAATAGATGAAAAATAATGTCAACAATGAATTAATAAAGAGAATTGTTTTGATGGATAGATAGACGGTGGATGGATGAGAATTGATGGAATGGGGGAATTGTGAGGAATGAATGGGAGAATGAATCAAAATCTCTAGCAAAATAGGGTATTTATAACACCCATATCCTATTCCTACTAAGCTACTGCATTACTTATCCCAATCCTACTAGGATACTGTATTCCTTATCCTAATCCTACTAAGTTACTGCTGATCCCCCAAGTCTTTAGAAATGTTGTTTTTGCCCGGGACAAGTTCTCCATGCATCACTTTTAGTCCTTGGCGTCCAAGCTTTGCTTTCCTCCTTTCGTGAAGCTTTCTTTGGCGTCAAGTTATCCAAAAATGCTGAATTCTGCATCGTTTATACCTGAAAACTTGCTAATCACATTTGTTAGCTCACTTACAGGAAAAAGGACTAAAAGTGCATGAATTATATAATTTGTCCTCAAAACTTAGCTAAAATATGGGTAAAATATAGTACTTTAGGCGTGTAAATTCGCCTATCATCAACACCCCACACTTAAAGCTTTGTTCGTCCTCGAAAAAACTATTATGTCCATCTAAACATCTACTTGGGATTTCACAGTAACAACACAAAATATTCATCAAGACAAGCACGTCAATCATTAACAAAGAGTAGTTTTCTGATCATTAGTAGAAACAATTTTAACCTCTAATATAGACTCGTGATGGTAGTTAATTCGTATCCAAAAGTTAAGGCACAAAGAATCATACACAACTAACCAAAACTTGTCAACCATGTGTGTCACACAATATATTACCCATAATCACTCACAAGCATAGTATATTTGTCGAAACATGGGTATAGGATTATCCTTGCTCTCACTCTCACAAAGAATTCATATGTTGCAACTGATGACCATAGGCTTGCCCTTAGTGTAATGCTCCACTAAATATCAGAATGCTAAGCTTAGGATCAAGTAGGTGTTCTACAGGTTGTAATGTATGCTAAGGGACTGGTAGGACTATTTTGGCCAGAAAGAGTGACTATGTTCCTAAGCGCTTTAATACATCACATTATGCCATTTATGCTTTCTTTCAAACAACCTTTTTGCTTTCTTTTAATCTACCTCCCTTTGTCACCTCTTTTGTTTTTCAATTTTTGAACATAACTAACTTTTTAGTTTTCTTTTCATAACATACCTCTTATGATAGCAATTCTTTTTTCATAACGAATTCAAGCACCAATACTTACTAAAGCATCATACTCACCCAATTTCCTCTTATTTTGTCTCATGACTTTACACTTTAAAGTACTTAAGAATTTGGATCAAATTATGGTCTTAAAAAATGGATTAGGCTTACATATGAGGTTTGTCAAAGAAAATAGGCTAAGGGCTCAAAAGGGTTAACTAGGATGATGTCCATGGGTAGGTAAAAAGAAGGTAAACAAGTATAGGTTGCCAAAGAAATGCCTAAATCATCTCCTAAACTTACACTCTTTATTTTCGCTTTACATACATACCAGGCAAGTTCTAGCATCAGCCAGAAACATAGAATATGCTATATCCTCACACACACAAGGCACATGGTCGACTTTATTGGGAGTAGTATAGACTCTTGACCAAACAGATGAAGGAATTAAACCAAACAACATCACATAGTGAGTCACAATTAGAGCCTAAACGTCTCAATAGTCATGACTTTATCACAAACTCTTGTCATAATCTCATGCTGCCTATCAGAATAATTTCATGCGAAGTTAAGTTAAAAAATTTTAACTACTAAAAAAAATTTAACTACTAAAAACAAAACAAACAAACATAAATAAATAGATGCAAATGCGGATAGAGAAGTATAGCATGTAAATACCAGCACCCCACACTTAGATGGGACATACTGCCCTCAGTGAAAAATAAATAAGAAGAACCTAGTTAGTCGGACTCCTCCTCTATGTCTGGGGTCATACCCTCTGTATCAGAATCATCATCACAGTCATCATCCTCAGAAGTTCCTCATAAGTACCCCACTTGTTTCCAAGAGTGCGTCGAGGTATTTGCAGCACGGAGGATTCACCTTGCTCTTTTCTTCCCCTTTTCTGGCCTCTTTGTGAAGTGGTTGCTTTTCTTGTCTTTTGGTGCCATTTTACCTGAGATCTCAATAGAGTCATGTTAGCTTCATCTCGGAAGATTCAATCAACAAACAGACAATAGTGGGACCACCCCACACTTAATTTGTTGACATAAACTAATTAAGTGAATGATGTCAATTACTCAGACTTCATCGATATACGTTTTAGGCGCTATATTCCAACAATATAATCAGTGCAGTCATACTTCTTGAAATCTTGGCAATACTTTCATGTTTGATATATCAAGACTACTACATAGAGATTTAATCAAGTTATAGCATCTAGAAATAATCACAACCTCATATGTTCATAGTCAATTATGATTCTCATCTTGATTAACAAATCAGTCCAACATGTAAACTTTCTAAGGACAAGATTATGCAATTTTCTTGACCATGTCAATTCAGCAAAAGTATGACAGTGTATCAAAATAAAATACAAGTTGTAACCAAGTCAAGAACACCTACATGTATTCTTTCACTCAATTAGATGTATCATAACAGACCAAGCACATTCAAATTACTACTACTACTTCATGATTTAACAATTCATTATAGGCGTAGTAGTGTAGTACTTACGGAATATAAATGAAGAACAAAGTAGTACTTACTTGATTGATGCCTTTGGATGATGTTCTTGTGAATTAAGAGAGCAAAAGGAAATTTTTGAGAGGATTTGGAGACTATGGGCGGCGCTTATGCTAGGTTTCCAATGTAATTTTGGTTCAAGACTAAGTCTCTTTTTTATAGGAGAAGGTTGGCTCGGGTTTTGACCCATTTAAAATAGGATTTGGAGACAAGAAGTGACCATAGGTGGCACCTTTTGCTTTGCCTATGCTTGGCATAGGCGGCGCCTTTTGCAAAGCATTGTCTAGTATAGGCGGCGCCTATGCCATGGCATTCCTAGGTATAGGCGGCTCCTTTAGCATGGCATATGAGATTCAGAGACAAAAGGAATTAGCATAAGCGGCGCCTATTCTATGGCATACTTGGGCATGGGCGGCGCCTATGCTATGGCACACTAGATTTCGAGACCTTAGGCCATAGTATAGGCTTTGCCTTGTTCGTGGCCTAGTTTTACCTAGGCCTAGCCTTATTCGATGCCTATAATTTCATGAGCAATGCTCAATCCATAGCCTTTTACTTCTTCATTCCTAACTTACCACCTTTAACATGCAATACGTCCAAATCAAAATTTGAAACTGACCTCCTCGTTTTACACCTCTTTGTACCTACATTTACTCAAAAACAACAAAGACGATTAGAACGATGGATTGCCTCCCATCAAGCGCCTTAACTTTGGTCGTGGCACGACTCTTCTTTTTGGATGTTTATTTATCAAAAGCAAATACATAATAGAATGAAAGAAAGACAAAAATGAAAACGATGGGTTGCCTCCCACCAAGCGCTTGATTTATTATCGCGGCATGACATAGCTATCTCGATTACTTAGACTTCATCGAGATAGATGGTGGATCGTTTTCTGAATGGATTCAGACAACAATGAGGCTTACTTGTAGGCATGCAATCTTCTTTGAGATCACCCTTGTGCATGCCTATCCCGGGAGGGATACCAATTATATCATCAATAGTCCAACCCATGGCTCTCTTGTATCTCTTCAGAGCAGAGATGAGAGCCTCTACGTGCTGTTCACTTAAATCATCCGCCATACTTACCGAAAGTATATTTCCTCTTTCCAAAAAACATACCTTAGATAATCGGGGAGCTCTTATGATTCTAGCATGTGTGGCTCTTCAATGGAAGTTTTTGCTGTTGGTGATGGTTGATTCTTAAGATCAAGGTCCAGTTGTTCAGGAGTATGAGAATAGGACCCTATTTCTGTTAGAGCACACGTAGTTTCTTCATAATCTTCATCATCCTTATGCTCAGCATTCAATAGCGCAGCAGACAATGGCTCAATAGTAAGCTGTTTTGCTATAGATAATGCTTTCTTATCCTCATAAGCTATGGAGAACACATCCATATCACTGGGTTGCTTCATTGCTTTGCATATATCAAAACGGACGACTTCGTCATTCAACCAAAATAAAATCTCATTAGCTCTCATGTCAATAAGCACACTTCCTGTTGCAAGGAAAGGACGTCCCAAGATTATGTGAACTTCAGAGTCCGACTCACAATCCAGAATTACGAAGTCTGCCGAAAAGATGAATGAAGAAACCTTTACCAATACATCATTCAAGATACCTACAGGTCATTTTACCGACCTATCAGCCATCACGAGCCTCATATTGGTTGGTGTTGGATCGCCTAACCCCAACTTCCTGTAGACGGATAGTGGCATCAAATAGATGCTTGCTCCTAAATCGCACAATGCCTTAGAAAAATTCATAGATCCAACAGTGCAAGGAATAGTGAAAGCACCGGGGTCAGCCTTCTTCTGAACTAGTGATCGGGTAGCGATTGCGCTGCAGTGATGAACGTCATCTTTCAAGTCATAGTTGGCTGCCCGCTTCTTTGTCAAAAGATCTTTCATAAATTTTGCATACCCAGGCATTTGTTCAAGTGCCTCTACCAATGGATCATTAATGGTCAGCTGCTTTAACATAGTCATGAATTTGCTGAACTTTGTATCAACCGCCACCTTCTTCAATCTTTGAGGAAGAGGTGGTGGTGGATAGGGAATTGTTCTCTCCATGACTTTCTTCTCCTCTTGCTTCCGTATTTCAGCCTTTTCAGGCTGCAATATGCTCGGTGTGACGTCCTGGACATCGTGGGTGGCTTCCGCGGATTCCTCTCCTTTTGCATTATCATCAATGTCCGCTACTTCGTCAACCACTTGCTTGCCTTTTGATGAATTTTCCAGCACCTTACCACTTCGAGTAGTAACATCCATGTATGACCCATCATTCCTTGGGTTTTGCACAGTGTCGCTAAATAAAGTGCCAGCCTTTCTTTGATTGAGTGCTGCTAAAAGTTGGCTCAATTGCTGCTCTATTTGCTTGATTGAAGTGGAATGAGAATCAACTACTTACTTCATAGAGGACAAATCATTTATTACCTCCGTTACTCCAGCGCTCGTTGCTTCCACTCTTTTCAATAGTTTAGCCATCATCTCTTCCATATTTCCAGAACGAGATGTGGTGGTGTCACGTCTTCCTGGGGGAACATAAAAACCACTCTTTTCATTCTTGTTCTTCCAACTACCTTGGTCCTTGTTTCCAGATTTATCATAATAGTTACGACCTTGGTTTCCTTGGGTATTCCCTCGGAAACCCCCCTGATTGTTTAAGTAGTTGGCCTCTTCTTCTGAATCAGATTTGTCTCTTCCTTTCGACGCAATAGCTTTGACTTTTTTGGTCTTCCCTGATAATAAATGCTTTGTAAGAAGATCCACTTGTGTTTTCATGTGCGCCATATCTTGATCACGTTCTTCTTCTCTTCTCCTTTGGTCTGCAGTCATGCCAATAGATAAAGTGGGGCTTGCTACCTTAGAATCCCTGGTGTGCCAAGCTCTACTTTGCTTCGTCATACGATCTAGCATATTGCTTGCTTGACCAAAGGTGAGGTCCATAAAAGATCCTCCAGCCGCATTATCCACCACAGGTTTAGTTATTGAATTCAAGGCTCTGTATAGTATCTCCATTAGGTGGACATTGGTCATGTGATGGTTTGGTCACCTCATAAGCTTCGTCTTGAACCTCTGCCATATTTTATGAGGAGCTTAGGTTGGAAGCTGCCGAAAGTTGTTGATTTCATCTCTTAATTGTGCTCTTTTGGATGGCGGAAAGAATCTTTCTAGGAAAGCGTCTCTCAATTGCCTCCAATTTCTAATAGAATCAGGAGTCAGCCCATTCAACCATAGAGTTTCCTCCCCAGATAGAGACAATGGAAATAAGCGTAGCCGAATTGCATTCTGTCCAACTCCTGGATTGTCGAATGACTTGCATGTTGAGATAAAATTGATCAGATGCATATTCGGATCATCACCTGCAAGTCCACCAAATAATCCCTTGAGTTGCAGTAGTTGAATCATGGTGCTTGTGATATTGAACTTGACTCCAAGTTCCAAGGGTGGCAGAATAATGGCTCCTGTGGCACCAACTTCATCCAAATCATCATCATCGTCATGAAAAGGAATCTGCACAGCTTGGCGATCAGGCCTCAATCGCGCTTGACGACCTCTCCTCTGCATGGGTGCGCCACCTCAGTAGTATGCCGTGGGTTTAGTAGCTCCTCATCGCCCGGGTCCTTATCATCAGGATTTGTTGCACGACCTGGGTTATCAATATTCTGTTGATGCACTTGAGCAGCTGCTAATGCAGCTAACCTAGCCTACTCCTGTTGAGTAGCCATTCTTTCTATGTAACGTTGTGCATCCATTCTGTCAACAGAACCTGAATAGAACAAAAACAAAAACTAAAAGTAAAAGTACGAGAATCTTTGACCAAAAGGTCTAGTAACTATCACAAACTTAGTTGACCCTCGTATTCCCCGGCAACGGCGCTAATTTTTGATAACGCTCAATCTACAGCTCTTGTAGGAGTGTAAAGCGGTCGTTGTCAAATATATAACCCAACTAGGTTGGGTATCGATCCCACAGGGAATAGCTTGGTCAACAAGTAAGCAAAGATTACTAGACTTTTAGTGCAAGTCTCGTAAAAAGGGGGGAGTCTTGTCGTGCAAGTAATGTAACCAAAGTAATAAGGTAAAAATGGAAAATAACAAAGTAAAAAGTAAGAATGTTTGGTAAGATGTAAAACAATGAGAATTGAGGAGTTGGGGTTATGTCCACCATATGAGTTGTACGTCTCTATTGGCTATGAGTTTTGCAGAATTCAGACATGCAGGTGCTTATAGAGAATCATATTCGATGGTAAATCCAAGCGTCTTTCGACCTCAACAAGGACTATTTCACTTTCACTCTTTCAAGATTAAAGCGTATCTAACGGTACAAATTCTCCAAGAGGTTAATCCAGTTACGGCACTAACTTTTTAATAGGGGATGGGACCCTATTACCTTGACATTATCTCTTTTCCAGACATATAACTTTTCTTTCGAACAAGTTAATGCTATACTGGCGTTATTCTATGCGTCTACAGCCATAAGAATTTGCATTAAGATGAAGAGAATAATGATATAAGCAACACACGTGTCACGAATTCACAAACTCATAGCCTTAGATAGTATCTCATAAGGCTTCCATAACCCCAACAGAGAAGTTTAGCTATTCATGAGTACGATGGAAATCACAATAGACATTATCATTATACCACAATAAAAGATCTCACGTGTAGTATGGTGTGGTTTGGCGTTAGGCGTGAATTCCTCGCAAAATAGCGATTCTCTGGTTGTAAAATTAAAAGTCGAATAGATGAAAAATAATGTCAACAATGAATTAATAAAGAGAATTGTTTTGATGGATGGATGGATGGTGGATGGATGGGAATTGATGGAATAGGGGAATTGTGAGGAATGAATGGGAGAATGAATCAAAATCTCTAGCAAAATAGGGTATTTATAACACCCATATCCTATTCCTACTAAGCTACTGCATTACTTATCCCAATCCTACTAGGATACTTCATTCCTTATCCTAATCCTACTAAGTTACTGCTGATCCCCCAAGTTTTTAGAAATGCTGTTTTTGCTCGGGACAAGTTCTCCATGCATCACTGTTAGTCCTTGGCGTCCAAGTTTTGCTTTCCTCCTTTCGTGAAGCTTTCTTTGGCGTCAAGTTATCCATATCACAATCTACTTCAATAACTTTCTCTACTATATCATCAACCACCTGCTTGCCTTTGGATGAATTTTCCAACACTTTACCACTTCGGGTAGTAATAGCCATACACGATCCATCATTTCTTGGGTTTTGCACAGTGTCGCTAGGTAGCGTTCCAGCCTTTCTTTGGTTGAATGTCGCTGATAGTTGACTCAATTGTTGCTCCAGCTGTTTTATTGCAGTAGAATGCGAATCAACCAATTGATTTATTGAGGACAAATCATTTTTTACCTTCGTTACTCCCGTGTTGGTTGCCTCCACTACTTTCAACAGCTTAGCCATCATATCTTCCATGGACATCTTCCCAGAGCCAGATGCCGCAGCCTCACGATTTCCAGGAGGAACATACAACACACTCCTGTCAGACTTATTCTTGTATCCACATTTATCATAATAGTTCCGACCTTAGTTTCCTTGGGAATTACCTCAGAAACCCCCCTTATTATTCAAGTAGTTAGCTTCTTCCTCAGAATCGGATTCCTCTCTTGCTTGCGATTTAATGGCCTTGACCTTTTCTGTCTTCCCTGATAATAAGTGCTTGGTAAGAAGGTCCATCTGCGTTTTCATGTGAGCCATATCTTGGTCACGTTCCTCTTGTCTTCGTCTCTATTCTGCAGTCATGCCAATAGATAAAGTAAAGCTTGCTACCTCAGAATCCCTGGTATGCCAGGCTCTACTCTGCTTTGTCATATGATCTAGCATATCACTTGCCTCAATAAAAGTAAGGTCCATAAATGACCCTTCTGCAGCATTATCAACCACTGGCTTTGTCACCGAGTTCAAAGCCCTGTATAATATTTCCATCAAGTGGATATTGGTCATTTGATGATTTGGGCACCACATAAGCTTCTTTTTTAACCTCTCCCATGTTTCGTGGAGAGCTTCAGTTGGAAGCTGTCAAAAATTGCTGATCTTATCTCTTAATTATGCTCTCTGGATGGCGCAAAGAATCTTTCTAGGAAAGCGTCTTTCAGTTGCCTCCAATTAGTAATAGAATCAGGAGTTAGCCCATTCAACCATAGAGTTGCCTCTCCAGAGAGAAGCAATGGAAATAAGCGCAGCCGAATTGCATTCTGTCCAACTCCTGGATTGTTAAATGACTTGCATGTTGAGATAAAGTTGATCAGATGCATATTCGGATCATCGTCTGCAAGTCCACCAAATAACCCCTTGAGTTACTATAGCTGAATCATGGTGCTAGTGATATTGAACTTTGCTCTAGGTGCCAAGGGTGGAGGAATAATAGCCCCTGTGGCACCAGCTCCATCCAAATCATCATCATCATAATCGAAAGGAACTTGCACAGCTCGGCGGTCAGGTCTCATTCTAGCTTGACGATCTCTCCTATGCATAGGTGCCGCCACTTCATTAGTACGCCTAGGATTCAGTAATTCATCATCACCCAGGTCCTCATCATCAGGATTTGCTGCTCACCCTGGGTTATCAATATTCTGTTGATGCACTTGAGCAGCTGCCAATGCAGCTAATCTAGCCTGCTGCTATTGAGCAGCCCTTCTTTCAATGTCACGTTGTGCATCCATTCTGCCAATAAGATGTGGTTCAGGATTGATAGGTAATAACGGTTGACCTGAACTTCGAGTGTTTGGCATGCACTCAAACAAACCTGAATAAAACAAAAACAACAACTAAAAGTAAAATACGAGAATCTTTGACCAAAGGGTCTAGTAATTTTCACAAACTTAGTTGACAATCGTATTCCGCAGCAACGACGCCAAAATTTGATAACGCCCAAACTAAAGGTCTCGTTAGAAAGTGTAAGCGGTCGTTGTTAAATATAGAACCCAACTGGGTTGGGTGTCGAATCCCACAGGGAATACTTGGTCACTAAGTGTTGCAATTATTAGAAGACTGTTGGTCGAAAATTCTATGGAAAAGGGGGAGTTTGATTATGCGTGAATTACTAATATCAAAGTAACGAATGAGGCGAGTTGTTTAGTAAGATTTAATCACAGAGATTTGTAAGTTAGGGTTATGTCCACCTTATGAGTTCTACGTATCTATTAACTATGAGTAATGCGGAATTTAGACATGCATGCACTTATAGAGATTCGTATTCTAATGGTAAATCCTAGTGTTTCTCAACATCAAGGATTATTTCACTTTAACTCTCTCGAGCCTAAAGTGTCTAACTAATGGTACGAACTCTCCAAGAAATTAATCCAGTTAAGGCATTAACGTGTAAATAGGGGTTGGTAGCCCTATTTCCTTGTCACACTCTCTTTTCCAAACATGTAACTTTTCTCTCGAACAAGTTAATGATATACTGGCATATTCCTACGTTTTCAACCATAAGAATTTACTTAAAATGAAGAGAGTAATGATATAAGTAGCATACACGTCAAAAATTCACAAACTCATAGCAATAGATAGTATCTTACAAGGCTTCCATAACCCTAACAGAGAAGTTTAGCTACTCATGATTACAACGAAAATCAAAGAAGATATCATCATCATCATACTAAAGTTAGAATAATCTCACGATGGGGATGAGTTTGGCGTCAAACAAGGGTTGATGTTTTGCCCTCTCTAGCCGTTCCCAAGTATGTAGCGTGTTTCTTTGTGTTCTCGTCTTACAGAATCTGTAAACTGAATTATGAATGATCGAATCAATGATGAAAAATTTAGAAAATAAGTTTTTTATAACATCCTTGTCCTACTAAGTTACTGCTGCATCCCTAAGTATTTAGAAATACTGATTTTGCCCGGGACAAGTTCTCCATGCATCACATTCAGTCCACAAGCTTCCAAAAGCTGTCTTCCCTCTTCTGTGAAGTTTTCCTTTGCTTCCCAAAGGTCCAAAAAGTGCTGAAATCTTCATCATTAATACCTGAAAATATGCTAATCACATAGCTTAGCTCACTTACAGGAAAATGGACTAAAAGTGCAGGAATTATATATTTTATTCTCCAAACTTAGCCTAAAATATGGGTAAATTATGGTTCTTAGGGGTATAAATACACCCAACATCAACGACCTATTGTCATTTCTTTCTCCTAAAATAGCCGGCATAATCTACTTTATATATGTGAATAGAGTTTTAAGTTGCTATATGTCTAACACATGACTATGTTTCCTTTTAATTTGAAATTATGCGTCTTCATGTCCCATGCATTTATTTGTTATAGTGACAAATATTCGTGCTACTCCCATCGAGTCAAGTATCTATAGAGTTGGTTCGTCTTCATTAGAAACTCATAGAAGTGACCTAGTATGTCGACATATGCCATAAATTAGAATAAATAGCCATACTATAGTTACACTAAATTAGATCACTTAGCGATATAGTCATATAATGATATAAAGTACAAGTGTTTTAATAGTTTGATACTATCAAAGAAGCCAGTTGAATGTAAAAAGCACTACTTGAATAACTAAATAATATTTTTTGTAATATATTCTTGCATAGGCCTACACTACACTATTGATAAAAGTTAATAACAAGAGGTTATTCATAGGTTTTGCTTAGCACACACGCAGGGCATAATTTTGTGCACAGAATTGAGATCAGACTACTATAGTGAGCCTGAATTTGTGGCATACCTGCCCTTGTGGAATCATTTACATTTGGAGTCAGCTGCACTAGTTCCCCTGACTTAAGCTATTATATGGCATATATGGCCGACAGGCAGACCCTCATGGTGAGCATATGGGGGGGAATACTCTGTATTAACCACGATTACAGTTATACATATAAAATAATAGTCAGGAGTATTTAGGTAACACTTCTTGTGCACATGACAGGGAATGCCTTTGGTAGGCCATCACATAATTATTTGTATTAAAAGTAGGAATAAAATATTACTTAGGAAAATTACTAGACCCTTAATAACGATGATTTATTCATAAGCGGTTATATGATAAGTTAATAAGGTAAATGCATAAGTAATAGTCTTATGTGGTGTATTTGTCACTTATTCTCTCATAAGTAATAATTTCATATAAGAGGCTCTAGTACTCAGTCATCCGTAGTTGCTCATTCTATTGTTTAATTCATTGAGCATCCTCATATGTTTACTTGTTATTCTATATGCTTTACATACTGGTACATATTTTATATGTACTAACATCCCAACCTTTAGGGGCACTGTATTTTTTTAAATACAGGATCAGATATATCAAGAAGCAGATTTCTATACTAGGCACTTGTCATTATCAGCAAAGTAGTTGGTGATCTTCTCTCTTGCCTAGAGATAATAACTGTCTAGTACTATTTAATTATGTTTTTGGTTATAGTTTGGGTATGTTGGGGCCCTACCCTGACCATCTTCCCTAGTACATTTCTATTTCCCTAGAGGCTTCGTATACAGTGTTAACTGTCATATGTGGTCATAGTTTCACTTGTCTATATCAGTTAGGTACAATGAGATAGAATTATGTATTTACATATATCCTCATAATTGTTTAGGGATAATAACTCTTCTTCTTAGAATACTATTAGTGGTATAGCACATACTTATACGGTTCTTGTCCGCTCTGTCTAGGCTATGGGGTATGACAAAAGTGGTATTAGAGACTTAGATTTAAGGCATCCCAGGGAGTCTACAAAGCCCTATCTAGTAGAGCTTCACGTATGGATGTGTTGTACACCATATTTATAATGGAGGATCCACTTAGGCCTTCAGGAATTACGACCTTCTTTTATGGTCTAGATCACGTGACAGAGCTAACCACAATAAGCTACTTATGATCCATACTTCGCTAAATGGTTATACAGATTCTCCCTATTCAAAATGACATTAAGTAAGGCAAAAAAATCCAATTACTCACATTGACAACCATGCAGTTTTCAGATAATAACCAACCGTCACATATAAACTCTGACTTGAGCTCATGATAAAAATTGGAAAGTTTGATCTTTAAAATTCATAGTTGCTCATCCCATAATATTCCTTAGTAGAAAGATCTACGGAGAAATTACTCATATGATTATACAACTAAGAGTTGTAAGAGTTACAGAGATAAAAGGTGACATTTACTGATATAGCTTTGCAGAAGAATACATTCAACTCTTAAGTCTAAGAGTTCATTCATCAATTCCTCCGGTGCATATAGAATCAAGTCTAAGGAGTGTCATAGTTCCCCTTCCATGACGTACTGATCATGCTCAACTTACACGTCAATTTAAGTGCAAGGCGGTTGTTGTCAATATATTTACCCAACTAAGAGTCAGGGTCAAATCCACGAGAAACAATGTGAGTGGCGGTTGAGTAAGTTCAAACTAAAAGTTGCTTGCTAAGTTCAAACCTATGGTACAAGATAGTTTGGAGGTTTTCAATGTTTTCTAATGTGTGAGTAATTATTGGGCTTCTATGTGACTAATTTGAGACTAAGAATAATTAGAGTATAATCAATTAAAATGGATCTTTGGACTATGCTTTCCTAGGGACAAGATATGCATGGGAACATGATAATACAATGCAAATTATAATCGTTGATGATGTGGTAAGCTAGGTTTAAGGTCTTTGAGGTTACTTTTTCAACAAAACCTCAAAAATGTCACCCATTGACCATTTCGAGTACCTAATGAGTGTGTCAATTAAAGACACCCAATACCTCAATTGGGTATCCCTATTTCTAGGATGATACCCATGGTATAGTTAACTTCTCAACCACCCTTATGTCTAAGATAGTGATAGATTAGCAAACTACATACATAATTGTCTACCATTTCTTTGGTTTCCACATCCCTCTTTAAAGGATGATGTGGGTTCCTAAAGTTCACCCAAACCCTTATTTTGAAGATGTTTATAAGCTTTCTAGAGCTTAGAGTTTTCACTTATCAAACCCATATGGATATTTTGGGGATTTTACCCCCAAATCTCGACCAATTTAATCAAGAAATAATAGAACCCATTATCAACAAACTAAAACATACACAAATAAATCAAATCCCATATGTATTTACACCCTAATCTAGCATAATCCCAAGAGGTTGATCTAGCACATCATAAGGATAATGAAAACAAATATTCCAAGATGTTCATCAAAGTTATTCATAAATAAATAAAGACAAGACAAACCATACTTTAGACTCAAATGAAACCTTAATAGACAAAGCCAAATCTACACTTTAAAGATTCTCTAATTTAAAGCTATCTCAAGATAGTGTAAATTTAAGCTCCAAGCTCAAAAAAATTAAAAAACCCTAAACTAAGGATGAGAGGTAGGGTTGTGGAATGATTTCTCTATAATTAAGGGGTTTTGAGCCTTAAATGGGATTTGGGTTTGACTGTTCAGAATGATGTTTCTTCACTTTGGCCATTTTTTGCCCTCACACGATTGCAGAAGATTGGTTAACTAGCTTGACTCGATGCAATCTCGGGCTAAATCCCATATCATGACAACTGAGAGGTAGATCCTGATCTTGCATCATCTTGTCCAGCTCTTGCACTTCAACTCCCTTTTTGATCTTTTTCATCTCAGGTTTGTTTCTTTTCTTCTCAGTACTTGTACACCTGCAAAATATAGGAATTAGTACATTTAACCCCAAATATATCTCACTTTAACATTCAAATAATAGTAGTTTACACCAATATTTAGTGCAAATATTTGGTAAATTCACCCGTCATCAACACCCCCAACTTAAATCCTTGTTTATCCTCAAACAACACTACCTCTACCAATGAGACAATGCATATTTATGACCAATTATATGAACCAATGATCATAATGACTGCAAGCTTAGTTACTACCATAAGTAGCTCTTCAAATATGGGAAAAGCTATTCTCCCGATGCCCCTCAACATAAACGTAACAATTAAGAATAGAAAGGACTTCAAAGATTAACCAAGAAACAACAACCAATACTCTAGAAGTGACTCATATTTGACCAAAACTAAGTTATACTCTATTTGCCTCAGTCTTGGAAGTTGACAAAATCACCCACCTCAACTTGTTCACATGACTCCTCACAAGAAAGAAAATTCCACACACCAAGCTACCACATATGCAATAAGGAATGTAAGTGCAAAAACTCTCGCCCTCATAAAGGAACTCTCTATGTTAACAAGTGTCATACCATAGGCTTTCCCCTATTCTCAATCGCCACTATAAAGAAAATAAATAGTTGGAGATCTCAAAGTACTTTTTAATCTTGTAACGTAGGTTAGGTTTAGGGTAGGATATCATTTGGGATGATAAGACTACACTCTCCCTTGAACGTCTACAACACAATATTTAATATACCTTTTTGACTATGGGCCACTCCTCTTTGTTTTTTCTCTTTTTATATATGCCTACTTATTGCTTCCACTGATCACCCATTTTCTTTTATTTCTATACCTTGCAATTTTCATGCAATTCTTTCCTTTGTTGAATCCTTGCTTTTCTAGTCATTTGTTTTTAATGCTTAGGAACTTAGGCATTTCATGAACAACTGTGTAGCCCCATATTTATTTCCATCAATCTTCTCACCCCCAATGTAACGCCCTAATTTTTTGAACTAGAACGCTACACGGTGCTCATGACCTTGAGGGATAACAAGCTAACAAATGACTGATATTTGTACCTGTACACTGCATAATATATGAATATAAATGTGGAAACATAAATTGAAAGGGCATAAGGTTCAATACTGAACATAATCTGAATAATAAAAATGTCTGAATAAAATGGTATCATAATATCAAAACAAAACCAAAATACTTAAGTCTGAATCTAGTTTGTAATCTAGTTTGAAAGCCTCTAACTATCTGAAGTAGGGAATGGGAGGAACATGTCTCCAAATAACTCCCAACTAAGAAAGCCAAACTGAAATACAAAAGTAATAAAGTAGTAATCATGTCCTCGGAGAATGAGGACTCACTGCTAACTCTGACTGTTGAAATCTACAATGCTACTATTACTCTGGAACTTATGCCTCTGAACTTATGGTGTAACATAAGACAAAGAACCATAGCACAAATGCATCAATACATCTGAATGTACTGAGTATATGAGTGAGGTAGGCTAAATGCAAATGGGTTTATATGCATGAACAGTACGGACTAATATGAATGTGAGAATACATATATGCGTAAGTAACTGAAACTGAGCAACTGTATCTGATAGTCTAAATCTTCTAATAATGATTAAGAGTAACTAAGCTTTAGATCAGGCCTAACTAACGGGTGATCTGAGTTCCTTACTGAGATTGATGATTCTATCTAACAGTCCTGATTTCTGAGTTCTACTCTGAAGACGGATACTAAAACTATAACTGTGGGAGTGCTCACTTAATCGACATGCCCCAAACCTGAACTGGTGGTGTCTAACCTGTAACCCCAGATAGAAGGGTATCAATATCATGCCATGGGTAAATACCTCTCTGGTTAAGCCTATCTAAAGGGTGACCCTCATAGGAAGTCAAGCCTAAGGCAGTATAATAGTCAAGCCTCTCTGACGGGTGACTCCTATATCCTACGATGGCTACGCAGTTCTAGAGTTTAGGGATTGCTCTTAATGACTCTGCATATCTGATGGGGAGTCACCATCCCTGTACTCACTCGGTGCTAGATCCTACTCCCAACTGAAAGACTTTGAACTAATTCTTAGAACTTGTACTTGATCTAAACTGAAACTGTTACTGAGTTTCTTACTTGACTGAGTTGACTGAGTTCACTTGGTTTTGTTATCTGACAGAATACTGTTGAATCTATTATTTGACTGAATGATACTAAGTTCTGAATTGATTTCTTGAATGATACTAAGATCTGAGTTGAGTACTGAGCTTAAGTTGGGATGATAACGATACTTAGATTACTGAGATTTCTTAAGTTCTATAACTATCTGAGAGTTTTGAATTCTGTAACTGACTAAATTTTACTGATCATAGAACGACTGAGGTTATCTTGAGACTGACTCGGCTCTAGGCACACAATTATATTTTTCGAGTACAAGTACCCCCAGGACTCGATGGAAGGAAACTGACACACATGATACTTCTTGATCATAGGAATAACATCCACAATTCATAATACCATAAGTAGGGGATTTCATACTACACATAGTTCTCAACACCTTATATATGAAAGGGAATAAATATGGGTATACTTGCATACCTCAATATCATGGACAATCCATATCACAACAACAACTCATCACAATAACACATATCAATAACATGGAATTCATGTGGAAACATAAGGAATAGAACATGGACTTGTCATTTAAGAACTATTAAGTCATAAAAAACATGGATTCTATCATTCTTAGCATTTTATCAAACACCTTACATGCACAACTTTTGGCATAGGTGTACTTATCAATTTGATAATCTTAATCTATCCAAAATTCATGGGTTTTAACTAACCTACTCACATGCTTCATGAAAAACACATCAAGATACAACCTTGAATCAAAACAACAATCATCAACAAGAATATAGTCATAAAACAACAAGAAAATCACAATTAATAATTTAAAACATGATTCTTGAGCTCCATAGATGAAAGGGATCCATGGATAAACACTACGTATACCTTAGAAAAGAAACTTTGATGAGTTGCTGGAGAGTTCTTGGATTGGAAAACTTAATTTTTAATTATCTTGGAAAAAGGGCTTGAATCTTGCTTTTGGGAGATGATTTTAATAAAAACCCTAATCTTGTGGTTGAAAGTGTAAGAGAGGGTTTTTGAGATGTTTAACTAAAGAAAAATAGGAGAAATTTATGTCCCCTTAGGGTTTTAAGTCATGGGAGGTGAAGAAAAAAACCAAAATACCCATACTAAATCGCTTCCCAATTGCTGAAAATCTAAGGCTGATGACATTTGTGATAGGCCATCAGACTTGTGATAAGTCATCACAAATGTCGTCACGGGGGCACCTCTATGATCTTAATTCATGCTCAAGAAAGCTTTCAACTTTTCCTTGAGTTAGGGAACCTCTATGATCTTAATTCATGCTCAAATAGATTTCCACACTACATAATTGATTAACACACTAAATTTACATAGGATTTGAGGGTTTGATGTTGGGCGTATTTATAAGTCTAAGCACCATAATTTACCCATATTTTAGCTAAGTTTTGAGGATAAAATATATAATTCCTGCACTTTTAGTCCATTTTCAATTAAGTGAGCTGACCTATGTGATTAGCATGTTTTTCAGGTACTAATGATGAAGATTTCAGCACTTTGTGGATCTATGGGCAGCAAAGGAAAACTTCACATAAGAGGGAAGGCAACTTTTGGACTGAATGTGATGCATGGAGAATTTTTCTCGAGCAAAATCAGTATTTTTAAATACTTAGGGATGCAGCAGTAACTTATTAGACTAGGATGTTATTAAAAACCTTATTGCTGAATTTTTCAGCATAATTCATTCATTATTCAATTTTTAGATTCTGTAATATTTTGGAACAGAGAAAAACGGCTTAGGCTTGAGCAACGGAAAGAGAAAACACGTTCTTCTCTAGTATCGCTAGTCATCACCATAGCCGAGATTTTTCTAAGTTGTGGTATGATGATTATGTCTATTTTAATTTCTGTTGTATTCATGCATAGCTAAACTTATCTGTTAGGGTAATGAAAACCTTGTAATATACTCTTTGTTGCTATGAGTTTGTGAATTTAAGATGTGTCATGCTACTTATATCATTACTCTCTTCATTTTGATTGAATTCTCATGGTTGCAAACATAGGGAATGTGCCAGTATAGCATTAACTTATTCGATAGAAAAGTTACATGTTTGGAAAAGAGAGTGTGACAAGAAAATAGGGTTTTCAACCTCTATTTACACGTTAATGCCTTAGCAGGATTAACATTATTGGAGAATTCATACCATTTGTTATACACCTTAGGTTCGAGAGAGCTAAGGTGAAATAATCCTTGATGGTTGAAAAATACTTGGATTTAGAATTAGAATACGACTCTCTATAAGTGCATGCATGTCTAAATTCCGCATTACTCATAGTTAATAGAAAAGTAGAAACTACAAGGTGGAAATAACCCTAACTTATCATTCTCTGTGATTAAATCTTACTACACATATTATTCCATCATTACTTTAATAATATTACCTTGCGCCTAAACCAAACTCCCCCTTTTCCTTGGAATTTTTGACCAAAAGTCTACTAATAATTGAAATACTTAGTGACCAGAGTATTCCCTGTGGGATTCGACACCCAACCTAGTTGGGTTCTATATTTGACAGCGACTGCTTATACTTTCTCACGAGAGTTGTACTTTGGGCGTATCAAATTTTGGCGCCGTTGCCGGGGAATACGGTTGTCAACTAAGTTTGTGATAGTTAATAGACCCTTTGGTCAAAGATTCTATAATTTTACTTTTTGTTTGTTGTTTTTGTTTTGTTCTGGTTTAGTGGAGTGCATGCCAAATACACGAAGTTCTCGTCAACCATTATTACCTATAAATCCTGAACCACATCTTATTGGCAGAATGGATGCGCAACAAAACCTTGAACGGATGGCGACTCAACAGGAGCAGGCTAGATTAGCTGCATTGGCAGCTGCTCAAGTGCATCAACAGAATATTGATAACCCAGGTCAGGCAAAAAATCCTGATGATGAGGACCTGGGTGATGATGAATTACTGAATCCTAGGCGCACTAATGAAGTGACGGCACCTATGCATAGGAGAGATCATCAAGCTAAAATGAGACCTGAACACCGAGCTGTGCAGGTTCCTTTCGATGATGATGATGATGATTTGGATGGAGCTGGTGCCACAGGGTCTATTATTCCTCCACCCTTGGCACCCGGAGCCAAGTTCAATATCACTAGCACCATGATTTAGCTGTTGCAACTCAAAGGGTTATTTGGTGGACTTGCAGGCGACGATCTGAATATGCATCTGATTAATTTTATATCAACATGCAAGTAGTTTAACAATCCAGGAGTTAGACAGAATACAATCCGGCTGCGCTTATTTCCATTTTCTCTATCTGGAGAGGCAACTCTATGGCTAAACAGGCTAACTCCTGATTCTATTACTAATTGGAGGCAACTGAAAGACGATTTCCTAGAAAGATTCTTTCCGCCATCCAAGAGAGACCAATTAAGAGATGAGATAAGTAATTTTTGATAGCTTCCAATGGAAGCTCTCCACGAAACATGGGAGAGGTTCAAAAAGAAGCTTATGCGGTGCCCAAATCATCAGATAACCAATATCCACTTGATGGAAATATTATATAGGTCTTTGAACTCAGTGACTAAGCCAGTGGTTGATAATGCTGCGGGTGGGTCATTCATGGACCTTACTTTTATTGAGACAAGTGATATGCTAGATCGTATGACAAAGCAGATTAGAGCTTCTCATATCAGGGATTCTGAGGTAGCAAGCGCTACTGGATCTATTGGCATAACGGCAGAACAGAGACGAAGAGAAGAGGAACATGACCAGGATATGGCGAACATGAAAACACAGATGGATCATCTTACCAAGCATTTATTATTAGGGAAGACAGAAAAGGTCAAGGCCGTTGTATCACTGGAAAGAGATTACTTCGATTCTGAGGAGAAAGCAAATTACTTGAATAATCATGGGGGGTTTCCGAGGCAATGCCCAAGGAAACCAAGGTTGGAACTATTATGATAAATCCGGATACAAGAACCGAGACCAAGGGAGTTGGAAGAATAAGACTGACAGGAATGGTTTGTATGTTTCTCCTGGAAATCGTTAGGCTGCGGCATCTGGCTCTGGGAAGATGTCCATGGAAGATATGATGGCTAAGCTGTTGAAAGGAGTGGAGGCAATCAACACGGGAGTAACTGAGGTAAAAAATGATTTGTCCTCAATAAATTAATTGGTTGACTCGCATTCCACTGCAATAAACAGCTGGAACAACAAATGATTCAACTATCAGTGGCACTCAATCAATGAAAAGCTAGTACTTTACCTAGTGACACTGTGCAAAATCTAAAGAATGATGGATCATGTTTGGCTGTTACTACCAGGAGTGGTAAGGTGTTGGCAAATTTATCCAAAGGCAAGCCGGTGGTTGAAAATATAGAAGAGAATGTTATTGAAGCAGATTGTGATAATTCTGTAGAAACTTAAAATCAGAATGAGAACGTTCATGATGTTACACCTAGATGTCTGCAGTCTGAAAAGATCAATAATGGGAAGCAAAATAAAAAGGAAGTGGTGGAGAAAACTCTTCCAAATCCACCACCACCTTTTTCTCAGAGACTGAAGAAGAAGGCAGATGACACCAGGTTCAGTAAATTCATGACCATGTTGAAGCAGTTAACTACTAATGTGCCTTTGGTGGAGGCACTGGATCAGATGCCGGGGTACGCCAAATTCATGAAGGACCTTTTGACAAAGAAGCGGGCATCAAGCTATGAACCGGCAGATAATGTTCATCATTGCAGTACAATTGCCATGAGGTCTTTAGTACAGAAGAAGGCAAATCCTGGTGCTTTCACTATTCCTTGCACGGTTGGATCTGTGGATTTTGCTAAGGCGTTGTGCGATTTGGGGGCTAGCATCAATTTGATGCCGCTAGCCATTTATAAATAGTTGGGGTTGCGCGATCCTACACCAACCAACATGCGACTCGTAATGGCAGATAGGTCGGTAAAATGACCTGTTGGTATCTTATGTAATGTACTAGTGAAGGTTTCTACCTTCATTTTTCTTGCAGACTTTGTTATTATGGATAGCGAGATGGATTCTAACGTTCCCATAATCTTGGGTCGTCCTTTCCTTGCAACAGGAAGTGTGCTTATTGATTTACGAGTAAATGAGCTTTTATTTCAGATGAATGACAAAGTTGTTCGTTTTGATATCTGCAAATCAATGAAGTATCCTAAAGATATGAATGTGTTCTCTGTAGCTGATGTGTATTATGAAGATGAGAAAGAATTATTTATAGAGGAGCAGCTTACTGTTGAGCCATTGGCTGCTGTGCTTTTGAACTTTGAGTGTGAGAATGTTGAAGAGTATGAAGAAACTATCTGTACTCTAACAGGAATGGGGTCATATTCTCATGCCCCTAAGAAGCTGGACCTTTATCTTAAGAATCGACCTTCACCACCTGCGAAGCCATCCATTGAAGAGCCACCAGTGCTAGAACTGAAAGAGCTACCCAGTCATCTAAAGTATGCATTTTTGGGAAGTGGTGATACACTTCCACTTATTGTTGCTTCTGATTTAGGTGAACAACAAGTAGAGGCTCTCATCTCTGTTCTGAAGAGATATAAGAGAGCTATTGGGTGGACTATTGTTGATATAATTTGTATCCCTCCTGGGATATGTATGCACAAGATTCAGCTCGAGGAATATTGCATGCCCACTATTGAGTATCAACGTCGCTTGAATCCACCTATGAAGGAGGTGGTGAAGAAAGAAATTATTAAGTGGTTAGATACAGGGGTGGTGTATCTAATCACAGACAGTAAATGGGTGAGTCCAGTACAATGTGTTCCCAAGAAAGGGGGAATGACAGTAATTGCAAACAAAAAGAATGAGCTAATTCCACTCAGACCTGTCACAGGGTGGAGAGTGTGCATGGACTACTGGAAATTGAATTCATGGACGCTAAAGGATCACTTCCCAATGCCATTCGTGGATCAAATGCTTGATCGATTGGCAGGGAATGGATGGTTTTGCTTCTTAGATGGTTATTCCGGATATAATCAGATTTGCATTGCTCCTGAAGATCAGGAGAAAACCACTTTTACATGCCTGTATGGTACTTTTGCATTCAAACGAATGCCCTTTGGGATATGTAACCCACCTACCACTTTTCAGTGGTGTATGATGTCCATCTTCTATTATATGGTTGAAGAAACCTTGGAGGTGTTTATAGATGACTTTTCATTTGTAGGTGAGTCCTTTGAATCGTGCTTGGCAAATTTGAGTATAGCTTTGCAGAGATGCGTTGAATTCAACCTGGTGTTAAATTTGGAGAAGTGTCACTTTATGGTTAAGTAAGGCATTGTTCTAGGGCATAAAGTCTTTAAAAAGGGAATTGAGGTTGATCGATCCAAGATTGAAGTTATCGAGAAGCTACCACCTCCAATTTCTGTAAAGGGGGTTCGTAGTTTTCTCGGTCATGCAGGTTTTTATCGAAGGTTTATTAAAGACTTCTCCAAGATTTCTAGCCCATTATGCAAACTTTTGGAGAAGGAGGCAAAATTTGACTTTGGTGAAGATTGCTTGAAGGCATTTGAATGCCTCAAAGGAAAGCTAGTTGAAGCTCCTATTATTGTAGCACCCGATTGGTCTCTACCATTTGAAGTTATGTGTGATGCAAGTGGGGTAGACTTGGGTGTTGTACTTGGTCAGAAAAGAGAAAGGCTATTTCATCCAATCTACTATGCAAGCAAGGCCTTGAACGGAGCACAGAAGAACTATACCGTCACTAAACAAGAGCTTCTAGCAGTTGTTTATGCTTTTGAAAAGTTCCATGCTTACTTGTTGGGAAACAAAGTAGTGGTTCATACAGATCATGCGGCTCTGAGATATCTAATGGCAAAGAAGGATGCTAAGCCAAGGTTGATTAGGTGGGTGTTACTGCTTCAAGAATTTGATTCTGAGGTAAAGGATAGAAAAGGTTGCGAAAACCAAGTAGCTGATCATCTATCTAGACTTGAGAGTGAGCACTTAGTGCAACCCGACCTTGATATTGATAATGCATTTCTCAACGAAGAGATCCTAGACACTATGGTGGAAGACTTACCGTGGTATGCAGACTTTGCGAACTACGTGGTAAGTAAAGTGATTCTTGAGCATCTCTCCTTCCATCAAAAGTAAAAGTTCATGCATGATGTGAAACACTACTTCTGGGATGAGCCGTATCTTTTTCGATGATGTGCTGATGGTATTATTAGGCGATGCATCTCAGATGTGGAGGTGCCTAGCATACTGGAAGCAAGTCATGCTTCCCAAGTTGGGGGTCACCATGCAGGTGATCAGACGGCCAGGAAGGTACTGCAAATTGGCTATTATTGGCCTTCATTATTCAAGGATGCCTATGATTTTGTAAAAAGGTGTGATCAGTGTCGTAGGCAAGGCGCTATCTCAAAGCACCATGAGAAGCCAATGTCTAAAATGCTTGAGGTAGAGTTATTTGATGTCTGGGGTATTGATTTCATGGGCCCATTTGTGAGTTCATTTGGGATGAAATATATCCTAGTTGTTGTGGACTATGTATCCAAATGGGTCGAAGTAGTCACGCTAGCTGATAATGAAGGTAAGAGGGTTGTAGTATTCTTAAAGAGAAATATCTTCTCTCATTTTGGGGTACCTCGTACCATCATAAGCGATGGAGGATCACATTTTTGCAACAAGCTGTTCAGAGCCGTATTGGTGAAATATGGGGTTAAGCAATACAAGGTAGCTACACCTTACCACCCATAAACTAGAGGGCAGGTAGAGGTTTCTAATTGGGAGATCAAGCTGATCCTTTCTAAGACTGTGAATGCCAGTAGGATAGATTGGTCCAGAAAGCTGGACGATGCCTTATGGGCATATAGGACTGCGTTTAAGACACCAATTGGCATGTCACCATACCAACTAGTTTATGGGAAGGCTTGTCACTTGCCAATTGAGCTAGAACATAAAGCACTATAGGCACTGAAGCAGCTTAACCTAAATTGGGATAATGCTATTAATCTGAGATTGGAAAAGCTGAATGAGATGGATGAATTCCACCTACATGCGTATGAAAGAGCAGATCTCTACAAGGAAAGGATGAAAAAGTACCATGATCGGAGGATTATCCAATGAAACTTTCAGAAGGGTGATTTGGTACTCCTTTTCAACTCTAGACTGAATCTATTTCCAGGTAAGTTGAAGTCTAAATGGTCTGGTCCATTTAGAATTAGCCAAGTCTACTCATTTGGAATAGTGGAATTAGAAAACAATGATGGTGGTGTCTTTAAGGTGAATGGCCAATGAGTGAAGCCATATATCGGTCCACCCGACTCGATAAAATGTATAGCCACCATATATCTTGATGAAGTCTGAGTACTCGAGATAGTCATGTCGTGTCGCGACAATAAATCAAGCGCTACATGGGAGGCAACCCATCATTAGGAGTTTGTTTCACTAGGATTTTGTTTTTGATAAATAAAAGTTCAAAAAGAAGAGGCGAGCCATGACCAAAACTAAGGTGCTTGGTGGGAGGCAACCCATCCTTCTAATAATTTTTGTTGCTTTTGATTAAGTGTAGGTGCAAGACGCATAAAGGGGGAGATTAGTCCCAAATTTTGATTTGAAAGTGAGCCATGCTAAAGGTGGTGAGTTAGGAATGATGGATCAAAGGCTATCGTCTAGGCATTGCTTATGCCAATGTAGGCAATGCTATAGGCGGCGCCTTGTCCATTGCCTATGCTCACTGCCTCACATAGGCAATGGACAAGGCATTACCTATGCCAATGTAGGCAATGCTATAGGCGCCGCCTATGCCAATGTAGGCAATGCTATAGGCGCCGCCTATGCCATTGCCTATGCTCACTGCCTCACATAGGCAATGGACAAGGCGCCGAATATGCTAATGTAGGCAATAGGCAAGGCGCCGCCTATGCCAATGTAGGCAAAGCAAAAGGCGCCACCTATGCTAGCATAGGCAAAGCAAAAGGCGCCGCCTACTTATGCTTTTTTGCCTCCTAACCCATTTGTAAATGGACCAAAACCGACCCATGGCTTATCCTTTAAATAGATCCTCAACCTTAGAACACAATACCATTGTTTGTTCAACCTAGGCGCCGCCCAAGCTCTTCCACTTTCTCCAAGTTTTTCTTTTTTCTCATTTAATCCTGCAAGCTCATCTTCCCGAACCATCACCAAGTAAATTCTTCATTTATATTCTGTAGTTGTCACAATGCTATGCTTATAATGGTTTATTAGATTTTGACGTGGTACTTGGTGATAAGAATATGGATGGTTTGTTATGATGCATATCATTGAGTGAAAGGATTCTTGTGGGTATTCTTGACTTTACTCCGACTTGTATTAATTGGTATTCACTGTCATATTTTTTTATGGAGTCGAATTTGTGAAGTAATGCATAATCTTGAACGTTGTAAGCTTGAATGTTTGAATGATTCGTTCATCGAGGTACTGATTATGATTGACCACAAGCATAAGATGGTGTGATTATTTCTATGCAATAACCTGATAAGATCTCTATGTGGTAGTCTTGTTCAAAGAGTGCATTAATCCATTGAAATAAAGTTGGAAAGGATAGTCAAGATTACATGAAACTATGACTGCACTAAACATGTCATTGGAACATACCGCCTAAATGTATGTCGATGAAGTCTGAGTAATCAACATCACTCACTTAATTAGTCTGTGCCAACAAATTAAGTGTGGGGTGGTGCCATCACTGTTTGTTGTTCGATCATAGTAAATCTTCCGAGATGAAACTAACATGACTCTATTATGATCTCAGGTAGAATGGCCCCAAAAGGACGACAAGGAAAAGAAAAAGTGTCCACCTCACAGAAAGGTCAGAAAAGGTCAAACAAAGACCAAGCTGAGTCCTCCTCTCTGCAAGTGCCTCGACGCACTTTTGGGATCAAGTGGGTTCTAGAGGAGAAAGGGAAGGAGTGGTATAGGAACAACAAAGTAAAAAAATATGTTTACGTGGATTTGATGCAGAAGGAGAGTATAGAAAAGAGAGATCCCCACATTTTGGCTAAAATCATGGCACTAAATCTTGTCTTCATTTTCTGAGACATGGGGGAATGCAATCTTTATTTGACGCGATAATTTTATTCCAATTGGTCCCCAAAGACTACCGGAAGTGAAGTAAAGATTCGGGGCCAAATCTTGCAATTGAACGCGGAGTTCTTCAACTCTTTTCTGGGTACTCCATCTGTGGATCCAGCACCACTAAAGGAGCTTTATCACAGACCTCCCTACAAGGCCATCAGACATACACTGTGTGGATCAAGGTCCATGACCCGGTGGATTCGTCACAAGGATAATGGTCGTCACAACACTTACCCATATGCTTCTTTGAACAGAGAGGCTCGCATATTGTTAAGGACAGTCAACTCTTGCTTGATTCCAGGGACACAATACACCAAGATCACACGTGATCGAGTCTGCTTGGTGTATGCTCTGATGACGAATATTCCCATCAACATTGCTGCGGTTATACGATCATCAATGCGCAAGGCAAGGCTACACAAAAGGTCCCATTTCAGCTTCGGCAATTTATTGACTGCGATCTTGAGGAAAGAGAACATTGAAGAGGAACCCGCTGACCATAAGCTGCCACACAACCCGAAAAAGGTTGATCTCATGAAAATTAAAGAGCCCAAAACTGGTCAAGGCATCAACCTTACCACGGCTGAGAGACATGCTTGAGATGAAAGTTTTTTTCGCCATCTGTATGGCATGACTAGGTTTACCATGATGAATGGGGGTCGTGTTCCGACTGATGCAGAGCTTCGACGGTTGGACTATGACTACCTGCTTAATGAGCATGCACGAGCCATGTGTGGAGTAGGGGTACATTTTGAGGAACCTCTCGATGATGACGTGTCGACTGACGTTGATCACTGACTACCAGACTCAGATATGGAGGACCACTCTGATGATGACAACTCTGATGATGATTCCGACGCAGGGGGTATGACCCCGGATATAAAAGAGGAGTCTGACTAATTAGGTTTTGCTTATTTATTTACACTGAGGGCAGTGTGTTCCATCAAAGTGTGGGGTGCAGGTATATGTCTACTGTAATGTACTGCTTGCCTACATTTATTCTTGTTTGTTTGAATTAGTCGTAGTTAGTTAGTCGTAATTAGTTAGTTAGATTTTAGATTTTGCATGAAATTGTTCTGCTAGACGGCATGGTAGTATAACAAGAGTTTGTGCTAAATCATTACTATTGAGACATTTAGGCTCTAAGTTGTAACTCACTGTGTGATAATTGTGTGGTTTAATTCATTCATCTGTTGGGTCTATAATCTATAATGCTCCCAATCAAGTTGACCATATGCCTTGTATGTGTGAAGTTATTGTATATTCTTTGTTGTGACTGATGCTAGAACCTGTTCGGTGTGTGTGTGAAGCGAAATAAAGAGTGTGAGTTTAGGAGATGATTTAGGCATTTCTTTGGCAGCCCTGAATTTATCTATTTTTTTTACCTACCTTTGTACATTGTCCTAGTGAACACCCTTTGAGCCTTTAGCTATTTTCTTTGGCAGCCTCAGATGTAGCCTAATCTATTTTTTTAAGACCATAATTTGATCCAAAAGCTCCTAAGCGCTTTAAATTGTAGATTTAAGTTAAGTAAAGATTGTGGCAAAATAAGAAAAAAATGGTAAAAGTAATGCCACAGAGTGTATTGGTACTTGAAAATTTGGTGACAAGGAGTGGCTATCATAGGGATGCTTATATAAAAAAAAAAGAAAAGAAAAAGAAAAAAAAAAGAAAAAAAAAGAAAAAAAAAGAGTTGTTTATTCTCATCATTGTGTTTCTGATTGAATAACAAATTGGGTGAAAGGGGGCTGGTAGATGAAAGGAAGGTAGAGTGGTTGTTAAAAGTTAGTGTAAATGGCATAATGTAGTGTATTAAAGCGCTTAGGGAACATAGTCACTATTTCTGGACAAAATAGTCCTGCCTGTCCCTTAGCCTACATTACAACCTGTAAAGACCTATTTGATCCTAAACTTAGCATTCTGATATTAGTAGAGCATTACACTAAGGGCAAGCATATGGTCATCAGTTGTAATATAAGAATTCTTTGTGAGAGTGAGAGCAAGCAAAGTCTTATACCCATGTTTTGGAAAAGGCAAAACTATGAGTGATTATGGGTGACATCTTGTGTGAGCGCACATGGTTGATGATTGTTGGGCAGTTTTATATGAATTTTTTGTTTGACTTGTGAATATGAATTAACCAACTTAATGAGTCTATGTTGGAGGGTGAGTTGTTTCTAGTAATGATCAAGAAATCTACTCTTTGTTAATAATTGTCGTGCATGTCTTGTTGAAAATTTTGTGTTGCTCATGTGAAGTTTAGTAAGGTACTACATGGATTTACTATTTTGTTCGAGGACAAACAAAGCTTTAAGTGTGGAGTGGTGATGTTGGGCGTATTTATACGTCTAAGCACCATAATTTACCCATATTTTAGCTAAGTTTTGAGGATAAAATATATAATTCCTGCACTTTTAGTCCATTTTCAATTAAGTGAGCTGACCTATGTGATTAGCATGTTTTTCAGGTACTAATGATGAAGATTTCAGCACTTTGTGGACCTGTGGGCAGCAAAGGAAAACTTCACATAAGAGGGAAGGCAGCTTTTGGACTGAATGTGATGCATGGAGAATTTTTCCCGGGCAAAATCAGTATTTTTAAATACTGAGGGATGCAGCAGTAACTTATTAGACAAGGATGTTATTAAAAACCTTATTGCTGAATTTTTCAGCACAATTCATTCATTATTCAATTTTCAGATTCTGTAATATTTTGGAACAGAGAAAAACGGCTTAGGCTTGAGCAACGGAAAGAGAAAACACGTTCTTCTCTAGTATCGCTAGTCATCACCATAGCCGAGATTTTTCTAAGTTGTGGTATGATGATTATGTCTGTTTTAATTTTCGTTGTATTCATGTGTAGCTAAACTTATCTGTTAGGGTTATGGAAACCTTGTAACATACTCTTTGTTGCTATGAGTTTGTGAATTTAAGATGTGTCATGCTACTTATATCATTACTCTCTTCGTTTTGATTGAATTCTCATGGTTGCAAACATAGGGAATATGCCAGTATAGCATTAACTTGTTCGATAGAAAAGTTACATGTTTGGAAAAGAGAGTGTGACAAGAAAATAGGGTTTTCAACCTCTATTTACACGTTAATGCCTTAGCAGGATTAACATTATTGGAGAATTCGTACCATTTGTTATACACTTTAGGTTCGAGAGAGCTAAGGTGAAATAATCCTTGATGGTTGAAAAACACTTGGATTTAGAATTAAAATACGACTCTCTATAAGTGCATGCATGTCTATATTCCACATTACTTATAGTTAATAGAAAAATAGAAACTACAAGGTGGACATAACCCTAACTTATCATTCTCTGTGATTAAATCTTACTACACATATTATTCCATCGTTACTTTGATAATATTACCTTCCGCCTAAACCAAACCCCCCTTTTCCTTGGAATTTTTGACCAACAGTCTACTAATAATTGCAATACTTAGTGACCAGAGTATTCCCTGTGGGATTCGACACCCAACCTAGTTGGGTTCTGTATTTGACAGTGACCGCTTACATTTTCTCACGAGAGTTGTAATTTGGGCGTATCAGGCTTTTAGAACATCTACGCATATGAATAATTAATTTTTATTCTAGTCCAAAATATGGGGTGTTACATTATCTCCCCCTTGGAATCATTTGTCCTCAAATGTCGATTGATAAGTTACGAGTACTGATCAACTGAACTTACTTAAGGGATGTGAATATCTAAAACATGACTATATGACAGAAATTATTGACACACTGAATTTTCCACTAGAGTATGTGTGCATAACTGATGCATAGAATAAACCGATGAGACTATTGATAAGCTGAATCCTCATGACGGACATGCATATATTATGCATGGATACTTGACTGAGTTGTTCTCATAAACGTATGACTGAATACACTGATAAGCTGAGCTTCTACTACTGAGCATGCATATCTAATGCATGAATATCTCACTCATAATAGCACGACTAAAATTACTGATAAGCTGAGCTTTTTCTATCGAACATGCATATCTAATGCATGAGCATTTGACTGAACTAACTCTTAAATGCTTGAATGAATATGCACTGATATCTGATACTATCTTTGTGAGAAACATTTGGACATGCAATTGAATTGGTTTAAAGACATGAAAGAATGGAGAAATTATGGGGTATCTCTCCCTAGGGACTCTATGTCCCTTTAAGAAGGCTTACTTTACTGATACATTGGGGCGATGCACAGGGCATCTACAAATTGGATCATAACTAAACATTGGAGAGCTGAAACTAATGTATGATGCATGAATTGAGTTATACTCGCAACTACGAAGGTCCTCTATCTTGGAATAGTTACCTTACAGAGATTTTTGATAGTATGACTAGATGAAAAGATGTGAAAACAAACTACATGGATCTAATTGTCTGACTAATAAACTGAACTGTTGGCTTTACTGACTAACTCATGCTGAAAACTTAAGCTTAACTGAAGCACTTCTTCTGCATTCTTTCAACTAAAACTTCTAACTTAGCCTCAAGTCATCATCATAAGTCTTGGAACACTTCACTAAACTCTAAACTGAACTAAAATTAATCTACTGTAGGATCTACGATACAATAATGTACCTAACTGATAACTTATCGTGTAAGACTGCACCAAAAAGTATAAATCTCACTGCTAATACTATCCCTTGGGGTACAACTCTTAACTTTCTTTAGTCTCCGCAATCATCAACCTTAAATTCTTGCATGCACTGTTCAAGCCTACTGAAATCTCTAGAACATGTCTAGCCACTTATACATAAACATAACACCCGCTACTATTATGGGCTGCTAATATCACATCTTTTAACTTATATCCACACCTTCATACTTAGTGTAAAATCCACAAACTTAAATTCTTCAAAGATTCAAGCTTAGTCTTTAAAGCATAATGTGAATATCCATAATTCTTTAATAAATATGCTAATCTTATCCTAGCCTTCAAATGTTACCTCTCTTAAACTTATATTTTCTCCACACCATGAGAATTACCACTATGCCTCAATCAACAACACATATAATTCTGGATCACTAAAATTAAACTATTGTATACATTGTTTCAAGCCTACTGATTCACCTTTTATACAACTAAACCCCATGAAACATACTCTGCCTAACTTTAGATAACACTATCCCAAACTATTTGCGGGGATGGTCTGAGAAAGCTCTATCTATAGGACTCTGGACCTCACTACTTCTACTACCATTAGAGTAAGGTAAATATGACATGAATGGAACATAATGAGAATCCACAAAAATTTCTTAGAGAACCTTTCTATAGCACGATCTGAGACATGAAAGAAGGGAAATTGTTCCTAAAACATCTTATAGCCTCCTGCACATAAATGTGGTATGCAACACACCCATGTACAAGACTATACTAGATGCGGATTTCAGACTTCCTAGGACACTATTGAACTTTAGGCTCTGATACCAAGATTGTAATGCCCCAATTATCTGAACCAAAATTCTACAAGGTACTCATGACCCTGAGGAACCACAAGTTAACCCATGACTAATATCTGTACCTGTACACTGCATAATATATGAATATAAATATAGAAATATGAAATGAAAGGACATAAGGTTCAATACTAAACATAATCTGAATAATAAAAATGTCTGAATAAAGTTGTATCACAATACCAAAAAAAAAACTGAAATACTAAAGTCTGAATCTAGTCTGTAATCTAGTCTGAAAGCCTCTAACTATCTGAAGTAGGGAGTAGAAGGAAAATATCTCCAAATAACTCCCAACTACTGAAAGACAAACTAAAATACTGAAGTGATAAAGTAGTAATCATGTCCTCGGAGAATGAGGACTCACTGCTAACTCTGACAGCTAAAATCTACAATGCTACTGCTGCTCTAGAACTCATGCCTCTGAACCTATAGTGTAACATATGAGAAAACACCATAGCACAAATACCTTAGTATGTTTGAATATACTGAGTATACGAGTGAGGTAGGCTAAATGCAAAAGGGTTTATATGCATGAATAGTGTGAACTAATATGAACGTGAGAACACATAGATGCATATGTAACTGAAAATGAGCGACTATATCTGACAGTCTAAATCTTTTAATAATAATTAAGAGTGACTAAGCTTGAGTCAGGCCTAACTAATGGGTGATCTCTAGAACTGATATTGAGAATACTCAATAGAATCTGAGACTGATATCAAGCCTATCTGATGGGTGACCTCTATAAGTACTGATACTGAATAACTTTATGTTAGACCAAGCCTATCTAGTGGGTGGTCTATCAATCTGTAGAACTATCTGAGTTCCTTACTGATATTGATGACTGTATCTGACAGTCTTGATTTCTGAGTTCTACTCTGAAGACTGATACTGAAACTGTAAATGTGGGAGAGCTCACTTAACTAACATGCCCCGAATCTGAACTAGTGGGATCCAACTTATAACCCTAGATGGAAGGGTGTCAATACTGTGCCATGGGTAAAGACCTCTCTGATCAAGCCTATCTGACGGGTGACCCTCATGGGAAGTCAAGCCTAAGGTAGTATAATAGTCAAGCCTCTCTAACGGGTGACTCCTACATCCTACACTAGCTATGCAGTTCTGGAGTTCAGGGAGTGTTACTAACGACTCTACCGCTCTGACTGGGAGCCACATTCCCTGCACTCGCTCGGTGCGAGCTCCTACTCCCAACAGAAAGACTCTGAACTAATTCTTAGAACCTGTACTTGATCTGAACTGAAACTGTTACTGAGTTTCTTACTTAACAGAGCTAACTGAGTTCACTTGGTTTCGTTATCTGATGAAATACTACTGAATCTAATACCTGACTAAATAATACTAAGTTTTAAATTGATTTCTTGAATGCTACTGAGATCTGAGCTGAGTAATGAACTGAAGCTGGAATGATAACGACAATTAGATTACTGAGATTTCTTAAGTTCTATAACTATCTGAGACTTTTAGATTCTGTAATGATTGAGTTCTACTGATCATACCACGACTGAGATTATCTTGAGACTGACTCGTCTCTAGGCACACAAGTATATTTTTCGGGTACAAGTACCCTCAGGACTCGATGGAAGGAAACTGACACACATTATACTTCTTGATCATAGAAATAACATCCATAGTTCATAATACCATAAGTAGGGGATTTCATACTACACATGGCTCTCAACACCTTATACATGAAAGGGAATACATATAACATAGGTATACTTGCATACATCAATATCATGGACATTCCATATTACAACAACAATTCATAACAACAACACATATCAATAACATGGAATTTGTGTGGAAACATAAGGAATAGAACATGGACTTCTCATTTAAGCACTATTAAGTCATAAAAAACAAGGATTCTATCATACATGGCATTTTATCAAACATCTTACATGCACAACTTTGGGCATAGGTGTACTTATCAATTTGACAAGCTTAATCCATCCAAAATTCATGGGTTTCAACTAACCTACTGACATGCTTCATGAAAAATACATCAAGATACAACCTTGAATCAAAACAACAATCATCAACATGAATATAGTCACAACACAACAAGGAATTCACAATTTATAATTTAAAAAATGATTCTTGAGCTCCATAGATGAAAGGAACCCATGGATGAACACTACGCATACCTTAGAAAGAAAGCTTTGATGATTTGCTGGAGATTTCTTGGATTGGGAAACTTAATTCTTGATTATCTTGGAAAAAAGGCTTGAAACTTCCTTTTAGGAGATGATTTTAAGAAAAACCCTAATCTTGTGGTTGAAAGTGTAAGAGAGGGCTTTTGATATTTTTAACTAAAGAAAAATAGGACATTTGTGATAGGCCATCACACTTGTGATAAGTCGTCATAAATGTCATCACAGGGGGGCTGGATTGACGGATTTCTGCCTAAGGCTGACGACATTCATGATAAGTCATCACACTTGTGATAAATTATCAGAAATATCATCACTGGGGGCTTAATTCTGCCTAAGGCTGACGACATTTGTGATAAGTCATCATACTTGTGATATGTTATCAGGAATGTTGTCACTCAGTTTTCTAGGCTGACATGCTGGTGTAAAATAGGTTAACTTTTTGTTCCGATATCGAATTTAGGCAAAATTGGTATCATTGGAAAGAAAATTCAAAGATATTTTATTTAACATATATTAGGTCTTATAATTAGATATACACAATGAGTTATGGTCGATTGAAGTTGACCCAATTTTTGGCGCTCACTAAAACTTGAACGATAGGAAAGCTTTCAACTTTTCCTTGAGTTAGGAGACCTCTATGATCTTAATTCATGCTTAAATAGATTCCCACACTACATAATTGATTAACACACTAAATTTGCATAGGATTCGAGGCTTTTAGAACATCTATGCATATGAATAATGGATTTTCATTTTAGTCCGAAATGTGGGGTGTTACACCCAACTTAAACTTTTAGACTCAAGTTTCATTTTCATGCTTTAGTAGGGTATGGTTCAAAAGATGGATAAAAAAAATGGTTCATGGCTTATAATGTGTTTTCAAAAGAAAGGTTCAAAGGCTCAAAATGTGTAACTAGGGCTTACATTTATGCTTGGGTAGACCTTTTTATGCTAAGTAAGCTTTAAATGTCACAAAGATCACCTAAGATCATTTCTCTAACCAAATACAATCAAAATTAGCTTTGAAAGACTAAGGAGGCAAGTTCTAGATGTCATAAGTTATACATAAGATATAGACAAATTAGCTCACTACACAAGGCATGTAAATTTAACAAGAAGGATCAATTTCCCCTCCAATTAGATACAAAAATAGAGTATCTATCAATATTAACAAGTCAAAATTTATGGAGTCACAAAAAGAGAAAGAGTTTTGTTACAAGTTCGCTCATGTCCATGCCCTTAATTTTTTGAAAAAATTTGGACGGAGGGGGTTGTTTTTTTTGCATTTGTACCACGCTCAATTTGATAAATCACGGCTACAACCTAAGCATTACCCTCACATTTTGGCTTAATATGGGCAAACAAGCTATATGGTTACTCAGACTTCGCCAATCGTACGAGTGCAATCCCAAATTTTCAATGCTATAGGTACTCAGACTTCCCTTGCATTTATGACCTTGATGTCACGAGTACTCAAAATTTCCCTGCATCTATGACTCAAAACCCAAATACTATGCTTTCCCTTTAAGAATGTCGTCACATAGTCTATTATAGGGAAAAGCTCACCCACATCATTATTAAAAGAAATAGAAAACCAAAAATAAAAATAAACAACTCACAAAATTTCTATGCTTCATGCATACTAATTTCAAGTATTTCAACCCAATGAATACACACAAGGGTAGGGCCACACTCCTAACTATAAGACTTGTAGTTACATAACTACAAAATTTAAAAGTGCAAGAAGGGTTAGAGGGCACCTTGAAACTACATTGATAACCATGTTAAAATCATAATAGAGAGGCCCAATCGTAGCTTGATTAGTGCCATCTCGATGTCGCAATCACGGCCTATGTCCTGCGATCACGGTACCTGAGGCCATTTGCTCCTCTATTTTGCTCTATTTTTCTGCATGACTTCTATACTTCAAAACTTGATTTCCCTTGTTTTTGGCTTACAACCTGCCTCAAAGCACCTACAAAACATTAGAATTTTGTGATTTATTCAAAATTAAATTATGTAAACATAAAAATGATGGGTTGCCTCCCCTCAAGCTCTAGGTTTAACGTCATGGTACGACACCATTTTAATCCTTATTTGTGTCTCCACTAAGAGGATTTAAAACTTTTGTCCAACTTTTGATCATTCCTTCTTCGATGTTCTTTGGCCAAAAGTAGGGGCATGACACACATGTTCTATCATACCACTTCGAAGACTTAAACCATTTGCCTAATTTTGCATCGAACTTTTATATGGGATCGATAGATAATGGTGAGAGCACTAGAAGGATACTAATTGTACATCGGTCTTTAAGCTTCTTGGCCTTCAACATTGGGGCTTTAACATGCCTATTTAGAAGGTCAAACTCCAAAATATAAGGAAATTCCTCCTTCTCTCCAATATTCATCATGTGCTTGGGTGGATTAACTTTCATCAAATCTACCAAGCATAATGTTGAAAAGTGGATAAAATGAGGCATTTCCATTAATTTTGGAATTACATTCCATTGGTCATCTTCACCCCAAAATGGACTAAAGTCTTCATAAGAAATTTTCTTGTCTTTTTCTTCTAACTCTAGCGCCATTATTTCTTTTTTGGCATCATCTTTCATGTTTGGTTTGGTTGGTTGGTTGGGAAATCATTGAGGGTGTTTGAATATCAAGCTTATTTAGAAGAGTGGGCATGGTTGTGGTGTTTGAATGATACACTTTCATGCCCACTTCTTCTATTTTCAAGATTTCCTCTCTAAATGCCTTGTTGGATTGGAGTATAAGAGTTGTTTCCTCCTTCATAATCGTTGTTAACTCCAAGATACGTTAAAGTATTGCTTCAACACCACTTTTTATCATGCTTTATTCTTTCCTTTCTTCATTATAAGAACTATCAAATCCACAAGAAGAACTATTATTTAGGTTAGCATAATAAGGGAAGGGATCTTGTACATAATCACTCCAACGTCGTAAATCATCCTTAATTAATTTCACCTATTCTAAGATAAGTAGAAGCATTGCCTCAACACCATTATTTCCATTACTTCGTTCTTCCTTTTCTTTATCATAACACCTATCCAAATCCAAAGAAAAACTAGAAATCAGGTAAGTATAATGGGGGAAGGGGGCATTTGGGCAATCACTCTTATGTCCATCTAGACCACCACATAGAGAACAAACATACTCCCTATAAAATTGAGATGGTGCACACTTCTCTCTCTGGGAAGCATATCTACAATCTTTCCAAAAGTGGGGTCCATTACAATATGGACATCGATTATCATGATAGGATTTCCAACCACCGAACTCACATTCATTCCACGATGCCATAGTACCAAATAAAAAAAAGTAAAAGTATAACAAAGGCAAGAAACAAAAGCAATTAATAAGGAAATATTTAAAAGTTTGAACCAAAGCAAGTAACCTAAAATTTTAAACTGACTCAATACGCCAAATTGTTCCCCGACAATGGTGCCTTTTTTAATAACACTCAACTTCCACGTCAATTTAAGTGCAAGACAGTCATTGTCAATATATTTACCCAACTAAGAGTCGAGGTCAAATCCATGAGGAACAATATGAGTGGCGGTTGAGTAAGTTCAAAATAAAAGTTGCTTGATAAGTTCAAACCTGTGGTACAAGATAGTTTGGGGGTTTTCAATATTTGCTAATATGAGAGTAATTCTTGGGTAAGCGACTAATTTGAGACTAAGAATAATTAGATAATCAATTAAAATGGATCTTGGGCCTATGGTTTCCTAGTGGCAAGATATGCATGGAAACATGATGATTCAATGCAAATTATAATCGTTGATGATGCGGTAGGCTAGGTTTAAGGTCTTTGAGGCTAGTTTTTGAACAAAACCTTAAAGATGTCACCCATTGACCCTTTTACGTACCTAATGAGTGTGTCAATTAAAGCCACCCAATACCTCAATTGGGTATCCCTATTTCTAGAATGATACCCATGGTATAGTTAACTTCTCAAACACCCTTATGTCTAAGATAGTGATAGATTAGAAAAATACACACATAATTTTCTACGATTGCTTTGGTTTCCATGTCCCTCTTTCAAGGATGATGTGGGCTCCTAAACTTTACCTAAAACCCTTCTTTTAAAGATGGCTATGAGCTTTTTAGAGCTTGGAGTTTTCACCCATCAAAACCATATGGGTATTTGGGGCTTTCACTCACAAATACCAACCAATTTAATCAAGAAATAATAGAACCCATCATCAACAAACTAAAACATACACAAATAGATCAGCTCCCACACATATTTACACTCTAAGCTAGCATAATCCCAAGAGGTAGATCTAGCATATCATAACATCATAAGGATAATAAAAATAAATATTCCAAGATGTTCATCAAAGTTATTCATGAGAAAATAAAGTAAGGCCAAACCACACTTTAGACTCAAATGAATCTTGAATAGGTACAGCCAAATCTACACTTTAAAGCTCCTCTAATTTAATCTTATCTCAAGTTAGTGTAAATTTATGCTTCAAGCTACAAAATTTATAAAACCCTAAACTAAGAATGAGTGGTAGGGTGTGGAATGATTCCTCTAAAATGAAGGGGTTTTGAGCCTTAAATTGGATTTTGAGTTGGCTGTTTAGAATGATATTTCTACCCTTAGGCCATTTTTTGCCCTCACATAACATAAAAGATTGATCGCGATCGCATTAACCACGATTATGGTTAGTCCATCGTATCAAAGGTTGTTGACTAGATTGACTCGGTGCGAACACTAAATAATACCCACGATCGCAATAACTAAGGGATGGATCCTGATGCTTGATCATCTTATTCAGCTCGTGTACTTCAACTCCCATTTTGATCCTTTTCAGATCAAGTTTGTTTCTTTTCTTCTCAACACTTGTACACCTGCAAAATATGGAAATTAGTACATATAACTCTAAATATGTCTCAGTTTTACATTCAAATCATAGTAGTGTGCATGAATATTTAGTGCAAATGAGTGGTAAATTCACCCCTCGTCACATACCAAAAACCTTCAGGTGTATGTATATATTATAACAGAAGTTGTTGGACTAACTCTTTAGATGTTAAATTTGTAGTATTATCTTAGATTGTTAGGTAAATTTGACCAACTATTGTTAAATAGTGATACCCTAATGCATAGATAAGGTCTGTATGCCTTACAAGATATCATCTTAAGTGAGTACGTCAATAATTAATATAGAAGATATGTATTTGGTTATCGCAAGTAGGCAATGAATCCTTCTATGATTAGTAAGACCGAGTGTGAGTGTTTCAATTATTTAAAAATATATATGTAGATATATACTCAATTGTGATTTATGGTGGGGTTAAAAGATATTACTGTGTAACCAATATTCAAAGTTGAGTAATACCAAGGGATTAGACACAAGTTGAAATTTATCAGAATACCTAGTGTATAGATGACACTACAATATTTTGTAGGTTGTAAGAGACTAGTTGTTATGTTTGAGATATATTAGGATGTTTTATGAATGACTCAGACTGTGTATGTACATAATAGAACTCCTAATTAGAGTACGTCTAAGAGATGCATATATCACCAATAGCCTACTAAAGATGACATAAGACATATTAATAAAGCGTATAGGATAAATCACTTATAAATAGATAACCATGCGGTTATGTTCACCCGATACAAGTCCAATATAAGCTTGTTGATCATTTTCACTAAGATTTACAGGAGGTATCGGGCATTAAGTTCATTATAGCGCTTGATAGTAATGGAGATAAAGCTATTTTTTACCTTCCACTCTAGTAGAAGTATCCCTTGTATAATCTAGAAATAGAAGCAGTATGCCTACACTTAATGCATAATTAGATACCTCTGTAAGATGTCACTTTGTTTACAAAGGTATCAACTGCTCATAGATTAAGTTGACATAATCCACATTGTGTGTTGTATTCAACTTTCTTGTAAGACTGTGCATGTTACTTGTATTATAATTTGTTTACATGTTATTCTTTTCCATAAGTTTATTATTTTATATGGTTATGTCCTTCGGGGATTATTAGTCTGTGTTATTGGTATCATCCTTGGGGTGTAAGTTACACATATTATGAATCATTATTTCTATGGTACGTATATTTTAGATTATTTTTTTCTAAGCTATATGCTATATAAATCATTTGTTTATATGCTACATATTTTATGAAGGGTGTACATGCTCTATGTTTCACAAGGTATTGATCCATTTGTTATACGTTTCACGAACTATTTGTATACATATTATTTGTATCTTAAATCATTTTCTTATAGTCTACATGTTATATGAATTCTTGTACATTACATGTTTTACAAAGGAGATGCCATATACTAAGCTATTTTATTAGATTTTTAACAAATTACTCATCTATGTCTTATTTCTTTCATGAAATATTTGATCGCAAGTCACGCGTATACACAGTATAGGGTATTTGTTTGTATATCATAGGTTATTGTTTGTAGGTTAAAGATATCATAGATAACTTATTTTTATGTTATATGCCTTATATTGTGTTTGAATGCTATACATTTTGCAAGTTCACATAATTAGGATGTTAAAATTAAAATGATCATATGAAATATATTTAATTGCTATTAGGTTGTAAGTTTATCTATTTAGAGGTTATAGTTCATATGCTCATATATCATTATCAATTTTATTAAATGCCACACATTTTCATGATTTTAAGGTCTAAGAATTAGGTACTTTCATAGTTTACTTGCCTATTTCATTATGTTTTAAATGTTATGTCACAATCCACTTGTCTACATGTGATATTCATAAAAAAAAATATCATTATCTATAGATTATAGGCTTTGTGGATTATTTGCTCATATGCCACCCTATTTATAGTGTAATTGTTTAAGTGTTAAACATTTCATAAGTTTATATAATTAGAATGGAAAGTTTTGTTGCTCACGTGATACTTATGCAATTTTTATATGTTATAGATGTATCTGCGCAAAGATTATATTTCACATACTCATAGGTCATAATCAAATTATTTACATACTATGTGTTTCCATAACATTAAGAGTTATGCATCAAGCACTTTCATAGTTTATTTGTTTATATAATTATGCAATAAATGTTATGAGAGAGTTTCATTTGTCTACATGTTATATATATATCACATATTATTATTTATAGCTCATAGGTATTATAAAGCATCCCATTGCGAGCTCAGGTTACTGACTTTTGGTTGGTATAGATATGTACTTTTATGCTGGAATGGTACTTAATCCCACTATCCAGCCATTTCTCAAATCATTTTTTCACAAATTAATGCATTGAACATCACACAACTTTAGCATTTTCTCTCTATGTACTTCCTACAAAAAATTAGTATCTCATCTCAAAGAAAAATTGGTCAGCTAATTTTAAAGAACTCTGGGATAGATAAAGCTTTTAGAAATGTTGTATTTATAGTCAAGTCCTTCAAAATGAGGGTGTAATATCTAAAAGAAGTACCACACATTACCCTTCTTATATTTAAAACTTTCACTTAAGGTGTATACAATGCATTCTCTATGTCTTTATGCATGATCACGTTTTATTATTTTGATAAAAAGTTGTTGAATTTGGCAGTTATCTGCAAAGTAATAAAACTGATTAGCTTTGGAATTCCTTGTCTCTATCGGATAATAAAAAGGGAAAAAAATGATTTATGCTATACATTACAAATCTATATTGTATCTGGAGAACTTTTTTGTTTCAATTGTACCTTCAGATGCATCTCTTCAGGCTGTAGTTAAGAAGTGAATTGCTTTTTGAATTGCTACCTCTCTTCCCTGGTACTTCAATGTGCATACTGCACTCTAAGAATGGGTGAAAATTCCTTATGAAGTTACAAGAATTTTTTTCTTTGTAAATTAAAAGTCAGATTGACAATTATGTCCTTATGTCTCAAGTAACAGTGGATCCAATTTTATTATGTATTAGTTCGATGTCTTGTCTTCTTATCCTGGCTTTGGATATCATTAGTTTCAAGTAATATTCATTATGGTATTCCATTAGTTTCTAGAGCCACAAAGGTAAAGAGGTTCAACTCCTAGTTGTTTTCCTAGTAAGCGTAAAACTTAATTTTCTGGTAATTTTTGTTTCATAACCATTCAATCTCGAAGCCCAAGCTTTAGAACATGAAATAAAGCTAAACACTTAGATGAGCAGAGAAATTATGCAATTTATCTTTGGCCTCTTATTCCAAGAAACAACAGAGATTACTATTTGCCAATGTTGGGTAAAAGTTTGTTGGGAGTATCGACCTTGTTCTCTTCTTCTTTATTTTTCTTACATCCCATCTATGCTACAAAGATTTTACTTTTGGATTCAAAGGCTGTCAAAAAAGTTTCAAGCATTTCAGGAGACACTGGTATTTGACTATACTTCTATAATAATTTATTTTAATTTTAAAAAGTTCTTGGGTAAGGGGATTAAAGTGTATTACAAACATAAGGACATAGTTCTTGTACAACTCTAGCAGTGATGGTGATGCATCTCACCTTCGAACCTTGTGTATTATCTGTTGGATATTGTATTTGTTGTGACACTCTGTAAAGTGTATTTATATATATTTTTGCTTGCATTTCTCATGATGCTATATGAAGAGTATTTATATGTGTTTGGCCTTGTATTTATCGTGACACTTTGTGAAGCATATTTATATGTATTTTGACTTATATTTGTCATGACGCTCGGTGAAGCATGTTTGTATGTAATTTGGCTAGCTGCCAGATTTTTGATAGGCCTATTTACAGAAGAAACTCTGTCAAAAATTGTTTTTAAAAAGAATGAGATTTAACCAAATTTTAAGTCCCTGTGATGGAGTAAGGTAAGACGAAAGTCGATCAGGCGGTTGTATGAATATCTTGGATAATTATGGAGCTAAAAGTAATCTAATAGTACCATTTGAGGACGAATGATCCTAAGTGGGGGAGGATGAAACACCTCAAAAAAAAATTTAAATTTATTTTAATAGTTTGAGTAAACATAACTCCTCAGCTATAGAGAGATGTGGTACATATGGCTTAAGGATAATTATATTTGTAGCATCTTCAAACAAAATTGAATTTAAGTTAATAGTGTGGAGGAATATAACATTAAGTTTATGAAAAACAGTGTAAGTATAATTATTTATCTCGATATTTGATGTCTATTGGAATAAAATAGTAAGTGATACCTCCTTATATTTTCTTTTTATATATTTGTTATTAATATTGAGAATATGTGGGGGCCACCTCTTAATTATTTTCCCTAAACTAGTGTTAAAGTGAAAAAGAGGAGAGCATATTCTCATTATCACTGGAATTGATTCCAGGAACCAAGAAATAATGCTATCCTTTGTTTCTCTCTTTCTTTCATTCTTTTTCTCTCCTATCAACAATGATGATAAATCTTAACTTTCAAGAAGAAATTATAAGAAGAGGAAGGGTACCAACGTCCTTCGGATCATAAGCTCAAGGATTTTGTGGCGACCTCAAGGGATTTCAAGAACTAATTTATAGTATTTATAGTTGGAATTTGAACTTCAAGAGGTAAATTCCTTGTCCTATTTTTGAATATGACTATAGATAAGAATTTGGGGATATTTAATCCAAATTTTTATACTATATCTTGAAGTGGGTTAGATTAGTTAGGGTTCTTGAATTAAAGGTAAAAGTTGAAATTGGATAGAATTGATGGAATTATGTAGTAGGTGAACTATTAACTCGTTGGAAGTGAAGTAAATTGTTGTATATGTAAGTATGTTAATAGAATTTTCTTCTTCAAGGATAAGAGTTGTTGATTATGTAAACACCATTAATGAATGTTATGGAGCATTATGTCCACTAGGTGTTTGATAAAATGTCGTAGTGATTCAGTTATTTCATTTCATAGTTGAGTATGACGAGAATAAATTATGGCCATGTAGATTGAATCTTTTGGGTCATTTGGAACACCCAAATCTACTTTATCTATGAAGTCCTCGAGCTTTCCTATTGTAATATAAAGGGGCAGCTCGTTGTTTATTATGGAACACAAATTTGAGGTATGTAAAGCTAAAACCTCTTTTGCCTATAAGGAATGACCTATTGTCATTTGTTTCTCCTTAAATAGCCAGCATAATCTGCTCTATATATGTGATTAGAGTTTTTAGTTGCTATATGTCTAACACATGACTATGTTTCCTTTTCATTTGAAATTACGCGTCTTCACATCCTATGTGTCTATTTGTTGAAGTGATAAATGTTTGTACTACTCCCATCAAGTCAAGTATCTACGTAGTTGGTTCATCTTCATTAGAAATTCTTAGAAGTCACCTAGTATGTCGTCATATGCTATAAATTAGAATAAATAGTCATACTATAGTCTTACTAAATTAGATCACTTAGCGATATAGTCATATGACGATATAAATTTACTATCAAAGAAGACAGTTGCATATGAAAAACACTACTTGAATAACTAAACAATATTTGTCATAATATATTCTTGCATAAACCTATACGACACTATTGATAAAAGTTAACTATGGAAGGGTATTCATAGATTTGGCTTGGCACACACACACGACGTAATTCTGTGCACAGAATTGAAACTAGACCACTATAGTGAGCCCAAATTTGTGGCGTACCTGCCCTTGTGGAATCATTTTCATTTGGAGTCAGCTGGACCAGTTCCCTTGACTCAAGCCAATTTATGGGGCATATGACCTGCGGGCAAACCCAGTGAGCCCATAGGGGGTGTACCCTTTATCAGACTACGATTACAGTTATACATATAAAATCATAGTCAAGATTATTTGGGTAACACATCTTATACACTTTACAGGGAATGCCTTTGGTAGTTCATCACATGACTATTTGTGTTAAAAGTAGGAATAGGACATCACTTAGGCAAATTACTAGGCCCTTAATAATGATGATTTATTCATAAACAGTTATATGATAAGTTAATAAGGTAAATGCATATGTAATAGTCTTATGTGGAGTATTTGTCACTCATTCTATCACAATTCATAGTTTCATATAAGAGGCTCTAGTATTCCGTCGTCCGCAGTTGCTCATTGTATTGTTTGATTCATTGAGTATCCTCATATGTTTACTTGTTATTCTGTCTGCTTTACATACTAGTACATATTTTATATGTACTAACATCCATACCATTAAGGGCACTGCCTTTGTTTAAATATAGGATCAAATATATCAAGGAGCAGACTTCTATACTAGGCACTTGTAAGTATTCAGTAAGTAGTCAGTGAGATCCTCTCTTACCTAGGGGTGGGCATAAATACCAAAAATCTGAAATATAGAACCGAACCAAATTATTTTGGTTTTTTGGCTCACTTTTTTTTATAAATTCGGTATTTCAGTTCCTGTTTTGGTTTTTTGGTTGAAATAATTTGATTTTTTGGTTTAAACCAAAATTTTTAATATACTTTTCTTTAATTAATATATATATATAATATTATATATATATTTAATATGTATGATATTTAGTTGTTGAATGGTGAGTTGAAGGATGGGTAATCCTTACAATACTTACCAGTGCACTGGGGGAGCCATATTCTCCCCTTCCCTCCTTCCTAGTTTTGCCTAGAATGTTAAGGGATATCTTCCAAAATAAATAATATTTTTTCATGTAGAATTTTCTAGATTTTTACTTTTCATTGTGTGAGAAATTGAATAAGCTTTCCATCGATACCAAATTTTCCCAAATTCAACACTCGGTGAAGAAGTTAGAGTATTTTTTTAGTTGACAGTGTGCCAACTAGGCAGACACCGCATCGCGGTGAAGGACAATTTCATAATTTTCACTTTTCAGTGAAAATTGGTGCATCGTGGAAAGGTCTAAATTCCCATTTGTCAATTTCCTGTGGACCTCCGCAATATTGGTGCATCGCAAAAAGGTCCATTTTCCGAATTGTCAAATTCCAGTAGTCCAACGCTATAGTGGCGCATCGCGCCGAAGGCTAAAATGTCATTTATAAAGGGCACCATTATGGTGGTGCGTTGCATTGAGGCTCCAAGTGACAATTATAAAAATCTAGTGGGACAACGCGATAGCTCTACATCGCGAAGGTCCCCAATTTCCCATTCGTCAGTTTCCAGTGAGCCACCGTAATCGTGGCGCGTCACGGTGGCCCATTAAATCGGGACCCAATTACATTTTTCAGCTTCGTTTAGGAGTTTAAATAGGTATTTTGAACTTTTCCCAGCCCCCAATTGCTGAGTTTTGTATGATTTTTCATGAAATTGAAGTTAAAATATTGCTAATTGTATGATTTTGAGATTTTAAGTGATTTAAGTATTGAATTACATGTCTACTTTTGAAAAATTAATGTGTATGATCATATTTTCCAGATTTTAAGTTTAATTATGAATACTTGTATTAGCAAGCGTGAACCTTATGGTATTTGACATGAAATTGAAGCATAGGCTATTAAGACCTAGTTTGTATGTTGACATTTCAAGAATGACTTTGTTTTAAGCATCCCATGATTAGCTATTTTCAGATTTTGATAAAGAAAGTTGATCTTTTGATCCAAGCTAAGATAGGAATCCACATTATTCATACAATTTATGATTTAAAGAAAAGAGAAGTATAATTGATTTTCATTATAAACCCTTGTGCTATTTTAAGGTGGATTTCCTAAAAGTTCTGAGCAATAAGTGTGGGAGTGGTTTTAGAACTGAGTTGGGTATGATTACAAGGTCTTATGCCCTAGAACTACGTGCCACTGAAGGTTTATGATTTGCCCATAGTAGGCTAAGACAGTGATCACTTAAGTTAATGTTCTATTCTGATGTTAAGGGTAAAATAACTCTCCGTAATGTATGCAACTCCATGTCAGCTTACATAGTTTATGTCGGTTAGAAGAAACTACCTAAGTCCCAAAGTTCCAAGATTTCCCAAGGCTCCCAAAGCTTCTAAGTTTCAAAAAGAAAAGAATGATAGAAAATCTTTTATAAGACTAAGTATTATGACTCACTAGATTTAAAAGTATGATTTGTTATCCATGATTTTACATTTCGGTAGTTTAGATAGTCAAGCTTATGTGAGTCATATACATCTAACATGTATTTACTTTCTAATTATGATGATGTCTTACTTATCTATTACATCCCTATATACTCAGTACATACTCAAAGTGATGATCCGTATATATGTCTATGTGCTACATTGTCTTATAATATAGGTTCAGGTGCTCAGTATCAGCAGCGTGAGTAGTTCGAGCATCTCTTTATACACTCCCCAGTCGGTGAGTCCTCATGATTCTAGGTCCTACTTCTTCAGATTTCCATCTTTCATAGTAATTGAGTTGTTGTTTTCATTTTAATCTGAGTCAGTTGGGGTCTGTCCCAATGGCTCTCTAGTTCTTTAGTAGTAGAGGCTTGTCGGACTACAAATTTATTTACAGACTTTCAGTATTTACTATTTATATGGTATCTTCAATTCGCTTAGTTCAGTTTTGGTATGATACAACATTATTTCTTAACTAGTTTACCTTAAAGTAAGGTTCCGACCTAGTAGCAGGCTCAAAGAGTTAGCTTGGGACTACTCATAGCCTTGAGCACTTGTGACATCTCGGGATCAGATTTTAGGGCATTACACCATAGCAGTTAGTTTTAATGAGCCAGAATTGTGTATTTACACAAACCCTCATAATTTTTTAGGGATAGAAACTCTTCTGCTTAGAATATCTATCAAAGGTATAGCACATACTTATACGATTCTTATCTGCTCTGTCTAGGCTATGGGGCATGATATTAAAACCCCAATTCCTTTCCTTATAGCAATAACCACGAGGAAACATGCATCAAAATTGATGAAAGAGATAGTGGGGCTGACTGGGCTCCACCATCCAAAAAATTTTAATCACTACAACACAAAGGATAAGCAACACTGGCAACCACCTGGGGACTTCCTGGATTGCCTTTCCCCGACCACTGTCCACCATCCCTACCACTATTTCTCTAACCCCTCGCCCAGTTTGAATATTGAGACTTCTTTGTTTGCCTATTTCTTGACCTTTCCTTATTCTTTCTCACCCTAATAGGACCAACTGTCATGAAAAAGATGTCACTATCTGGGTCAATAGTTGAATAGAACGTCGAAAATTGGCATTGGTAACATCTCTTTGGGGTGACTAGCATGAATGCCACCTTTTGGTGATGGGTCAGTGGAGACCGATCGAACTCCACGAGGAAAATCAAAAGCAGTGACCCCTGACAGGGTCTGTACCCCATGAGTTGGACGAGATCCGTCCATGTCATCCTTAAAAGGGACTAGTGAGTTTCCATAAGATTCAGATTGTAGGAAGGGCGTGATCTAAAAAGAGAACAAAAGAAGATTTAGGGGAGAGTTCAAGACTCTAGACTCTATAGCCTGAAAATAGAACAACAAGAGAGTGAAACATTCTAAGATGCCTCATAGCCTTTCCCTTATAAGTGTGGCACTACGCACCCATAAAATAGACTCTACTCGACACGGCTTTGTGGATACTCCATGACAACAAAACTTAGGCTCTGATACCAACTTGACACGACCCAAACCAGGGCCTTGTCGTAATGGTCATCTCAAGTCCAACAAGGACCAGAGACTACCCCCGATACCCAAACCAACCAACCAACATATATACTGAGTTGGATAAATTCTGAACATATAACAAGATAGAGTAATTCAAATCGTAATGACTTTGGGATAAGTCCATAACTGTGACCAACCCAACCAAGTCAAATTATCCAATAATAACCCAAACCCAACAATAACCAAAAACATATACAATCTATACCCAAGTCCACAGTTGTCCATACAAAGCCTCTAAACAACGCCGAGAATATCCATTCGGGACATGCCCCCGACCATAGCCAAAAATAAGTGTCAAAAGAATAGTAAAATCTTAAGGTAAACCATAACATGAAATAGCCCTTGCGAAGAATGGAGTATAACCAATTCAGTCTGACTCAAGTTGTCCCTAAATCACCAAGTCACTAAGTAGGAGGTATGATAGTATAGCTAATTCCTACATCGCATGGGAATACAATGCTCGGAGATGGGTTAGCGGGTGAATGCTAGCATGTACTTAAGAGTAAAGTTAAAATAATGCCATTATTCAAAATCAAAGTAAATAACCATATGCAATCACATACATATATATACTATGTCAGGAAAGGGAACCGGATCTAGCATGCATTTTAAATCCCAACTTGGGTCACGTAGTTTTACCGTCGTAATCTACCCACCAGCTATATGGATCCATTGTTACCCCCTGAATGGGCCTCAATGCATGTAGCCACACAAACTAGAGACACCATAGGTGGCTGGGGATTCCTTTGTACCCTCTGTCCTCTATGATACATATGTACGTGTATGTACTTAGGGGATTCCCTTGTACCCCATACGTACATGGTAATCAAGACCAATCTTCATGTCGGAAAATATAAGTTTCCAGTGTCAACCTTTTTTACTCACACCTTCACAGCTAGCTATCATAACCAAATATTATTGACCAATTAAAACATTTAACACATAAAAAACACACTAATTCTCGAAGTCAATTATTAAGGCATTAGTTAGTCATATCGTCATACCGACTATAGCTTGCAATAAATGACATTAGCCAAGACGTGATTCCCATATGCCCTACTTACTCTATTATAGAAATCACTTGGGGGATTCCCGTATACCCCAAAAGGTTTTCAAAACCATCCTTAACCAATTAACCATTTATGCCATGCATTAGTCTCAAGAAACAAACCGAACCAAGTAGTAATGTATAAACCAAAAACAATTATGCAAGTGGGTTGAGTTTATTGCCAATTTCCATTCCAAAATAATCAATTTGGGTTCAATGGCCACCAAGGCCTTTCACAACCATTTAAAACCAACCAATCCAATTTGGGTTCCATAACCATATTATGCAATGCAAGGTTTTAGTAAAAGTCAACTATGTGACAAAACCATTCTCATAGATATTTTAACAGACATGTTGAGGACATATAGTTTTCAAAACCAAAACCAAGATCCAATTAACCATTACCATGAGACCACATGTTCAAACCAATATTATAACATTAAAAAATAATAAATGGAAAATGGAAAAACATCATCCAACCATTAGTAACCAAAACCCCCCAACATATATTTCAAAACCAACACAAACCAACAATTATGCCATGAAAACCATTAAGTAAAACATGCTTTTAGTTTGAACTAAAAATGAGGGAAGAATAACATGCTTTATTTATGAAGATTCATGGAGAGAATTTGTTCTTTAATCCTCTAGATAAATACTAGAAGAAAACCCTAGTCCAATCTTCTTGAGAGAGTTTAAAGAGAGTTTTAGGAGTATTTTGATCTTTCAAAGTGTGTTATGAGAGGCCACAAAGTGTTATAAGATGTGGGGACTTAAGGGTTTTGGGATGGGAAATGCCTAAAATTTCCTCATCTTAAAAGCTAAAAAATGTGCATAGGAAGGTACGACCATACTACCCAAACTGTACCTACAACATACGAGTGGTACCCACCACTCATATCCTAGACAGCAACTTGGACCCCAACATTGTCAAACATATCCAATCATATGATTGGTACCCTAGAATCGTACCCTAGGCGGGATCATCTAGGCTAGACATAAGACATTATACGATTTGGCACTATACTTTTTGTACCCTAACATATAAATAGTATGATGTCTTCTCATACCTTGGATAGTGAACAACCAAAACCATACTGAGTAACATACAAGTTTAGGACTCTAAACTATACCCATATCATACGACAAGTACCCTCAAGTTGTATAATGTCCAGAAGCTCAAACTCAAAAAATTTTCAAGGATCAAAACTAGGGTGTTTCAAGATCCTTGCTATATTTTATTGCAAGCAGGTCTGATATTTTCTTAATGTAGTAATGTGGGCTAGATTTCAAGTATGACTAGAGCTATCTCATTTTAAAGATGCAAAAAGAATTCTTAGGTATCTGAAGGTTAAAAGGGACGTGGACCTTTACTATCTATCCGAAGACATTTTTGACCTAGTAGGCTATGATGTTGTTGAATATGCCGGATATTTAGTAGAAAGAAAAAGTACCCCAGGAATGGCATAAAAGTACCTCAGGAATGGCATATTTTCTTGGCTTGTCCTTAATTTCCTGGGTTCAAAGAAGCAAAATTCAGTTTCTTTATCTACTGCAGAAGCTGAATATGTTGCAGCAGCTTCTTATTTTGCACAACTGCTAAGCAAAAATTAAAAAACTTTGGTATTGTATCAGATACAATCCTTATAATATGTGAAAACATAAGTTCTCTAAACATGGATAAGAATCCAGTGCAACATAAAAGGACTAAGAACATTGATGTGAGGCATCACTTCCCAAGAGACAATATTGATAAAGGAGCAATCTACATGAAGTTCTGCAATAGTAAGGATCAAATAGCAGATATCTTTACTAAGGCTCTACATAAGGAACAATTTGTTAAGAACGGGATGAGATTAGGCCAGATCAAATGACCTAATCTACCATGTGAATCAGTAGTTCTCTGTAAAATTAGCTATGATCATGAGATAAGTATACACATATGGAAACAACTTTATGCATAAATATGATAATTCACTCAAGGAAGAAGAGGGACCCAGTCCTATGTCTCAGGTTAGTATCATATATATGTATGGAACTTGAAGTAGAAATCTTGCACCAAAAGGTGATACATAACTTATTGGACATGGATGCTTTTCTTCAAGTTAATAAAAAGAGAGAATCCTTGGTAGAGTTACCAAGATGAGCTTATAGTAGAGTTGCTATAAGTGAAAGGAGCCAAGAAGTAGGCTAAAATCTTACTGTAATCAGGAGGTTGATTACAGTTGATTTGGAGGTGCTTGTAAGGGCAAGCCATGGTTTTTTCCATTTTAGGTTTCCACCTGAAAATCTTGGTTCCTTACTCTTCCTACATTGCCATTAAATTTCTCAACATCTCATAATTTCATTATAGTTTTATTGCTTATAATTGATCCTGAGAGAGCTGGTCCCTCACTGTGTGGTGCAACCCCCAAGGGTTTAACAATTGGTATTAGAGTGAATTTCACTGTAAAAGGTTCATACCTAGAGTGTTCTAGTAATTATAACTATTATGACCAAACTAGGGGTGGAAAGAAAAGAAGAAAAAGGGAAGAAATTGTTGACCTTAAAGTCTCTAGAATCTAACCTAGATAAAGAAAACAATGTTTTGGAGTAACAACTCATGTGACGTAATTCAGAAAGAAGTTCCTCAACATAATACTTCACATTCTGCATATATAAGATAGCATATGAATACAATGTAATAAAAATAAAATATACATCAAGAACCAAAAAAATACATACACTACAAAATAATGTATAAATTTAGTACCAGTAGTGGATATATGCATATATAAACATACATATATACAATACCAAATATACATACAATACAAATAGGATATCCATCATTCAGTACCCAGTAATATATAAATACATATACATAAATACAGTATCAAATATATATATACAATACAAATAAGATATCCATCATTCAGTATGCAGTAATAAATAAATACATATATATATTACAGTACCAAGTAGTGCATACAAAACACATATCAAATACACAATGAGAACAAAATTGTATATATTGTATATTACATATATATATATATGCATAAGATGGAACACAAAATTGATAAATATATAGTGTATAAAAAAATTATCTAAATACATGCATAAGTTGGAGCAAAAATTAGATCAAATGGGCTGTTTATATCTATCAAAATTTTGAAAAACTGTAACAAACTAAAAAAATTAAAACAAACAATACCTCTTTTGCCAACTCGTCAACCTCACTGTCCAAACCAAGACCATCACCTGTAACTCTCTTTTTATGTCAAATAACAGTAACTTCTTCTGAAGTTTTGGATGATCTAGCAACTACTTTACTATTTTTAGATGTAGGAAATTGACATTCTTCATCTTGTACCATTAGTATAGGCTCATTACAATTTCTCATATGTATCTCTTATTTAATTTAAGTAGACTGGAATGCATATTCTTCTTGCTTTTGAGGAATCCCTAATTCAAATGTCGGAAATGTATGTTCATCAAGGTCATTACACATTATACCTACAGTAACCATCTTCGTTGTAGTGTTATCCACCATTGAGAAATAAAAGTGGATAATCTACGAAAATTCTAATAATGTTGGTAGTCAAACTAAATATTGATGAAATACACATACAACTAGTTTAATAATTCACCATATATGTGAATGGTAGTAAGCTGATTCTGACGTTTAGCTCTTTGTGTAGAAAGACACGGGTTGAAGAAGAAATGAAAGAGAAAACTATAGAATTTAAGTGTAAAGAGGGAGAGTAATTTGGTCATGAAGAGAGAGAATATGTTGTTGGTGTACTTTTTCCACAAATACGATTATTAGAAACATGTAGGCTACAAAAAGTAATTAAAGAAAAGTTAAGCATGTGTCTAGGTACATCAGGTAATTAAGGTAAAATGAAGTTGTAAATGTTAAATACGGCCTACTATTGGCTAATCTGGGTACTTTTGCCTTAAAAGAACAAGTAAACAACTTACAACCCACTTTTTATGAGTTCTTCAGTCATCTCTATTTACTTTGAGAAGTGTCTTTTACATTTTATAAAAAATGTTATAGAGTGTGATTAGATTTTTCAAAGTAGGGTGGACTTCTACATTCAGATTAGAAAATCATTAAGATATAATTGTTCTCTTTAATATTGTCATCACCATTTTTTGATGTAAAGATATGTAAAACACTATTTTGAACTTTTTTTTGTGTTCTCTAAGAATGAAATACTATAATAAATAATGCTTACTAATGATATTATCTTCCATTAACCAAGAAAATCTTGCGAGAAGAGAAAACGTTGTGTGCCTCTTGCTTCTCAATGCCATGTTCTGCATAAATTATTAATTTTTTCTTTTCAAGGAGATTCTTTGTAAAATAACTTTTTCATGTCTACTTTTTAATTAAATTGCCTACAAGGTTTTTTAAGAGAAACACCCACTTTTGAATAATTTAATTTATTTATGATTTAAAATTTAATTCAAGTTTTAAAAGTTACAAATTAGTCCACAAATCACCAATTCTCAAGAATCTTTTTTCAGAAATCCTCCCACCAAAATTTTTTAAAAATTACAAATTAATCAAAAACTTCATTCGCATGGACAAATTGATTATTGTTCAAACCGATATAGATAGATCGATTATCAATCTGATCGATATATGGATTTCTACAAGTATAGATAGATAGATCATTGATTCAATCAATATATGAAAAGATCGATTATCGATCTGACTAATGTTATACATTGGTCTTCTATATTATTCAGCAGCTAACCAAGTATAAGAATTAGTCCAATAGATTAATCATCGATCTTTTTTATCTAAAAGAATAATCATAGGTTGTTTCTTATTCGATGAATTAATCATCAATCTATTTTTATCTGATCGAGTACACACACATAGACACAAACACACACACATGCGTGTGTATATATATATATACATATACATATATATATACATATACATATATATATATATATATACACACGCACACAAAAGAATTTTTTTGTTTTGAAAAAATGGTACTAAAATTAAAGAAAATAGAAAACTTACATTTTGCGAGGAGACAAAACATTTAGAAATAAAATACAAACTTTAAAAAGGAGAAAGTTGAAGAAATAATGAGTTTTTAGTAAGAATGGGGGATGTAAAAGTTAGAGAGAGGAATAAAAGTAATTTAAAATTGAAAAAATGAGTTAGGGTTTTATGTTTTAAGTATATTTGTAAATAGATCAGTTTTTAATATGGTATTACAGTCCAATTCTTCATGAAAGTTATTTTTTTTATTTTGTTCTAAAATGAGAAAATGAGAGTAGGCCATTTTGCTATTTGAAAACTTGAAGCAACCTATTTGCCAAATTTTCTCGATTGATTTAACGTCACGTATCTTTTTCTTTTTATTTTCACAACCATTTTGTTTGCTTCTTTGTGTTTTCATAAATGTTAGGAAGAGATTTTTTTAACAAAGGTCGTTTTTCTACTTTTAAAAATAATTTACTGGGAATAAAATTCAAAACTAATACCTTGATCAGTCAAGTTTCTAAATTATGCTTATTTTGAAAAGTGTTTAGAGAATCAGTTTATATTCGATTAATAAATCTAAAAACATTTTTGCACAACAAAGTGACACTTTCATATCATCAATCTTAAAAGTGATTTTAAGTGCATTTTTTCTCAAAAGTGCTTTTAGGAAAATACTATTTTTTGACTTGTGAAAATTTATTTTTTATACTTTCAAAACAATTATTTTCTTTCAAAAGGTTGACCATACACCTCAATTTTTAAAATAAACAGTTTTAAGAACTAAATAAGTACTTTAGGGAAATATTAGCTTTGCCAAATAGGATATTGTTAGGTTCAATTGGTGCAAATGGAAAATAGAGGGACACAATCTTTTGAGGAAAAGACACATTATTTTGGACAATGAGTGACTGTTCGGATAGTTGTGTCTTTTCAAAAAAAGACACAATGTTTCAAATGAACAGACATGACTCTTCCAAAGGATCTACCTTTTCGGATGAACCATTGCCACCTTTCGAAAGAGGCACTTTATGGTTATATAAACTTGCATTTTTTCCACAGGTTTAGTATGAAAAAATTATGCATAAGAAAAATATTCGCTTGCTTCTAAAAACTTTATGTGATCATCTCCCGTTGAGTGAATTCGAAGAAAATCAAAAAGTTTGAGGTACCGCTACATTCTAGTTGTGAAGCCATTTTATCCTAAGAGGAAAATTCCGCAACCTCGGGTTATTTCCTTAAGGACACTCTGTAAATTTGGAGGACTTGGCTTTTTTCTGCTTCATCTATTTTTCTTTAAGAAACTGAAAACTTACTTCTCTGAAAGAATATTTTTATCTTTTGTTGAAGGTGTTGGACAACTTCGTAAATGTTCTTGATTTATTGTTGAACTTGTATTGAAGTAGTGTTGCGAAAATACAGATTTTATGTACCCAAAAAATAACAATCTTAAGAAAATAATTTACTAATCTGTATTATCTCATTTACTATTTTTTCAACAAATAGTTAAACTTCATATTGATAGTTCATCAACTCTTTTGAACTTATGTTTGAAGTTATTAAAACTTTATTTTGATAGTTCATAAGTTGGTTGAACTTGTGTTGAAGCTCTTAACATTTGATTTTTCTGTTTTCTAGAAAATAGTTTAAACTTCATTTTGCTGATGTTCATAAGTTGGGATGAACTTATTGTTAAAAGTTCAAAGTTGTAAATACAGAGTTAAAACTTTATTTGATTGTTCATATGTTAATTTGAACATGTATTTGATGTTATTAGTGAGAAATCCAGATTATATCAAAATTTAGAAAAACAACAACATTAAGGAAAGTATAAAAATATTTATTTTTGTGCTTCTTTTGTGAAAGACAAAAATTATTGCCATTTATAAATCAAGTATTTGGTTAATCTGTATTGGGTCTGATTTTGTAGACTAAAATCTTTTGATTTATACTCCCTCAATTAGAAGAATATAAAAACTTCATCAAGAAAATAGTATGAGAATTTGGTTCAAAATATATTAAAACTTCACTGATTCGTTAAGATCTCTATATTGGTTTCTGGAGTTTAAAATTTGTGGGATTTTACTCTATTTGATTTTGATTATAATTTGAAGTCATAAAAACTTTGTTATGTTTCATAGTTCATTCGGTTGATGATTTGAAGATATAAAAATTTCATCATTGACTAGAAATAAGTTGGATAAAGATTAAATTCTTAGTATTCTGAAATACTACAGAGTATGTCAAAGATTGACAAAAAAATGACGAATGAAATTGAACAATAAATTGATTTGGTTGTGAATGGTATTCTCCCAATGACTACCAATGTTGCGTCATTAAGTCATTCAGGTATTGCTCTAACAATGAAAACAATAGAGAAATAGAAAAATATTTTGGTGTGAACTTCAAAGAATGGCAGCAAATGATGTCATTTTGACTAGCCAAACTTGCAATGCAAATGTTCGCAAGTATAGATCCTCATATTCTTAAAAAATAATAATAATAATTGAAAATCAATTGTCTAATTTGAAAGATCTGATGAGTCATTTCAAGATAGACGAGGATAATGAGTTGAATGGAAAAAGTCATCAATGATGGCTGCAAATCATGTTAAGGATGACGCACCAAATAATAAGAAGATGAAGAAGTCTTCTGGAAAAGAAAAGAGATTAGATAAACATGTTGGAAATAACTAGAAAGATTAAAAATCTATGTGATATGATCACTGAAAGCAATCTAGTTGGATATCCAAATGAATGGTGGTTTAATTTAGGAGCCACTAGACATGTTTGAGCGGACAAAGAGGCTTTGGCTACTTATGATCCTGTTAGTCCCAAAGAAGTGATCTTCATAGAAAATAATACAACAACCAAGGTTGAAGAAAGTGGGATGATGTTCCTAAAAGTGACTTCCGGTAAGGTGTTGACTCTCAACAATGTTCTACATATTCCTACTATTAGGAAAAACTTAGTGTCGACAACACTTTTCATTAAAAGTGGGTTTAAGTGTGTGTTTGTTTTGGAGAAAGTTGTAATAAGAAAAAATGAAAATATGTAGGAAAGGGATACCTCAATGAGGGTCTTTTCAAACTTTATGTAATGGTTGTTAAAATGAATAAAGTTGAGGCTTTTTTTTTCTTGCTAGAGTCAAACAATTTGTGCATAGTCATTTAGGATATGTCAACTACAAAACCCTACAAAAAAATTAACTAACTTAAAAGTTTTGCCAAACTTTGAGTGAAATAAATCAAAATGTAAAATGTGTGTGGAATTAAAGTATGTTAAGCTTCCGTATAAGTCCATTGAAAGGAATTCAAATCCCTTATACTTAATACACACAGACATCTGTGATATAAAATCAACACCATCTCGTGGTGGGAAAAAGTATTTTATAACTTTTATTGATGATTGCACTAGATAATGTTATGTCTATTTGATAAATAGTAAGGATGAAGCAATAGATGCATTTAGGAAATATAAAATAGAAGTTGAAAATCAATTAGAGAAAAAGATCAAAATGATAAAAAGTGATAGGGACGGAGAATATGAATCTTCGTTTGCGCAAATATGTATAGAGAATGGAATTGTCCATCAAACTAAGGCCCCATATTTACATCAATATAATGGTATTGCAGAAAGGAAAAACCAAACCTTGACGAAAATTATGAATGCCTTGCTAATAAATTCAGGTTTATCGCAAAACTTTTAGGGGGAAGCTATCCTTACAGCTAACCGAATACTCTACAGAGTGCCACATAATAAGATACAATAAATTCCATATGAAAAATGGAAAGAAAGGAAACTTAACATGAAATATTTCAAAGTATGGGGGTGTCTAGCGAAGGTCCAAGTTCCTATGCCTAAAGAGTAAGGATAAGACCTATGACAATGGACTTCGTGTTCATAGGATATGCTAAAAGTAGTAAAGCATTTTGGTTTTTAGTTCATAAATCCGAACATCCGGATATCAATGAAAATATGATAATTAAACCAGATAATGTTGAATTTTTTGAACACATTTATCCGTATAAAACTAGAAATGAAAAGTCTAGTGAGGGGTCTAAACAACGTCGAGATGAACCAAGTGAGGATGTATATAATGATGAGAATCCAAGACATAGTATATGACAAAGAAAGACAACTTCATTTGGATCATATTTTGTGACATTTCTCTTAGAAATGAGCCTCAAACATTTAAGGAAGCGATGTCGTCGTCAGACTCATCTTTTTGGTAAGAGGCAGTCAATAGTGCGATTGATTCAATCTAAAGCAACCATACGTGGAAGTTAGTTGATCTTCCTCTAGGAAATAAACCTTTAGGTTCTAAATGGATCTTCAAAAGGAAAATAAAAGCTAATGGTACTACTGACAAACACAAGGCAAGACTTTTTGTAAAAGGATTTATAAAAAAGGAAGGCCTTGATTACTTTGATACATACTCGCCTAAAATGATGATAACATCAATTTGGATGTTAATTGCCATGGTGGCAGTATATGGTCTTGAAATCCATCAAATGAATGTGAAAACAGCATTCCTAAATAGAGAATTGGAGAAAGAAATTTACATAGAACAGCCTGAGGGTTTTGTGTTTCCATAAAAAGAAAATAAGTTGTGCAAACATGTTAAGTCACTTTATGGATTAAAACAAGCACCTACACAATGGCATGCGAAGTTTGACCAAACTATGTTGGCAAATAAAATCAATATAAATGAATGTGATAAATGTGTTTGCATCAAAGACACTCCAAATTACCAAGTCATTGTTTGTATGTTGATGACATGTTGATCATCAGTAGATACATTTCTGACATAAATGCTATGAAATGGCTGCTCGAGAGTAAGTTTGATATGTAAAACCTTGGAGTTGCAGATGTGATCTTAGGAATAAGAATCCATAGAACTCCCAAAGGGTTAGCATTTTCATAGTCTCATTACATTAAAAAGGTACTTGAAAAATTCAAGTATTTGGAATTTAGTATTGCTAAGACTCCATTGGACGTGAGCTTTGCACTTCAAAAGAATGAAGGTGAAATTGACTCATAGTTGGAGTACGCAAGAGTGTTGGGACGTTTAATGTATATCATGAATTTTACCTGACCAGACATAGTATGTGCTATTAATAAGTTGAGCCAATACACGAGTAATCCTAATAAAACTCATTTGATGATAATGAAAAGAGTTTTGGGGTATCTTAAATACACTCAAGATTATGCTTTGCATTGTAATAAAAATCCCACAGTACTTGAAGGATATAGTTATGCAAATTGGATCACCAGATCGAATGAAGTAAAATTCATAAGTGGATATGTATTTACTATCAGTGGAGGAGTAGTCTCTTGGTAATCATTCAAACAAACATGTATTGCTCTATCTACAATGGAATCAGAATATATCGAATTAGACAAAGCTGGTAAAGAAGCAGAATGGATTCGAAATTTCTTGGAAGATATTCCTTATTAGACCAAACTAGTGGCACTAGTATTTATACACTGCGATAGACAAGCGACAATAGGTAGGGCAAGGAGCATGATGTATAGTGGTAAACCTCGTCAAATAAGATGAAAAAATAATATCGTTAGAGAATTTATCTCTAACGGAATTATCACATTTGACTATGTAAAGTCAAAGGATAATTTGTCAGATCCACTTACAAAAGTCCTATCTAGAGAAGGAGTTCAGAGGACATCCAAGTGAATGGGTTTACGACCTAGGACAAGTCAGCATAGCGGTAACTCTACCTAGCGAACTGGATATCCCAAGAGCTAGGTTTAAGGAGATCAAACAAAGTTGTGTCTGACAGGTTCAACATTGTCAATATACCCAACTCATTCTCATGATATAGATAATGTTTAGTAAACAAGGATAAGACTTATGGTGTAAAGTCTTTTAATGATTATCTAAATTTGGCATATTTGACCAAATAGTTTAATCTACAAGATTGAACATTTAGAAATCACCTATGTGAGGGAGAAGTCAAAGTTGCTTCAAAAAGAATCATAGTAAAGGACTATTCTCTAAGATCTCATGAGACCGGGACGTGTTCATGGATGAAATGAACAAAATCGTGAGAACCATAAATAGTAAAAGGCTGGTCGTGTGACATGTGTTGTCTAGGTGTACATTAAATCTTGACGGTTCAAAGATATAAATCTACCAATTTACCGAGTGCATCCAATGCATGTTCACTATGAAAAGTTCAAAGGAAAACCCACTTATCTAGATGCAATCAGTCTTTGCTTGATGATCACATACATATCCGTAAAGTTTTACAAAGGATAGTTATTCCCCATTCATGTGGGGGATCGTTGGTTTAATTGGTGTGAATAGAAAATAAAGGGACACAACCTTTTGAGAACAAGACACATTGTTTTGGAAAAGGAGTGACTATTCAAATAGTTGTGTCTGTTCAGAAAAAAGACAAAATATTTCGAATGAACACACATGACTCTTCCAAAGGATACACATACTCAAATAAATCATTGCAACCTTTCGGAAGGGGCACTTTATGGCTATGTAAACTTGCATATTTTCTACAGGTTTAGTATGAAAAATTTTTGCATAAGAAAAATATTCTCTTGCTTCTAAAAACTCTATGTGATTACCTCCCGTTGAGTGAATTTGAAGAAAACCATAAAGTGTGAGGTACCGCTACATTCTGGTTGTGAAGCCATTTTATAATGGGAGAAAAATTTTGCAACCTCGGGTACTTGAGGGGAATTATTTTTTGAAGAACACTCCATGAATTCGGAGGACTTGGCTTTTTTCTGCTTCATCTATTTTTCTTTAAGAAACTAAAAACATACCTCTCTGAAAGATCATTTTGATCTTGTGTTGAAGGTGTTGGACAACTTCATAAGTGTTCTTGATTTATTCTTAAACTTATGTTGTAGTAGTGTTGCGAAAATACAGATTTTGTGTACCCGAAAAACAATAGATATAAACACTCTAGGGACTCTAGGCATAAATTTTTGAGTTATACTAGATATTTGAAAGTTCTTTGACTATCCAACATTGTAATATTAAATAAAATTATAAGTGATTAATTAATTAAAATAATTTTTAAAACATAAACGTTCAAGAGCATGATAGAGACTGATAGATAGTAGGACATCTTGGTTTAGAATAAATTTCTTTTCTTATCACCAATTTGATGGAAATTAAAATGAACCGTATTAGCTTTTTTAACTTTAGTAAAAGGAGGAGAGGGAAAGAAACTTAGGAGGTCGTTTGGTGTAAGGAATAAAGGATTCAAAATAAAATGTAAGATTATTTCATTCTACATTTTGGTTAGGTGTATTAGTAAATTTTAAAATTACTTGGTCTTACTATTTTTACTACAATGATATAATAAGTCATCCCATATATATGATGAGATAACTAATCTCATGAAATAACTTTATCTATTCGATTTCATATACCAAATAACCCCTTAATATTATAACAAAAAAGAACTTCAAGGGAAATTTACATATATGATGATATGATGATACAATGTACAACCTATAACATAAAGATGAAATCATATTAATAAAAATTAGCGGGATAATAATAATTGCAATTCAATAAAATTGTTAGAATTATGTTTCTATAGCTTGTTTTAATTAAACCAGAGGTGTATGGCCCGTGTTAGCATAAACCCAACATGGAAGAATGTGTTATAGATATAAAAATACACACACATATATAATAGTAATAATAATATAATATCATGGAGCCAAATTTTACAAAATAATTCTGTACATTTTATTTACAAAGTTAAAAAGGTCTATATCCATGATCCGAACCATGGCCTGGTCATGATGGACATCACAAGTCCGCCGTGAATTGGAGGCAACCCTCTTTGCCTAGTCACACAGAACATAATACACTAATAGTGGTTGAATTTCAAACATATAACAAGATAGAATAATCAGAAATCAAGAAGTCTAAGATACAACCACAACCAATACTCAATCCACAGTAATCCACATAGCCTCTGAAACGAACCGATAATCAATCTAAGTTGGGACATTCCCTCGACTATAGTCAAAATCAGTTTGAAAAAAGTCTATGATAAGAGATAAACTAGGAAGCAACAACCTTCCAGAATAAGGAGCCTCACCACTTCAAGCTGACTAATGACAACCCAAAAATCCTATCACTGCTCAGGAAAAGTAGAAGTGTCTTCGGTTCCTGTATTGCGTGGGGATACAATATTCAGAGATAAAAATTCACATGTACACATTGTACATACATACATCTATAACATCCTGGCGTAAGTAACAAGGTTTTTCATGCAAGTAAACTATTAGCCTAGACTATGTAGCTCAACCGTCATATACAGGCATCCACGGGTCAATATTGATTTATCTCCCCCTACTGAAATGGCTCCAGTACGTGTTAGCCGTATGAACTAGAGGTATCAATGAAGAAAATAAATGCCCCAACTCCACATCAATCCTAGATATAATGATATCAATAGTGTGAACCATGTACATGGTCATTAAGACAAACCCTCACATCGGTAAACAAGAGATTCTAGTATCAGTTATTAAAGACTCATACCTTCACAGCTTAACTACATAAGCCCCATTAATCCCAATTAAAATAAGCTCCACATAACCCATTCATTAACAAAGGAATTATATATTACGATACACCACAGGTATCGTCATTACATATAGCTTCCAAGCTCATAATTATGCCATCATAATTCCAGTTACTTGGGGGAATGCCTCAACCCCCTTTGTTCATTAAATCAAGTTAGAGTAATGCCTCGACCTTCTTTAGTTTATCAAGTCAAATTGGGGGAATACCTCAGACCCCTTTATTCATTAATTCAAAACCTAGCCAACAAGGCCTTTAAAATACAAGTCCATTTTTTAAACATTTATGCAATGCAATAGTATAGTTGAATAAGTCAAACCAAGAGATAATTCCACGACTCAAAGCCATTTACACAAGTGGTTGAGGGAACACAATTTCTCAAAACCAATTTTCAAGTTCAAAACATCAATTTGGGGAATATCTCGACCCCCATTCCAATTCCAGCACCCATGCAACCCATTAGTTCAAAATATTCAATTCAAAGAATAAACAACTCAGAAAAACCATGGAAAAATAATTCAAGGATTAATAATTTCAAAACCCTCTACCATATCAAAACCCACATTCAAATCTAAACAGATAAACCATCTAAAATACATGTTTTTCATAAAATAAGATTTGGGGAAGAGTAAAGTGTCTGAAAGTATCACAACAATGGAGAGAAATCACCCTTGAGATCCCTAATTGACCAACTTCTTAGAAAGCCTAAGTATTCTTAACCTTGGAGATTTGAGAGAGTTTGAGAAGTTATTTTGATTTGTTTTGGATTGATAATGATACCTTTAAGTGGTTTTAAGTTGTGGGTCATGATGGAGGAAGGGGGAATATCCAAAGTGCCCCTAATTAAAAGCTAAAAATTATCGCCAGTGACTATGAGTCACTATACGACTCATCAGGACATATTACGACTCGTCACCATGAGTTGTAGTCAAGGCAAAAACATGGGATGTCTATACTGTGCACCTTATGACCCAAACCATATGACCCATCAAGTGACCCTACAAATCGTAGGGTCCAAGTCATAGCCAAGAAAGAACCATTTGGGTAACACACTAGCAACTCGTGACCTCCAGTCGTAATCACAACAGAAATTTCAGGATAGCACACCGGTCAGGCTATGATTAGGACTTGATGAATGAATCATATGGAGACCTATAACTCGTAAAAAGATTCATAGGTTGAGTATTGAGCTCAAAGATCAAGGATTTTTTAGGGACCAAAAATCTGGGGTGTTACATTCTCCCCCTTAAGATCATTCGTCCCCTAATAATGAGTCAGGGCGTTCATTAGCATAGTTTTTAGGAAAAACACGACCACACTTACCTTTAATAAAGAAAAAAATAAGGACATTAAGGAAATTCCAATTTTCTTTAACAAAGTCAGAAAACAAAAATGTCAAGGAAAACACATACCTTAAGAACGATTATCCGAAGCGGGAAACAAGAGTGGATATTTGTACTTCATGTCCTCTTCAGCTTCCCAAGTAGCTTCTTCAACCTTATGATTCCTCCATAGAACTTTCACTGAATCCTCCTTAGTCCTCAAATAATGGATTTACCTATCCAAAATCTCAACTAGGACTTCCTCATTAGATGAGGAATCTGAAACATCAACACTTTCCAAAGGGACAATCGAAAAAGGATCGCCTATACATTTCTTCAACATCGAGACATGGAGCACTGGATGAATGGAACTCAAACTAGTAGGAAACTCCAACTTATAAGCAACGTTGCCTACTTTATTCCAGATCAAGTAAGGGCAAATGTATTGAGGACTGAGCTTTCCCTTTTTTCCAAATCTCACCATACTCTTCATGGTAGATACTTTCAAGACTACCCAATCACCCACATCCAACTCCAACTCTCTTTGCCTCACATCCAAGTAGGACCTTTGGAGACATTGGGTGGTCTTAAGCCTTTTCCTTATTACCTTTACCTTATCCATATCATAATTAACCAAATCAGGATCAAACAAACCCAATCTCACAAAATTCAAACACCCAATAGGAGAATGAAATCTCCTACCATGAAAAACATGAAATGGATTCATCCGAATGCTTAAATGATAGCTATTGTTATATGCAAACTCTATGAAAGGAAAATGGTCAACCCAACTACCACCAAAATTGATCACACACGACCTTACCATATCCTTCAACGTCTAAATAGTCCTCTCTGCTTTCCCATCTATTTGAGGGTGAAAACTGGTGCTAAGGTTTACCTTAGTTCCCAAACCTTTCTGAAGAAAACACCAAAAGTGCAATAATAACTACGTGCCTCGATCAGACATAATGGAAATTGGAGCACCATGCAACATAATGATCTCCTAAATCAACAACTTCATATAATTCTTTGCAAAATAATTGGTCCTCATGGTTAAGAAATTAGAAGACTTAGTCATCCTATCCGCGATGACCCAAATCGAACAAAATGACTACAAGACCGTGGAAGACGAGTAATGAAATCTATATTAATTACTTCCTATTTCAATCCAAGAAACCCAATCTCTTGAGACAATCCACCAGGGTGATCAACCTTCACTTTCTAACAAACCATACACTTAGCCACGAAATTTGACACATCTCTCTTTATTATATTCCACCAATAAATATCCTTCAAGTTATGATACATCTTTGTCGAACCAGGATGAATAATATACCTCGACTTATGAGCCTCGGCCAAAATTCATTGTCGTAACCCATTGACATCAGGAATGTACAATCTACCTTGGAACCTCAAGATGTAATCACCACCAATCTTGAAACCCATCACTTTTTGCTGACCTACATCATCCTTGATCTGCATCAAGATGGGATCCAAAACTTGCTTCTCCTTTACCTCTGCACCAAGAGATGATTTCACTACCTTTTAATGATCACACCTCTATCCTCAGAGTCTAATGGATGAACTCCAAGATTATCCAAATGGTAAATATCTTTTAGCAAGCCTCGCTTCTGCTCATTCACATGAGATAAGCTCCCCATAGATAACCTGCTAAGAGCATCAACAACCACATTAGTTTTACCTGGATGATAGTGAAGACTTATATCATAGTCCTTGAAAAACTCAAGCCATCCTCTTTGCTTGAGATTCAACTCCTTTTAAGTGAACACCTACTATAGGCTCCTATGATTAGAATATATATCAATATAAACTCCATATAAGTAATGGCGCCAAATCATCAAAGGAAAAACCACTTTCAACAACTCCAAATCATGAGTCTAATAATTCTTCTCATGCACCTTAAGTTGTCTATAAACATACGCCACCACCCTGCCATATTGCATCAAAACACAACCAAGTCCCACATGGGATGTATCATAATATATAATAAAACCATTAGTGTCGTTGCGTAGGTTTAAAACCATAGTCAAAGTCAACTTCTCAAAGCTACCCTCACAAGAAGTGGACTACGAAAACTTCACCTTCTTTTAAGTCAACTTAGTCAATGGGGCAATAATTAAAGAGAAACTCTTCACAAACCCCCTATAATACCCAGCTAAACCCAAGAATTTCTAAATATCAGTTGAATTTGTGGGTCTAGGCCACTTCTTAACCACCACAACTTTCTATAGATCCACTATAATCCCCTCACTAGAAGCAACAGGACCGAGAAAAGTAATAAAATTCAACTAGAACTCACACTTGGAAAAAACATGACCAAGAAAAGTAACAAATATTGATCTTTAAGGGTCTGTAATACTATACGGAGGTGATTTCCATGATCCTCCTCCCTTCTCGAATATAAAAAATTGACAACACCCAAGCGCACACGCAAGTATACGTAGTCTTATAAAGTAGTAAAGTGGTCTAATGAAAGCAAAGTATCGATCCCACAGGGACATGATTCCACAATAATTCTATTTTATTTCAAAATTTAGATTCAATTGATGCAACAATAACCAAAAAAAGAGTTTGTAATTTATAACTAAAGAAAAGTAAAAAATGTGTTAAGTAAAAATCTTGAAATAATAAATAGGAGAAAACCCAGGGTTAAAGATCTTGTAATTGAACTTCATTCGTTAACTTGCTTATCTTGGTTGTTGATTCGTGGGGTTAATCGCATGATCATGGTCTCCCGACCTCTAATCCTCTACCTAAGTTGAACCTTAAAACTACATTGTTGAGCGGGGATGTAGTAGTGCACTTAAGTTCTTTTAAGTTATCATTCTACGTGTAAATCAAGTAATGCATCTAAGTATATCCCTATCCTAGATAATAATTTGAATTCTATATTTCTTAAAAGAATGCAAACCATACTTCGTTCATCTCTATGTTCTATCCCATATTACATCACCCGAGATCAAAAGTAGACAATTGATATTTTCTAAGGATAGCTAATCCTTAAAATATTTATATCAAATATGAATAGACAACCAATAATGATGAGCAAATTTAAATGAACTTAATTCAAAATAATAGTACTCATGTTCTTGGCTTTAACCCTGGAAAGGGAGTTTTTAGCCACTCAGCCATAATCAACATCCAAATAATTGTATGAATGATTAAAACCATAAAGAAAACTAAATTAAAGAAATAAAAACCTAAAAAGAAGTTGTGGTAGCCTCCAATCTTGTTCCAAGCAATCTAGGGTGTTCTAAGATGTCCAAAATGGAATTTAACATGTTCTATTTATAGTAGATAAGTCATAAACTGAATAGGTTTGGGTTTCCACATTGTTCTTGTTCAGAAAGGCACTTTTTTCCTATTTAGATGGCCACCACTGAGCGGTTTAGTTCAAAATGCCATCACTGGGCACTTTTTCCTAATTTTGGTGCTCACCACTAAGCAGTATAATCGCATTGAGCTTCTATTTTAGGACAAATGACAATTGAATTATCACCACTAAGCAATGGGTTACCATTCCAGGACCCTTATGAATCCAATGGTGTACAAAATGCGCCCATTGTCCAATGACACAGTCTTCATACGCCCAAGACATTTCAGGGGTCCAAATTGTGTCAATTTTGTGTATTGTGCTTTTGTTGAGCCATTCCAAGCCTTTTTGAGTTGTTTCCACTTGATTTGAAGCTTGTATATCCTTTATATATCATCATAATCCATTCACCAAGAATCCTATATTATTAAACACAATAATTTACAGCTCAAAACATCACAACATCCAAGATAGTGAATCAAAAATAAGAGCTAAGCATAGGCTAATTTCACTTTGATATTTGACTCATTGTTTTGACCCTTAGCTTGATCCAATTGACCCTTGAACATTATAAGAAATTTTTTTACAATATACATACATAATAACAACCTTAGAAACTCATTAAACACAATAGAATCCAACACGATAGACTAGACAAACACCTAGCTCAAGCTAGTCACGTTAGTTTTCCTAATTGACTCTAAATGCTTACATTGAATCAAAACACGTGTGAAAACACCATTAAACATTCTAAACACATACATGGACAGTTAAATGCACGTTTATATCATTATCAACATATATAGAAAACAAATCATCCTCGAAACAAAGCAAAATAGGCTAGAATAGTAACGCTAGAATGCATAAATACACCCAACATCACCACCCCACACTTAAAGCCTTGTTCATCCTCGAACAACTCTTAACTATTAACACCATGGGCTGAAGATACTCCTCACTTCTACTACATTCAAGACGCTCAACCTAGTACTACAAGAATTATTTTACGCTTACTCTCACCAGGAATTAACAAGTTACACATAATGAACCATAGGCTTGCCCTTAGTGTAGTACTCCACTAATATTAGAATGATAAATTTAGGATCAATTAGGTCTTTTTCGAGTTATAACGTAGGCTAAAGGATGGGTAGGATCTATTTTGTAATAGTAACTAACCTCTCTAAGCTCTTTAATACACTACATTAAACATTTACAACCAATCTCCAACAACCAATTTATTACCACATGAATCATTATTTTCTTTTTCACAACCATGGTAATATTTCTAGATCAATGTCTATCACACCCAACCACCACACATCAATTATCAACACCAATAACTATTACCTTGGGGCATGAATTTTACCTTTTTCTTCTTCAATTTCTCAAACTCTTTACTAAATCAACTTTTCACTAAAGCACTAAGGAGCTTTTTGGATCAAATTAAGGTCCATCAACGAAGGGTATTAGGCTACATATGAGACAACCAAAGAAAATAATCTAAAGTCTCAATAGGGTTTAACTAGGATTATGCACAAGGATAGGTCAAAAGGAAGGTATAAAACAAGGCTATCAAAGAAATGCCTATATCATCTCCTAAACCCGCACTCTTTATTTTTCTTTGCACACACACCGGGCAAATTCTATACATCACATGCAATAAGGAATATACAAATATCTCACACACATATAGCATATGCTCAACTCACATAGGATCATCATAGACTCTTAACAAAATAATAACATGAATTCAAATTTAAGCCAAAAAGTACAAGAGTCACAAAAATGAGCCTAAGAGTCTTAAAAGTTGCAAGTCTCATAATTCAACATGCTTATACAATCAATTATAGCACCAACAAGAATATCTTACACAAAAAAAATTAATTGAGCCTAAAATTAGGAATTTCCCCACCCTACACTTAAAGTCTACTTTGTCTCCAAAGTGAACTTAAAAGTAAGAGATAGAAATACTCCCTGAGGCCTCTAATCCTAGCTAGTAGCATCTTTGAACATAAAGGAGGTCAGTGGACTCCACACTCCATCTTTTCTGTGATCCTTAGCTTAAGTTTCTAGTATTCAGACTCCCCATAAACCTGCGACTCAACCAACAACAAAAAACTATGTGAAGCAAAAGCTAAAAACTGGAAATAAAACATACCTACTTAACTTGGGTTGCCTCTGAAGCAGTGCCTGATTTTATGTCACAGAATGACCCAGCTAAACTCAACCATATTTCTTCCTTATCTTTCTCACGCTTGGTCTCCATATTCTTATTCTTTTCACCTCTCTTGGGTGTGAATTCTCAATGGTAACTAATTTTTCAACTTTAACCTTTTTAGGCTCATTAATTTTAATCTTGTTAGGCTTAGGCGGTAGAAGGTTAGGTTGCCCAATCAGGTAGTCCAAAGAGGTCTTTGGTGGAATAACCACCCCACACTTGTCCCCTTCAATAACATTGATCATACACAAATATTTATAGTGGGAAATTATTATGGGTGATTTGTAAATATCAAATACCACCTCTTCATTCTCTACCCTTATTTTGTGTGTGTCATCTCTAACATCAATCAACGATCCTCCAGTTTCTAAGAATGGATGCCCAAGATGATTGATACCTATTCGTCTACCTTAAAATCAAGAATAATAAAGTCAGCAGGAATAATAAATTTACCAACCTTTATGAGGACGTCCTCTATTATTCCTTTTGAAAATGCCATTGATCTATCTACGAGCTGCAAAACAATAGTGGTCGATCTAGGCTTTCCAAATCCCAATGTGTCAAACAGACATAGGGGCATCAAATTTATGCTAGCCCTCTGAGTCACCAAGTGTGTGGACCACTCTACTCCTAATTTGTATAGGGAGAGTAAACTTCCTCAGATCTCTCAATTTCTTGGGGATTTTCTGTGTCATTACAGTGCTACACTCTTTAGTGAGTGTTATTACCCCCATATCCTTAAATTTCACCTTATTAGCAATCGGATCCCTTAAGTACTTTGCATACTTAGGCATACCCTGAAAAACATCTAACAAAGGTAAGTTAATGTGAAGTTATTTGAATGTATCAAAGAACTTCTTAACATTTTATCCTCCTTCACTTAGTGCCAAAATTTGCTTCTTTTCTTCTACATCAACTTTTTCTTTCGAGTACTCAAACGTTCTCATTTCTCAACAACTTTGTCATTTATCTGTTTAATCACCACATCAGCATCTACCTCTTTAGTTTCCTTTGGAGGTTCTCCTTGAAGCTCTTTACCACTCTTCAAGGTGATTGCGATGACTTGTTTTGCATTTTCTGTATCTGTTGTTATACCACCTTGAGGCCTAGTATTCAATGATTGTTGTACTACCCCAATTGTAATTCTAAGCTTCTTTGGACCTCTTTCTAATTTTTCAATTTTCCCTATTGATTTTTCATATTTACAGCCATTTGTGCTTGACCAGCTAAAATCTATTTCATCATCTCTTCCATGTTGCTAGTTGACTTATTCCCTTGTGCCTGTGGTTAATGAATTTGTTGTTGTTGTGCCTTCCAAGGTTGAGTATTCCACTTTATGTTGTAGGCATTACCATAATTTTCCCTTTGAGAATTTCCTACATACATCACCAATTCTTGACTGGAAGAACATGTAGCCACTAAGTGACCACTATTACCGCACATTACACACCAACCTGCAACTTTTTGGATGGAATTGACTATGGCTGCAGGTTGTGTTGCTCCTAATTTCATGTTGCTAAACTGTGTGTTTATTAAATTTTGTAATGCAGAAACCTGAGCTAATAATGCTATGAATTGGTCCACCTTCAATACACCCGCAATTCTTTTTGTGGCACTTCTAGAATCTAAATACCATTTTGGATTCCCTTGTGCTTTGTCGTTCAACAATGCGTACAGCTCATTATAAATCAACTCCAGTGCTTTACCACTTGCGACTGAATCTAGTAAAATCTTTGTATTGCGATCAAGTCTTGTATAAAAGTATGAGCAAGTACCTCATTGGACTGTTGATGGTATGGACAGTCCCTAAGAAGTACCTTGAACCGCTCTCAAGCATGATAGAGATTCTCGTCCGGGTTCTATTTAAAGAATACTATCTCACTGTGAAGTATCGCAGTCTTACTAGATGGGAAGAATCGAATAAGAAATTTTCTATCCAAATCATCCCATGAAATGATTGAATTTTCCAGATTCGTAGCCAATCACTTTCTTGCTTTCCCCAATAGAGAAAAGAGAAGAAGTGTCATCTTTATATAATCTTGATTTATGACTATCGGGATGAATGTATCACTAATTTCCAGCAAATTTCACAAGTGGACCTGTGGATCTTCATGTAAAAGCCCAGTGAACTATCCACTACTGATTAGAAGTTGTACCATATTCTACTTAAGTTCAAAATTACCTCCAGCTACCGAAATCTGAAATGGGGAGGTCAAATTTTTTGAAAGTGGGATTGCCACTTCTCTAACTGTCCTTCAGGCTACTAGTTCATCATCCATGATGGTAGTATTCTCTTGGTTTTCTTGGATTTACGGAATTTGAGGGAGTAGGTTTGCTTCTCTCCTTCTTCGATGGAAAACTTTCTCAGATTCAGCACTTGGTTCAACCAAGTCTTAATCCCTTGAAAGCTTTTGTAAACCTGTTTTCTACAAAAACACAACCAAGACCAAGTATAAGAACACCAAATAAATCTAAAAGTAAAACTAAAATAAACAATTGCAAAATTTCAAGTCCCCGGCAATGGTGCCAAAAACTTGACAGTATGCACGTAAGTGTACGTGGTCTTATCAAGTTGTAAAGTGGTCTAATGAAAGCCAAGTATCGATCCCATGGGGACTTGATTCCATAATGATTCTATTTTAGTTCACAATTTAGATTTAATTGATGCAACAGTAACCAAAAAGAGGGTGTGTAATTTATAACTAAAGAAAAGTAAACAATGCATAAAGTAAAGATCTTGAAACAATCAAACCCAGGGTTATAGAACTTTGAACACTCATACTATTTTATTAAACTCCATTCATTACCTTGCTTATCTTGGTTGTTTATTCTTGGGGTTAATCGTATGATCATGGTCTCCCCACCTCTAATTCTTTACCTGAGTTAAACCTTACAACTACATCATTCAGCGGGGATGTAATAGTCCACTTAAGTTCTTTTAAGATATCATCCTATGTGTGAATCAAGTAAGGAATCTAAGCACATCCCTATCCTGGAGACTAATTTGAATTTCATATTTCATAGAAGAATGAAAGCCATACTTCGTTCATCTCTATGTTCTATCCCCTATTCCCTCTCCCGAGATTAAAAGGTAGACAATTTATATATTCTAAGAGTAGCTTATCCTTAGAATAGTTAAATCAACGATGAAAACACAACCAATAATGATAAGCAAAGTTAAACGAACTTAATTCAAAACAATAGTACTCATGTTCTTGGCTTTAACCCCAGAAAGTGAGTTTTTAGCCACTTAAAGCCATAATCAACATCAAAACAATTGTATGAATGATTAAAATAACGCAGAAATCTAAATTAAAGAAATAAAAACCTAAAAAGAAGTTAAGGTAGCCTCCAATATTGTTTCAAGTGATCTAGGGTGTTTCAAGATGTCCAAAACAGAATTTAACATGTTATATTTATAGTAGATAAGTCATAAACCGAATGGGATTGGGTTTATACATTGTTATTGTTCATCAAGGCACTTTTTTCCCAATTAGATGGTCACCGTTGAGAAGGATAACGCCAAATGCCATCACTGGTCATTTTTCCCCAATTTTGGGGCTCACCATTGAGCGGTATAATCGCATTGAACTTCTGTTTTTGGACAAATTCCAATTGATTTATCACCGCTGAGTGGTGGGTTACCATTTCAGGACCCTTATGAATCCAATGGTGTACAAAACGCGCCCATTGTCCAATTACACAGTCTATATGCGTCCAAGACATTTCAGGGGTCCAAATTGTGTCAATTTTGTGTATTGTGCTTTCGTTGAGCCATTCCAAGCCTTTTTGAGTTGTTTCCACTTGATTTGCAGCTTATATATCCTTTATATATCATCATAATCCATTAACCAACCATATTATAGAATTAAATACAATAATTTAGATCTCAAAGCAACACAACATCCAAGATGGTGAATCAAAAACACGAGCTAAGCATAGGCTAATTTCACTTTGATATTTAACTCATTGTTTTGACCCTTGGCTTGATCCAATTGACCCTTGAACTTCACATATAAATACATAATAACAACCTTAAGAACTCATAAAACACAGTAGAATCCAACATGATAGACTAGACAAACACCTAACTTAAGCTAGTCACACTAGTTTTCTCGGTTGACTCTAAATGTTCACATTGAATCAAAACTCGCGTGAAAACACCATTAAACATTGTAAACACATAAATGGACACTTAAATTCATGTTTATATAATTATCAACACATATACCATAAGAATACTCCTCAAAAAAAGGCTAAATAGGATAGAATAGTAACGCTAGAATGCATAAATATACCTAACAACACCAATATATCATTAATAAACACAATTAGAAACAAATCTCAGAACTGACGGAATACCCAGTTCATAAGATCCATAAATTCCATTGGAGCATTTGTAAAACCAAAGGTAATCCCCAAAAACTCGAAATAACCATACAAAAAGCAGTCTTAGGAATATCCACTTCCCTATTATTCGACTGATGATAATTCAACCAAAGATCAATCTTAGAGAAGTACTTAGTACCTTAAAGCTGGTCAAAGAGATCATCAATCCTAGGCAGAGGGTACTTAATCTTCTCCGTCACCTTATTCAACTGGTGATAGTCTATACACATTCAAAAGGAACCATCCTTCTTACGCACGAAAAGAACAGGAGCATCCCACAGGGAAACATAAGGTAAACAAAACTTGTGTCAAGAAAATCTTTCAACTAAATCCTTATGTTCTTTTAAATTAGCAAGAGCCATTCTATATGGAGGGACATGGATAAGACATGCATCCGAAAGAAGATCAATCCAAAAATAAATTTCTCTATTGGGAGAAATACTGAGAAGATTATTAGGAAAGACCTCAGGAAATTCATTAACCATGGGAATAAATTGAAACAAAGGACTTTTCGAGTTAGAATCTTAACCCCAGACCAAGTGATAAAGACGCCCCTTAAAAATTAGCTTCCAGGCTCTCAAATAAGAAATTAACCTTCGCTTAGGCACCAGGGAAGCCTTTCCCATTCTATAACTAGCTCATTTATAAATTTAAGAATGACCTTATGGGTCTGACATTCTAGAGAAGTATAGCACGAATGGAGCCAATCTACTCCCACGATAACACCAAAATCTAGCATATCCAACTCTATCAAATCCACCAAGGTCTCCCTACCACCGATGGATACCACACAACCCCTATAAACTCTTCTAGCATCCACATAATCACACACTAGGGTAGACATAAAAAGGGGGTCTGAAAGACAGTCCAGACAAAAACCAAAATGAATATCCACATAAGGGGTCATATAAGAAAGAGTAGACCCCGATTCATGAAAGTAATACACTTCATGAGAAAAGAGTTTTAGTGTACCAGTGACAAAATCAGAAGAAGCCTCAGATTCTGCATGGGTAGCAAAAGCATACAGACAATTTTGATAAGAATCGATACTAGAAGCAACACCCTTTGGTGCTGGAGTTGAAGAAGTAGTAACTGTACCTTATTAGTCCTAGAAGAAACCCTAAAAGGATAATCCTATTGTAGGTGATAAATCTGGCCATAAATAAAGCACTTATGCCTGCTCTCATCACATACCCGATGGTGGCTTTACCATTAAAAATAACAAGGGGATAAGAAGGGGTCGACTGAGCTCTGCTGGCCTGAGACTAGTGTCATGACCCAAACCAGGGCCTGGCTGGGATGGGTATCACAAATCTAACAAGGACCGAAGACCACCCTGTTATCCTAATTAAATGGAACACAATATACGTATAGCTGCAAAATTCTAAATGTATAACAAGATAGAAAATTTTGACTCAAAAAAAGTCTAAGAACTCAACAACCAATCCCAAGTCCACAGTAATATCCATAAAGCCTCTAACGAACTGAATACCAATAATAGTCGGGACATGCACCCAACAATAACCAAACATAAGTCCAAAGGAAAAATTCAACAACGTAAAGAAACCCAAAACATGAAATAAGGTCTTCCAAAGTATGAAAGATCACCACTTCAATCTGACTCACGAGTTATCCCAAGATCACCAAGTCAGGACATAGAAAAAGTAAAAGTATTTTTAGTTCCTACATTATATGGGGATACAACGTTTGAAGATGATTAGTTGGTTGAGCACTAGCATGCAACTCAAGAATAAGGGATAAAATAATGTCATGATCAATAATCTATAATTAGTCCAAAATCCAAATGCAAAAAAATATATGCATATACATATAAATATATATAACATGCCATGGTAAGGAACAAGGCTTACCATTAACTTTTAAAACCTTAATCTGGATTGTGTAGCTTGACTGTCATAAACCCATACCCATAGTCTATATGAGTTCAGCTCCCTTACTGAAAGGGCCTATTGTGTGTTAGTCTCACAAATTGGAGGTACCATAGAAGGCTAGGGATTTCGATGTAACCTTCACCAACCATGATACAGTTATATATATAGTGTGACATAAGCATACAGTTATCAAAACCAACCCTGAGGTCAGCAAATGTGAGTTTCTAGTATCAGTCCCCTTAGGACCTCCACAATCCACGATGAGCTATACAACCTCTCTTTATGACCAATAAAAATATTTAACATATAACCTAATAATTACATTAATGAGGCAATCATTAAGGCATCATTAAGTGGTATCGTCATACCGACTATAGCTTGCTAACAATGTCATTAGCCAACCTTTTGGGATTTTTTTGGTACCCCTGACTCCATTATGAAAATCACTTGGGGGATTCTTTCATACCCTATAGGGTATTTTTTTCAAAACCATCCTAAACCATTTTGCCATTTGTGCAATGCATTAGTTTTAATGAAATAAGTCAAGCAAAAACTAATTACACAACTGGGTTGAGGTTATTACCAATTTCAATACCAAACACAATTATTTGGGAAATCCATTGTACCTCTATTCCATTCACCATTCCCATATACCTCTAATGATTGTATAAATCAATAATGTAAAGCATAGTAGTTTAATAGTAATCATGAGAAAACATTCAAACAATTTATATCCAAAAATCTCAACCCATAGATCAAAACCATGAATAATAAGCCAGTTTTCAGACCATTAAGAAAATACAAGTATAGGAAAAGAGGTATGTGCCTTAGACATACGAGAATTGGGAAGTAATTCAGAACTTGGAACTCGAAAAATAAACGCATGATGAAACCTTAAGCTTTTCTTGGTTTTTGTGTTTGAGGGTGGAATAATGGTTTTGTGTCATGAAAACTAATAGAAATAGGTTCCTATAGTGTTTATAGGCTGTTCATAGGTGAAAAGACCTAATTACCCCTCATACTTAGGAAATAAATTAAGACAACACGACTTTCACATAGCAGCATGGCACAGACCTTATTGCGGAGGCTAACCTACATGTCATGTTGGTTATTGCAAATATTATATTCCCTGACACATTAAAGTCACTGACCCTCACTGGTTTCTCATGAAAATGCTTAAAACTTTTTGCTCCAGTATCAGATTAAGGTTATATTGGATGTGCTGGAAAGAGAACTCAATTATGTTTAATTTGATGGGTCTTGAGCCCCAAAATTCAATATATTCCAGAAGCTATACATGTTCAAAGTTGACCCTTATAGGATCGAATACCAAAATTAAGTCGAATCAAAAGTTCTTAACTCCACTTCACTCTAAGTGTTTTCTATGAAAATTCTTCACTTCAAAATCACTTTACACACTAGTTAAATGATCATGACACTTATATTTACATAGGAATCATTGGGTTTGATTTTATACATATAGGACTGACCATTCAAATTCTAGCCCAAAAATATGAGGTGTTGCATTATCTCTCTCTTTGATTCATTTATCCTCGAATGATGGATAGGAATATTTTAAAGCTTTAGAAGTATAGAACAAATTATGTTACTTCACATTAATAATTATCACTCAATAAAAAATGTATAGGAACCAAAATAAAAGGGCTTCATGGCATCACCAAGTAAATTGTGAAAGCACAAATCATGAGGCAACAAGATTAAGGTCGTACATGGGGTAAAAGACCCAAAGAACCTTACCCAAAGTGAGAAAATATAAAATGGAAAATATTTTATAGCTCGGCATAGCACGATGACTATCTCAGAGGCTAACCACCATGACACACCCCTTATCGCAGAGAGTAGCCTCTGTGATACATTGATATCGCTGAGGCTTACTGCCTCCATGTTCCAAAATCACTTTCAACCTTATCAAAAATTTATGAAACTCTCTCAAGACACCCCATTCATATGCCTAAACACAATATTTGAAATACGAGAGGGTCAAAAATAAAATGATGGAAATTGTTTGAGGATCTTATACTAATAGCCCTTAAATATAGCAATACGTCTCAACTATAAATTCAGATATGAATACCATACTCCACCATTTTAGTGTTACAATTTTCCCATAAAATACATCACAATAAGAGCTTGAATGTAACTATAGACTGCTTCCATATTAAAGCCTAATATAGAGGTAAAAGGTGCTAACTTAGGCTGCAGGCTATATACCTTACATCCATCCAAGAATACTACTCCATCCTATCACTGTAGTCAAATAACATCATGTATTATGAATACTACTAAAAATAACACAATGGTTCATATATCTATCAAGCACAACATTTAAGCCTATCTTTACTACACCCACTTTATGGATCTCCCCACCAAAATCCCAGAAACCTTTATCACCTTCACAAAGATTTTCAATACATATTACCGTTATAACTTGAAATAACCCATACTAATACTAGCCCGATTCATCTCTTATTTACATTATTAAGGGGCTTAAGGCTTGAAATTTTAACTAAGTGTTAGGTTCTTAGTCATTTTCAACACCCTTAAAGTTCGAGGATTTTCAGTTTGGTCTTCTCGACCCTGAGACGTTAGTTTTTGAGTTAATTCATGTTCAAGGATGTAAGAATTATACCTCTTGGGAGTTTTAGATTTTTGGGGTTAGGTTTGGGACACGTTTGGATCAAATCCAACAAGTCACCACAATAGGGTTGCGTTGCGATAACATTCCCTTTGACCTATACATCGCATTGCAGTGAAGGTGTTTTCATCCAGTTCTTGAATTGTAATTTAAATGCATATGTCGTAATCTTTATCCTACTGTGTGAAGTTCTTATTAGGAGAAGAATGTTCATATGAATCACTTAGAACAAAGTTGAGCTAAGAGCCTTTGATTCACATAAAGTTTGATATTTAATTTTACAAGGGTCAAATTTAAATGTGTATAAATTTTTATATACATGGAATTTTTTGTCTCAAGACCAACAAAATTTTAGATAATTTAATTACCTTTCCAATGATATTAATTTTGCCTTAATTCGATACCGGAGCAAAATATTATGATCATTTTCGTCAGAACCAGTAAAACACCGTGATAAGACTGCATCGCAATGAGCTTTTAATCCGTATTCCAGATACAAATTTTTGGTTTAAATGATTAAGGGCCAACTAGGTCTTTTACCACCTCAACCCAATCATTTATAACACAATTTAGGCATTAGTTCAGGCATAATTTTGCCCTCCTCCTCCAATTTTCCTCTCAAGAAAACCATTTCCTTCCCCAAGAGCAAGAATTCAAATCCTTTCTCCCCAAGAACTCAGGAATTCAAGTTTCCCAAGTGCAAGAATATTTAATAAAGCATCAATAATAGGGTTTTGTTCACAAGTTTATCATTCAAGTCCCAAGATTCAGACTTTCTTCATAAGTTAAGAAAATTAAGGTATTGGGGGTTTATGAACAAGGATACTCTTTCATCCTTGTGCCCAAAACTTATTTTAAAGTTAAGATAACATTATTTGCAATTAGGGTTCATACCCAAACTATCTTTTTTTAAGTTTATGGATTTATAAAGTGATTTAAGTATTAAATTGCATACTTGTTCTGATCTATTTATGTTTTGACTTAAAGATTCTCTATTATGATATGTATATCATGAGTTTGATTTAAATATTGATTAAAGATTTACAATCGAGATTTAATAATGATATTATGTTTCAACTTATATGAAAGAAATATGAGATTAAAGGCTTTATGTGCATCAAGATGTACATATTTTTATCCTTTGATTTATAAGATTCATATTGCGATTTGAATTTCAATATTTTGACTGGAGTTGTTGAAGTATTTCAAGATGATTATTGAGCATGAAGTTTTGTTATGAAATTCTAAGAATTTAAGCATATATTATAAGTCCTAAGTATAAGTTTTTAGATTTCAATAAGATGCTCTTAAGATCCTTTGGTAAGCTTAAACCAAGATTTAAAGTAAAGATTGGTCTTTTGATCTTAAGATAATATATGGAATCCACATTTGTTTATCCTAATTATGATTTAAAGAAAGAAAAGCATAACTGGTTTTCATTCTACAAACCCTTATGTTATTTTAAGGTGGAATTTCTAAAGTATAAGCATATAAGTAAATGGAAGTAGTATTTAGCACCGAGTTGGGTGTGATTTTGAGGTCGCATGGACCATAACTACGTACCATATTAGGTTTAAGTCTCAATATGGTTTAAGTATAGTGATCACTCGAGATAAGGTTCTAGTTCGATGGCAAGGGTAAAATAGTTCTCCTCAACGTGGACAGGACATTGGACTCCATGTTAGCTCATGTGGTTTATATCGGTTAGAAGAACCTCCCAAAAGATAGAACAAAAAGTAAAGATTTTAGATTTGATGTGTTATGGCTCACAAAGTTTATCCTTATGCTTCATTACTCATGTCTATGTTTTTTCAGTTGTTTTATTCAAGCCCAAGGTAAGTCATCTACACTTAGCATGCATTGTTTAAAAGTATATTTATATATTGAGTTATTTTTTTACTTATTTATTCACCCCCCTCCCCACACACACACACACATACTCAGTACATTCCAGAGGTATTGACTCACATATATGTCTATGTGCTACATTATTTCATAATGTAGGTACTAGTTGTAGCCCACACATCATAATCAGGTAGTGTATAACTTCCATCCAGCAGGTGATGAGTCCTTTTGATTCAAGGGATCGAGTCAATCATAGTTCGAGTAGCATCTTGTTTTCTTTATTCATTCATATTGAATAGGGATAGCTAGGGTCGTGTCCCGGCTACCTATACTCAATATTAGTAGAGGCTTCATAGATAGTCAGTAGAGTTGATGTATTTGATTCCAGTTTTGTTTTGTATAATCAAAGTTTCAATCATTTTAAATAGTTTTGTTTTGAATATGTTCAACTAAAGATATTTCTTCCATGCATTACTCCCAGTTTTATGTATTTAAATTAGCTGCTCAAGTAGTATGCCAGTTCATGAGTTAGCTTAGGATCACTTATTGTTCCATGCATCGTGTTACGACTAGGGGGTAGTCTTGGTTCGTGACATAACTATTTCACATAACAAAATTTTCATCTCATTCTTCCCGCTTCATCTATAACCATAGTTCGAGTCCACACCAAAATTTTATACTAAAGATCACCCACTATCTAATGTAAAACATTACTGTGCCTCCATAACTACTACTAACTTAACACAAGGAGAGTGACTGAGGGAACAGGATACGAGCTTCAGAGATAGGAGTGTTAGTATTCAATTATAATATATATTTGTTACACTACTCAAGTTAGGGTCTGTGACGTAAGATATGATCCAATAAGCATAAAGGGATTTACACATCAAGACACTCAGATCATAATTAGAAGGCCTAAACATGGGTGTAGATTATATAGACAACTAGAAACTTAGGCATAGACATTATTTGAATATGTAGGATGCTGGTCGAAGTCCTCTTGAATCGAAATAGGAGGAATTTGCTAGAGTAAGAATAGATTTATCATGACCCATCCCTAAAACTCACCACTATGAGAAAATTCAATATTTGCATCATCTCCCCCTTAACTCAACGGTTACTATCCCAATCTTGAAATTATATCCTCTCATTAAATCTATATGCACAACAGTCCACACAAGAACACCAAACTTTCCCCGACAACTTTAATACGAAAACACTAAATTCTTTCTAGGACACCTCCTTTAGGTATACTAATCTTAATTTCCTCAAACCTCTAAAGTTATCACCTTATAACTAACATTTTCATGGTCATAGACATCCATGCTTCTAAACACTTAAAACTCTATTTTCAACTCCTTAAAACACTGTAAGTGATGATTTTACCACTCATTCTCATTAAACATTGCATATTTTTTTAATGAATGAATGAGGCATAGTGGTGATAAAATGAACTAATATCCACTCTTTGCGGGCATATAGTTGAGGAGATCAAAAAATGTGGATTAGAGCTCAAAATAATCAAAAGGGAGCAAGAAAAGTGTAGCAGAAGACTTAGAGAACAAGACCTCAAGTACCATGATCGCGGTCGTGGTCTGCTAATCGCAATTATGGCAGTCAAGTAATTTCATCCAACTGTGATCGCGGAAGTTACCCGTGGTCGCATAACCGCAGTCGCAGCCAGACGCACGTGATCACGGCTTAGCAGAAGAAATTAGCCTAAGGGCAAAACTTGAAATGCACGTGTCTGATCCCAATTTTGACTAAATGATTCAAACCCTATCATGATGGAGAATTCCATTTTCCCCAATTTTTATTTTTGCTCTTGAATTCATAGCCTCCATTTTTTGTAGAAGAAAATATTGTATAATATTTGGGTGAAGAATACATTGGAGACTTTCTAAGTGGAAAATTAGCTCACTTCTATTGTTGATTTGTGGGAGTGCCCAGTTTGAAGTAACTTTCACTTAAATTTCAATAAATCACTTCAATAGAGATTATGGGTATATCTATGCTTATTTATCTTATGTGTAGCTAGATCTCTCTCTCTTGGGGTTATGTTTGAATAGGGATCAAAGTGTATGTGGGTTGTTTTTTATTAGCTTTAATTTAGTAGTTCATATTTACGGGTTATATCGTTTTTATGCATAGCATGGTTGGGATTTGATAGGTGAAAGCCCCAAATACCCATATGGGTATGATTAGTGAAAGATCCATGCCCTACAAAACCCGAAGCCATATTTGAAAGAAGGGTTTTGGGGGAAGTTTTGGAATCTATATCATCCTCGAAAGAGGGATGTGGAGACCAAAGCAATGATAAACAATTATGTGTGTTGTTTGCTAAATATTCACTATCTTAAACATAAGGGTAAAAGTGAGGTTTACTATACTATGGGTATCATCCTATAAATAGGGATGCCTATATTGAGGTTGTGGATACCAAATGTCAAACACACCTATTAGGTATTGAAAGAATCAATGTCTGAAAGTTTGGTGATTTGTTGAAAGACTAGCATCAAAATCTATAACCAAACCTACCCATATTTGACTTACTAAATTGATGTTGATTGCTAACACCTACATATCACTCCCTTAGTAATGATAATCCCAAGATTCGTGCATAATTGTTAAAACTTTAATTATTCGTAGCCCCGAAGTTATACTAGAAAAAACCCAAAAAGAAACATTAGTGTAGATAACTATCTCCCACATTTTTATCTTCGTCCAAGTTGTTTTGAATTTAAATTGTATCCACTATTTTGAATTAACGTGATTTCCACTCACATTGTTCCTTGTGGATTCAACCCCAACTCCGAAGTTGGGTAAACATATTGATGACAACCGATTTGTACTAAATTGAACGTGTAAGTTGAGTGTTATCAAATACTAGAATTACACCTCTAGTATCATAACCTCATAACTTAAAAAAAAATTAAAACTATACCAAGAGTTCACATAGTCAATCCACATTTCCCTCAATTCAGATCTACATATAACAATTTCCTAGATTTCCCCATACTAAGGAAATTAAGAACATAAACTAGGTATTTATGGCACTTATAACTCAAAATCGAGTACACCTTGTTCTTATAACCCAAGGCTCTTATCCATCTAATGATTTATCCACCATTTCCACTTTAACACTAAACCTTATGCATATATCACAATTACCCACTCCAATATTTCATAAGTCATCAACCTAAGATCTTTTCACACATTATATCAAACCTACTAATTCACTCCCACAAATCTTGCATCACAATTCGCGAGCTAACATTCTTATCACCATAATCATTATATAAAGTTCTAATTTATTGTCTAACAACAATTATGTACCATCAATGAAATATCCCACATAATATACTAGTCCATCAAGTAATGAACCCAACCTAAATTCCTTATTTAACTTAATTATGGCCCATAAGCATATTCTTCTTCACCATATTACTACTACACATTAATATTCATTATGCATCTTCTCACATACTAAACTAACTTACAACTACTAAATAAAAATGTAGGGACTTGTAGTGTATTAAAACCACCTAATAAGGATAGTCGATCTTAATCTTATAACCTAATCCATTATGGTATACAACATTCACCTCCTCAAATCACATCTGCTTACCCATGCATAGATCCCAACTATCTTTAAGATTCTATAAGACCCACTGATTCCCTTCTTTCTATGATCTCCTTAAGTTAATGCTAAATTCATAAATTATTATTCGACCAATCCTTCCATTCACAACCTATGATTTATTTCACTACTACAATATCTAGTTTTCATGAGATCCTTTATTATTTCAACTAAAGATGCAAACATTGTAACTAACCACTCCCTTTTACCGACTACCATAAGAGCATACCCAAACCCAACACTTCTAATAAAAGTCATGCAATTACAACTATCTCTTTTTTGCTAAAAAATTACCCTCACCCCGACATCTAAACATATGATTTTATATCACTATCCTTGGGATCACCTTACTATTCATAGGTCATACCACCTTAATTTATACTACCTTTAGGATAGAAAACTATCCCAATATTTGGATATAAAACCTTCTCCTTAAGCGAGATGTTTTTCATAAGGTTTTTAAAAGGACAATTTACACATCTTACCTCGAGCTAAAAAGCATGATTCATGAAGTTAGAGGTACACTCTTGAATCAATAGACCTTGACATACTAATGGACTATTTTTAATTCCTTGTGCAATTTTACAACTTTTGCTAACTCATTCGAAAAGGACCATACTTTTAGGAATCTAAGCGTTTACACTTATATCACCTTAACAATGAGACATAACCCATGAATTAGAGAAAGGAAGGAAGTTGGGAAACTTTCATAAGGACAACCCAATTGCACAATCTATAGTATGAAAAAGTGAGAAACATTTCCTAAATACCTCATAGTATTGATGAGCGATAAATTTACCACTCAATGACATCTAAATTTATGAACACTACTATGATTAAATTGTGTAAATAAGGTGAAATTTCTATTTACTCACAAATTCCCATGATTTGTAGGTTTATAGGTAAATGGAAGAAAACAAGTAAAGTTAGCTCAAAAGAGAACAAAAAGGGAAATATTACTGTAAAAGTTGGAAAATTTTAAGTAAGGACTGACCCTCAGTTACCGTGATCGTAGTCTAAGGGTCACGATCATAACCATTGAAAGTCATGAGAGTTCTGATCACGATCAAGCAGTGGCGATCGTGATGGCACGGCCAAATACCCAGGGGTAGTTTTTGTAATTTCTAGCAACTAATTTTGGAAGAATCTCCTAACTAGAATTCAAGTTTTGGTGTGGAGAAAACCCTACTAAATTAGGAAATATTATTGTAGCTAATTTCTAAGGAATTTTAGTTGTGAATTATGATTTAAATTTGTGATATTCTTTTGTTATCAATAGAAGCATTGGGTGCTCACTTGTCTGTATTTTCTTTCTCTAATCTCATGAGTAGCTAAATATCTATCTTGGGGTTATGTTGGAATAGGGTGCAAATATGGGTGGGTCTTGATTGTTAGTGTAAATTCTTGGTTAATAATGTAAGCTTTAACTAATACTTGCTTGTTAATTTGGAATTTATTGGTGAAAGCCTCAATTTCCTAAAATCCCATATCATCTTTGAAAGAGGGATGCAGCTATTCTTTTAGATCCTATATCATCCTTGAAAGAGGTATATGGGTAATAAGTATTATTGAAAAATAATTTAAACGTTAGCTTATTTCTTTAAATTATCTTTGAAATAAGGATGGATTGTGAATTTGCTATGTCTTGGGTATCATCCTAGAAATAAAGATGCTTAGTTGAGGTTTTAGGTTGATTTGTTTCCCACACCCATGAGGTATTCAAAAAAATTCATTGGTGATATTTTGGTATTTGGTTAAAAGACTAACATCAAAAACCCTAACCTATCCTACCCTTATATTCATTAACTAGAGTTTGCATTTGATTCTTATGTACCCATACACTATTTGCCCCTAGGAAAATATAATCCCAAGACTATTCTCCTATTGGAATTTTATCAAAAATTGTTGCTCTAAATTGGTAGTTCAAGTAGATTTTTTTTAAACAACCCTTAAAACCATAACCCCCCCCCCACACACACACACACAGTTTTAATTTATGTTACTTTATGTTTACATTGTGGGTAAACACTTAGAAACTTTCAACATACATAGGATTCAAGTAATAGTTACACTCCTCATGTATTTGACCCCAACTCAAGTTGGATTATTATATTGACAACAATCATCCTGCACCAAAATGATGGTATAGGTGAGCCAGATCAAAATAGTGTCATTGCCGGAGAGTGAAACTTAGTATTTTCTTGTGTGGTGTTGATAGTAACTTTGGGTTGACCCGTAGTGTTTCTTATTTACATTGTTTGTTGTTTTTGTTTCTTTTTATGATCTTTTAATTGTGTCCATGACACAATGAGTGATCATGCAATTAATGCCGATACCTTTGATGTTCCCCTTAATGATGAGGACCACCTCCATGATATGGGGCATGCTAGTGCCATCCGCATCCCACCGAATAAAGGGAATAGGGTATTCCACATCATAAGTATGATATACACTTTCTTTAAATGGAAGGTATCTTTGGGGGTCAAACTCATGAGGACCCAAACTTGCACTTAAAGAATTTTGCAAAAGTTTATGCCCCATTCAACAATACAACTACGCCTCTTCCTATTCTCTCTAACGGGTGAGGTGGTCCTGTAGTTGAGGTTTATTTTTGCTTGGTCCATCACATCATGGTTTGAGCTACCGATGCTTTCTTAGATTGTTATTTCCCATCATCAAAGATGTTGCAATTGCGAGATAGAATCATTAATTTTCATCAAATCAATAGAGAGCCTCTATATGAAGTTTGGGATAGATTTAATGAAAATATTGTGCAATGTCTTAACCATGTTGTACCAGATAAAATTCTCCTACAAATATTTTGTATAGCGTTATACCAACTCAACGAGATCATGGTGGACGAAGCGGTCGGTGGATTACTTGTGAGGTTGTCATATGGTGTGGCTTCAACTTTGCTGGTGCAAATTACAAAGAAAAATAGGGGGTAGCACTCAGGATACCAAGGTATCCACGAGTTCTCCCACTACCTTGATTGTGAACAAAGATTAAAGGAAGAAAGAAAAAAAGATGGAGGAAAATATGTCAAAAATAATGACATAATTAGACCTCTTTACAAAGCATGTGATGGGTACACCCACAAAAATGGTAAATGTTGTGGTCTCCAAAGGATATGATAAAGATGAGGAAAAAGCCCTTGATGAATAAATTAGACAGTTGGAAAACTACTCGGGAGGTTCCCGCTCAGCCCTATCAAAGGCAAGGTAGGAACCAAGGTTAGAACGATCATGATCGAGAAAGGGACTGGCATGATAGAGATAAAGATCATGATTAGATAGATAAGGAAATATAGTATTATAGATATGTGCACCCCCATGACTGAGTAAACATCAAGGAGTGAAATCTCATGGATCCCAAAAAGTTCAAAGCCGAGAATGTGCTTGCTGGAATCTTTATAAGAGTGGAAGGGACGGACAAGATTGTTCGAGAATTAAAGGGAGACATTTCTTAAATCAACCAAATAGTTGTATCAAACTCCGCTTTAATCAAGCAATTTAAGACCCAAATTGGTCAAATCTTAACTGCACTTAATGCGAGGCCAAAAGGTGGACACCCTAGTAATACAGTGGCAAATCTAAAAAATGATGCCCATGTATTGGCAATCATCACTAGGAGTACCAAGACCTTTGGTGATCATGTGGCTGAAGTTGATAAAGAGTCTAAGGTTGAACAAGTGAATATGAAGAAAAAGTATGTGGCTGAGTTTAATGATGAGGCTCCAAAATCTCAAAAAGGGGATGATGAAGAACCAATGATAATTAAAGAAATAGTTGATGAGGAAGGAGCTCCTAAAGTGGTTAAGGTTATTGAACCGCAATACCCCTCGTATCCAATGAAAATCCTTCCTCCTTTCCCTCAAAGACTCAAGAAAAAAAAAGAAAAATATCAAATTCAAGAAGTTCCTCACCAAGCTTAGTAACCCTTTAATCAATATCCCATTGCTAGAATCAATTTAAGAAATTCCGAGATATGCTAAGAAAAATAAGACATGGATTGTGAAATTATTGAAGTTACCCATGGTTGTCGTGCAATCATAACTAATGCTATGGTAGAAAAGAAAGAGGATCTGAGAGCCTTCACAATCTCTTGCTCCATTGAGACACACAAACTTGAGAAAGCCTTTTGTGACCTTGGTACAAGCATCAATATAATTCCATGTGCAATCTATCGAAGACTTGGTTTGGGCACTCCGGCTCCTACAACAATGAGTGGCAAATTGCTCTATCAAGAAATCGGTTGGAATCTTGTTTGATGTTTTGGTAAAGGTCGACCTCTTCATTTTTTTTGGTGAACTTTGTGGTACTTGATTATGAGATCGACCAAAAGATACATATTATTCTTGGGAGACCCTTCCTAGCAACCAAAAAGAGAAATTGTTTATATGGAGAATGGGGAAGTGAAATTCTAAGTGCCAACTGATAAAGTGTCCTTTTGGGTATGTAAGACCAAGAAGAAGTCCATGGAACTACAAGTGGTGTCCGTCATTTATGTAGTGGACACAAAGATGGATAATGGGTCCCTCGAGGAATCAATTTGAAAATTGAAGAATGGTGTGCCACAATGCTAAATTAGGCACTGGATAGAAGGCAACCCATCATGCATCGAAAGTGGCCCCTATCCTTTTCTTTTGATTTTTAGAGTAGATTATGTTTGTTGTGATTGATCCATTCAAATTAGTCACCCAATGGGATGCATTTGAATGATGTTGAGTAAGGGAATTATGGTGAATTTGAGTAGTGTGCTGAGTGGTTGAAAATAGGGAGTAGAAACTACTCTCAATTATTGCGATTGTGAAGGCACGAGCTCGTAATTATGATAACAGAGGTTTCATCATTACGAACCCTGCATCGTGATCACAACAAATTTAAATATGAAAAGTCGCCGACCCTCACCATATTCCCTCTATAATCTTTTTTCAAATTACTCCAAATATGCTCTTATTGATAGCATCCAACTATGCATTGCATCATCCTCTATATTTCATAATCCAATAAGTGCTTAAAGTTCTCTCTTTTATACTCATATGTGGGCCTTAGAACTCATGTCTTAGGAATGGACTAAAATTATGATGTGCATACTGAGTACTTAGCATAATTGTATTTGTTGGAGTAGTTGGTTGTTAATTTTCCTGTGCACAATTAGGGAACTCTTGAGTACCCACAATTGTTCAAAATTAATAGAAATAGCATGTGCACCCCAAGTGTTTGATTAAATACTCATATGAATTCTTTACTAGTTTTCCCATGTTCTACTGGCATGACTAAGTATTTAGGGGCTATGTTTCTTGTTCAGAATGTAAATTGTTTGATTTGAAACATAATTTGGCATTCAAATTGGCAGTTTTTAGATTCTGAGAAACTTGATCAAACGTGCCTTAGTTACCACAATTGAAATCTAAGGATCCCGATTGTGTTATCGTGATTGCGAACCTATTATCATGATCACGATAACTTATAGCATAATTCTAATCGGTCTTAATAATCACAATCTCAAGATGACCGTGATCTCATAACTGATATTGTCTTATAGATTGGTCCAAATCTCAAAATATGCATTTTAAGCTTTGTCCATTCCCCATGAGTAGTTTCTTCAACTCAACCAAGTTAAATTGTAAATTTTCTTCACGTTAACCTTATGGACTAATGTTTTATGTATAGATCCCAGGTACTAAAGGGCAGGATATGATACCAATCACTTTATGTCCCCAAAATGTGAGACTGATATGAAGACCTCATGAGAAATTAGTTGCTACCTGAGAGGGAGTTTCCCTAAAGAATATCCCCGAGAAACTCTTGACTTTTTATGGGAGTATAGAGGGCACAAGATGGTATGATTTACCCTCGAACCATGCCGAGAAAATAATCATTAGGTGAGGGAATTTTATGTGAATCTCAGCATAGTAGATCTCTCTAAACCAACGATACGAATCAGGGGAAAAGAAGTTTATTTTGGGTCTAAATGGATTAATAGAGTTTATGGGCAGCACATGTGGACATGAGGGAATATAAGACCAAGGATTATGCTCCTAGGAGCTGTTTGGTAGAGAATCTATTCTCGATAAGTGAGGTACCGTGGGACACTACTAAGACTGGGATACTGATGAGTGAATTCACTGTTGAAGCTTGGATCTAGTTGATTATAATTTGCAGCAGGGTCTCTCCCACCACTAGCTTGAGAAATGTCCCGACTATGCATGCTTATATGGTGGCCTGCCTCTTGAAAAAAATATGTTTGAATGTTGGTAGCTTTGTACTTATGGAGATTAGGCACTACAGAAATAAGAGGGTCATGTTATTGTTCCCGTTATTAATCATGAAGTTGCGTAGGAGAGATGGGGTTGATGTGTACTTGGAGCATCGTTGGATCTCTCTTAATACTCCCATTTACCCACTAATGATCTGAGAAGAGGAACCTCTTGGGATGATCAAGAAGAGGAAGGTTAACTTAGGGAGTTTAGTGGTGGATGATATAGATTCATGAAGACCATCCACGGTAGGTCCATCTGATGGAATATCAATTGAGATGAGGACTATCCAGGATCAATTATCTAAGATACCTTAGGGATTGGGAGAGCCCTCCACCACTTGTCACTCCTAAGTTGCTCAATATGACTATAAGAAGTACCTGAAGGACCAGAAGAAGTAGGGGGCAACTATTTCTAGGATTGAGAGGGTCTATTCATATTTAGAACATTCACATTATAAGATTAAATATTCTCATGATAAGATAAGAAAGAGGGAGAAAAAGAGGGACAAATTCTTCATGAAAATGTGGATGGGGGTAAAGGGCCTTTAGAAGGTCCTGAAACCCAAAGAGAGACTTTCTTCTCCCCAAGCTAATTGTGATGATGAGGTACCAATTAAGTGGTCAAACTCAGATGATACTAGGTATAATGCCAAGATTGAGAGTGATGGCAGTGCCTGATGCGGTTACAGGGAGCAGCATTTACTCTTTTCTTATGCTTTCATGTTTATATAGTGAGGTCCCTATAAGCTTTTAGTTGGGGGTGCATGTACCCACAGTAAATATAGTTATTTGATCGATCTGTATTATTTGGATATTTGTTGGATGCTTTAATTTTGTTTTTGGAAGATTTGTATGATCCTATTTTTATTTTGGGTTATAATATTTGGGCACCTTGATGGTGCCCATATTTCATGGATTAGTTATCTGTTTTCATTTGTAGGTTTTTATTTTATTCTTATCTTGTTTATTATAATATCATATGAACCTTTACCTATGATAGATTGAGCGATGACATTCTTAAGAAAAATCACTGTGGTTGGGTTTTGAGACATAGATAATGGGGAAATCTAAGTACTCATAGCATTGGAGTTTAGGGATCTCCCTTATACCTATGGTGAAGTATGAGTAGCCATATGGTTTGCCCTTATTAGAGCCAAAATTTGAAATAATGGCTTGGTTTGTTACCATCGATCACAAACTTTGTGTGGTACTAATGCAAAGCAAGCACCCCCCTCTATCCAACAATTTTTGAAATCCAAGGGCATGGACATGAATAATTTTTCAACAATGTTTTCCCTCTTTTGATGACTCCTAAGTCCTTAGTTGGTAGTATATGGTAAATATTTATCTCTAGTAGGAAATGCAATTGAGCCTCCTTGAAAAGTTGTATGTCATGTGCGGTGAGCATAGTTATTTAACTCTCATGCTTACTTGTATAATCTTGAACTTTACCCACTAGTCTCTCAAGGCTAATTCTTATTATGCTTGATTGGATAAATGACCTTAGTCCTTCTTTGTGAATATGGAAACCCACTTTAGCATAAAGAGCCTACCTGTACATAGAATAGTATCCCTAGTCATCTATTTTATGCCTTCAAACCTTTCTTTAGAAAACACATTAAAAGAGTTTAACCATTTGATTTATGCCCCTATTTTGAACCCCACCATCCTTCAACTTAAAAAATAACTTGAGGTAAAATCCTAAGTTGGGGGTAGTAAGTCTTGGAAGAAGTAACCTTGGCCCATGGTATTATAAGTAGATGACCAAAAGGTAAGAAAAAAGAGAAAGTAAAAAAGAAAGGAATCATCAAAATAAAGAAAAGCATAGATTGCAAATGAAATAAACTAAAAGAAAATTCTTTTAAAAAGATGGGTGAACCAAGGTAGCGAAAGTATGCATGTGAGAAGTTTGAAACAAATGAAATGGCCCATGGACCAAAGTTTGGTTAAATAGTATGATGTAGATGTTCAAAGACGATGTAGTAACTTTGTTCCCAAATGATATCATGCCCTTTCCTGATCCTTCATTACAATCTTGAAAAAATCCTTTGAGATCTCTAATCAAGTATAATCAAATTAGCAGCGATTGAAAATAAGGGCAAGCATATGGTATGATACTTCTTCGAGTTGAGAGATTCTTTGTGAGAGTGAGTGCTATCACTTAAATCCCTTATTGAACGATATGTAATTTGGTGTGTGGGATTTCCTTTCGTGGGGATGCATGTAGACTAATTGAGGTGGATAAAATTGTGATCTTTCAAAAATGAGGAAAAGAGTAGAGTTGAGTCACTATCGATGGAAAGTCACTTCTAAAAGGTTAGTGATTGTTCGTGAGTGGTTCCTTAAAGTATTTAGCATCCTTTAAAGTTTAATTTAGTTTGAGAGGGGTTGTAAGAATATATTTACCCATGCTCGTGAGCTACTTGTTAGTGCTGACCAAGTTCGAAATCATTGTGATCATTTGGTTATATGAATGGAATTATAGTCGCATAGCCTCATTGAATAAGAAGTAGTGTTTCTTGAGGACAAGCAAAGGTTTAACTTGGGGGTGTTGATAAGCGGTATATTTACCACTCATTGACATCCAAATTTGTGCACACTACTATGATTAAATTGTGTAAATGAGACAAATTCCATTTGAATAGACTAATTCCTATGGTTTGCAGGTTTATAAGTAAATGAAAGAAAACAAGTAAAGTTTGCTCAAAAGAGAACAAAAAGGGAAAAGTTAGTGCCAAAGCTAGAAAATATAGAGCAGGGAGTGACCCTCAGTTACCGCAATCGCGGTGTGAGGGTCGTGATCACGATGGGCTCACTACGATTTTAGAAGTCGCGATCACGATCAGGCATTGGCGATTGCGATGGTATGGACAAATGCCCAAGGTAATTTTGTAATATCTAGTATCTGAACCTAAATTATCTAAAGGGAAAAACACTTTCACTTTAGAAGAATCTCCTAACTAGAATTCAAGTTTCGGTGAGGAGAAAACCCTACTAAATTGGGAAAGTCTATTGTAGCTAATTTTCTAAGGAATTTTAGTTGTTAATTGAGATTGAAGTTTGTGAATTATCCTTGTTTTTTATCAATGGATGCATTGGGTTCTCACTTGGGTATATTTTCTTCCTCTAATCTCATGAGTAGCTAAATATCTATCTTAGGGTTATGTTGGAATAGGGTGCAAATGTGTGTGGGTATTGATATTTAGTGTAAATTCTTAGTTAATGATGTTGGGTTTCACTAATACTTACTTGTTAGATTGGAATTTGTAGGTCAAAGCCACAATTTCCCAAAATCCCACCTAATCCTTGAAAGAGGGGTGTGGGTACTCTTATAGATCACATATCATCCATGAAAAGGGGATGCGGGTATTCTTTTAGATCCTACATCATCCTTGAAATGGTGATATGGGTAACAAGTATTTGTGAACAATAATTTAGATATTATCGTATTCCTTTGGATTATCTTAGAAATAAGGATGGATTGTGAATTTTCTATGTCTTGGGTATCATCTTACAAATTGGGATTCCCAATTGAGGTTTTGGGTTGATTTGTTTTCTACACCCATAAGGTATTCGAAGGAATACATGGGTGATATTTTTATATTTGGTTGAGAGACTAACGTCAAAACCTCTAACCTAGCCTACCCATGTATTCATTAACTACAGTTTTTTTATTCTTATGTAACCATACACTATTTGCCCCTAGGAAAATATAATCCCATGACTATTCTACTATTGGAATTTTATCTAAAATTACTGCTCTAAATTTGTAGTTCAAGTCGATTTTGTGTAAACAACCTTTTAAACCATACCTCCTAATTTTAATTTATTTCTTACTTCAAGCCTCTCCATTCTAAGTGTGGTGTGCTACACACCCATAAAAGAGACTCTACTTGACACGGCTTTGTGGACACCCAATGACCATGAATCTTGTCTTTGATACCAATTTTTTTATGACCCAAACTAGGGTCTGGCCGTAATAGGTATCTCAAATCCAACAAGGATTGGAGACCATCCCCTTACCCTAATCAAATGGAACATACTACACGTATAGCAACGAAATTCCAAATGTAAAACAAGATAGAAAAGTATGGGTCAAAGAAGTCTAAGAACTCAATAACCAATCCCAAGTCCATAGTAATATCCACAAAGCCTCTAACCAACCAAATAATAATAAGAGTCGGGACATGCTCCCGAGAGTAGCAAAAAATAAGTCTAAAGGGAAGAGTTAGTAACATACAGAAACCCAAAACATGAAATGAGATCTTCCAAAGTATGGAATCTCACCACTTCAATATCACTCATGAGCTATCCCGCAATCACCTAGTCACTGTGCAGGAAAAGTTGAAGTATTTTTGGTTTCTGCATCACATGGGTATATAACATCCAAAGATAATTAGCGGGTTGAGTGCTAGCAAGTAACTCAGGGATAAAAGATAAAATAATGCCATGATCAATAATCCAAAATTATTCCAAAATTTAAATAGACACAAGCATATGCATATATGATGAGTGGTGATTTTACCACTCATTAACACTCAACATTCTTGCATTTTACCATATTTTGAATGAATAAATGAGACATAATTGTGATTTAATGCACTAATATCCATATTTTGTGGGCACATTATTGATGATATGGAAAGATACAGATTGGAGCTAAAAAGGATCAAAAGAAAGCAAGAAAGTGCAACTAAAGACCTAGAGCAGACATGGTCTTAGTTACCACGGTCGTGGTCAGTCAAAAAGGTCAACCTACCATGGTCGTGTGAGCTAATCATGGTCGAGGCCAAGCCTATACGATTGTGTTCAAGCGAAAACTGCAACCCAAAGGTAGAAATGTAAATGCACGTGGCTGATCCCAAATTTGACAAATGGAAGACTCAAACCCTAATCATTCATGATATTCCTTCTTTCCCAATTTTTGAGAGATTGTTCAAGAGTTTGTAGCCTCTATTTTTGGAGAAGAAAATATTGTATAAACTTTGGGTGAAGAATATTTTGGAGTCACATCCAAGTGAAGAATTAGTGAACTCCTATTGAAGATTTGGTGGATCTCATAGTTTGAAGTAACATACATTTAGATTTTATCAAATCAAATCAATAGAGATTTTGGGTAAAATATTCACTTATCTATCTTATAAGTAGCTTATTTTTCCTCTTGGGATTATGCTAGAATAGGATGAAAATATGTGTGGGATGTGATTTTTTGTCCATTTACTAGTTTGTAATGTTGGATTCTACTATTGCTTGAGTAAATTGGATGGGATTTTTGGGTGAAAGCCCCAAATACCCAAATGGGTTTGATGGACGAAAATCCCAAGCCCTCAAAAGCTCAAACCATCCTTGAAAGACGGGTTTGGGTGAACTGTAGGAACCCACATCATCCTTGAAAGGGAGATGTGGGAACCAAAGTAACAGTAGACAATTGTTGTCATAGTTTGTTAAATTTTCACTATCTTAGACATTAGAGTGAGTGTGAAGTTGACTATTACTTAGGTATCATCCTAGAAATAGGGATGCCTAATTGAGGTATTGGGTGGCTTTATTTGACACACGTGTTAGGTACTCAAAAGTGTCAATGAGTGAAATCTTTGAGGCTATGTTGACAAACTATCTCCAAGGACTTACAACCTAGCCAACCACATTATCATCAATGAGAATATGCACTGGATTATCATATATCCATGCATATATTGCCCCTAGGAAAGCATTATCCTATGATCCATGCCTAATTACTTAGACTCTAAGTATTTGTATCTCCGATTTTTTACTCAAAAAAAACAAAAAGAAATATTAAGTGTGATACCTTCCTAATCCCCCATTTTTATCTTTTTATACTAATGGTTTTAGCTTAGCTAGTATCGATAATTTTAAACTAATTTATTCACCACTCACATTGTTCCTTGTGGATTCGAACCCAACTCTAATGTTAGGTATATATATTAACGATGATCGCCTTGCACTTAAATTTATGTGTAAGTTGAGCGTTATCAAAAATGCCGTTGTTGATGGGGAACAATTTAGCGTATTGAGTTAGTATGGAATTCTAGCATATTTTCTTGAATTCAAACTTGAAAATATTTATTTGTGATCTTTTTTTTCTTGTATTAGGTATCTTTTTGTTTTTCTTTAATTTAATCTATGGCATCTTCTGAGAAATATTATTTTTCTAGTTGGAAGTCCTATCTTGATGATCTATATCCATAGTGTGATTGACTGTACTTTGGAAGAGATTGCATAAGTGCTCCCTGGAGAGAGATGAAAATATCATCTCGATCCTATTAGGTATTTGCTTGCTCTTTATGGGGTCATCGAGATAGACATTTGAGTGATTGCCCAAATTCCTCTTCCCCTTATTATGCTAACCGAGTTGCTAGTTCTTATTATGAGCTTCAAAGGTATTATGAGAAGAAGGAAGAAGAGCAACATGCCAAGTCTAATAGTTTTGAAGCAATGCTTCAAACTATTTTGGATCAGGTAACTTCAACAGGGGAGAATGTGTAATACATACACCAATCCAATGAGGCATTTGGAATAAGATTGTCAAGATGGAGGAAGTGAGCATGGAGATAAACCATGCAAATATAACTACCTTGCCCACTTTCCAAGAGGAGGTCGACCAAGAAGAAAAACCAAGCTATGATGATGATCTTGGTAGCGAAGAACCCTTGGTGATTTCCCAAACCACCAAATCAAATGATGGTGAAGATGCCAAAATAAAGGAAATGGCACTAGAGTCAAAAGAAGAATCAAAGAACATCTTTTATAATGACTCTAGTGCATTTCGAGGTGAAGGTGCTAATGAGTAAACGATTCCAAAATTTAGGGATAGAACTTATTCAAACCAATTTCAACAATGTGACTAGGGGATGTGATAAGAATCCATCCACCTACACAAATGATGGAATGTATGGAGAAAGAGTGTAATTCCTACATTTTAGGATTTGACATTCCAAAGGAGCACATGGAAGCCCCACAATCAATGGCAAAAGAATTCAGCTTTTGATGTACAACTAGTGGCCTATTGATGTCCTCACCTTTATCCAAGGAGCCAAACCACAAATTCGATATGAAATTGGGTAAAAGGTTCAAGTCCTTAAAATGTCGAAATAGAATCTCCCTTGTTACTTCCTCACATCTTCCAAGTTTCATCTTGGAAGATCTCAATCTGTTGTCCCTCTTCTGCTCATTGGATATTGAATAAAAGTTAGGACAGAGATTCAAATCTTCTTATTGGAAGCACAAAAGAAAGTGGAGGAGGTTTCGCGCTAAGATGTTAAGCTAAACACTTGATGGGAGGCACCCCATCAATCCACAAAAAGTGGTTCATATCCTTTTATTTTATACATGATAGAGTAGATTTTATTGTTGCATTTGTTCATGCATATTCAATGAAAATGTAGTGTTGTGAGGAGTTTTGATTGAAATTGAAAAAGGGAACTATGAAATTGATATGTTTGGACTGAACAGAGGAGTCTAGGAGACCTAATTTTTGGTCTAGGTTACCGTGATTGTGTCCCATGCCTCCGTAATAGAAGAGGCCGTGTGCCCACAATATGCGGAACTAGGACCATGATCGTGGTCAAATTAGGTTAAGTGACCATCCAACTTCCATTTCTCTACACACATCCTTCTTCAAATTCTCTCTATTTTTGGCATTGTGTGGAGCATCCAAGTGTTTATTTCAATACCCTTGCATCATCTACTTGGTATGTCGTATCAAAATTTTATTATTTTAATGTAATTGTATGCTTAGAACTTTTATTTTAGGGAAAGCCCTGAAATATTATTTTTAATACAAAATGCATACTTGTTTATGAGTATTGTGGTTGTTAGCTATTGTAGTTGGTGTACACACCAATGGAGAAGTATTGAGTACCCAAAATTAAGCCTAAAACCATAGAACTTAACATGTACACCATTTGTTTGATTCAATGGCCCAATGAGTTCAATGTGAATTCGTTTGAGTTTGGGGCTATAATCAGGCATTCTAGGCTTAAGTTCTCTGATTATAATGTTGATGTTCCAAGTTGGAACACAAATTTAGGGTTGAAATTATGTTTTTTTATTTATGTCTATAACTGTTTACTATGGTCTCAGGTATCGCGATCGTCACACTGAGGGCGGTTGTTTGCAGAAACCAAAATTTCTGCACACCCATTTCTCACCACCAAAACCTTCTATAACACCATCGCATGAGTTTATCTGAATAATCTAGAATGTTTTGGAGTGATAATTCTAATGATGGTCTACATTGCGTTGCTTATTGGTACTAGGATGCAAAGATAGGAACTTTGACAGCACTAGGTTCATGGCCACCGAATGCCAAAAAATCTACTACAGTGATCTGCCAAGGACAAAATTACTCTTGAAAAGGAGTATTCGCCTTGATTTAGTGGAGGAGAATATCCCAGCATTCCATGATCGACTCACTGCTACCGGGTGGATGTGGTTTTCCCCGAACCCCTTCTATGTCAATAAGCATTGGGTACGTGAGTTCTACGCAAACCTTAGCATATTTTCTCTCACAAACCTAGTGATGACAATTCAAGGTAAGTAAGTAAACTTCAAAGCTGAGTGGATTAATGAGATATATGGGCTCCTAAATGCTGACATGGGGTAGTTCCAAGCAAAAGCAGTCCAGCCATGGACTGTATTGCAAACAAATTATGTCCATACAAAGAATTTCTATGGGCCACCACCAAGAGGGATATTTTGATAAATGACTTCACAGATGGGGCCAGGATTTAGTTGAATATCATCTACAGCAAAGATTCATCATGAACACATGACTATTATCATAGATTTGCGAGCGAGGATGGTGGCTTCTATTATCTCTGGCATTAATCTAAATGTGGGCAAGATTTTGCTATCAGAGTGGTGGCACTTCAAGAACCAGGAAAGTATACTTATTCTCTTTCCTTTCCTTATCACTAATCTTTGTAAGAGGGCAGAGGTGGAAGAGTATGCCTCAGATATCTGGGTGCACCCAGGCCCCCACCTCTTCCTACTCAAATTCTGGAGTGAGGGTACCCCTGGTCAGAGTAGGAAAAAGAAGGTGGACTTAGGAAAATTAACCAAGGAGGACACAGACTCTTGTAGACCTTCGTCAGCCAACCCCTTCGATGACATCTCAGGTCAGATGGGGTAGGTTAGGGAGATATTGTACAGATTGCCTCAGGTACTGGGAGAGACCTCCATTGTGCACCATTCATTTATAGCTTAATTAGATTATAAGATTTATCAGAAGGATTATAATAAGCAAGGAGCCACAGTTTATAGCCTGGAGAGAGATTATTTATCCTTGGTTGAGTCACATGGGAGCCTCACAAAGATTTATGAGAAGATGGTGAAGAGAGAGAAATAGAGAGTTAAATTCTTCAGAAAGTAGTGGAAAGGGGTAAAGGGCAACTTCAAGGTGCTCAAACCCAATGATCGACTACCTTCACCTAGATTGGAGAGTAAGTACGAGGCCCATGTGGATTGGTCAGTTGATGATTCTGGTGGTGATGGTCCAGAGCCAGCAAAAGAGGGACAGCTCCTGATGTAGATTCAGGGAGACCCCTTTTACTCTTGCTTTATTACACATGCAGTGAAGACACTGCTTTCCTTTCACTTGGGGTGACTTTCCCTATATTTGTATTATTTTGATGTGTTACCAGATATTTTTATGTTGTCATGATAACATTGTGGATGTTGTTTTTTTATTTTATTTTGGGATGCTATAATTGGGTACTCTAATGGTGCCCACGTTTTCATGGATTATCATGTAGTTTTATTTTTAGTTATTTTTTAACTTGAGTTTTATTTCGATTATGATGATGCATGATGAGCCTTTCCCTATGATAGATTGAGGGACGACATTCTTAAGGGTAAAGCGTCATGTTTGGGTTTTGAGACATAGATACAAGGAAATTCTAAGTAACTGTGGCATCTAAGTCATCAATGCAAGGGAAGTCTGAGTACCTATGGCATTGTAAATTTGGATCCCACTGTGCACCATTTGGGAACTCCGAGTAGCCATATGGTTGGTTTGCCCATATCAAGCCAAAATATGAGGCGAAACTTTAGTTGTAGTCATAAGTTAGCAAATTGAGTGTGGTGCAGATACAAAACAAACAACCCCCTCCGTCCAAAAAAAAAATTCAAAAATTAAGGGCATGGACGTAAGTAACCTTGTAATAAAACTCTTTCTCTTTTTGTGACTCCATAAATTTTTTACTTTTTAATAGTGATAGATACTCCAATTTTTTCTCTAACGGGAGGGGAAATTGAGTCTCCTTGGCAAATTTTGCATGCCATGTGTGGTGAGCTTTTTGCATTCATCTTTTGCATATTTGTGTTATCTAGAACTTTCCTCGTTCATCTTTCGAGGCTAATTTTAATTGTATTTGGTTGGAGAAATGATATTAGGCTATCTTTGTGACATTATAAGCTCACTCTAACCTAAAAAGCCTACCCATGAATAAGTTTAATCCCTACTTACCCGCGTTGAGCCTTTGGATCTTTCATTGGCATACATATTACAAGTTGTGAGCCCTTCTTTTTATCCCTCTTTTGAACCATAACCTCCTTGAACTTGAAAATGCAACATGAGGCTAAAATCCTAAGTTGGGGGTGGTGAAGATTGATGGAAGTATGTTTGGGGAGACGAATTTTTTTTAGTGAAATGCCTAAGTGCCCAAGCATTGAAAACAAATGAATAGAAAAAAGAAAGGGTCAAACAAAGGAAAGAATTGCATGAAAATTGCAAGAAAAAAAATAGAAGAAAATGGGTAAATAAAGAAAGCAAAAAGTAGGCATATGAAAAGACAAAAGATCAAAGAGGAGTGGCCCATAGTCAAAACAGAGGATTAAATAGTGTGATGTAGATATTCAATGAAGGGTGTAGCTATGTTGTATGACACTTGTTGACATAGAGAGTTCTTTTGTGAGGGAGAGAGTTTTTGCACTTAAATTCCTTATTTGATTAATTGGTAGCTTGGTTTGTGGAATTTTCTTTCATGTGAGGAGGCATGTGAATGAGTTAAGGTAGGTGATTTTGTCATCTTCCAAGCAATAAGGAAAATAGAGTATAGCTTAGTTTTGATCAAAAGTGAGTCAATTTTAGAGTATTAGTTGTTGTTTCTTGTTTTGTCTTTAAAGTCTTATGCATCCCTAGATATTACATTTTATGATGAGGGATGTAGTACGAATAGCTTAGCCCATATGCAATGTGCTACTTGTGGTAGTGACTAAGCCTGAAGTCATTGTGATCTTTGAGGCATGCAAAATTAGGCATAAATGTATAATTTCTCATGACAAGGGGTAATGTTTCTTGAGGAAAAGAAAAGCTTTAAGTTGGGGTGTTGATGAGTGGTGATTTTACCACTCCTTTACACTCAACATTCTTTCACATTACCATGTTTTGAATGAATAAAAATGACATAATTGTGATTGAATGCACTAATATCTACATTTTGCAGGCACATTATTGATGAGATGGAAAGATGTGGATTGGGGCTAAAAAGGATCAAAAGTAACAAAGAAAGTGCAACTGAAGACCGCTGTTTTGGTCAGTAAATAAGGTCAACCTACCTCGGCAGCATGAGCTAATCATAGGCGCGGTAGCCGCGGTCGTGGTCCTGTAAAAAAATGCAACCCAAGGACAGAAATGTAAATGCACGTGGCTGATCCCAAATTTGACAAAAGAAAGACTCAAACCCTAATAATTCATGATATTCCATCTTTCCCAATTTTTGATACATTGTTCTAGGGTTTGTAGCCTCCATATTTGGAGAAGAAAATATTGTAAAAATTTTGGCTGAAGAATAGTTTGGAGTCACTCCAAGTAAAGAATTAGTGAACTCCCATTGAAGATTTGGTGGATATCATAGTTTGAAGTAACAGTCACTTAGATTTTCTCAAATCAAATCAACGGAAATTTTGGATACAATCTTTAATCATCTATCTTATGAGTAGCTCGTTTTTCCACTTGGAGTTATGCTAGAATAGGGTGCAAATATGTGTGGGGTGCGATTAGTTTTAAGGAAACAAGTCAAGCAAATTTATATATCATATTCCAAAACTAATTATGCAAGTGGGTTAAGGTTATTACCAATTTCCATTCCAAAACCAATTCTTTGGGGAATCCATTGTACCCCTATTCCACTCACCAGTCGCATGCACCACCAATGAGTGTATAAATCAATAATGTAAAGCATAGTAGTTCAATAGTAATCATGAGAAAAACATTCAAAAAATTTATATCCAAAATCCTCAACCCATAGTTCAAAACCCAACATCAAAACCATGAATAATGAACCAATTTTCATTCCATTAAGAAAATATAGGTATACGAAAAGAGGTACATGCCTTAGACAAATGAAAATTGGAAAAACCTTAGGGACTTGGAACCTAGAAGATAATCACTTGATAAAACCCTTTAAGCTTTTTTGAGTTTTGTGTTGAGGATGGAATAATAGTTTTTTTGTTGTGAAAACTGATGGAAATAGGTTTATAGTGTTTAAAGGTCGTTCATAGATGAAAAGAGCTCATTACCCCTTATCCTAAAGGAAATAAAACAAGACAGGATGACTTTTTCATATATTCATGGCACGGACCTTATCAAGGAGGCTAACCTCCATACCATGCTGCTTATTATGGAGATTATCCACTGTGACACACTGAAATCTCGGACCCTCACTAGTTCCTCACGAAAATGCTTATAACTTTTCTCTTGGGTATCAGATTAAGGCAAAATCAAATGTATTGGAAAGAGGACTCTATTGTCTTTAATTTAGTGGGTCTTGAGCCCAGAAATTCAGTATATTCCAGAAGTTACACAAGTTCAAATTTTACCTTCGTAGGATCGAATACCAAAATTTGATCGAATCAAAAGTTCGTAACTCCACTCCACTCTAAGTGTTTTCTATGAACATTCTTCACCTTAAAAGCACTTTACACACTAGGTAAATGATCATGACACTTATATTTACATAGGAATCATTGTATTTGAGTTTATACGCATAGGAATAATGGTTTGAATTCTAGCCCAAAATATGGGGTGTTACAACTGGGCACCCTGTGCCTTTAATCCACTGTCAGTCTGAAACTGACGATCACTGCATGGCTTAGGATATGGAGCACTAGCCATAGAATAAGAATTAAAATTTCCCCAATTCTTCTTAGACCATTTCCTTCTATCCCTACTACTATTTTGATGGCATCCTCCATATTTAGAATACCTAGATATCTTACTCTACCTTTCCTTTATCTCAGCTTGATTCTTATTTTCCTCTTCAACCTGTTGCATATATACCAAAAGCCTTGAGATATCCATATCATTTTTCAACAAGGTGGCCTTTTAATCCGAAAGAAAATCATAGGACAAGCCTGGGGTGAACTTTCTCATCCTCACCCTTATAGATAACACCAACTCCGGAGCATAACGAGATAACTAATGAAATTTCAAGGCATACTCTTTCACAGTCATTTTGACTTCTCTCAAATTCACAAACTCCATGGCCTTTTTCTTCCTCAACTTCTATGGAAAGAAACGATCAAGAAAAGCTCTAGAAAAGTCATCCCACATAGTTGGCTCAGCATCATCTCCACTTATCTTCTCCCACTCCTCATATCACTGATATGCCACATCCTTCAGTTGGTATTTGGCAAGCTTAATACCCTCAGAGTTAGAAGCATGCATAACTCTAGAGATCATTTCCGTCTCATCAATGAAATTTTAGGAATTTTGCTCAGCCTTTGAACCAGTGAAAGTCAGAGGACTCAACCTCATAAACTGGCCAACTCTAGTGACCTCAGAAGATGTAGAAATAGAAGAAACATGCTCAATCTAAGAGGACTCTAACTGGGTAAGCAAATGGATCGACTGGCAAAACTAAGCATTGGAAACATTACCTTTAGTTCTATAAGGAGGGCTAAAGGGAACCGATGGAACTCCACGAGGGTAATCTGGAGCTGGATGCCTAAACCGAATATGTATCTCATAAGTAGGACAAGATCCGTCCATATTTTCCTCAAGCAGGACTGAAGAGTTTTTGCTACTATCAGATCTTCTGGGAGGCATGTAACTCCCAAAAAGTACCCCCTGGGTGTCACACGATGCTCAAGACTACGAATAGCCTTAATCCAACCCATGATATATATTCAGCTTATAAATCGGATGAAAGGTAACCCTTCTATGAATATGGACATAAGATAATTAATTCCACAACTTAATATAAATTTTTAACTTTGGAAACGTTAAATAAACTCCTTGAACTTAGAAGATACACAGTTTTATAAGCCTCTACTACTAACTAAAGAACCACTGGGACAGACCCAAGCTGACCCGAACATAAACGAAATCAAATAACTAAAATACTTACATGAATAAATATAAGTCTGATAAGCTGGGTCCTTGAACTATGAGCACTCACCGAAAGTCATGATGGAGGTGATGATGCCCGTAGTCAATTGTGCTGCTAGAAACGAGCACCAGAACCTATATTATAAGACAATGTAGCACATAACTATATATATGGGTCAGTACCTCTAGATGTACTGAATATGTAGGGGTGAATGCATAAGTAAAGCTAAAACTAAATATATATAAACTTTCAAATAATGCATTCTAAGCGTAAATGACTCACCTTTGACTTGACCAAAACTTAAAACAACAAGATCATAAAAACATGAATAATGAATTATAAGAATAAGCTTAGTGAGCCATAGTACTTAGTTTCTAAAATATTTACTTTTGTTATTTCTTATGGGAGATTCTTCTAACCGACATAAACCATGTAAGCTACCATGGAGTCTAACGTCTTACCCACATTGGGGAGAGTTGTTCTACCCTTGCCATTAGAATAGAACCTAAACTTAAGTGATCACTATATTTCATGCATATTGGGAAAAATCATAACCTATGATGTCTCGTAGTTTCTAGGAATTTAGGATACGCTCATCCACATTCCCTTCTCGGTGCTAAATACTACTCCTAGAATACATATATGCTTATACTTAAGAAATACACGTTAAAATAGAATAAGGATTTATTGACTGAAAACCAGTCATGCTTCTCTTTACTTTAAATCATAATCAAGAAAAATAGTTTATTGATTTCATGTCTTATCTTTAGATCAAAAGATTAATCTTTCTTTAAATACCATCACCACCTCCCTTGGTACCTCAAAATACCATCACCAGCAATATTAAAATCCATCACCTTCTGGCGACCCACATCATTCTTGATCTGCATCAAAATAGGGTCCAAGATATGTTTCTCCTTCACTTTAGCACCGAGAGATGACTTTGCCACCTCTTGAAAAATCATACCACCATCTTTGGAATCCAACAGATGAACTTTAAAATTAGCGAAACAGTGAATATCCTTCGCCAAACCTTGCTTCTTCCTATCTACATTAGATAATCTCCCCATGGACAACCTAGTAAGAGCATCAACAACCACGTTAGCTATACCTAGATTATAGTGAAGACTCATATCATAGTCCTTGATCAACCAAGGGTATCTCCTTTGCTTGAGATTCAGCTCCTTCTGGGTGAAAAACAATTAAAGGCTCTTATGATCAAAATAGATATCAATGAACCCCATATAGGTAGTGATGCCAGATCTTTAATGCGAACACCACAACTAACAACTATAAATCATGAGTCAGGTAATTCTTATTATACACCTTCAGCTGCCTAAAAGCATATGCAACCACCTTACCATGCTGCATCAATACACAACCAAGTCCACCTAGGACGTATCACAATAAATAACAAAACCATCGATACCCTCAGGTAGAGATAAAATTAAAGACAAAGTTAACTTATCCTTCAACTTCTCAAAACTACCTTCACAAGTATCCGACTACAAGAAGTTCACCTTTTTCTAAGTCAACTAGTCAAAGGTGAAACAATCGATGAGAAGCTTTCCACAAACCTTCTATATACCCAGATAAACCCAAGAAGCTACAAGGATTGATTAGAGTCGTGGGTTTATCCCACTTCTTAACCACTGAAACTTTTTATGGATCCACCATGATCCCTTCACTAGAAACAACATGACCCAAAAAAGTAACAAAATTCAACAAAAATTCACACTTCAAAAATTTAGCATACAAACATTGATCCTTTGGGTTTGAAACACAATACGGAGCTGATCAACATGATTTGCCTCACTCTTCAAATAAACCAGAATATCATTGATAAACACAATAATGAACAAATCCAAAAACTAATGGAATACCTAATTCATGGGATCCATAAATGCCATCGAGGAATTAGTCAAACCAAAGAACATAACGAAGAACTCAAAGTGACCATAATAAGTACGGAAGGTAGTCTTAGGAATGTCTACTTCCCTAATCTTTAATTAATGATACCCAGACTGAAGATCAATCTTAGAAAAGTACATAGGACCCTAAAGCTAGTCAAACAAATCATCTATCCTAGGAAGAAGATACTTATTATTCACCATCACCTTATTCAACTGGTAGTAATCAATATATATCTGAAGGGAACCATCCTTCTTACGTATGAATAATATAGGTGCACACCATGGAGACACACTAGGGAGGATAAAATCCTTGTTAAGAAGAACTTTCAACCATTTCTTAAGATCCTTCAACTCAGTTGGAGCCATTCTATGGGGAGGGATAGATATAGAATGAGAGTCTAAAAGGAGATCAATTAGAAAATCAATTTCTATATCTGTAGGAACACCAGGAAGATCATCAGAGAAAATCTTAGGGAACTCACTAACAACGGGTACTAATTACAACAAAGGACTCTCTGAGTTAGAATCCTTAATCTAGACTAAATGATATAGACACCCCTTGGAAATCAATTTTTGAGCTCTAAGATATGATATAAACTTTCTCTTAGGCACTGTGAAATACTTTACCCACTTAATAACAGCTCATTAGGGAATTTGAAAATGACCTTACGGGTCCAACAAGATAAAGAGGCATAAGCACAAATGCAACTAATCCATACTCAATATGAGATCAAAATCGACCATGTCCAACTCTATCAAGTCTACTAAATTTTCTCTATCACCAACAGATACCACACAACCCCAATAGACCCTCCTAGAAACGATGGAGTCTCCTACTAGTGTAGAAATAAAAAAAGGGTCTAAAATACACTTAGGATCAAAACCAAAATACACATTCACAAATAAGGTCACATAAAAATGGGCGTACCCTATATCAAGAAAGCAATACACATCACGAAAGAAGATTTTTTACATACTAGTGACAACATTAGGAGAGGCCTCCAACTCCTAATGGGTAGAAAGAGCATAGATGCAATTTCAACCATTATCAAATCCAAAAGTGGCAACCTTTAGTATCAGTGCTGATGAAGTGGAAATAAAAACCTTCTTGGCCCCAGAAGCAACCTTATAAGGGCAATCCCTCTACATATGTCCAATCTTTCCATAATCAAAACACCGATTCCTCCCCTACTTATATTGACCATGATACAACTGATCATAGAATCTGCAAAGAAGATATGATAGAGCTTACTAGGACCCATTGGCCTGAGACTGGGCACCCTGTGCCCTAAAACCATCACCATTCTAAAAATGGTTATCATCGAATAGCTTTGGGTAGGGAGCACTAGCCATCAAATAGGAGTTAGGACTCCTCCAACTCTTCTTCCTAGACTATTTCTCACCATATCTACCACTCTGTTGCTAGCCTCTACCCTATTCTGAATGTCTAAACTTCTTAATCAGTCTTTCCCCTACCTCAACTTGTTTTTTCTTTTTCTCTTTGACTTGTTGTATATACACCACAAGTATAGAGATGGCTATATCCTTGTTTAATAAGGTAGTCTTGCTTTCCAGAATTAAATCACGGGATAACCCAGAAGCAAATTTTTGTATCCTTGCCCTCATGATAGACACTAACTCAGGAGTATATCATAATAAATGATAGAACTTCAGAGCATTCTCCTTTATCATTATCCTTCCTTGCTTTAAGTTCACAAATACCTCAGCCTTTGCCTTTCTCGACTCCTAAGGAAAGAGGCAGTCAAGAAAGGCACCAGAGAAATCATCCTACAAGGCTAACTCAGGAACATCACCACTAGACTAATCCCACTCCTCATACCATTGATATGCTACTTTATTACCCCACAAGTTCCTAGATAAGTTTCCAACTATTTGTCATATTTTTAAAGGCCCCAAAGAGATTATGTCAAGCCATAATTAAGTGTTATGACCATTAGCCATGTGTATAAAGTGTTTTCAATGTGAATCATGGTCATAGAAAGCACTTAGAGCAAAGTCGATTTGAGAACATTTGTATCAATTGAATTTTAGTATCTGACCCTTCAAAAATCATATTTAAATAAGTATAACTCCTAGAATATAATGAGTTAGGTGGCCTACTATATATATAATTAAATAACTCTGAGACTTCTTTTCAACGTATCTAATTTAACCTAAATTCGATATCAAAGTAGAAAGTTATACTCATTTTACTTTAGAGTGTCTGTCTATCAATAAAGTGATGACTTGAGTGATGAGTTGCCAACTAAGTGACAAACTATCAACCTAGTCATCAACCTTAACTAGAAAATACCCTAAATCATTTAGAGAAGGTGATGACTAGGTTTATAAGTCATCAACTATTTGACAAGCTATCAACTAAGTCATCAACCTCAACAAGAAAGTGTTCAAGCTTAGCTAGAGGTTGACGACTAAGTTGATAAGCCATTAACTAGTTGATAAGTCATCAACTAAAAATTCCTCTAATTTGTTTAAAGTCTACTTAGGGGTATTTTGTTCTTTTCCTTACGTCAAACCCTACCCATATGACTTAAATAACCCAATAAATATATATATTCATGAGTTTGTTAGTTTCAAAGCTTATTCTCCTCTCCACCCTCAAGAGAAAACGAATTAGGATTTCTTCCCAAAGTTTAATTTCTAAGGATCCAAATTCGACAAGTGAGGCTTGCTCAAGTGGTTGAGCACCTCCACCTTCAACCGGTAGGTTGAGGGTTCGAGTCACGCTGGAGGGAAAGTGTGGAAACACTATTGATCCTCCTGGGGGGGGAGGGGAAAGGATCCAAATTCAAGTTTTTCTTCATGAAATTAAGAAATTCAGGTATGTGGGGTTTGAGCAAGGATAAACTTTCATCCTTGTTCTCAAAAGCTTTGGTTTATGTAATTAAATTTATGAGACTTCAATTAGGGTTTATACCCAATTTCCATATTTTTTAGATTATGACATAATCTTGTGATTTAAAGTTTAGTTAGCACAAGAATTTACCTTTACTCATGTTTTCACTTACATGATTGTTTCTATGAGATGAATTTTAGTATTTAATATGAATTTCCATGAGATGGTGAATATATATGATTTTCAGCATGATTTAGTCAGTTTACAAACAAGAACATATGAATTCATCATGATTCTCTTTGTTTACAAGAAGTTCAGATTTACTATTTCAGATTCGTACAGTATGATTCAGATTTTAGTTTGATCTTATGATCTCAGACATGATATGAAATTCTCACAAATATTCATGAGTATGATTTATTAACAGAAGCATGATTGATTTTTAGATTTATAAAATCAAGTGCTTATTTTAAGTTGAATTTCATCAGTATGAGGATACAGTATATATATATAGATACATACAACAACAACAACAACAAACCCAGTGTATTCCCACATAATGGGGTCTGGGGGGGTAAGATGTACGTAGTCCATACCTCTACCTCTAAAGAAGTAGAAATGTTGTTTCCGATAGACCCCCGGCTCGAGACACGAGGTACCACACAAATACATAGTAAAGCATAGAACAAGATGTCATAACATAATATATATATATATATATATATATATTGGAGTAGTATTTATCACCAAGAGGGGAATGTGGGTTCAGTGCATCCTATTCTCCAGAAACTATATGCATTTATAAGTTTAGGAGCCTTCCTAGAGAATGTTCCCTCTTTTACCTATATGGGTCCAGTTTAGTGATCACCCCAGCTTAGATTTTATTATTATGGAAAGGATAGAACAGCCCTCCTCAATGTGGGTCAAACGTTAGACTCTATGATAGCTCACATGGTTTATCTTGGTTATGAGAATCTCCAAGAAAAAAAGATAGTTTTCAGAAACTAAGTGTAGTAACTCGGCCAGCTTATCATATTATATTTGCTATTCATGTTTTATGATATTTCATCCTTTAATTTTTTTTTAGTCTCTTGGTCGGTTTATTTATTATTAGCATGGATGTTTTAAGATTATGCATTGATTCAATTTTACTTATGCATTCACCCCAACTTACTCAATACATTCTACAAGTACCAACCACATATATGTGTTTGTGGCTATATTCCTTCATAATGAAGGTACCAGAGTTAGTCCACATAACAGGGTCAGATAGTTTGTAGTATTCAGCCAGTAGGTGATGGGTTCTCTTATTCGAGAACTTAAGTCAGTTGCAGTTCTTATATTTTATTTTCATCTTTCTTATGTATTGATTAGGGATAGTTAGGGGTCATGTCCCGACTATCGATAGTCAGTATAGTATAGGCTTTATAGATGGTTAGTCATAGTATTGTATGTAATTCATGTTTCTTCTTCAGATTTACCATGTTGTAGACTTTCACAACATCGTATTAAAAGAGAGTCTACTTTACACAACATTATGGACACCCAATTAACCCTGAACCTAGGATCTAATACCAACTTTGTCATGACCCAAATGCATTCCTAGCCATGACGGGTATCTCAAGTCCACTAAGGACTAGAGACCACCCTTTTATGCCTAGCCAAATAGAATATTTATACTAATAGTAATTGAATTTTGAACATATAATAAAGATAGTAAATATAAACTGAAGACATAGAAAATATGTCCAAGCCATCAACCATTACTAAGAACCAACACCCAAGTCCATAATCATCCACAAAACCTCTAACAGAGCTGAATACCAATAAATTAGGGATATGCCCCCGAAAGTTGCCAAAAACAAGTCTGAAACAAAGTCTAAGACATGGGGAACAAGAACCATAAAATGAAGCCTTACTAAGTATGGAAGCTCACCACTTCAATGTCAAATTATAAACTAACCACAAGCACTTGATCACTACACAGGAAAAATAGAACGATTTTTGGCACATGCATCATGTGGGGATATATGTTTGGAGATAGCTAGTGGTCGGAACGCTAGCATGTAACTCAAGGATAGGGGATAAAATAATGCCATAGGTAACAATTCAAAACCAGTCTAAAATCCAATGCACATAATCATATGCAAATACATATATAAATAATATCACATGTCGGGGTAGGGAACAAGGCTTAACATGAACTTTGAAAACCTTAGCCTAGATTTTGTAGCATAATTGTCATGATAAAGGCACTCACAATCTATATGGACCCAACTCTTCCCAGTTTGAAAGGCCCAGTGTGTGTAGCCATACAAACTATATGATAATCATATGTCATATGCCTTATGGGAGACTCAAACCTCCCAGCATAAATCAAAGGTGACTTAAGCACCAATATATATAACATGGGGGACTTAAACCTCTCAATCAGAGTAATAATGGGGACTCAAACCTATCGGTCAATTAGGGTAGGTCAATAAGACCCCTGCGTTGACTAGAGTGATTTCTAGTGTTGGTCCCTCGAGACCTCTACTTTCATAGACTGGCTACACAGCCCTCCTTTAAGCTAAATTAAAATATTTAACTCCTATTCTCAATTATTAAACCAATTATGCATTAAGGTATTTCATTGGTATCAATATACCAAGCCCACTTGCAAGCTTATAATCATGTGACAATCTATTAACCATCACACTAGAAATTCATAAACCCTTGGATTCAATTAAACATTCACAAAGGGAATCCATATACCCTAAGGTTCAATAAAATCATACCCTAGTTCATTAATATTTTATGTCAATGCATTATTTAAAATGAGCAAGCCAAAACATGTGACAAAATCATTTATCATTATAAATTTCACCATTAGGTTGAGCGCACACAATTTACAAAGTCACGAGTCAAGAAAAAACCATTAAATTTGGGAAAAGCCATTAATAAAACATGAATAATGAATAATGCATAATAAATCATGTACATTCCAAAGCCATTAATAAATAAGCCCCAATATTTATCAACCAAATCCATGCACCCCACAAGTTTCAAAGACATTAATAAATCATGAATAATTCATAATAAACTATAGGAAATCAATTATATGACCACTCATATCAAAAGTCTTCAACCACATCAAACCTTTATTCAAGCCATAAAATTAATCATGTACATTCATGAATTTAACAAAAACAAGTTAAGGGTAGAGTCACATGCCTGAAATTCCCAAGATTATGGAGAGAATTCAATCTTTGAAGCTCTACTTAACCCACTTCTTAGAAACCCTAAGTATGGATTCTTGAGAGACTTAAGAGAGCAGAAAGAATGTTTGGAGTGTATAATGGATGAAAAATAGGGTCCCAAGTATTTTTATAAGTCATAGGTTATTATTAGGATAAGAGGAAAATATCTAAAATACCCTCATTAAAAAGGCTGGAAAATAAACCATTAGTCATCACAAGTGACTTTATGACTCATAAGCACGCCCAACGACTTGTTCCCCCAGTCGTAGTCCAGATGATTCTAGGACCCCTATACTGTTCTAGTTACGGAGAGACCTTATGACTCATAATAAGTCCATATAACTCATTACGTCCTAGTCATACTAATAAAAGAATACTTTGGGCATCACATTGGTTTCCTAACGAAAAGGACTATATGAGTTGTTTAGAGTCCTTATAATTTGAATTATGGTAGTCATAGTCTCATTAAAAAACATGGGGTAATACACTGGCTACACTACGGGTGGACATAATGACTCATCATATGTCTTTACGACTCGGGGCCTTAACTCATAATCAGGAAAATAGCTCAGGCACCATTCACTAGACACATTACGACTAGGGTCATATGACTTGTCAAGACACCCTACGACTCGTAGGGTGAGTCGTAGTCAAGAAAGTGAGGACAAAATTTTTAAAATTTTCAAGGAATGAAAATCTAGGGTGTTACAACTCACATAAAAGAGATTCCACTTGACATGGCTTTGTGGACACCTAATTGACCATAAACCTACGCTCTGATACTAAATTTTTCATGACCCAAATCAGCACCTAGACATGATGGGCATCCCAAGTCTGTCGTGGATTGTGGATATTGTAATACCCGTACCTTTTCCTAGCTTGAAATCATCTCAAAAATGTTAGGAGGTTACTTTGAAAGATGAATACACTTTTGTTCATATGGTATTGTTAAGATTTTCACTTTGTGTCATGTGGTAAATTTAATAAGCTTTCCATTGATACAAAATTTTCCTAAATCTGATAACCAGGTAAGAAGTTATGACTATTTCAAGTTCCCATCGTAAAACAATGCCACATTGGCCAGTAGCGCATCGCGCCATATGCTAAAATAGCAATTGTCCTTTTCCAGTGTTTCAGCGCGATTTCCTCTTCATAGCACCAAATTTCTAGGTCACAAAAGAAGGGTAAATGCGATGGCTCTGCATCGCGCCATCCCTCATTTTCCCAATTTTCAAATTCCAGTGGCACGGGGCGATACCGCCGCATCGCGCTAGAGGTCTAATTTGAGAAATTTTTACAGAAAATACAAGACACATCCAAGGTTAAAAGGTTTAATTTTCCACCCCTATTTAAGCCCTTCAACACATGATTCAGCCACTTTTCACCCAAAATACACTCTCATCTCTCAAAAACCTCTCAAGAACAACCTAGGGCTGTTCATAGAAGATTTAGAATCAAGAATTTCCTCCATCAATCTTCATATATTTATGAACCAAGGTATGGATAGTGTTCATTTATGGACTCTTTTCATCCATGACGCCCAATAATCCCTTTTCTAAATTCAAGTTTATGGATTTTCTTATGAATTTCATGATTGGGCTGCTCTTGTTCATGTGGATAATGAGAAATTGAATTCTACTCCATGTTGTGTGATAAATTCTATGTGGTTAAATTATTATAGATATAGATTCATGCAAACCTATGAATAAACCCTTGAATGATGAAATTGGAATCGAACCATGATGTTTAATTAGTGTACAATGATGTTTACGTGTACCATGCCTACAATATGTTTGATTAAATGCCTAGATGAAGGAAAAGTGACTAACTAGCATGATACCATAAAATTGCCATGTATGTATAAGTTATGCCTATCACATGTTTTGATGAAAGGCTTCTATAAATGTATTATGGATTATGATATTAGTTATATGTTCAAGTAAGTTATGCTTGGTCAGTTTCCTTTCATCGAGTCCTGGGGGTACTCGTACCCAAAACATTAGCTGTGTGACTAGAGCCATGTCATGTTTTCATGATACTCTCAGTCAAGCTACGATCCTTAGACTTCAGATAGTCTTATGACTCAGGAAATGTCCATGATCTCATAAGCTCATTCAGTTGTCAAATATCAGTAGTATTCCGTCAGTCAACAGAATTCAGTAACTTAGTCCATGTTCAGTTCAGTAAATCATGTTTAGTGTCTATTTAGATGGGAGTAGAAATTATCATCGAGTGAACCCAAGGATGGGAACTCACCTATTATATGAGGGTATGATTCTTAGAAGAAATCCTTGCATTCTAGAACTATGTAGCCAGCATAGGTTGAGACATCATAGCCTTCTATATGAGGGTAAATGAGGTGGCTTAACTTGCTATATGAGGGTTCCCACCATTCTCATTAGAGTTACCTATTATATTAGGGTCACTCACAGTTTATCCTTACCAGTGGCGCGATATTGATACCCTTCCAATCAGGGCACAGATTGGACCCCATCTCAGCTATTATGGCATATTTAGGGCATGTTGGTTAGATGACTACTTCCCACAGTTTTAGTGTCAGTCTTAGTACAAGAACTCAGATAGTTTTTAGATTTCAAGACTGCCAAATACAGTCAACTTAGTTTAGTATGGAACGCAGATAGTTCCATCAAACTCAAGACTATCAGTTATAGTCAACCCAGGACTGTTAGATATAGTCACTCATGTTATCAGTCATATCAGTTATCAGTATGCCATTTATCAGTATTCAGATTCAGTAGTCATGTATTCACAGTATCAGTGTCAGTTATTATGTCTCATGTATGCATTCACACGCTCATGATAGTTAGTCAGTTATTAGTATTTTTCATGCATATGAACCCCATGCATTTAGCCTAGCTCACATGCATACCAGTACATTTTGTCATACTGACGCATTCGCGTTGTGGTGTCTTATACCATAGGTTCATAGACACGAGCTCCAGATAAGCAGTAGATTCCAATTTTAGCCGTCAGAGTTAGAAGTGAGTCCGCATCCTTCGAGGATATGATAATTTTTATATCATCTCATTTATTAGTTGAGATTAGTTAGGGACATGTCCCATCAACTCCTTACTCATTCAGACAGTCATGTTTAGAGGCTTTCCAGATTATCATGTTTCAGACTTCAGTATTTTCAGTTTTGTTTTAGGTAGTCTATTACCCCACAAAGATGTTATATTATTCAAATTATGTTCAGTTTTGAACCTTACAGCTTTTCAGTTCATCTTTCCGTATTATTCAAAATTTTATGCAGTATACAAGTACAGAAATCAGTCATGGGTTAGCTTGTGGTCCTTCATGGTCATGAGCACCATGTAGCCTTCCGGGTACCAAATTTGGGGCGTTACACCAGTCCCTTTGCCTAGTCACATAAAGCACAATACACTATCAGTGGCTGAATTTTGAACATATAACAAGATAGAATAATCAAAACTCAAGAGGTTTAACATACAACCACAACCAATACCCAGGCCACAGTAATCCACAAAGCCTTTAAACTAAATCAAAAATCAATCTAAGTTAAGACATGCCCCAAATGATAGCCAAAACCGGTCCAAAGAAAAGTCTATGATGATAGATAAACCAAGAAGCAATGACCTCTCAGAAGAAAGAGGCTCACCACTTCAAGCTAACTACCGATAACCCAAAAATTCTATCACTATCCAGGAAAGGTAGAAGTATCTCTGGTTCCTACATTGCATGGGGATATAGCATCGACAGACGATTAGCAGGTTAAGCGCTAGCATATAACTCAGGAAGGGGATAACATAATGTCAAGTTAAAACCACAATAAAAATCTGCATGAACACATTGTATATACATATATATATAACATCCTGGGTAGGGAACAAGGTTTAGCATGCAAGTAAAACATTAGATTGGACTATGTAGCTAAACCATCATAAATAGGCACCCATGGGATATATAAGTTTACCTCCCCCTACTGAAAAGGCCCCAATGTGTGTTAGCCTCATCAATCAAAGGTATTAAGAAAGACCAGAGAAATCCCCAAATCCACATCAATCCTATATACAATTATATCAATAGAGTAAACCATGCATATGGTTATTAAGACAAACTCTCATGTTGGCAAACATGAGTTTCCAGTATCAGTCATTCAAGACTCATACCTTCACGACTTAGCTATATAACCCCCATTAAGCCTAATTAAAACAAGTTTCATAAAACCTATTCATTAACCAAGTAATTTACATTAAGGCACACTACAAGTATCATCATACAATTTAGCTTGAAAGCTCATAATTATGCCATCACAATACTATTTACTTGAGGAAATGTCTCAACCCTCTTTGTTCATTGAATCAAGTTGGAGGAATGCCTCGACCTCCTTTAGTTTATCAAGTCAAATTAGGGAATGCCTCAACCCCCTTTGTTCATTAATTCAAAACATAGCCAATAAGGCCTTTAAAACACATGTCCATTGTTTAACCATGTATGTAATTCAATAGTATAGGTGAGGAAGTCAAACCAAGTGATAAATTCACAATTCAAAGTCATTTACATAAGTGGATTGAGGGAACACAATTATTTAAAACCCATTTCCAAGTTCGAAACATCAATTTGGGCGAATAACTCAACCCTCATTCCTATTCCCATACCCATGAACCCCATTAGTTCAAAAACATTCAATTCAAAGCATAAACAACTCATAAAAACCATGGAAAAATAATTCAAGGATCAACTATTCCAAAATCCTTAACCCATATCAAAACCCGCATTCGAATCCATACAAATAAACCATTTAAAATACATTATTTTCATAAAATAATATTTAGGGAAGAGTAATATGCCTGAAAGTATCACAACTATGGAGATAAATCACCCTTGAGAGCCCTAATTGACCAACATCTTGGAAACCTAATTGACTCTATTGTAGAGTTGTAATGATACCCTAAATGGGTTTTAAGCCATGGGTCACAATTGGGGAAAAGATGAAATATCCAAAGTGCCCCTAATTAAAAGCTAAAAAATTATCGCCAGTGACTACGGGTCACTATACGACTCATGAGGACACATTACGACTTGTCACTATGAGTCATAGTCAATGCAAAAACATTTGGCATCTACACTATTGACCTTACGATCCAGACCATACAATCCATCAAGTGACTCTACGACTCATAGGGTCCAAGTAATAATCAAGATAGAACCATTTGGGTAACACACTGGCCACCCTACGTTTAGCAACTTATGACTCATATAGAGTTACTATGATTCATGAACCCCAATCATAGTCACAATTGAAACTTTAGGATAACACACTGTTCAAGTGACAAATGAGGCCTTATCACCCATATGGAGACCTTATGATTCATTAGGAAAGTCATAGGTTGAGCAGTGAGCTCAAAGATCAAAGATTTTTTAGGGACAAAAAATCTGGGGTGTTTCAGTCTATGCATCCTCCTATTGAGTTTTGCGAACATAAGACTGAGACCCATTGCATAAAATGGACAATGTAAGATTAAGATCAGAGAGGACACATTAAATCCTAAAAATAATAATTAACGAATTAAAGCAAGAAGGATGCAACAGTGCAGTATGTTATTTTATGTATAAGTTAATATAGAAACAAGTGCTAGGTAATAAAGGAGTTCAAAATGACTATTAATCTACTTTCAATTCACATTCTAAGATAAATTTCAAATGATTATTAAATTTACTTTTAATTCATTCAGATAGTTTGTTAAACCATCAGCTACTTCACATTTTATAATAGTGCAGTTAGGACTCCAATCATATGTATTACATAAAGAAACACTTTGTGACTACATTCTGACCCCATCTGTTTAATTTTTGCCTAGTCTTTAACCCTGCCAACTCCTCTATTTTGTAGGTGTATATGTAAAAAAAATATAGAATCAAGTAAGTTTCTTTATCAAATTTTAATTATATTTTATATTTTAGGATTTGAATAATCTTTTATGTATCATTGGAGACAACGACGATATAGCAATAATTTTTATGAAAGAGAGAGTATATTTTTTACATAACTATCTTATAATGGTCAAAGTAGCCATCCTATCTAATTTGTGCTTAGTTATTAGTCCTTCCTATAATACATTCAGGTAATTATCACAGTTAAGAGGTTGTGACTTTCTCTTGAAATGTCAATGGGATTTGACTCCAATCACATATACTACATAATAAACACCTAATATCCATATTTAGATCCTATCTGTGTAATTTCACCTTAATCTTTAACCCTTCCTATAATTCATTTCAAAGGATAAATATTTATTTAGGGCAGGTTATTTAATGATTTATCAAACTTTTTCAAAGTTACCAAGGGTATTTAAAAGTACCTAAAGTAGTACTCATGAATGAATTTCTAAAAGTTGTACAAACTAAAGTTCTTGTAACTCAATAGTCAGGGGTAGGAAAATCAAATTAGGGCTTATTTTGTTAGAAGAATGGAACATTAAAAAACATACTTGTACATACGAGATTATAGAGAGTAGTCTTATTCTATACACATAAGATCTATACATTGCTATGTCAAACATATTATTTAGGATGCAACAAGAAGTTGCTCCAACCACAGTCCAAAATAGGTACTGGTAATGAAATCAAAGCATAACAGTGAAGTTAAGTGAATAGGGAAAATGAGATTGTAATAACTTAAGTTCAGGTAACAATTTTTGAAGAAAGTGAAATTCCTTGTGAAATTTTTTGAGAGGTGGAGTTTTCACCTCTCAGGCATGTGTGATATGAAAAGAACTTGCTTAACTTGATGTACCTTTTGTACCACCATCTTTTATTTTTTTCTTACCATTTCCTTCAAGGTCCATCGCGATAGGTAAGAGTTATGTGTTGAATACACTCTTCTTTTCCATGAAAGATATAATGATTAACTTCTCACCACTTGCATCAATAGTTTTTATGATTGATTTTTTGACCTAAATGTTGAATATCTTTCCAGTAAGTTATGTTGTTACATCCTCAAGAGGAAACATTTCCTTTTGCAAAATGTAAGTAATATAGAGATTTACAATCTCAAAGTTCTTCAAAAATTTGAATACCTGAACAAAGAATTATAAAAATACATTATGAACTGATCCATATTATAGAAAAATGTAGCAAAAGATAAGTGGGTAACATTTTCAAATTACAATATAAGTGTGTCAACAAAAGACAACAGCTGAAAAGATGTCATTCTTATTTCAATACCAACTTAAACATATTATATTTTTTAGAATAACACCTATAACATATATCAGAAAGGATGTCATTATTACGTTTCTCATGTTGGTAATTCAACAAGACATGGCATATATGTTAGCTCTTTCTTTCCATCATTTTGATTTCTTATATATATGGGCAAAGGAGGATATTTGTTATACCGCTACACAAATTTTGGCTCATTAGATGTCCATGAAGGATGACTAATTTACTTTAGCATATTACAAAAGGTAAATATAGAAACTAGAAATCAATAGAGTTCATCCAATATGTCTTTGAAAAAACTAAGTAAAGAAACTTATATATATATAATATATATATTTATATATTGATGATATTTTTATTTGACCTCGGGTATATAATCTCCAACATAAATTCAAATAACATATATACATTTCTGAAGTAATAAAAGCAATACTATATGCGAAACAACCTTCTGTACTCACAAGAGAGACCCCCAAATCAGTAAAAAAAAAACAAGGAAACTCCTTCTACTTCAACTACTAAGCACAACTCAAGGAAAACAAAAGTAAAAAACCATCATGGCCGCCACTGTTGAACAATCGCAACTCAAAACAAAGTGTGTTTCAAAAATTAAGCAAGGCCCTGATAAGAAAATGATTAAAAAACAACTGACATAAAGAACGTTTATCCCATACTAAAATACAAAAAATTAAGGGAAACTTCTTCTATTAGAATAAAAGTCAACATATGAACCTTGATCAACTACTGCTCAACGATAATAAAATTCACAACCAAGTGTTTTTTTACCAAAAAGTAAGCATAACCCAAATGAGAAAATGGCAATGTCTTTTCATTAAGCATATATAATTTGATAAGTAAAAATTTATAAGTGCAGCAAATCACTGTTTGGTGTAAATGCAGGTAGGCTACAAATTAATAAGGTGTTAACATATATAAAAAAAGATAGCCTCCACTTCACCGCCCTATTACAACCATTTTTGCCGAACAAGTCTAGTTAATACATCTAATTCTTTGTCTGGGAATTTTCCTCTATTTAATAAATCATACATCCCACGTAAAAGTTTTGAATTAATTTTAGTATGTACCTTGGCACAAAAAATATCATAAATTTCCTTTGATTGAGGTGTAACATTGTTTTAGAAGATTCATCTGCTATAAATGTTGTTGCAGAACCACTATTATCAGTCTTAGAAACTTCAAATTGGCATCTACTACAGAAATAATCAAGAAAATACTTGTTAAATGAAAGGAAAACCCAAGTTTATAAGTAATATATGAAATTTTTTTGGACTATGTGTTATTCTTTGGAACAAAATTTACTGATCAACGACAAGATACACAGTAAAATAATGAACTGGTGACTTTTATTTGAAAGTGAAAGTGTGACTTCTATGTAAACGATTTGACCCTCAGAGATTCAAAATGTCAGAAACTTTTTTTTTAATTTAGTAGAATGGCATATGGAATTTATTATTTTTCTTACTTGGCATTGTTGTTATGCATCAACAATGGATGTGATATCATCTTGAAAGGGAAAGAATCGAAGAGATGTTACTGTAGTTGTAGTCTTTCTCTTATATGCTGTCAATAATTGTTCATTCCCTCAAGCCCTAAAAGTAAAAGAATGAAGAAAATTTATCTTTTGCAAAATCATGTGATGTGTGAGTAGTTTTTTTCGTTAGCAATTACCATGCTTTAAGTGTTGCAACTGTGGGTATGGAGATCTCAATTGTTGTGCTCAATTTTCTTGTTACTCCTATATGTATTAGAATAGTTAATTTTAAATTCATAGTTTAGTATTTGTCAATAATACAATATAGTCACACATAAATTCACCTTATCTTGATTTTGCAATTTTCCTGGCGAGAATGATTAGGTATTGATCAAGTATTTCCACGATTTTGCTTTTATAATGATTAATAAAGTTTGTTCAAAGTGTACGTTTGGTGGGGTTTTACTACATAAAATGAAGAAAAGATATTTCATGTTCATATGATTAGATAATGAGGGAAAAGTGGAAATAATTCAATCAATAAATGAAGGTCTAATTTCCATATAGAACTATGCAGCAAAAAACAAGTATTGTGGTGCAGGATGTAAAACGGTATACTACATTAAAAAGATATATTAATCAACTATTTACTCGAGAAATTTTCCAATCTTTGATAGATTCAAAATTCTATGCAAAAGTTGTCACGACCCAACCCCATCATGAGTGGCACCCACCCTACTCACACGGTAGGAGAACAAATAACTCGAAAGCAATAAACAAAACTTAGAATCAAACATGAAAATATCCCACTACATAAGTATTAATGTCTAAACAAATAAGTGTAAGTACAACTTATAGTTGAGCCATTGTACTTAACCAAGAAAATATTCCTAGAACCCGAAGGTCATTGTACGAAAACTTTTACTAGTGTCAAGAAAAAGGGGATGCAACCCCAAAACTAGTAATAAACTATAATCCAAAACAAAGAACTATGTCAACAGAGAGATATTCCATGGTAGCCCAAAACAAGTAAAATCAAGAACTCAACTATTGGAATCAAAGGTGAGGTATCGCAGAAGTTGCTGGAAAATCCGCTGCACTAACAAAAGTAAACGCAGGTGTAGTATAAGTAAACAAGAACAACAGTGTACTGGTAGGGTCATTTAGCTAACCCAAGATGAAAATATGAACACATAACTAAAATATAGTACAACCAATCCATTCATGCTCAACACATATACATTCGGCATATAAATAACAACAACGGTTAAAGTCAAGAGACAATCAACATGTTATCACAAAGGTATAAGTCAAGTATAGTCAAGATAAGTCAAACCAATCAAGACAACTTATTAAGCATTAAAGCATAATTTCCATTTCACTCAAGGAACCAACAAACTCACTTGACCCTCGTACATACATGCTAAGGGAATTTTAACCACTTTCGAGCCATGACCTGCAGGGGACAACTACCATCCATGTACTAAATCCCAGACTCAAGTTTCAGCCAACCTTATTTCACCAATAGCCCATGAGAATATTCTAAATATCAAAACATTCTATAATAGAAACAAGCTCGATCAATTCATTAAATAAGTAAGCATTCTATTAACTATGTCAAATAACATGCATTAACCAGCCACATCACAAAGTAGTTAACATGTATATATAATACAAGTTGGATTAACTACAATACCATCATTTACCTCGAATTAAGATTGAACGACTCATTAATCCAGAGCCTTGCCTTTTCATGTAATTCCTACTTAATCATAGTCTAAAACATGAATATAAATACATACATAGAGAAATGACCAAACATGTCAGGATTCATAACTCATACCCAACTTCTAAGGCCAAGTTAGTGATCACCCCTTCCTATTTTAGGGTTTTTCTATCGTAATTCACCTAAAACTATAAATTTTATTGATAAATTAGGGAATTAACTAAAGTAAGAGTAATTAAGAATTAATCAAACTAAAACCATTAGTTTATCCATTAATTCTCCCTTGCACCCATAATTTACCGAATTCAACCCTAAATTCCTTCCTAAACCCTATGATTTAGTTATTCTAAGGCTTAATCATCAATTAAGGTTAATGGGGATGAATTACTTACCTTAAAGAAGCTAAACAATGAACTTCTAACGAGACTCACCCTAGTTTTCCCTTCCTTTTCCCCAAAATGAGTTTAGGAAATAATAAACTATTTTGGATAAATATTACATAATATGTAGTTTTTGCTGCTATAGCGGTATTCGATTGCTAGAGCGATGTTGGCCGCTTTGACCACCACTATGGCAATAATTTTACCGCTAATACACATTGTTATAGCGGTGTACCAAACATTGTAGCGATGTCGATTAGGTGAAAATTCCGTCTTTACTGAAAAATCTCATTTTTTACAACCCACTTTAATCCTTGGGCATTCCAAACAATGCACTTTATGCTAAGGTTAATTTCTACAGTTCTACTTACCCAAATTAAATTTTATAAGATCCTACGAGTTCTTTACCATATCATCTAACTATAAATTCATACCAAAGTCACCCGACCAGTCTAAAGTAGTATCAAATTTCCTAGATCTCACTCACTCCAAAATTGGACGAAACTAGCATAGCCTAAATTTATTACTTCCAAACCAAGAGGTATTCAATCTTGGGATTTTAGACATAGAAATACAACATAATAATAAATAAAGTTGTTACAAGAGATACAAATTTACTCACTGTTGATCTGCAAATGATCAAATAAAAAATAGGCTAAACAAGGAGGAAAAAGAGTACTTGTATCCTCAAACAATTGAGGGTGCGTGTCCTACATATCCTTCTTAGTCTCCCAAGTGGCTTCCTCAATAGGATGATGATTCCACTAAACCTTTGTCAAACAAATTTTCTTCATCCTCAAATTTTGGACATCTCGATCCAAAACTGCTACTAGTTCCTACTCATAAGCCAAACCCTCATCTAAATTACCATATCCCACTTGATGATGTAGTATTCATCCCCATGATACCTTCTTAGCATCGATACAAAAAGTACCAAACTGACTCACAACAATCCTAGTGGTAGAATTAATTGATAAACAACTGGATTGATTCTTCAAGAACCTTAAAAGAACCTATACACTAATGGTAAAGCTTACCCCTCCTTCCAAATTCATGACTCCCTTCATGGAGGACACCTTGAGTAAAAATTGCTCACCAACCTAAAAGTACATGTCCCTTACCATACGATCGTACTCTTTTAGTATAGTTTAAATAATAAGAAATTTGGCTAGAATGGACCTTACCTTTTCTTAAGCTTCCTTTTCAAAATTCGTGTCCAAAGGCTTAACATTCTCCCTCCTCAAACCACTTAATTGGTGACATGTGCTTCCTCCCATATAGTTCCTCAAATGGTGCCATATAAATACTGGAGTGACAATTGTTGTTGTATGAGAATTTACACAATGGAAGAAACTAGTCCTAGTGACCACTAAAGTCAATTACAAAGGCCCTTAACATGTTCTCTAGCACTTGAATCATCCTTTCCAACTAACCATCATTCTGTGGATGCAAAGTAGTGCTAAATATGAGCTTGGTGCCCAAATCATCAAGCTGTCTATCCCAAAACTTGGAAGTGTACTTAGTATCCCTATTAAAATAATATTACGTGGCACCCCATAAGCTTTACAATCTTTTTGATATAAATCTTATCCAACTATTAGTGATTATAGTCTACACAAATTGGCAAAAAGTGGGTCGACTCCATCAGTTGATCCACTATCACCCAAATAGAGTCATACCACCCCAAAGTCTTAGGGAGACCCACCACGAAGTCCATATAAATATGCTCCCACTTCCACATGGGTATAGGCATCCTCTGAAACAGTCTCGTAGGACTTTGGTGCTCATATTTCTCCTGTTGAAAATTAAAATATTTGGACACATAATTCACTGTGCCCCTCTTCATTCCAGGACACCAATACAAATGCCTCAAGTATGGTACATTTTGGTTGTACCCAAATGAATAGAATAACGCAAACCATGAACCTCTAAAAGTATATCATGCATCAAATCACCAACCTAAGGAATACATAATCTTTACTTAAACCACAACACTCCTCCTATATCAAGAGCGATGACTACCATCTCTTCGCTTACCACTTTGTTTTGGAGTCCATTCAACTTCTTATCCTCAAATTGCTTGGCCTTAATCTATTTCACTTATGTTGAATTTACTTCAACACTGTCAAACATACCACCTCAATTTGAGACTCCAAACTTCATTCTCTGAGATACTAGAGTTTGGAACTCTCTATCTAATGGTCACCTAAATAGCCATAAAAATGATAATCTACCATACTTGCAGCTTTTTGGCTCAATGTGTCTGCCACTATATTATCCTTATCCGAATAATACTAAATTGTCACATCATAAGCCTTCAACAACTTTATCTACCTATGATACCTTAGATTCAAATCCTTTTGGGTAATTATGTACTGCATGTTGTGATGGTCTATGAAGACCTCACACTTGATACCATAAAGATAGTGTCTCCAGAATTTTAGTCCAAACACTAATGCTGCCAACTCTAAATCAGGAGTTGGGTAATTCCTCTCAGGCGACTTCAATAGCCTCGAATCATAGGAAATAACATTCTTATCTTGCATCAATACAGCACCCAAACCCAAAAGTGAAGCATCTCAAAACATTATAAAGTCCTTACCTTCAACCGACAATGAAAGAATAAGCATTGTAGTCAAGAGTGTCTTGAGCTTTTGGAAGCTCTCTTCACTTTGGTTGAACCAAACAAATGGCACCTATTTCTGATTTAACTTTGTCAAGTATGTTACAAGGGAGTCAAAGTTCCTGACAAATCTATGATAATAGCTAGAAAACCTCATAAAACTTTAGACCTCAGTTAGTAAACTAGGTCAATCCCAATTCTGTGTTGCCTCTATCTTTTGGGGATCCCCTATAACTCTTTTTGTAGAAACAACATGCCCACAAAAGCACCTAAAGAAAATTAGAATTCACAAGAGAACTTAATAAATAACCACTTGTCCCTTAGAATCCCAAGACTATACGGAAAGATGACCTACATGCTCTTCTTTACTCTTGGAGTAGACAATGATATCATTAATAAACACAATAACACGCAAATCCCAGAACCCAGTTTATTATACTCATAAAGGTTACAGGTGTGGTTGTCAACCTGAAAGACATAGCTAGAAACTCGAATGGTCATACCGAGTTTCAAAAGTTGTCTTCTATACATTCTCAGTTCTAAATTTCAACTAATGATGACCCAACCTCAAATCCATTTTTAAAAACACTAACGCACACGACAACTGGTCAAATAACTCACCTATGCCAGGTAAAAATATTTGTTTTGGATGATAACCTTATTCAACTGCCTATAATCAATACATATCCTCAAACTACTATTTTTCTTCTTAACAAATAAGACCAGGACAGTATAAGGTGAACTATTGGGATGAATAAAACCCTTATCAAGTAACTCATGTAGTTGAGTTTTAAGTTCCTTAACTTTAATGAAGCCATTTGATAAGGTGGAATAGATATTGGCGAGTGCCTGACTCTAGATCAATGTTGAAATCAATATCCTTGTCCAGTGACATACCTGGTGAAGAAAAAATATCTTGATATTTAGAAACCACTGAAATTGACTCAATAGGTGGGGATCTTGCATCTATATCCTAAGATATGCTAAAAATCTTAAACACCCCTTCCCCACTAACCTTCTAGCCTGAAGGAATGATATAATTCTAACTGGGTTAGCCTTATACACTTTCTTCCACTCTAATTTATCCAATCCTTGTTTCTATAGAGTCACTGTCTTACAATATAAATTTATAACACCATGACATGGAGATGACCAGGTCATGCCCAGGATTACATCAAAGTCTAGCATATCCAGAATAATTAAGTATACACAAGTTTTGAAACACATAAATAATACAGGACAAGAATGATAAGCATGGGTTACTATCACAAACTCTCCAACTGGAGTAGACATATGAACATGATAATCAAGTACATCACAAACCAGATTTAGACCCACCACAAATTGTATAGACACATAAGAATAAGTAGATCTCAGATTAAATAAATAGAAGTCACCTAATAACATAAGGAAATTGTACCTGTGATTGCTGCATCTAAAGCCTCAACATTAGTCTCCCCCAGAAATGCATAATAGTCAGCTCGGTTATCTACCCAAGATAAATCCCATCTTAGCTATTCCACTATATTCTCAGCCACCCCAACTACTGATTTGATTTCCCTATCCACCCTATGGATATCCCTTGTTGTCTCTTTCTTCTTTACCTGCTGGGACAGTGGACCAAGTCAATTTCTATGTCTGGGTATTCTCCTATCTCATAAGACATACCCTTTAAAAGTGAAAAGCCTAACCATAATAGAAACATCCCTTATCAAGAGAAGGCCTACTGGTAGAAGAGTAATAAGTAAATTGGCCCTTAAAACCCTGTGCCTGAGAAAAACCCTTAGCTAGTTCCACAGTAGAAGCTGGTAAGGTTGACTGAATAGGACAAGCTACATAGGTGTGCTGACCATGGACCCTAGAACAATAATAACATACCTAGTGTATTTCCATATAGTAGGGTGTGGGGAGGGTAGAGTGTACACAGACCATACCACTACATAATGTGAAGTAAAGAGGCTATTTTCGATAGACCCCTCAATTAGGATTGATAACAATATAACAAACACCAAACATAAATGCATATAAACTTATACAGTATTCAAAATAAACTAATACCACTAGCCATAAGATAATACTAGAGCCACAAGATAATACTAAAAACTATTTATTTAAAACCATAGAATCACTCAACACCACAAAAAAGAAGCTTCAGACACAAATAAAGAACACTCCTACTATTATTGATGCACTCCCACTCCCTAATCCTCTACCCTAATCTGTATCCTCCACTCCTTTCTATCAAGGGTCATATCCTCCCTAATCTATAAGTGCTTTATATTATTCCTAATTACCTCTCTCCAATATTTCTTTAGCCTATCTCTACCCCACCGAAAACCATCCATAGCTAGTTTCTCACACCTCTACATTGGAGCATCAGAGCCTCTTCTTATTATATGCTCGAACTAACATAACCTTACTTCTTATATCTTGTCCTTCACCAAATCCACTCCCACCTTCTTCCAAATATCTCATTCCTTACCCTATCTCTCCTGATATAGCCATACATCTATCATAATATCCTAATATCTGATACCTTTAACTTTTGGATGTGGGAGTTCTTAACTGGACAACACTCTTCTTAATACAACACGGCCGGTCGGACTGCCACTCTGTAGGACTTAACTTTAAGCTTTGGGGGAAACTTCTTATCACATAAAACTCCCAAAGAAAGCCTTCGTTTCAGTTACCCTACCCTAATACGATGCATGACATCCTCATTAATATCACCATTGCCCTGAATCGTGGACCCCAGATACTTGAAACTTCTACTCTTCTAAATGGCCTGAGAATCCATCTTCACAACCACGTCAGCCTCCTACGGCATATCACTAAACTTACACTCCAAGTACTTTGTCTTGGTCCTACTTAACCAAAATCCTTTAGACTCAAGGGTCTGTCTCTAAATCTCCTATCTTTCTCTTCCTCAACTCTACCACCCTTTCCCAAACCTTCATAGTATGACTCAATAACTTAAGTACCTCTATAGTTATTGTAAATCTGGATGTCCCCCTTATTTTTGTACAACGGAGTCATCGTAACTTCAGGCATCTTTGTTGACCTAAAAATAAAGTTAAAATACCTTGTCAACAATTTTAAACCTTCCCCCACCAGTGCTCTTCTAAAAATCCACTGGAATTGTGTTTGGCCCCGTCGCCTACCCCATTGCATCCTGTGAATATCCCCCATAACCTTTTCAACATCGATATGCCTACAATAATTATAATTGAAATACTTCTAAGATTTCTCTAAGCCCCTCAATACGAAACCTTTGTACTTTTCATCATTTAAGATTTTATGAAAATAGGAGTGCCACCTCTTCCTAATGACAACATGCTCAACCAACACTATACCATTCTCTCTCTTGATGCACTTCACTTGGACAAGGTCATGAGACATCTACTCCCTAGACTTGTCAAGCCTATACAACTTCTTATCCCTACCTTTCTCCTCTAAAGCCACATACAAGCTCTCAAAAGTTGTTGTCTTAGCCATCTTAACTGCTATCTCAGCCTCTTTTCTAGCTACCTTATACTCCTCCATATTCTTTTGCAGCTCCTCCTCATTCTTTCTTATAACCAACTTAGCATAAGCCACTTTCTTAGACTTCATCTTTTTATTAACCTTTTCATTCCACCACCAGTCCCCTCGATGCTTACCAGATCAACCACCTGAGACACCCAACACCTCACTAGAGGTCTTCTTAATTCAATTGCAGTTGTCTCCTACATGTTATCCATATCCCCTCTACTCTCCCAAGTCTCCCTACTCTTCAAATTCTTCCCAATCTTAAAAGAACTAGCCACAATCAAGATACCCCACCTAATCCTAGACCTAGCCTCCATACTCCTCTTCTTTTTGCCCTTATTGATTACCAAGTTCATCACCAACAACCTATCTTGAGTCAAAAGATTCTTGATAGAAATGACTTTACAATCTTTACATAGTGCTTTATCACCCAACCTAAGGAGCAAAAAATCTATCTGAGTCTTGGCTATTGAACTACAAAAAGAAATAAGGTGTTTGTCCTTCTTTAGAAAGCTCGAATTCACTATCCACAGCCCAAAATCCCTAGAAAAATCTAAAAGAGAATCTCCTCCTTTATTTCTCTCCCCAAAACCAAAACTACCATGCACATTATCATAACCTCTCAACAAATACCCAATATGCCTATTGAAATATCCTCCCATAAAAAGCTAATCATTGCTTGAGACGACCCTCACTACCTCATCCAAAACCTCCTAAAAGCCCTTTTTCTCCTTCTTGACCAAACCTACTTACAGAGAATAAGCACTAATAATGTCCATCGAAGACCCTCCAATAACCAACTTAATAGGCATAAACCTATCACTAACTCTCTTAAACTCAACCATATGGTCCCTAAGTGCTTCATCTACTAAGATCCCTGCCCTATTTCTATGTCTCATGGTACCCGAGTGTCATAACTTATATCCAACTATATCTCTTGCCTTAGCGCCTACCCATTTAGTTTCCTGGACAAATGCTATACTAACCCCCCCTCTTTCTAAGAATCTTTACCAGCTCTATAGACTTACCGTCGAGTGTCCCTATGTTCCAGGACATAACTCTTAACCTAAAAGAAACCTTATCCCACCTAGACCTACTCCCCCTTGCCCCCAACCCCATCCTCAAACCTAGATCTACCCCAATCCTATGACCTAACCCTTGTCCACTATCTATCACCCTAGCCGCTACTCACAAGGATACAATAGGAGAAATTAAAGAAAAGTAAAAAAACATAATGAGCAAAAGGGTACGACTAGAATAGCTAAATTAGCAAACAAAAATTAGTAAGCAGGGTTGGTACTCACAAGCAACAGATAGTATAGTTATGATAATAAAAATACCTACTAAGTTACGGAGAAACCAAAACCAGTACTCCCAAAGAAACAGTCAAGAAAATAACACAAGATATCAAGATAGAATGAGAGACAGGAAGTTGATGCCAAATTAACTAGGGAGGAATAAACTAGAGAGAAGTGAAATAAGTGCACCTGATACTAGGATAAGATGCAGTGAATATGGTTTCTTGATCGTTTTGTCAAATACTAGTAAACTGGTGTAAAAATTGGTTATCGAAATTTGTTGTCGTTGCCTTTACCCTACTGCTAGAGTTGCATCCTAATAATTTGTCACCAAAGAATATGCTGGTCACTAGAAAATATGTTGGTCGTCAAAAAAAGCACTAGTCATCAAAATCTTGATGTCGCCGCCTGAAGTGTCGGATCTGGACTTGTAGTACCTTAAAAGGGATTTTAAGGACAAGATAAAAGAACTAAAATACTTTACAAAAGCTGGCATCACTCATTGAAAATTGGTGTTTGCCCATGGAAATTCGATGTTGGCTTGGTGCATCGACTATGATGTTGGTTCTCTATTAGATTTTGATAAGATAGAGGTTGTAACTACTGGTTTTATTGGTGGTTGTCATTACGAATATCAGCAATAGCGATGGTCTTACCACCAATAGTAAACATAGTGGAGTCTCACTGGTAAGAATGTGAGGGCAGCAGTTGGCTTTGTGATTGGCAATTTGTTCTGATAGTTGCTGGTAGTTTAAACAACTCAAATGTAAATAGGTATATTTGATGGAGAATCTTTCCAAGAGAAAGTGAATTTCGTCAGAGAAAAGTGATTGTAGATTGTTCACCAGAAAATAATTAAGCAGTAGTTGGGTCCTTTCTTGAAATATCATGGCCCCTAAAATAACATCCACAAAAATTCCCAACATTCTGAGGTCCCTTAACTAATATATTATCATGACCTACTTGATTACCCTTATAATGAATCTTCAGGTTATTTTTTATATTTTTTCTTATTTTCACCATTAGAGCTTTTCCATAGCTACCGCAAGTTATATATGACTTGCTGGGAATGATAGTTTAGTTATTGGGCAGTTTGTTTGGTTTTAGAGCCAATTCCCTATTTAGAAGCTTTCATTGGTTCCAAATGACCACTGAGCAAAATTTCAGTAAAACAATATTGTATGCAAATTATGACAATGCCAACGGCTCTTGAGAGTCAATTTTAGGATAGGTATACCTTTGGTTTAGGTATCGAGGCACTCAAGCTTATTTTAACCTATTGATTGGAAAGTTAAAGAAGTGAAATATGGTGTAGGACATAACTTTTTAAACAACCTCGGATGAAAAATTTAAGTGCACTATCACATTTAGAATATTAAATTTGGTATGGTAACATAGTTTATTTTCATATATGGGATTTTGAATGAATCCCGAGAGCCTAGTCAAGTCCACTTTTGGACTTAGCAAATCTGGTGCCACCATAATCGCAGTTTCTATGTGCGATGCTACAATCCTAATCAACTAATGTGTTGTAATTGCAAGACCCTAGTCACAATTGCAACCCAAGTATGCAGGCCAAAAGTATTGTGATCGCATATCTGGGTCCGAAATAGCATGACTAGAAGACCTAGTATGGGTATAAATAGTTCCTAAAGTTGTGAATTCAACTATTTTCTGACTTATTCTTAATAGAATAAACCCTAAATAGAGATACTTGAAATTAAAGCTTGTTCGTGATTGATAAGCATGAGTAACATCTATTTTTTGCAAATATCTTTTGATTTAAGTAAGAATTCACCCTTTTCTTGGTGAAATTACTTGATTTTTTGCTCAAAATCACAAAACCCTTAGGACTTGATTTTAGCCCCAATTTAACTTAATTTGTCCTTATTTTTTAGGTTAATGATTCCTTGAGATTTTATGAACATTAGGTTGGTATCAGAAATATGATTTCCATAAGTAGGACCCATATGAGGTTTTGAGGTGATTTCTGGACTTGAAGCATAATGGTACAATATGGGTATTGATATTCTCGCATTGATGAGTATAATATTTTTTTCTTAGCTGGTATCTTGAGGATGCTTTCTTGGAAAGGAATAGCAAAGGTTTAGAGGTTCATTAAGCTCTTTTTAGCGTCGAGGTAGGCTAGGTTTATTCCTTGTTAGATTGAGCTTTGCCATAGTATTCTTATGATATTGTGTTGGATTTAGGATAGGTTTAGGTGTTGTATTGATAAAATTCAAGACTTGAGTTTAGTTGGACCGTTTACGCTATATTGAAAGAGTTAAATTACTTAGCTTGTTTTATATACCTTAGGAGAATTGGACTTCATTACTCATAATTAGCATGAGAATGCCTAAGTTTTCTCTAAACTTAGTAAAATTCTAGTTAATCATGCTTAGGGTAAGTTTGGCCTTAGTTGGTTACACTAATGAAGGTTACCTTAGTTCCTTTGAACTTAGTTAAAGTGCTTGAGTAGAATTTTTGCCTTAGGGATAATTGTGGCTTGATATACATCCACGAGTGGATTTAGATACCTTAGCCTAGTCTAGGGTAGAATTTGACTTAGAATTTATTTTGAGGATTTAGGAGTGGGATCTTGACCCACCTTAAGTCAAGATTGATGATTAAATCTTTTAAAACTCTTATACGTTTGTTGAATACTTAGAAATGTTTGTTGATGCCATATTAAGGAACCTCGGGTATTTGTTGATTATAATGAATGGCATGGGAAGTAATGAGTATGCCATATGTGTGACCTATTGGTTAAGTTTATGATGAGATATTAATGATGCTATTATTTTGGCTATTGAATGGATTATCGAATATACCATTGAATGAGCCCTTGACTATGATATTGTAAACCAAAAATTATATTATTAACTACACTATGAATAAGCTATTTATTATGCTTTGGATTAGCTATTGCTCAACTTATTGATAAACTACCTTTTATGATAATGATAAGCCATTGAATATACTATTGATAAGTCATTGCTCATGATTTTGCTTATGATTATGATCATGCTAAGCAACTATGCTAGTAATCATGTTAGAAAATGTCCTTATTTATAATGCTATAAATTGTGTTACTATTTGTGCTAGAAGTCATGATTATTGATTATATGGGAAATTATGCTATTGATTATGCTAGAAATCATGATGCTTAATTATGTTGGAACTTATGACAATGACTATATACCCGGTTCAATTTTAGAAGATAATGTTGATATTGATATCCGACAAGGCCGAATAATACTATGATGATATTTATACCCAATAAGTCCAGAGAATACTGTGATGATATATTGATACCTAACATAGACAGAAGATATTATAATGATATATTGATATCCAAAAAGAATTAAGGATATTGTAATGATATATTGATATGCAATAAGGACAGAGGATATGGTGATGATATATTGATACCCAGCAAGACCAAGGATAATTATGATGATGCATTGACACCCATCAAGTACAGAGGATGATTATATTGATATGCCTATGTGTACATATACCGGTTCAAGTTCGAATATGCCCTCTGTGTGGAAATTGTATACTTATATATACTTATGTGTAATTTAGGTTTGATGTTGATAGAAGAGATGTTAGTTGTAGTTGGAAAGTTATAGTTGTTTATAAAGTGGTATAGTTGATGATTAGTGCTAAACAAGGATTAGTGGTGGTTATTGGTTAAGTATCTAATAATGACTAGTTTGGAAACGAGGATTAGTTGGTTATGATAATTTGTAATAAATAATGTTAGCTGATAAATAATGGCTATTTAATTAATAATGATTAGTGAATATGAGGTGAATTAGTTAATAAAAGATGGTTAGCTAATTAATAATGAGTAGTGAGTATCGATAATGATTAGTGTCATGGAATATGGGTATATTATCATATATTGGTAAATTATGAAATGTGGTTAAATGTCTGGTTGATGATAATTATGGAATGATGGATAAATAATAATGGATGTTAGTTATAATATCAATTGAATGCTTTATTTTTCTCTTGGATGTACTCTCCAGTTGTATGGGAGGTTATGATGAGTTCTTTACTTTTCTGCACCAATTGGCCTATGTGAGCTAATTTTGTAGTTATGTTTGCTTGTGTTGATTCTTCATAATACATTATTATTCTGAATTATTTGTTCATTATGTTTGAGCGATTATTGGCATGTGTTGGTGTCTTATCTTATATTGTTATTCTATTTTAATTACTTATTTTGTATAGTGGTGTTGGAGATGGTTTAGGTTTGTTTTTGTACCTTAACTTAGTTATGTTGCCTTCTATTTTATCACACTTATATCATGATTTAGCTTAGTCGATCAATGATGCTTACTGAATGCCCATTGTTTTGGTACTCATACTATACTTTTATAACTTTTTGGTCCAAATCTAAGTACTATTACAGTTGATCATTCTTCAAGCGGTGACTAATTTTCAGAGACAGGGTGAGCTCTTGGATTTCGAGTCTCCCATTTCCCTCTATCTTTGTTTTTAATATTTTATTTCCAAACAGATGTAATGACTATTCTAGACTTTTATTTGTATTGATACTATTATATGCTCTGTATAGGCTCTACCAGGTCATAGGATTGGTATCTTTTATTGACTATTTATTTTATCTAGAACCTTTATTATTTATAAATTATGTTCTTGAAAGTTTTTCTATGTTGGGAATTTCCTACCGAATTAACCAATTGGGTTAGCTCTAGTTTATGGTTTGGCTTACCTACTGGCGGGATTTAGTAGGTGCCATCATGAGTCATAAATCAAGTCATGAAAAATTGGTATTAGAGCCTAGGTTTCACCAATATTATTAGTACAAGGGCAAGTGTCTAGTAGAGTTCTGTGGATCGGAATGATGATGTCTGTTTCCTATCTTTGGGAGGCTATGGGACATTCTTAGGAGTTTATCACTTCTTTAGTTCATATCGTGATAAGAGTATAAGTTGGTTTGTAGGGTATTCCCTTGACTTTACTCTTTCATAATTAGCCAAGAAACGTGCTACCACTACATGAGATGAGGGTCCTAAGATCGAGCCTAAGGACCCACTCCTATTCATAGATGACCTAAATATCATGGCTAGCTGTGTGATGTATCCCCATATAGGGGCCAAGATAGGCCACCTACGTCAGGTCCTATTCTGGCTTTTAAGCCAAAGATTCTTCCGTCCCAGCTACAGTAGCCAGGGTCTAGCCTAGGCTCCACCAAGGTTTATTTCTTTTTCAGTACTTAAAGATGCATTGGTTTAGATTTGGGTTTAGATGGTGGCACGCAATCTAATGGTGTACAGTCTATTGATCATAGTGGTACTAAGATGGGGGTACAACCTATAGTTGCGGCTTTCAGAGTTGAGGTTCCTCCTACACTAAAAGTTGCGCAGCTAGTAGTTTCTCAGCCAGTGTTTGCTCGACCTGGTATGTCTTTTGAAGAGTAGAAGATGTTGAGTAGATTCTTAAAATTGGTTTTGCCTATGTTTTCTAGTGCTTTGGGTGAGGATGTATATGAGTTTTTGATTTCTTGAAAGGATAGTCTTTGCAATTTGGGCCTTGTTAAGACTCATGGTGTGGTTAAACCATATTTCAATTGGATTTGGTTGTTCGTCATTGGTGGAGAGGGTATATGGATTCTAGACCAGATGGATCTTCTCCTTTGTCTTAGACTAAGTTCTCCATAATATTCTTGGAGAAGTATATGCCTCGCAGGCTTAGAGATTATTTGAGGGATCAGTTCTTTAGATTGGAGAAGGGCTCCATGATAGTTGCAAAGTATTAGGCTCATTTTCATAAGTTGGCTAGGAATACGACTTCTATTCTAGATACTGAGTATGAGAGAGTTTGATTCTTTGTTAGAGGGTTAAGACTTCCCATTCGTATGTTTACTCAAAGTTTAGTTATTGTAGATACATCTTTTGCTAAGGTGTTAAATCATGCTTGGGTGATGAAGAAAATACACCGTGAGGGTTGTGAGGGTTGTGAGGGTCGTGATAATAGGACTAGGTTTTAGTGTGATTCAGTAGAAGTCTTCATAGTTCTCGACCCAGAGATGGTAGTTCTTAGAGTAGTTATCCTCCTTATCTATCTAATCAGTCTTAGCGTTAGCCTAGTCAATGTATTCAGGTAGTGCTTCAGATTACTGGAGGTCAGTTTAGTGCTAGTGATTGCCCTGGTAAGGGTAGTGGTTTGTCTTTGAGAGGTTCATCAACTGGTTATTCTAGCCCTGATGGTTACTCTGGGATAGCTAAATCTGTTGGTTTTGATTCAGCTCATATTTCCTATTTTACTGGTGGAGCACCTGGTCGCTATTCATGAAATTACCCTAGCTATAGAGCAATTGTTGTTTTATCTCAGGGTGTTTCCCCTATTAGAGCAATTCATCCCTCATCTAGAGGCGGTTCTCATAGTCACAGGGGTGGTTTCTAGGATACTCAAAGAGGTTCTTAAGCAGGCAGTATAGGAGGTCGATCGAGTGCCCAGCCAGGTGGCGGGCATGGTCAGTTGTATGCAATATGAACCTAAGGCTAAGACTTTAAATGTTGTAGTGTTTAGTGTGATACTAGTCAGCCCGTGCTTTATTTGATTTGGGATCCACTTCTTTTTATATAGCTGCTTATTATGCAACACAGTTGGAGTTGTCTTGTGACTTATTATCTTGACATTACATGTACCTACTCCCGTGAGTGATTTTTTAGTAGTGGATTAAGTTTTTAGATCATGTGTTATGACAGTTAAAGATGTTGATACTTATGTTGATCTTATTGTTTCGGATATGGTGGACTTTAATGTGATTCTGAGCATGGACTAGTTATCCCACTATCATATGGTCATCAATTATTTTTCCAAGACCATTACCTTAGCCATGTCCGGTGTACCCCCAGTTGTGTGGTAGGGAGTTGTTACGTGCAAGCCAACGGGGATTATTTCTCATGTATTCTAGGAGACTTATTTTGAGGGTTGCAAGTCTTGCCTCACTTACATTTATGATACCAGTGTGGAGATTTTGTTGCTTGACTCTGTTCGTATAGTTTATGAGTTTCCTGATGTGTTCCCTATCAACCTACCTGGTATTCCTTATCTGTGAGGTTCAGTTTGCTATTAATCTCAAGCCTGAAACTTAATCTATTTCTAAAGCACCTTACCGTATGGATCATATAGAGTTTAAGAAGCAGAATACTCTTCTTTAGAATCTTCCTGGTAAAGGTTTTATTAGACCAAGAGTGTCCCCTTGGGGAGCTCCTGTGTTGTTTGTAAAGAAGAAAGATAGTTCCATGCTTATGTGTATTATTTATGAACAGCTTAATAAGCTGACAGTGAAAAACTGTTATCTTATGCCATGCATTGATGATTTGTTTGACCAACTTCAGGTTGCAACAGTGTTTTCTAAGATAGATTTGAGATCTGATTTCCATCAATTGAGGATTCAGGATGAGGATATCCCAAAGAAAACTTTCAGGACCCGTTATGGTCATTATGAGTTCTTAGTGATGTCATTTGGATTGACTAATGCCCCAGCCGCGTTCATGGACTTGATGAATCGAGTATTAAGGCCTTATTTGGATTTCTTTGTGATTGTGTTCATCAATGACATCCTTGTATATTCGAGGCATAGAGAGGAGTATGCACAACATTTGAGGATCATGCTCCAGACTTTGAGAGATTATGTACTTTTTGCCTAGTTTTCTAAGTATGAGTTTTGGATTGAGTCAGTGACATTCCTTAGACATGTGATGTCTAAGGATGAAATTATGGTAGACCCGGCTAAGATTGAGGCTATTCGTGATTGGTCTAGACCTACATCTCCGATTGATGTTCGTAGCTTCATTGGTTTCGCCGGTTATTATAGATATGTTGTTGAGGGTTATGATACTATGTTAGAGCCTATGGCCAGATTGACTTGGAAGGAGGATCCTTTCTGAGGGTTCGAGGAATGTGAGTCGAGCTTTGGAAATTATAAGAATTTTCTTACTTGATCTTTTTTTTAGCTCATTCTGTTCAGGGTAAGGGAATTAGCGTATTTTGTGATGATTCTAGTGTCGGTTTGTGTTGTGTATTGATGAAGCAGGGTCATGTCATTTCTTATTGTTCTAGATAGCTTAAGGTGCACGAGCGCAACTACCCTACTCATGATTTGGAGTTGGTGGTGGCAGTTTTTGCGCTTAAGATTTGGAAGCATTATCTTTATGGTGTGCATTGTAAGATTTTCACCGATCATCACAGTCTTCATTATCTAATGACCCAGAGGGAGATTAATGCAAGATATCTAAATAGATGGAGTTTCTAAAGTACTATGACATTTTGATCTTGTATCACCCAGGCAAGGCAAATGTGGTAGCAGATGCCTTGAGTCGGAAAGCATCAAGTATGGATAGCTTGGCTTATATTTTAGTTTCTAAGAGGCTGTTAGCATAGGACATTTATTCCATAGAAAACTTGATGGTTCACTTTGATATTTCAGACCATAGAAGGATTCTTGCTAGTGTTGAGGCGAGGTTTTCGTTGTTTGAGAAGATTCAAGATCGTTAGTTTGAGGATAGCAAGATTTGATTTCTTCGTGATTAGGTGTTGAGTGGTGAGTCCAAGAGGAACACCATAGATTATGAAGGTGCTTTGAAATTTAATGGTTGCATTTGTGATCTGCAGATCGATGACTTAATTAAGTTGATCTTGCATGAGGCTCATAGCACTAAATATTCCATTTATCCCGATACAACCAAGATGTATAGATATTTGATACAACATTATTGGTGGAGTGTTATGAAAAGAGACGTGGTAGATTTTATAGCTCGTTACCTATGTTGCCAATAGATAAAGGCCGAGAATTAGCGACCAGGTGGTTTGACTCAAAGATTTCCCATTCCCGAGTGGAAATGGGAATGAATTACCATGGATTTTATTAGTGGTTTTCCTCACACTTCCCTTGGTTCTGATGGTATTAAGTTCATTGTAGATCATTTGACCATGTCAACACATTTATTTATATTTAAATGTCCTTCGGTGCTAAGAGACAAACCCATATCTATGTGCAGGAGATAGTCCATTTGCATGGTATGCCCATTTCCATTATTCGGATTGTGGTTCTATTTTTACTTAGAGGTTTTGGAGAGATTTTCAGGAGGATTTAGGTACTCAGGCGAATCTTAGTACAACTTTTCATTTAAAGATAGATGGTCAGTTGGAGTGAACTATTTAGGTTCTTTAGGATATGCTCCAAGCCTGTGTTATGGATTTTGGAGGTCCGTGGGAGAACTACTTAGCCTTGGTAAAGTTTGCATATAATAACAACTATCATTCAAGTATTGAGATGGCATCTTTTGAGGTTTTGTATGGTAAGAGATGGTGTTCTTCGATTGGATGTTTTAGGATTTTCGAGGTTAGGCCCCATGGTACTAATTTACCTCAGGAGTCATTCGATAGAGTCAGGGTGATCCAGGATAGGTTGAGAGCAGCTCAGGTTAGACCAAAGGCCTATGCATACCATAGGCTTTGTGCCTTGAGGTTTAGAGTTGGTAATCCTGTATTCGTTTACGTATCGCCCATGAAGGGAGTGATGAGGTTAGGGAGGAAAGGCAAGCTCAGTCCTATATATATTGGACCTTCTGAGATTCTTTGCGCAGTTAGTGAGGTGGCTTATGAGTTAGCTTTACCTTCATATTTTTCCACTGTTCATACAATTTTACATGTCTTTGCATTGAGGCAATACATTCCTGATCTGTCTTATGTCCTTAGGTGGGACTCAGTTCTATTGGATGAGCGTTTGACCTTTGTAGAGAAGGTGGTGCTCATTTTCGCTAGTGATGTCAGGCGGTTTCGCACTAGGGAGATTCCTATAGTTAAGGTTTAGTAGCGACACTGCCTAGTAAAGGAGTCCACTTGGAGATCGAGAGCGAGATACGGACCTAGTATCTGCACCTGTTCGAGGCTTTAAGTACATCCCAATCCTTAACTTTTGGGGAAGAAAATTACTTTAGTAGTGGATGTTGTAATGAGCCTTCAGGCCATTTCCATATTTCCACTTATTTTCATAGATAGAGCTTTTCCATATTTACCCTAAGTCATTTATGACTTGTTGGAACTGACAGTTCGATTACCGAGCAGTTAGTTGGTTTTTAAATCTAATTCAGTATTTAGAAGTCTTCATTGGTTCCAAATGGATACCATACAAAAACATCAATAAAATGACCTCGTATGCAAATTTTGACTATGCCAGTAGCTCCAGAATGTCGACTTTTGGATAGGTAGACCTTTGGTTTGGGTTTCGAGGCACCCAAGCTCATTTTGACTTATTAGTCGGAAAGTTAAGAAAGTGAAATATAGGTGTAGGATCCACATTTGGTTGAAATGACCTCAAATAGAAAATTTGAGTGTGCCATCAAGTTTGAAACATCAAATTTGGTATGCTTATATATTTCATTTGCATATTTAGGATTCCAAACAAATTTCGAGCACCCGATCAAGTCCACTCTTAGATTTAGAAAATCTGGTGCACCAGGTGGTGCCACCGCAATCGCAACAAGCCTGATCAGCCAATGCATTGTGATAGTGAGGCCCTAATCGCGATCACAACCAGCATATGCAGGCCCAAGGTATTGTGATTGCTTGTTTGGGTCCACGATAGCGAGAACCGAAGACCTGGTATGGATATAAATAGACCTCAAAGTCGCGAATTCAGCAATTTTCTCACTTATTCTTGAGAGAATAATCCCTAAATCCAGAGGCTAAGTTAAATTGAAGCTTGTTGATGATTTGAAAGCATGAGTAACATCAAGTTTTCGTAAGGCCAGAGGATATTGTGTGATATATTGATACCCGACAAGGACGAAGGATGATTATGATGATGCATTAATACCCGGCAAGGTCGGAGGATGATTATATTGATGTACCTATGTGTACATCTATTGGTTTGAGTCCGGTTATGCCATATGTATGGCAATTATATGTTTATACATATGCATGTGTAATTTGAGTATGCTGTTGATTGGGGATGCCGGTTGTAGTTCGAGAAAGACAATTATTTATAAAGTGGTATAGTTGATGATTAGTTCTAAATAAGGATTAGTGGTGGATATTGGTTAAATGTCTAATAATGACTAGTAAGGAAATGAGGATTAGTTGGTGATAATGATCAGTAATAAATTATATTAGTTCATAATTGATGGCCATTTAATTAATGATAATTAGTGAATATCTGCTGAATTAGTTAATAAGAGATGGTTAGCTAATAAATGATGACTAGTCAGTATTGATGATGATTTGTTAAATGATGGTAGCATTATGGAATATGAGTTTATAGTCAAATATTGGTAAATCGTGAAATGTCAGTAAATAATCGATTGATGATAATTGTGGAATGATGGCTAGATAATGATGGAGGTTAGTCATAATGTTGATTGAATTCTTTATTCTTTTTTTAGGTGAACTCTCCAATTGTATGGGAGGTTATGACAAATTCTTTACTTTTCTGCACCAATTGGCGTATAGGACCCAATTTTGTAATTATGTTTGCTTGTGTTGATGCTTCGTGTTATGATATTATTCTGAATTGCTTATTTATTATGTTTGAGTGATGATTGGTGAGTGTTGGTAACTTATTGTCACGACCTGAGGCTACCCCCTAGTCGCGATAATGGTGCTAACGGTCATAAGTGACCACAAGATAACCCATGAGTTGGTACCTGTTATGAGCACTAAATAAAATGGCACTGATATAACATATGCGGAAGATAAGATGATAAAATACTGAAAATTTAAATATTGAATATGTGTAAATTACAAGTTTGAAATGTCTGTAACAATTGATAATACTGGACTGAATGACACACTATCTAACTGATTATCTGAAAGCCTCTAAACTGACTGAGGAGTTGATGGGACAAGCCCCCAACTAACTTCGACTGCCTGAACATAAGAAAATACTGAAATAACTGAGATAAATAAATCATGTCCTCGATAGATGAGGACTTACCACTGCTACTACTGAGTTACACTGAGTTGTCTAAGAATGGTCGGGAAACTGAGTGTCCGAACCTATGTTATAAGACAACATAGCGCAAAGAAAAGTACGCGATCAGTACTTTAAATGTACTGGTATGTGAGATAAGGAATGACTGAAATGCATGAGATAACTGAGCATAATGCATGAACATGTAATATCTGAGAATGCAAGACCAAGCATAAACGTACTTCTGAAATAATTTGTAAACTGAGAGACTGAAATCTGTATAACTGAATAACTGTAAATCTGATCTATACACTTGGTCAAGAAAACCTGAAATGAGATATACTAAAATTCTGATGGAAACTGTGGGAAGTATCATATAACCGACATGCCCCAATCTGAGCTAATTGGGGTCCAACTTGTAACCCCAATTGGAAAGGTGTCAATAACGTGCCACGATTACTAACACTGGTTGTGTGGATCCAATAATCTAATGTACCGAAGGACCAGGTGTCAAGCCTAAACTGATAGGTGACCGTTGAGAAGAAGTCATGCCTAAACTGATGGGTGACCCCTCATATCCTAAGGTGGCTACATAGTACTGGAATACAGGGACTGCTACTAATGACTCTGCCTAACTAAAAGGGAAACCGCCATCCCTGCATTCGCTCAGTGCTAAATACTACTCCCAACTGAACTGACATTGGTACTGAACTGAACTAAGGTTAACTGAATATTATTTTTTATAGTTCTCATCATGATCAGATCAACTGAATAAATAGAAATATTCATGGTTTAACTGAATCATTACTTGAAAATCTGAAATCATGTAAAACACATAGGTATCGGGTGTTCAGAACCCAATGGTCTTAAAATATGACATTTAAGCTTAAAACTGTAGTATGGAATCATGGTTCAACACTAAGACATAGACATTTTACCAAACATGTGGAAAGCATGGTCTTGAACATGAGGATATTCTAAACATGAGAAATTAACAACATTAAATTCACTTGAATAAGACATGGGAAACTAAGATTTAAAGCATGAGTAAATCAATTATTTCATGGGATCATACATGGGATGAATTGAATTAAATTACTAAGGAACAACATGAATTAAACCCATCTTGAACATATAAAATACCATAGTAGAGGAAACCTCCATATTTTAGTTAAAAGAGAAGGTTTTTGGGCTCAATGGGTGAAAGGGACACATTGATGAATACCCCATATACCTTAAGCTTCTTAACTTGAAAGGAGAACAATAATATTGATGCTTTCTTGGAGGTTCTTGAACTTGGAAAACTTGAAATCTTGATTTCTTGGGGAAAAAGAAACTCTATTTTGTTCTTGGGGAAAGAGGGAGGGTTTTCTTGAGAGGAAATTTGGAGAAGAAGGGCAAATAATGCCCTAACTGATGCCCTAAGTCGTGATATGAATGATTGGGTTGAGGGAAAAAGACCCAATTGCCCCTCAGTCATTTAAATTTAGAACTGGATGCAACAAGCTCACCGCGATACAGTCTTATTGCGGGTTGATTTCCCTTACCGTGACACGGTCTGCATGACATCAGGACTAATTCCCCATCGCGGGCTTATCGTGGTGACCCACTGGTTTTGTGATCCAAACATTACCCAAGCCTTGTCCGAAAAATCCAAAACTCCTCTAAGATATACCTTTTATATCCCTGAACATGAATCAACTTAAAAATTAGCATCTCGGGGTCGAAAATACCAAAATGAAAATACTCGAAGTTAGAGGGTCATGAAAATGACTAAGTCCCCAACACTGTGTGAAAATTTCAAGCCTTAATCCCCTTATGCATGCAACTAAAAGCTTAATCGAGTTAATATTAATATGGGGTATTACAATATCTCCCCCTTAGGAATATTTATCCTCAAATGAGATTGGTTAGACTAAGAGTATTGTACTAAGGTAACTAAGATCACATACTAAACATACATGACTTGGAACATGATTACACAACTGAGTCCAAAACATGACACATAAATTGAACTGATTTGGTGAGTGCATGTAATGACATAGGAATGGTTACATAGCTAAAACTGAGAATAGAAAAGAGTCAATCTAAGGAAGAGTCATTACATCAAGCTGAATCTAAGTTTACGGAGAAAAAATAAGGGTACTTGGTTCGCATATCTGTTTCTGCTTCCCTAGTAGCTCCCTCAACACATTAATTCCACCAAAGGACCTTAACCATGGGAACTTCTTTATTCCTTAGCCTGCGAACCTGACAATCAAGGATCTCAACTGGGACTTCTTCGTAGGAAAGCCTATCCTTAACATCCATATCTTATAAAGAAACAACTAGAGATGAATTACAAATACATTTTCTTAACAAAGAAACATGAAACACTGGATGCACTGATGCCAAATCTGCACACTGATTCCTTTGTTTAGGGCTACAACAATGGTACAACTGACCACAAAATCTACAAGAAGGGTAGGATGGTGCAGATTAGGCCCCACTGGCCTGAGATTGGGCCCCTTGTACCCTAGAAGTATGACCACGCTGAAAATGTCTGTCTCCCAATAGATTTGAGGTAAGGAGCACTAGCCATAGAACAGGATTTAGGACTCACCCAGCTCTTCCTCTTGGAACACTTACCACCATTCTGTAGGCCTCCCCATTGTTCAAAAAATTGAGACCTCTTACTCTGTCTGTTTCCCGACTTTGCCTTATTTTCCCATGTACTAATAGGACCAGATTGGCATAATAGAGTTGTCACTATTTGAGTTAATTAATGAATATAATGTATAAACTTGGCATTGGTAACCTCTCCTTGAGGTAACTGAACATAAGTGCCACCTTCCGAAGTAGGGTCAGTGGAGACCGGTGGAACTCCATAGGGAAAATCAGAAACTGTGACCCTTGACCGAGTTTGTGCCCCATGAGTTAGACGAGATCTATCCATATTTTCCTCGAGTGGTACAGGTGAGTTTCCATGAACTTTAGATCATTGAGAGGGAATGATCTAAAAAGAGAACCAAAAAAGATTTGGGGAAGAGTTCAAGACCTTAGACTCTATAGCCTGAAAGTAGATTAACAAGAAAATGAAACATTCCTAGATGCCTCGTAGCCTCTTGATTATAAGTATGGGGCATAACACACCTATAAGAAAGAATCTACTCAACATGGCTTTGTGGACACTCCATGATACCGAAAGCTAGGCTCTGATACCAACTTGACATGACCCAAACTAGGTCCTTGTCATAAAGAGCATCATAAGTCCAACCAGGACCGGAGACCACCCCTGATACCCAACCCATCCAACCAACATATACCCTGAGTCAGATGAACTCCGAATATATAACAAGATAACGTATTTAAGGATATAATGACTTTGGGATAAGTCTACTTCCTAGACCAACCCAACCAAGTCAATTCATCCAATAACCAGCCAAATTGAAAATGATAACCCAATAGATATATATATCATAATCATTCCATACCTAAGTCCACAGTTGTCTGTTACAGAGCCTCTAAACCAACTAAAGAATATCTAGTCGGGACATTCCCCCGACCATAGCTAAAAACCGAAGTCCAAGAGAAGACAAAAATAAGTAAAGTGATGCATAACATGAAATGGATGCCTTCTGAACTATGGAAGCTCACCACTTTAATCCAACACTAACTATCCCCAAATCTGATCAATGAGCAGGAGTAGTATAGTTAGTTCCTGCAACATGTAGGGATACAGCACCCGAAGATGGTTTAGGGGGTGAATGCTAGCATGTACTTAGGATAAGGATACAATAATGCCAATCTTTAAAACCAAGTAAGCAATCATATGCATACATATCCATACATATATATATAATCCATACCGGGAAAAGAAATCGAGTTTAGCATGCATTTAAAACCATTAACCTGGTTATGTGTAGCTTAACTATTCTAATACCTCCCACTAGCTATATAGGTCCAGTGTTATCCCCTAAATAGGCCCCAATGCGTGTAGCCGCATAAATCAGAGATATCATAGGAGTAGGGGATTCCCGTGTACCCTTCACTCTCCACGATACATATATATAAGTATAATTTTAGGGATTCTCATGTACCTTACAAGTATGTGGTCGTCATGACCAATCCTTATGTCAGAAAACATGAGTTTCCAGTTTCGTCCATTGGACTCACACCTTTACAGTTAGCTATCACACCCCACCATTATTGCCTAATTAAAACCATTAGCACACAACCAAACCACCAATTTAATTTATTAACAACCAAGGCTATAAGTAGTAGTATCATCATATTGACAATAGCTTGCAAGCAATATCCTTAGCCAACCTTTTAAAGAAGACGGGATTCCCATTTAGCCATAGATTACATTATTAAGTTTTCTTGGGGGACTACCATGTACTCCACAAGTAGTTCATTATTATGTTTTCTTGGGGGATTAGCTTGTACCCCACAAGGCTTTCAATTTAACCAAACCATGACCGCTAAAACCTTACTATTTAACCATTTAAAACCATCCAATCCAGTTTAGGTTCCATTACTAAGTTATACCATGCAATAGTTTTATTAAAAGTCCAACTATGTAATAAAAGCGTTCTCATAAATAAGATATGGGAAAACCATAACCAACTATTTATAACCAAAACCCCCAACATACATTTGATAACCCAAAGCCATACCACAATTATACCATGAAAACCTTACATAAAATATGTATTTAGTTTGAACTAACAATGAGAAGAAGTAACATGCCTTATTTACGAAGATTCTAGAGAAAAACTTGACTCTTGAGCCAGATGGGAACCTTGTAGCAAACCCTAGCCAACCTTCTTTAGAGAGTTTAGAGAGGATTTTGAGAGTATTTTATCTTTCCAAAGTGAGTTATGGGACTTCACCAAGGGTAGTGAGTTATGGGAGGTCACCAAGGGTTATATAATATGGGGACATAAGGATTTTAGGGTGGAAAATATCCAAACTACCCTCAGCTTAAAAGTTGAAAACTTACGTGCAAGAGGGTATGACCCATCCCCCTAAACCATACCTTAGGGTATGAGTAGTACCCTAGTCTCATACCCTAGCACCACCTTGGACCTCCCTACAACCCAACATATGACCACATATGCCCAAATTGTATCCTAACATACAAGTAGTACCCTTGAACCATACCTTGGTCTGAATCCACTAGATTAGATAATAGGCATCATACGGTTTTGCAAGATACCACTCTTACCCTATCATATGACCAGTAAGATGCTTACTCGTACCTTAGACAGAATGCAACAAAAACTTACTAACTATCATATGATAAGATGGACACCAAACCGTACCATAGAATACTACTAGTACCCATGAATTATATATTGTCCAAAATGTCCAAAACTCAAGAAATTTTATAAGGCCAAAGTTTAGGGTGTTTCACATGTGGTGTGCCATAATGTGTAATTTTATGGTTTAATAAAAAGGTTATATGAAACTTATTTTAATAAAGGATTAAAGAGGGTTATGTAGCTAAGTCGTTAATGTGTGAGTATTAGAGGACTTGTACTAGAAACTCACGTTTGCCGATATGTGGGATGGTCTTGATAACCATGTGCTTATGACATACTCTATATAAATATATATTTTTTTATCCTAGATTGACATTGTTTTAGGGCATTCACTGGTCTTCCTTGATACCTCTAGTTCATATGGATAACACGCACTGGAGCTCTTTCAGCAGGGGGATTTGAACCCATATAACCCGTGCTGCCTTCTTTATGATGGTTAAGCTACATAGTCTAGGCTAATATTTTACTTGCATGCTAAACCTTATTCCCTACCCCAACATGTTTATATATATATATATGTATGTATAATATATGTATGTGAATTTTTATTGTGTCTTGGCATTGTGTTATCCCCTTCCTGAGTTACATTCTAGTTGTCGACCTGCTAACCGTCTCCGGATGTTGTATCCCCATACGATGCAGATATTGAAGACACTTTTATTTTTTTCTTCGCTGTAATAGGTGATCATGGAACACTTGTAAGTTATCTTGATGTGGTGAGCCTCCTTCTTCCAGAAGTTTGTTACTTCTTAGTTTACTTTATGTCATAGACTATTTCTCATGGTTTCTTTATGATATCATCGGAAGCATGTCCCCACTTAGATCATTTTTAAGTGGTAGAGGCTTTGTGAATACTGTGGATTGGGATTGGTGGTTGGCATTCTTAAATTCCTTTGAGTTATTGGTTATATTATCTTGTTATATGTCCAAAATTCTGCTGATGTAGTTATACTATGTTCTGCTTGACTAGGAAAAGGGGGTGGTCTCCGTTCCACAACGAACTTGAGATACCCATCACAACCAGGCCCTAGTTTGGGTTGAGACAAAGATGGTCACTCAAGGGTTTATCCTTAAAAGGATCTCAAAATTTTCATGCCTTAATATGGATAAAATTTGTCCCTTTTCACCTTAAACTTGCCGCTCACAGGTTTATCCTTAAAAGGACTTCAAAATTTCCATGTCTTAAGGTGGAAAAATTTGTCTCTTTGCACCTTAAGTTGTCCTCTCACAGGTTTATCCTTAAAAGGATCTCAAAATTTTCATGCCTTAAGGTAGACAAGATTTTTACTTTTGCACCTTAAGCTGGCAATTGAATAGATTTGTAATAAATACGGACCACCTTTAAGCCAAATTGGTCGGTCCTTAAGGTAGACAAGATTTTTACTTTTGCACCTTAAGCTGGCAATTGAATAGATTTGTAATAAATACGGACCACCTTTAAGCCAAATTGGTCGGTCTTAAGGTGTACGGAGGCGATGTTAAACTCTCAATCCTAAGTCGATTGTTGCATAGCCACCATCTTAAAGTCGAAGTGGTCGGTCTTAAGGTGTATGGAGGCAAAGTTAAACTCTCGCACCTTCAATTAATTGCTTCACATTACTATCTGCTTCGATCGTACAGAAGAAAAAAAAACGACAACACAAAGAAAACATAAGTAGGAGAAGATTGGTACCTGGAAGAACTTTCAAACTTAAAAGTCATGTATCACCAACTTAGATTGAGACAAAATAATTTAGTGAGAATGGAACCCTCAAAATCTAGTTTTCAGCAATCAAAATACCCTTTGATGGTGACGTTTCTGCATCAAGATATAAATTATTTGGTGAGGCGGTGAAAATATAAAATTCTCTGTTGGACAAAATTTAGGAACAACTTCAAGAAATTATCTAGAAATATTTTGGAGGTCATAAATTTAAAATCTTAGATATGTTATATATGCATGTTTCTAGCATCTATAGAATCAAGCGGATCATGATTTTGATACTCCCAAATTGAGATATAAATTTTTTGGTGTCATCGCACAAATTTGAAACTGTTAGTGCATCAAAATCCACTGTTGAATTTGGGATAATACCTAAAAATATATCGAAGGTAAATAATTATGAATTTTTGGATATGTTATAGATATTTGTGTCTAGTTTCATAATAATCAAGTGGCTTGTGATTTTGTCCTTCCTACTTTAGGATATGAAAGTTTTGGCAAAGACTCACAAATCTAAAATTTTCAACATGATAAAATTTACGGATAATTTTATAATATTATTGAGAATTATATTGAAGTATCTTAAATCTGAATTTTGGATATGTTATATATCTCGAAGTCTAGATTTTGGAATATCAAACGGTTCATGATTTTGATATTCCTCAATGAGATATGAATTTTTTATAACTAATATGCTGGGCTGGAAAAAAGTAACAAAAAATAAAAGAAAAGTAGAAGAGAAAGAAATTACCTCAACAATATTCATGGCTTAGAAACCCCAAAATTGATATTGAAAAGGTGGGAACCCTACATCCTTTTATAGAGTTGTAGGGTGACTGTTTTTCTTCTCCAATATAAATTCAAATTAAAAGAGCTTTCTTCTCCAATATAAATTCAAATTGGTGTTTGCTTCCTTCTTCAATATAAATTCAAATTGAAGATTGGTTCCTTCTCAAATATAAATTCAAATCGAAGATTGTTTCCTTCTCCAATATAAATTCAAATTGAAAGTATTGTTATCTCCAATATAAATTCAAATTGGAGATTGTTTCCTTTCTTCAATATAAATTTAAATTGGAGGTTGTTTTCTTCTCCTATATAAATTCAAATTAAAGGTTGTTTCCTTCTCCATCTTCAATATAAATTAAAATTGGAGGTTGTTTCCTTCTTTAATATAAATTTAAATTAAAGGTTGTTTTTATCTCCAATATAAATTTAAATTGTAAGGGTTTTATTCCCAGTTAAGTAAGGTGATGAAAAGTTTTCCAAAATCTATTTGGAATTGGACAAAGTCAAGATATTCTAGTAGAAGTGACATTATTAAGAAATTTATTATTGGAGTTGGATACTATGTATCATCAATGGCTCTTACATGTAGAATTCATGAAATAAATCGGGACTAAAAAATGAGAATTTTTGAGAGGCAATATCAATATGCCAATTGCATGGTTTAGCTTTAAATTTTCTCAACTAATGAAATGGGGTGTTCATATGTATGAAAATCTTTGAAGCATGAAGTAAGCATGTTTAGATAATCATACTTCAAGTCTAGTCTCTAAAGTATACACTCGACCAGCCTTGAAATATGGGGCATTTTATGGGCAACAAAATTTTATTAAATTAAGATCCGTATGAAATTCAAATTATATTAAACTCTAATTATATTAAATTCAAAATATATTAATTCAAAATAAATATTGTGAATTAATATACTTGGATTGATTATTTAAGTCCAAATATATATGAATTTAATTAAAGTCCAATTTTTATTGGGCTAGCCCATTGATTTGGGCTTCAAATGATGAACCTACTTTGCTAAGCCCAAGAATTGTTATATTCTAGAGGCCCAAATAATTTTCATGTGTTGAATGATGTGGCATGTCAAGTGTAGTGAAGGAGCTAATAGGACCGTGCCACATGTCAAAAAGATGCAGTAAGCCTAGTGAAATCAAAATCTCATAAAAGGTGTCATGTCACTTAAATCTGATTGGTCAAAAAAAGTTCATATTCACCATGACTCTTTACTTCCTACAACTATAAATAAGTGTCTCATAATTCAGAAAAATGACCAACAATACTAACCAAAAACAAGAGAAAGCTCATGGGTCAACTATCGTAATTTCTCTACAAAAATCAAGCATTCAAATTCAGTTCATCAAGATTCAAGATCAAGATCGCAAGATTCGAGAACAAGCCCAAAAGCCCTTGAATTCAAGCACAAATCAGGATCAAATCCATCAAGTTCACAAATCAAGTTCAAATTTAAAATCAAGCTCGAAGCCCTTGAATTTATATTTGAACAGGAAAATCAGAGAATTCATGAAACATCTAGGCTTTCGACCCTTAGAATAATTCCCTTAGTTGAGGTTTCTGGGTAGGGTACGACTCATAGGTACTAGTCATACCCTAAGATACAACCTAAGGTCCTCTCTCTCGTATATTGATTAGTGTTTCTTGGATACATTCTATCCAAGATATGATTTATTCTCTCCCTAGTCATGTATTAGGGTACAATTTGTATACTATCTAGTCATATGATGTGTTGGTCTTGATCTAATGGACATTGACTTGGGTTCGGGTTGCATGGTACCACTCGTACCTTTAGGTATAATTCATGAACGGTAATATGTTGGGCAGATTAGGGGTCTATGGTGAAGCCTAGAGTATGAGTTAGGGTACCACTCATACCTTAGGGTACGGTTTGGTGTGGGAGTCGTACCCTTTTACGGGTTAGTTTTCAACTTTTAAGCTAAGGGCTTTATAGACATTTCTCACCCCAAAAACCTTAAGTCCCCTCATTATATAACATGTTTAGGCCCCTCATAACACATTTTGGAAGATCAAAACTCACCAAAAACACTCTCTAACTCACTCTTGAAGATTGGAGGCTAGGGTTTCTCAAGTGTTCATCTAGGAGCTAAGAGGGGTCAAGTTCCTTCCATGAATCTCCTTGTATAAGGAATGTATCCATTACCTCATTGTTAGCTCAAAATACCATGAATTTCAAACATTGATTTTGACTTGTATATGGTGGTTTTGAAATCAAACACTGAGGGTTTTGATTCTAGTGATGGGTATTGTTTACTCTTGCTTAAACTTGTGTTTGTACATATTTTAGTGATGGTTTGCAAATGTGGGTTCTTGTTGAATGTGGTTTAACAAATGGGTTATGAGAAACCCTAAATTTGATGATTTTTACTTTGATTTTAATCTTGATAAAGGCATTCCCTTAAGGTATTTGTGAAAATGTCTAAGAAAAATACTAGTAACTTGTTAATAGTATATTGAACTATGATATTGGTCTAATGAATACAAATAGAATATGACATGGTCTTAATGAGTATGAAGCTTGGTAAAATACTATGTAAAGACCTTGATGTCCATGTAATGAGCTAATTTAGTGACTTGGATAATATGATGGTTAAAGGGGTTGAAGTCCCTAAGTATGAAACTGCATTGTGTTTGAACTAGAGCTTGGTGTAAGAATGATAACGAAGAATGAATGGTTGTAAAGGTATTGATGAACATAAATGGATTTGTATTGTGGCGTAAACTTAGTCAGTGGCCTAATTAAAATATTGGTTGTTATGGTTTTATAAAGACCATGTGGTCATATATGAAATATTGAATTGTAGCGTAGGTGGCTTGAATTGTCTAAATAGGTTAGAGTCCTAATCTATTAAATTGAATGGGTGTTAATGCATGGATAAAGGGTTAGAGTCCAAATTGTCTACTAGTAATATCATAATGGCTTATGGTTAGTGTCCACTTGCTATATAAATATATAAGATGGATTGTAAAAGAGGCTTGTGGTTAGGGTCCACTTGCTATACAAAGATGCTTGTGGTTAGGGTCCACTTGCCATATGAGATGGTTTTTGGTTAGTGTCCACTTACCATATAATATGAGACAGTTTGTGGTTAGGGTCTACCTACCATATAACATGAGACGGCTTGTGGTTAATGTCCACTAGCCATATAATATTAGTCGGCTTGAGGTTAGGGTCATTTGGACTAATGTAACTGGGAAGTTTAATGTTCTAAACTAAAAAGGGTGGAAGGTTGGAGTCCTTCACTCCATATTTCGTGATTAAGTACTTCAATAACGCATGACATGACTTGTCCCTTGATTTGGCACTTTATGTACCTATATGTGTATCTCCATATATGTTTGTATAAATATAAATGTGGTTGCATATGATGGTTTGACTTGGTTTTGAACAACTGCACTATTTTATCCTTATCCTTGAGTTACATGATAGCGTTCCAACCGCTAACTATCTCCGGATGCTATGTCCCGATGCGACATAGGCCGGAGCTTCTTCTTTTCTTCCTGTGCAGTAACAGGTGTCGGAGCGGTTCATGTGTTGATTGAAGTAGTGAGCTTCCATCCTTCGAAAGGCTAACATTTCATAGTCTCTTTATCTATGTTATATACTTGTTTTAGACTTGGTATTCGGCTATTGTCAGGGGATTGTCCCGACACGTTATAGACATTGGATTTGTAGAGGTTTTGAGAATGATTGTGGACTTGGGTATGTTGGTTAGTTGTTGATATTAATGAATTGATTAGTTGCTTCTTAAACTATGATTGTAATCTTGTTTACGCTATCTTATTTTATAATCGGAGTGCATCTGATACTTGTGGTTTGATGTGATGGTTAGGTTGGGTTAACGGCGTGATCTCCGGTCCTTGTTGGGCTTGAGGTGCCCATACGACAAGGTTCGATTTCGGGTCGTGTCAACTCGTAGAGATTGTAACACTCACATATTGAAATTAATAAAACGATTATTGTGATATTTTTCTTGTTTCGATTATTTAATTTTTTCGGTCTCAAAATTTTATTTCCAACAATGGGGAGGCATTGATTAGCAATGTTACGGTACTGTGTATTCATCAAAATTGTGATTGATTTTCTAAGGGAAAATCTGTTGCTGTTGCAAATTCTGTTGAAGGGATTGTTGTTGCTGAGTAGTAAAACAAAGCTAATTAAAGCATTTATATAGAATATTGATACAACCAATTGTACCAATCAATGAACACATGATACGTATTGATAAAATTTCTATTGATCTGAATATAGTAATATGTATTTACTTGTTTCTATCAATTAAATGCATTATTTGTATTTTCTTGAGTCTATCATATATAAAATAAATATATTGTTTTATTTTGTTCAAATACATCATTTATATTTGTATCATTCAAGTTGTATTAACATATACAATACTTATCAATGAATACAATTTGTATCATTTGTATTTATATGGTTCAAATTGTATAAAGATGTATCGTTTGTATGTTTCAAGTTGTATCAATAAATATAATTTCTATCAATGAATACAAATATAAGTATCAAAGAACGTAAATATAAAAATACAAGTATCAAAGATACTTGATTTCATTATGTATAAATGATGCAATCAACACAAACACAAACAAATGATATCAATAAAACTGTATAGAAAATAATACTCCCTCCATCTCATTTTATGTGTCATATTTCAACAGACACAAAGTGTGAGAAATAAATAAAGATTTTGTGAATTTTACCAAATTATTCTTTTTCAAAAGGAAAAAGGCATAAGTACCCCCTTAAACTTTGATCATAATTTCAACTATATTTTTTTCCTTTCGAAAGGTCCTATTACCCCCTGTACTACTTTAAAATTAAATATATACCCTCTTAAGTGTTAGGTGGCAAATAGAGTGCACTCACTCAATGCATACAAAAGGCAACCAAAAAAACTTAAAATCTATTAATATTAACACATGTCATTTTTTAATTTTATATTTTATAAATAATTGATACAAATAATGATAAATTAAAATTTAATCATATATTTTTTGATTTCTTTTTTCTTTTTTTCTTTGTGAAATAAAGTCAAAATTTATTATCTTTACCTCTTTAGTAATTGAAACTATTGTTCACTTTGTCTTTTCTAAGTACTTTTTTTTTTTCTAATTTTGATGCTAAATTTAATGAATATAATTTTTTGAAAAATTAGTTTTTTTAGTTTTTTTTTTTTTTCAAAATGTTAGGGTTCATTTTTTTAGTGGTTAAATCATTTTATTGTAATTTTTCAAAAGCTAGATCTTTTTTTTATTTATATATGTTTGATTTTCGAAAGTTCTCAACTCAAGACACTATATTATTACTAATTTTGCTTCTAGTAGCATCAATCACTTTAAAAAGAAAAAGAAATAACTAATTTGATTGTGCATCGATAGTAATATCAAAAATATTTTTATAGAATTTCTAAATTTGAATTTGGTATTATACGAATATTAATATGTTCATGCATTGTAGTAAATTAATAAAAACACTACCACAAATTATAGTCTCCATAATAAATTAATACTCTTTAGATAGTCTAAATTTAATTTAATTAATGTAATATTTTAGTAGCGTCAATTTTTAAAAAGGAAAAAATAATAAATTTTTATTTTATTTTAGAGTAAAGCATCTAGTACCCCCGAATTATGACCAAATTTGCTACGACATACTCCAACTTCACTAGAGTCCTATTACCTTCCCAAACTCAATTTTAGTGTATTTTTATCAATCTTTTTAGCTGATGTGGCACCTTTTTAACTAATGTGACACTTTTGACATGAGCCCCATTTTCATGTAATAAAGGTGTCATGTCAGCACAAAAAGGTGATAAAAATATGCTAAAATTGAGTTCAGGAAGGGTAATAAGACTCATGTGAACTTGAAGTGTGTCGTAGCAACTGTGGTCATAGTTCAAGGGGGTACTAAATGCTTATCTCTTTATTTTACAAACAAAAAAAAGGAAAATAATTTTAAAAATATATACTTAAATTTTCATATATTATTGTGTGTATTAATTATTTATAAAATATCTAATTAAAAAATGGTATATGTCAATATTAGTAGATTCTAAGTTAATTTTAGTCTCTCACATGACTTCTAAGAGAGTGAGTACACTCTCTTTGCCACCTAAGAACTCAAAGGGTGTATATATTCATTTCAAAATAATTTAGGGATAATAGAACCTTTAGAAAAAGGTGTAGTTGAAATTATGGTTAAAGTTTGGAGGTACTTAAGCCTTTTCCCTTTTAGAAAAGTAACAAAAAAAAGAATTGTGCAGATACTTACCAGATAAGAAAAAACGACATTATTTTTTAACTACACAAAAGAAAAGTGTGGCACATAAAATAGGATAGAAAAGTACACAAATATCTTGCATTTGTATTCTTTTTTTTTTTTTGGTACAACACAAGAATAGAAAGAGAGAGAGATAGAGAGGGGAAAAGTAGAGCGAGAGAGGAGTGAGACAGGTGGCGAGAAAGAGGGAGAGGGAGGAGAGAGGCAAGGGAGATTGGTGGAGAGAGAGGGAGGGATAGAGAGGAGCGGGAAGCTGTAAATAGTGTTGTAGTATTTTTTTTTTCCTTCTTTAACCCTCGACTCATTTGGCCTTTGTGACATGAGAAGGGAAAAGCCTTATCACATCAAGTAGGCAACCTACACAAAAGAAAAGTGTGGCACATAAAATAGGATAGAAAAGTACACAAATATCTTGCATTTGTATTCTTTTTTTTTTTTTTTGGTACAACACAAGAATAGAAAGAGAGAGACAGAGAGGGGAAAAGTAGAGCGAGAGAGGAGTGAGAGAGGTGGCGAGAAAGAGGGAGAGGGAGGAGAGAGGCAAGGGAGATTGGTGGAGAGAGAGGGAGGGATAGAGAGGAGCGGGAAGCTGTAAATAGTGCTGTAGCATTTTTTTTTCCTTCTTTAACCCTCGCTTCGACTCATTTGGCCTTTGTAACATGAGAAGGGAAAAGCCTATCACATCAGGTAGGCAATGACGATTACTCCCTGCTAAACTACAATATTCACCACAATTGACTAGTTTAATGCTGAGAAAATAAACTCACAGAAAAATACCTCTTTAACCAAAAGATTTATCTTTTACATGTTGCTTTGGAATGGCTTCCGAAACTCCTACATTCTGATGAAAATATAACAGATACATGACCAGTGAATCTAAAAGAAAAGGGAAAAGGAAAAGAGAAGAAAACTAATGGCCTCACACACATTAAAGTGTGCACTACATTATACAAAAATAGTTCAACTCCAAGATTTAAAACTTGTTCCATCTCCATCGGTGGATAGTCATCCTGCGCTTGCTCATCTTAAGTTAAAAGAGTTAGCTTCATACAGCAGCTCGCTCCTCAATTATTCCTTCTTTTTTGGTTTCCTCACCTAGAGTAAATCGAACAAACCTCCTAACTTTTATGTTCTCCCCAAGAGCAGCAACAGTTTGCTTAACCAAATCCTTCACAAGAATGTTATCATCTTTTATGAAAGGCTGCTCCGAAAGAACAAGCTCTCCAAGCCTCTTGGAGACCCTTCCCTCAACAATCTTCTCCCTTATATTTTCAGGTTTGTTCTTAAGATCTTCTCTGTGCATTTCCAACTCTTTTTCCTTGTTGACAGTGCTTTCTGGAATCTCGTCGATAGATACATACTGCACCTGTGGGCAGGCTGCAACTTGCATTGCCAAATCATCGACCAACTCCTTAAATGTTTCACCTCTCCCGACAAAGTCGGTTTCACAATTAACTTCAATTAGCACACCAATGCGAGAGTCATGAATGTAAGAACCAATCCTCCCCTCAGCAGCAAGTCGGCTAGACTTTTTATCGGCAGTTGAAAGACCCTTCTTTCGGAGGTATTCCTGTGCCTTCTCAAGATCCCCTCCAGTTTCGGAGAGGGCTTTCTTGCAATCCATCATCCCAGCTCCAGTTTCTTCTCGCAGCTGTTTAACCAAAGCGGCTGAAACTGCTGCTTTCGAAGGCCTGCATTAGAATCAGTTGGAACAGAAATAAACAGTGAGACATAAAAGAATATAGGAGTTTGGGGGTTGAAAACAGCTTAGGATAAAATATTGGCATGGAGTTGCAGAGTGAGATAAGAAAGACAGACTGATAGCTATTTCAGATTAGCTCTTCCATAATGTCGTTGGAACCAGATTTCATTTGAAAATAAATGAAGTGAAATATGTACTTAGGTTTAGAGGACTGTATAAGCAGGTATTTGAGTCTAAACATAGCAGAACGCTAAAACTATCATTTAATAATGAGAAGTTGACTAACAGCAATTAGCCAACTGAAAAGATGACATTATAATCGGAGTCATAAAAATTATGTATTTGACAAGTCATGGAATGCTCTGCTACCACATTTCTGGTTGTTCATCATTGAAGAAACATAATTTATTGGTAGGAAGTAATTATCAAGAAAGTAGAAACTTACTCAACAGTAGTCTCCTTGGATCCAACAGCAGGTTGCTCTTTTCCTGGCAAGGAGACGGGTTTAGCTGCTGTTTGAGCAGCCACCTCGGCTGCAAAGTCTTGGCTCTTCTTTTCAAGACCTTCCCCCAGGTTGTATCTCACAAATCTCTTTAGTTTGATGTTTTCACCAATAGTTGCAATTGTCTGCTTGATCAAGTCCTTTACAACCATCTTATCGTTCTTGATGTAAGGCTGCTCCAGTAATGCCATTTCTTCAAGCCTCTTATTTATCCGTCCATCAACAATCTTGTATCTGATCCGCTCAGGTTTTGATAATAGGTCTTCCTTCTGCATTTCGATTTCTCTTTCCTTGTTGACGATCTCTTCTGGAACATCTTCTGGAACAAGATACTGCACTTGAGGGTATGCAGCCACTTGCATGGCTAAGTCATCAACTAATTCCTTGAAAATGTCACCACGCGATACAAAATCTGTTTCACAGTTGACCTCTACGAGGACACCAATTCTGCTATCATGGATGTATGAGCCAATTCTACCTTCGGCAGTAGCTCTACTTGATTTCTTATCAGCACTTGCCAACCCCTTTTTCCTGAGATACTCCTGCGCTTTAACAATGTCACCTAGAGTTTCTGTAAGAGCCTTCTTGCAGTCCATCATTCCTGCTCCTGTCTCTTCCCGCAAATGTTTCACAAGAACAGGTGAAATAGCTGTTGCATGCCACAAAAGGACATGATTTAATTACCAGACATGCATTTGAAAGTACTTGTTTCGATACAACAGTACCATCTAATACTTTGATGGATCACAATTGACATAGACATATCAAGGAATAATTTTAATTTTTCTTTTTTGAGGAAAACATATCAAGGAATAATTTAACCATCCTCTTTATTTCAGTTTATCCGAATTCACATTACAAAGAGATACCTTTGCAGAATCAGTAAATAGACCAACAAAAAGAAGGTAAAGATATTAATAAAGCAGAGGAAGTTGGATATCCCACAACATAATAGAGGTTCTGAAAGTAACTGGCCCCATTAATAAATTATAGATGGACTGGAAGGGGGAGTGTCAAGGAAGAAATAAATATTGTTAAATTTTTCAGAACTACAGATTTCAGCTACAAAGGCAAACTATGATCCATTCACATTTTGACCAGTAATGTTAAAAAGGGAGATTGCCCTTCCTCAGCATTTTAACTTAAATTCGTAACTCAGGACATATGTTTACAATAAATTTGAGATTAATAAGAGCACCCAAGGGTGTGACCTAGTGGTCAATGAAGTAGGTTGAGAACCATGAGGTCTTAGGTTCAATTACCAGGGGAGGCAAAAAACACTAGGTGATTTCTTCCTATCTGCCCAAACCGTGGTGGATAGAGTTACCCAGCACATGTACTGGTGAGAGGTAGAAGGTATCCCATGGAATAAGTAGACGTGTGTGCAAGCTGGCCCGGACACCACAGTCATACAAACAAAATAAGAGATTTATAAATACCACGTAGGTAGAGAGAAGAAATTCTCTTAAATTTGAAGTCTCCTTCATCACAAAATTTGAATGCCACTAGAATCCTGATAAGAAAATGATGTTCATCACTTCAAAAATTTAATGATCAAAGAAACAATTAAATCCAGCTGTATTTTATAACCTGAATTCGAGTTTCTCTGGTTCACAGTATCAGTGAACATTTAGCATGCAGTCAGGTGTAAATGCATAAAAAGTTAATATCATTTAATGCAACTTCTTTCTCCAAGTAAATGACCACCCCTCCTACATGCAACAAGCTTCTAAATCTTTGTAGCACAGTTATTTCATCACTCAGCAAGGAAATTTTCACATTACACCAACTTCTGCAAATTTTGGTCTAGAGATTGGTATTTCCTTGCACAAACTCTCCACTTTCAAAGCCGCACCCATGTCGGATTCTTCAAAAATTACACTGCTTTTGGAGAATACGACACGCACCCATTGACATTTTTGAAGAGAAAGACCAACATACGTTATTTCCTTTTTAACAAGTTAATAGCAGAAATATCCCAGAAAAGAAAGGGAAAGTAAAAACAAAACCTTTTGCTGCAGCTTCATTTGATGAAGCAGTCCCATTTTGCTCACTTGAGTTCGCAACATTTATATCTTGATCAGTTTTGGGAGCCACCTCTTGCTGTTGAGCAGCTGTATCAGATGATTGTTCCCCAATGGAAGAAGTACTTTCAATTTTACTATCCACAACTCCAGCACCTTCCTGACTTTCTGTGTACAAAATTGGATCGTCAGCGACTTTATTGGTAACTTGTCATTAATTTATCTTTCTCACATAACACAACATTATGTCCTATAAGTAAATTTCAATATTTTACTCAGAGAAAAAACATCATTCTATCATAATGTCAATCAAAATAAAGGCACATATCTTGGTCACCAGAAAGCATTCTATACATTAAAGACTCCGTAGGTTGAATATGATGCAATAGGAAGGAGAAACAGAAGAAGAATATACCACATCGTCAGCATGAACTATACTAAAAGTGACATTTCTTAGATTGGTTCATATTCCTATCATTCATATCTTCCTCAGATAATATGTAAAGGTGTATTTATATCATGCATCAACACCTTATATGGAATCACACAATTGTCTAAGCAATGTAATAGTTGTATTTAGTTGTTTGTCATAAATATGCACGCGAGAACCAAGGATGAGAAATGAATAATAAATCAGAGGGGAGATAGGCAAAATTCATATTAGACACCTTCATCCTTGCTATTCTCCAAAAGAGCTTCATATTGTCCAGTTGGGCTTGATATACTGCCATTCTCATCGCCACTAGTTTCCTCTGTTTCTTTCGCAGCCTCTGTGACATTTGGTTTGTCAGTTTCAACCTCATTTTCCGCTACTTCATCATCAGTTAGTTTCTCCATGACCACCTCGCCTGCCACAATTTCAGAAGCTGAGATCTGATCAACTGTTTGCTCAAATGTGCCAGTTTCAGCTTCAGTTTCCACAGCATCTCCTACAGGTGACACCTCAGCTTGCTGACCAATCGCAGATGTTCCTCCTTCCACCTCTTCATCAATGTTCTGTTTCGCATCCTCCCCATATATAGTTTCAGGAACACCATCATTTACAGCATTGACTGATTCTTCCTCTTTGCCTGTAGTTTCAGGCAACAGATCCATTTTATTAGCCGTCATATCTGTTTCCTGTGCATCTTCCTTTGATTGTTCAGCTACTTCGTCTTCTTTTTCCCTCTCATCCAAAAATGAAGAGATTTCTTTGTTGCTACGGAATGCCACTACAAAGGGATTTGTCGCTGAATGGACAACACCCTGGCTGAGCTTTGAGTCCAATTCTAAAGCAGCTTCTTCTTTTTTCATGGTCAAAGTTACCTGTCCTCTGGCAATACGCAATACGCGGACACTAACTTCTTGACCTAGTTGGAGTGAAGAGCCACTGTCAACAATTCCAAATGCTTCATCAGCTTCCTCTGATGCTGGGAGGAATCCTTCCTCTCCTTCAGGAAGAGATATAAAAGCACCAGACCTGGTTAGATTTTTTACAGTGCCCTCAAGATCTTGCCCCTTGACAAACTTCGAGACTTTCTTCATCTCATCTCTCCTTTGGTTGTTCCTTTGTGTGTTCTTCCTTGGAGTTCGGGGTCTGTCGCTACTGGTTGGAGCATCTTTCTGCTGCTGTGGCCTACTAGGATCATCACTTTCACGCATGGTGAGAGATATGCGCCTTGTCACAGTGTTTGCTTCAACTAATCTAACTGTCACCTCTTGTCCAACAGATACAATGCTTCCTACATCCTTTACAAAACTATCACTCAACCTAGAAACATGCACAAGTCCATCCGTAAAAGCTCCAAAATCAACAAAAGCGCCAAATGGCTGGATCGATCTGACCTTTCCAGTAAAAGTTGCACCTGGAATAAGGTCTTCATTCTTCACAGGAGACATCTCACTCTTTCTAGCAGGTCTTGGACGCTTAGATCGGACAGATGCAGCACTCACATCTGATATGGAGGATTCTTCACTTGTTTCAGCAGCATCAGATGAAGCTTCACCTGATCCATCATCTGTAGCAGTTGATTCTACTTCTCCCACTGCTACATCAGTCTCAGTTGCTGATACTATGAGACCTCTTAACTTAGGTTGTAAAATGCAACCAACTCTAAAATGGGGAAACAATTTAACAGATGTTGACAGAGGCAAGATATATTTGGGGGTAGGTAAAGTTTGTTTGCTGGATTTTCGCGAAACATTATATCTTGATAAACATGGATTTTTCCTCGTGAGAAGGACAACTCCTGGAGTGACTGATACATTGCTAGCTGTAATTAGAACCATTGGAGCTATGCTGATTTGATATTTGGATAGCTAAAGTTTGTGAACTACAAGGATTAGATCATCTGTTCCACACCTGAGTAATATACAACAGTTAGAGAAAGAAAAAGACATAACTATCATTTAATGCTATAAATATTGTGATAGCAACTGCACCATGACTGAAAACAACCAGCAAACCCCAGGATACATAATACTAGAGTTCCTGAAAATTGATGGATAATGACATATGATTAGCCATTTAGGCGCTAATACATAGAAAAGTGCACACATATAACAAAAACAAAAATAGATATCATGAGAGAAGAAAAGCAACATCAAGCAATATGCCTGGTTCACGAGTTTGTACTTGAACTTAAAGATTGTAGTCCAAAATCATCATGAGCAAGTAGACTAGAAGCTTAGATAGATTCAAATTCATAAAAAATAATGAAAGAACTGATTATAAGCCTACTTTCTACACCTTAAGAATTGAAAAAGAATGTAGCCCCTAAAAAGATTGTTCACAGATGCAATTTCAGTATCTCACAGTATACACTTCGCAAATAACCAATTAAATCCGCTGACTATCATAGCAGAAAGTCTAATTTAGAAGCTATTTAACTATCTAACTTCAAACTATGGGCAACTAAGTTCGCTGGAACCATTTTCATTGCTTAAAATTGAACTTAAGAAAATCAACCAACAACACGAGGATTTTATCAGTGCATATCTTTCATATAATTGATCATACTGAGTTACCTTTCAATTATGATTTTCTATGGCACTACTACACGAAAAGCTTTTTAAGGAAAAACTCGCAAATGAACTCAGAAAAAACACGAGGATTTTAAAGAGTAACCCGTTATCAATAAACCAATGAAAACAGAGAAGCAAGTTGAGAAATCAAACCTTTCAATGACTAAGAGAGTTGTATGTATATACCAAGAAACAGCAGCTACAGTGTAACTGAACTGAAGTTGCTCCTAGCGACGGGATAGGGGTTCTCTCTCTCCCTGTTTCTGAATTGTAAGTGAGAGCGAGTATATGGCTAATAAAAAAGAGGGAAACGAAAGGTGGGGCTTTGTATCCTTATCCGACCATCATCTCTTTCCCAAAGACGGATCCATGCTGCTCTATGGGGTCGGGTCGGTTGTCAACTAAACCGGCCCGTAAGGCCCTCAAAGTTAAAAAGTGATGGATCCATGCCTAAAATTGATTATTTGTTATAAAACAAGAAAGAATAAAAAAAAAAAATTAGAGAGAGTAATTGTTATTTCTTCTAGGATCTTGAGGATCATTTACAATGAAGGAAGTCCTTCTATTTATAGGGAAATTTGCCCTAATTTCACACTAAAAGACAAATACATCAATTTTGATAGACATCAAATAGATCTGGATAGATCTTAATAGACATTCACTATAATTGATATATATCATAATACTCCCTCTTGAATGTCTAATAATACGCATATAGGCTGCCTTGTTAAAAACCTTACAAGGAAAATCCAGTGGGACAAAACCTCGTAAGGGAAAAAGAGTACAGCGCGTATTAGCCCCCTAATAAGAACATCCTTCAACCTTTGCATTCCGATCTTGTGCACTATTTTCTTGAAAGTTGCAGTTGGAAGAGACTTGGTGAATAAATCAGCCACATTGTCACTTGAACGAATCTGTTGTACGATAATATTACCATTCTTTTGGAGCTCATGTGTATAGAAGAGCTTTGGCGAAACGTGCTTCATTTTATCTCCTTTTATGAATCCACCTTTCAGTTGTGCTATGCATGTTGCATTATCTTCATATAAAGTTGTAGGTACTTTGTCATATTTTAAACCACATTTTTCTCAAATGAGATGTATTATGTACCTCAACCACACACACTCTCGGCTTGCTTCATGAATAGCTATAGTCTCAGCGTGATTTGATGAAGTGGCTACAATAGACTGTTTTATTGATCTCCAAGATATGACAGTACCCCCACATATGAACACATAGCATGTTTGAGACCGAGCTTTATGCGGGTCAGATAAGTACCCAACATCAGCATAACTAACAAGATCAGAACTGCAATCTTTAAAATAAAATAAGCCCATATCGGTAGTCTCTTTTAGATACTATAATATGCGTTTGATCCCATTCCAATGTCTCCTAGTAGGAGCAGAACTATACCTTGCTAGCAAATTAACTGAAAAGAAAATATCAGGCCTTGTAGTATTTGCAAGATACATTAGTGCACCAATTGCACTAAGATATGGTATTTCGAGACAAAGGAGTTCCTCATTCTTTTCTTGAGGTCGGAATGGATCCTTATTCACATTAAGTGATCGAACAACCATCGGAGTACTTAATGGATGTGCTCCATCCATATAGAATCGTTTCAAAACCTTTTCTATGTAGGCAGATTGATGGACAAAGATACCGTTTGTCAAATGCTCAATTTGCAAATCAAGGCATAACTTTGTCTTTCCGAGATCTTTCATCTCAAATTCTTTCTTTAGGTAATCAATTGCATTTTGAAGCTCTATTGGCGTTCCAATAAGGTCTATGTCATCGACATAGACAGCAAGTATAACAAACTCCGACATTATTTTCTTTATAAAAACACATGGGCAAATTTCATCATTCATATAACCTTCTTTAGATAAATATTCACTAAGACGGTTATACCACATGCGCCCAGATTGCTTCAAACCATACAATGATCTTTGTAATCTAATGGAATACATTTCCCGAGGCTTTGAACTATATGTTTTCGGTATTTTGAATCCTTCGGAAATTTTCATGTATATCTCATTATTAAGTGATCCATATAGATAAGTTATTACCACATCTATTAAATACATTTCAAGTCTCTCATGGACAGTGAAACTAATAAGATAACGCAATGTTATTGCGTCCATAACTAGTGAATATGTCTTGTCATAATCGACACCAGGCCTTTGTGAAAATCCTTGTGCAACAAGGCATGCCTTATACCTTTGTATTTTATGTTTCTCATTTCTTTTTCGTACAAAGACCCATTTATAGACAACAGACTTAACACCATTAGGTGTTTGAGTTATGGGTCCAAAACCTTCACGTTTAGCGAGCGAATTTAATTCAAATTGAATTGCTTCTTTCCATTTTGGCCAGTCATTTCTTTGTCGACATTCTGTGAGAGATCGAGGTTCAAGATCCTCGCTATCTTGCATGATTTTCGTTGCAACATTATATGCAAAGACATGATCTACTATTATTTCAGATAGATACAAATTAGTTTCAATATCACTTGAATTTATGGATAGTTCCTCATTTTCTTGAGTCTCAGGCTCATTGATTCCTTCAGGGATATCAACATTGCTCAAATCTTGAACTTCCGTATGTGGATCTTTCGTAGTGTCATCTTGACCATTTGTTTTAATTTTTCTAGGATTTCGATCCTTAGAACCTAATGGTTTGCCACGCTTCAAGCGTGCTTTATATTCATTAGCTATGACACTAATGGATGGTCCTTTAGGGACATCAATTCGAATTGGGACATTCTCTGCAGGAATATGTGATTTAGTGATCCTTTTCAAATTTGTAAATACGTCCAACATTTGATTTGTAATTTTCTACAGATGAATAATCTTTTGTACTTCTTGCTCACAAATAGAAGTACGTGGATCAAGATGAGATAGTGATGGATTTTTCCACAAAATTTCTCTTTTGATGCCACTATCTTCTCCCCCTAATTTTGGAAAAAGTATCTCATCAAACCAACAGTCTGCAAATCGAGCAGTGAACATATCTCCGGTTAATAGTTCAAGATAGCGAATAATGGAGGGTGATTCAAACCCAACATAAATTCCTAACCTTCTTTGGGGGCCCATCTTGGTGTGGTTTGGTAGTGCTATCGGCACATAAACACCACACCCAAAAATTCTCAGATGAGATATATTAGGCTCTTGACCCAGAACTAATTGCAATGGAGAAAATTTATGATAATTTTTCGGTCTAAGATGAATAAGTGTTGCAGCATGCAAAATTGTATAACCCCAAACAGAAGTGGGCAACTTAGTTTTCATTAGTAATGGTCTTGCTATCAACTGCAGACGTTTAATTAATGACTTAGCAAGGCCATTTTGAGTGTGAACATGGGGTACAGGATGTTCCACTTTTATCCCGATCGATAAGCAATAGTCATTAAATGCTTGGGATGAAAATTCTGCAGCATTATCAAGGCGAATAGACTTGATTTGATTATCAGGAAATTATGCCCGTAATCGTATCATTTGTGCCAACAATTTTGCAAATGCCAAGTTGCGAGATGACAAAAGGCACCATGAGACCATCTAGAAGAAGCATCTATTAGGACTATGAAGTATCTAAACGACACACTTGGTGGGTGAATTGGTCCACAAATGTCCCCATGTATGCGTTCCAAGAATGCAGGGGACTCAATCCCAACTTTTGTTGGCGATGGTCTCACAATCAACTTGCCTTGATAACAAGCATTACATGAAAATTCATCATTCGAAAGAACCTTCAAGTTCTTTAATGGATGCCCATTTGAATTTTCTATTATTCGTCTCATCATTATTGATCTTAAATGTCCCAAACGATCATGCCAAAGTACGAAAGTATTGGAATCAGTAAACTTCCGATTTACTATAAAATGTGCCTCAATTGCACAAATCTTTGTCCACTACAGGCCAGAAGATAAAGTAGGAAACTTTTTTATAACACATGTCTGTCCAGAGATATTCTTGGTGATACCAAGATATTCAAGATTCATCTAATTAAATGTCTTTATATGATAACCATTTTCACAGATATCTTTAAAACTCATCAAGTTTCTCCGAGACGTAGGAGAAAACATGACATTATTTATGATGAATTTAGTTCCCTTGGGCAAGATTATAATGGCTTTTTTGAAATCTTCAATCAAATTAGCACTACCAGAAATTGTAGTAACATTAATCTTGTCCATGTTTAGATAAGAGAAATATTTCTCGTCTTTGAATATCGTATGTGTAGTGCCAGAATCAATCAAACATATATCTTCATAATTGGACCACTTATTTTAAAAATTATTCATATCTTTAAATAAAAAAAAATATAGAAAAAATAAATATATCTTTGCACAAAGTAAAAATCATTAATAAATTAATAATTACCTTTTATTAAGTAATTAATTGCATAATAGACATTTTTATATATTATGAGATAGTGCATACAAAACCTTTACTGCAATAATATAGTAATATAGCTTAACAGCCCCACAATATATTATATTATCATTGTACGAAATATTCCAATCCAGAAGTTTTTTTTTTTTTGGGCAAAATATTAGATCTATGAAATAGAAAGGATGAAGTAGTAATGATAATAATGTGTAAGACAGTGTGTTGGATGCAACATACATACAATTTGCTTCAAAATTTCTAACACCTGTGTCGTTACTTTTTTTTTTTCAATAAATAATGATAAAATTAAAATTTGTTTCTATTCAATAATAAATAAATAATAATATAATTGAACTAATCAATATTAATCAAAAATTAATACTCATGCAAACAACTACTTTTACATGATTCTTTATTCACTAACTATTATCAATAAAAATAAAACAAAATTAAAAATCATTCATTCTTTCATGTTTATGGAGCCATCACCAATCAAGTGATCAATCTTTCCTTCAGGGTGCTTGAAAAAGTCTGCTACATCCAAACATGTAATGTCAACATTATTTTTAGAGAGAAAGCTAGCCTCAGAATTTCTTTCTTTCTTCTTTAGTGATGCTTGATAAAGATCGACTAAGTGCTTGAAAGCACGACAATCACGTAAATAATGTCCTTTTCCACCACATAAAAAATAAGTAACTACTTCACGTTTCTCATCTTTTCTCTTTTTGTTTGATGAATTATTAAGACCCAGAATAGGGTTTCTTTCTTGGTCATCACGACCACGACCACGTCCACGACTAGGGCCACGACCTTTTTCACGCCTAGCATGGTGAGCGTGCACATCATTCACCTCAGGGAATGGTGTAGATCCAGTTGGTCGGTTCTCGTGATTTTTCATCAATAAATCATTAATTTGTTCAGCCACGAGAAGATGAGAACTCAGTTCAGTATACTTCTTGAAACCTTTTTCTCAATATTGTTGCTGTAAGAGCACATTCGAGGCATGAAAAGTGGAGAACGTCTTTTCTATCATATCATTATCATTGACCGTCTCTCCACAAAGTTTCAATTCAGAAGAAATTTTGAACATGGCAGAATTGTATTCATGAATAGACTTGTAGTCTTGAAATCTTAGATGCATCCACTCATATCGTGCTTTCGGGAGGATGACCATTTTTAAGTGGTCAAACCTTTCTTTTAGGCTATTCCACAATACGAGTGGATCCTTAGTAGTAAGGTACTCAATTTTCAGAACTTTTTCGAGATGATGACGCAAGAAAATCATAGCCTTAGCACGATTTTGAGTAGATGTTGTATTTTCATTCTTCATGGCGTCTCCAAGATCCATAGCATCTAGGTGGATTTCGGCATTCAACACCCATGAAATATAGTTCTTTCCAGAACTTTGAAAGGCAACGAACTCACACTTCGTAAGATTGTTAGCCATATGGAACAAGGAAGAAATAAAAAAAATAATACCTAAGCCTTAGCCTTCAAATTTGAGATGGTAGAGTCTCGTACTGATAACGTGTTATAAAACAAAAAAGAATAAAGAAGAAGAGTAGAGAAAATATAGAGAGTAATTGTTATTTCTTCTCTTGAGGGATCATTTACAGTAGAGCCTTCAAATTTACAATAAAGGAAGCCCTTCTATTTATAGGGGGAATTTACCCTAGTTTCACACTAAAAGACAAATACATCAATCCTGATAGACATCAAATAGATCTGGATACATCTTGATAGACATTCACTATAATTGATATATATCATAACATTATTAAAATAGACTTAACTATCTTTTTTTTAAAACGATTGGGGTGATGCTATTAACAATGAAAAGTGTATTTTTTTTCTATATCATCCTTTATTTTTTTATTCATATAATGCATAAAAATAATATGTTATTAATTATTTTTTATATAATACACTATTTTTACGCAGTATCTATTTAATATTATATAATAGGCTAAAATAATGTTTTTTTTCTTTTACAGATTATCATATAGTGCACTATTTTAAACTTTGTTTGGATGGTGATTTATCATGATTTCATAATGTACGATATTGTATTGTATGGTATCGTAATGTACAGTATCGTGCAATGCCATGTCTGGGTAGACTGTATCGTTTATTGTTATTTAATAATAATTTTATTGTTTGATTTCACAGAATAGTATTGTATCGTAACTAGTAAATTTACTAAAATACCTTTAATTATTATAAATATTAAATTTATCAATAATTATTAATAAAATAATTTTCTTCCTATTAATTTGTCATAAATTATGCCATATAGATATATTAATTTGTTAAATTCATGTAAATTGTAAAAATGTCAATAAAAGGGTAGATCAAAATAAATGTAACTGAATTCATTTTTTATAGTAACAAATTTCATTTCTCTTTGGTGTTTTGAGACGTGACACCAACGACAAGTAAAAAGTTTAAATGCATCTTTTGTGTATGCTACGGGTATTTTCGATAGTAAATTTTTAAAAATATTTTTTAGAAAAATAAGTTATTTCTTATTTTTGTCACGCAAGTAGGAAAATATTTTCTAAAAGCATTTGTATATATTTAACACAAAATAATAAAAATGAATATGATAAAGGAGGCGGGGTAAAAAAAACTTAATTTTTTTTTAGAAAATATTTAGGGGGCGGGGGTAGTGGAGTAGGAGGTCAGGATCGGGGTTGGGGTAAGAAAAAAGTTTTAAATTTTTGTAGAAAAAATTATTTAAAAATATTTTTTTGTGGGAGAAAAATTATTTCTTTTTTGGGGGGGTTGGGGTGGGGGTGGGGAGGGGAAGCTAGTAGGGGTAGGGTAGTGTAAGAAATTTTTTTTAAAAATTTTAAAAAACAAAAAGAAAATTGGTGGGGGAGGGGGACTAGTAGGTGGGGGCTGGGGTAATAAAAAGTTTTTAGATTTAAAAAGAATGTAAAAAAACAAATTAGGGAAGGGGATTTTGGCGGGGGGTGGGGTCAGGTCAAGGTAGGAGGTGGGATAAGCAAAAGTTTAAAAAATTAAAAAGAAAATTAAGAAAAATTAGAGGGGCGGGGACTGATGGGGTAGGAGGTGGAGTTAAATGATATAAGGTAAAGGATAAAATAGGACATAATAATATTAAGAACATAACTAGAAAAAAAATCATGGGATACCACCAAATTGGTGGTTACATAAAGTGAGGATTTTCATGGTTATCAAACCATGAAACTAAGAGGTTGTTTGGATGGTGGTTTTCTGTGGTATGGTATAGTATGGTATGGTTACCAAGGAAATCATGTTTGTTTTGATTGTTTTCTAAAAGGTATGGTATGGTATGGTAATCTTTCATGGTTTGAGAACCATGGAATTGCTCAATTTTTAGAACCACCGATTTGATGATTTTCCATGATTTTCTTGTTTCTTTTCCCAATTATGCCCTTATATTATATTATCTAATCCTATTTTACCATTTATCCTATATTACTTACAACTCATATATCTAATCCTATTATTATAGACATAAGACCATAGATAAATCGCCCCTACCTGAAGTAGAACAGTCACCGGAAAAGCATTAGATTATACAAGTACTATGTCGATAATTTTAATATTGGACTTCTAATTATGCAATGAAATCCCTGAAATCAACTAAAGTAGTTAAGAGACACATAATGCCATTGAAAGTGAAGCATAGCCCATTCCATATGTGTGACAAATGCCAGGATCCCCAAAAGGGCTCCCTTTCTCTTTACAAACCGCTGGAATGATAATGAGAAGTATGTTTCCTAAGTTTCTTATCCATGCAAAGGAAAATTATTATTTTAGATAACTTGAATACTACAGAAGAAACTATTGTACGAGAGCTTTTTTGCATCCTTCTTCATCTTCTTTCTATATGAATTACTTGAAATATGCTAGTTGATTTATTCCCATATGTCTAAGTATTACTGAACAAAGTTACCCAGTAAATCCACCTAGTTGATGTGTGCGCAAATGACACCTTTGTATAAAAAGCAAAAGATAGTTTCTTCCTTTGGCTCAATGTTATATCTTGTGTAACCTACTTTACTACTTTACAAACTGTTAAGCAAAGTTTTGCTGAGAGGTTTGGTGGTAGATGTTCTTTGAATGTGTTTTTATAGGCCAGTGACAACACAAAAAAAATCCTACTCATAGTTAATAAGAAAATACCCCTAATTATTATAAATTTAAAATTTATAATAATTAGGGGTATTTTAGTAAACTTACCCATTATGATACAGTACTATACCATCAAATCAAACAAAAAAATTGTTATTAAACAGCAGTGAACGCTACAGTCTATCCAAACATTGTATAAATCATACCATACCATACATTTTAAGAAACAATCAAAACAAGCATGCTTCTCTTAGTAACTATAACATACCACACCATGGGAAACCACCATCCATACATGGTGTTAGTGTGCTTTTCCTTTTTTCATATGGTGCACTATTTCAGTGCACCTTTTTTTCTTTCATATTATGCACTAATTTTGTACACTATTTATTTTTAAGTGTATTTTTTTATCATGTCATATTTGATTGCATTATGTGAAATAAATTAATGTTCTAAATGAAAAAAAAATGCATTATTTTTTTGAAAAAAAAAGGAAAATGCACTATATGAAAAAAGAAAAAGCGTAATAAAATAGTGCACTATATAATAAATCTGCACAGGACAAAAAAGCACACTTACAAATGAATGGTGCACAAAATTAATGCACCATATGAAAGTAAGCAAAAAAAAAGTGCACTGAAGTAGTTCATCATATAAAAAAAAGTGTACTAAAATAGTGCACCATATGATATTCTGAAAAAAATAGAGTCCATTATATAAATTAAATGGATAGTGCATAAAAATAATGTACTATACAAAAAATAATTAATAATGCACTGTGTGAAAAAAGGATAGTGTACAAAAAAAGGTGCACTTTTCACTGTTAACTGTGTCACCACAATTCGTTTTCAATCCATTAGAAAGAAAAGCATAGTGCCCTTATTTTGTGCACTAAACATATTTTGATTATACTCCAATTTCAGGGCATAGATTCGTCACTTTTTAAATTTGGAGGCATATTTTAGTTTCATACTCAAAATCGATTCGGTTAGACTATTTGGTGAAGCGGAGAGAACTAAACAAATGACCCTCCAAAATAGTGATTTTACTTTTTTGTTGCCCATAAAAAGAATGTTTAAAAATAGTCTTCACCTACTAACTGATATTTTAAAAGGATAAAATTGTCCTTTTTAACTCTCTTGCTATTTTTTTTTGCTTCTATTGTTGATAGACAATGACTACATTTAAGGATCGTTTGGTTGAAAAAGAATTATTTCGAGATAATTTATCTCGAGATTAGTTATCTACATGTATATGGGATAATTTTTTCTATAACTGTGATAAAAATAATGGGATAAATAATCTCGGTATCAACTAGTATCTCATACCAAACATGGGATAAAATATTCTTTTTATTTTATTTTGGGATTATTTATTCTTATACCTCTCACCAAATGATCCCTTAATTTATTTTTACATTAGTGAATATATCCACTCTTTGCACAGTCGTTAAAGAATTATTATTAAATAAATATTGTCATAAGTTCGTAATTAAAATATTTTTTTTAATATTTTTCAACCGTAATATTATGAATTATTTTTTGTATATCATAGTATTTTCAAGATGTTGTTTGCTTTTTTAAATCCTCTTGTCTTACTTAAGAATTGATTTTTGTACCTTATTACGATATTTGTCAAAACAAAATAATATCATGTAGTTTACCTACAAAATGATATTATCATAATTAAAAGTTTAATCTTAAAATAAATATTATATTTCATAAAAATACTAAAATAAAAATTCAAACAACATATAGTTTTAAGTATTATTATAATAATTCTATAATCCTATCATATAATATTGATTTCATGAATAACAACTATAAAAACTTCAACACATGATTTACTTTTATATTCTAATAAAATTCTTCTTTGTAGCTCCTTTCGTATTTTTTGGATTGGATTGCAAAATAAGGTAAAAGAAAAAATAAGAGAAATATAATTTTTAAAATATCAAATAAAAATAAAGAAAAATACAACTTAAAAACTTGTTATGTTCAACATATAACTCAATTTTCTACGTGTGAAACTCATATTTTTATAATGCATCTTAATTTTGAGAATACAAAATATGACAAATACAAATCACTAAAAAAATATATATAAAAAAAATAAGTTATTCATTCATAAAGCTTGCACTGTTTTCAAATTTTTTTTTTACATGATCCATCATTTTTCAAAATGAATGAAAAAGAAGTAAAAGTCATTATTTCATACTTGGGTCTATTTAGATCAATTTCTGTTTTCAAAAAATTTCTTAATTGAACATTTTATTAAATAATATTCTTTCGGAACAACATTCTACGAGTACAATACTTTTATATATATATATAGAGTACATGATTTTTTTTTTTCGATAAATAAATCAAAATAACAAACGGTATCCTCCAAAAAAATCATATAAGCAAAAGGAACAATCACATATGCCTATCTACCAAGATGAAAAATCAAAAGATTCAACTATGTAATGCATCTTTAAGAAACATACATAAGGCGTATACCTTGTCGATTAAAATTGTATTAACAATTTTAAAAACTTAACAAAAAAATTATTTCATTAATATCTAGAATAGAAATACTTTATAAATTCAATTTTATGAGAGTAAAGTGATAAATATATAATATACATCTACCTGCAAATTTTCAATTGTTGTGGATGACCTATTCTCTTAAATAGTTTCTACAATAACATTCTCAAATTAGCATAAAAATAAAATCATAAGTTCAGCTATATTGATCTCAAAAGAAGAATAGCATTCAACATCAGAAAATTCAACATATGCCCCATTAAGCTTTAAAGGAAATCAAACACCTAATATTATTACATTCAATTAAAAAAAATTTAAAAACACATTTATATGACGGACAAAGTATATGTAGCACATATTATAAATTTAAATTATAAAAGAAGAAAAAAAATAGACAAAAGAAGATGTCAATTAGGATCATCAAAAAATAGAACTTGAAAAAGAAGTTTATTTATTTCACAACTCTTTCAACTAACATTTATTTTATTGACTAATGTGATCATTTCCTTTTGTAATTTTTTTATCATGTTTTTATTTATAGGACAATTCTATAAAATACCAAATGATGTTAGAATATGAGTATTAATAATTTAAGAGTTATGATCATCAAAAGTCACAAGAGTAATAAAAATAAAGACTATTAAATTTATATATTAAAGAGTATAAATAAATAGAGTAGCAATTGACATATTTATTTTTATATACTAATTAATAGTAAAATTATATAACTAGAAAAAATTGTCGAAAAAAAAATGCTACATAGAATTCTTGATCAAAAAAAGATGTCACATCACCTTATCTTATTTCTCCTTTATTATTATATATATAGATTATTTATTATTTACTTTTCAGGTACATCTTTTTTTTGTGTGTGGCCCTTTTCAATTTGTTTATATGATTGACATAGGAATTAGGTGCCTTAGAGACTAGCGTAATGAATTGATACCTAATTCATGCACAAAAATAGGTTTATTGATCACTTTTCAATTATATTACTTCACAGGTGAAACTCTTGACGATGTTCTAGAATCTCACCCGTAAATTTTAAAATTTTGATATTTTTTATTACATAAGCTGAAAGATGATAATTTCTAAACTTTACACAGCCCTCCTAAGCTTGAAGTTTGATATGTACATAAATGAGCTAGTTCAGCATTTTAAGCTGAAAAATAATACATGCACAAGTTATTTTATGTACTGATATAGAAAAAATAAATTCAAATCATATTAGTTAAATACAAAGTACTTCCAAACTACAAGTTATGTTTCACGGTCAAGAGTTGACATTTTTCATAATGTGTCTTAATTTATGATATGCTCTATAACTTTTGACTTCAAGGCAAGACTTTGCCCAAGGACTTCAAAACTACAAGTTACGCCTCATGAGTAAGACTTGACACTGCCACATTGTGTCTTGCTTTACAAGATACTCTATAACTCTTACCTTAAAGGAAAGGTATAGCCCATGAACTTCAAACAACAAGTTATGCCTCATGGGTAAGATTTAATACTACAACATTGTGTCTTGATTTATAAGATGCTCTAAAACTTTTGCCTTTAAGGCAAAAGTTGGCTCAAGAACTTCAAAACAACAAGTTACCCCCCATGCAAAACACTTGATGATATCTCGTTATATCTTGATTTATGAGATTCTTGATAACTCCTACCTTAGAGGCAAGACTTAGCTCAAAGACTTTCAAACAACAAGTCACATCTCATGGGAAAGAATTGACACTATCACATTGTGTCTTGATTTATGAGATACTCTATAACTCTTACATTAGAAGCAAGACTTAACTCAAGGATTTCCAAACAACAAGTTTTGCTCCACGAGCAAGACTTGTCACTACCACATTGTGTCTTAATTTATAAGATGTTCTATAACTTTTTCCTTAAACCACATTTGAAAGTCCTCATACTTAAACTATGTTATGCCTTTGAAAGCTAATTTTATAAATTTACTTTTGACTTTATGAACTCTTTATCGGTTTTCATAAGAGGCAAGACTTATCCCGAGCCAGTTGGGGCATCTTTTATGTCCCTTTGCCCCTCTACTACACTACTACTACAAGTTTGTTAATATTACCATAAGAGTTTTTGCAATTCTTAGTAGAGCAGAAAGATGTTACTAACATCTAACCTAAGCATGTTGAACTGAGCTTACATTCTTGTATGGGTAGATCCAAACTTGGTTTTGAATGACACTAGAGGCTGCTGAGACTAGGATATGGTCTACACTCCAAACTGAGATGTTAGAGTTTACTGCTGAGTTGCACGCCCGTATAAATACTTTTGAGAGACAGGTGTCGGCTTGATTCAACGACATGGAGAATGTTAACTTAGTGATATTTGGGAGATGGTGGCCATATTCTGAGCAGAGGTATGCTCTCTTACTGAGAGCTAGATTCTAACCATCCCTTCTTTTATCCCCTTATTTTCACAGTCGGTGGCTCCACGCGACCCTAGATAATTTGATATATTTGTAGAGGATAAGGAGATGGTCCTAACTATTAGGACTAAGAGAGTTCGCATGAAGGATATACATTATCCCTCTATTCCATTTGATCAGGCTCTGAGATGGGCCACTCATGATTCTAGGATATCTATAGTAATTAATGCAGTATGATGAGCCAAGATTGTGGTGGGTGAATCTTCTATTAGTGCACCACTTCTACCACTACCACCGCTAGTTAAGATTTCTCCAAACATGGACAAGCATGACACGAACACCTAGTATGTCCTAGGTATGTCCTTATTTCTTTATTTTATATTATTTTTTAGCACTGGTGGTAGCTTATAGTCTTTTAGTTGGGGGTGTTACCATGGTTTTTTTATTGTCGTGCTTCTTTTTTTGTTATCCATGATATGATTATGGAACCGAAATGTCTAGTAAAAAATATGTCATTTTGTGTTTTGTTTCGTATCGTGTTTTTCTTATTGTAACTAGGAGAAAAATGAGTATATAAGGTATTTGACGTACTTTGTTTTGATATTTGATAAAAAATGATACCTTTCCAAAAAAATTTGGAACAGTGGGATATATATATATATATATATATATATATATATATATATATATATATATATATACGTGACCACTGTGAATCTTGTTATGGCATTGGGATTAGGGACATAATAATCATAACTAACAATTACATGAACCGGATAGGTAGTAGATTATGATGCAACCATGTTCAATGTTTATTGAGATAGTTCAATTTGTGTATGAAATCCAAAACATTCCTGGACAGTCTTGCCTAGGTTGTAGGATAGCCAGTTAGAAAAGGATCATAGGCCATTTTTGAAATAAGTTCATTCTTTGCATAAATGACCTTAAGAATATGAATAAGTGTCCTTTGATCACTCTTTTGAACCTGTATAGACTATTTTTCTTATTTCACCTTTTACCTTCATATTTTTTAGTCCTTCTTGGACATTATGCATCTTAACTTAGGCAAATCGCCTAAGTTGAGGGTGGCTATCATTGGGGTGTGTAATATGAATTGGATATAAAGAAGGGTAAATATGAGAAAAGAAAAGTAGGGCTGGGTATGGTAGAAAAAAGCAGAAAAAGAATTAAGAAACCACACCCAACCTAAATGTGCAAAAATGAATAAAAAGGAAGAAATAAGAGTGGTATAAAAAAGGTCGGTTGATAAGTGAACCATAAAAGTAAGTGTAGTACTACAGAGGCTTAGTCACTAAATTCCCATATGTACCAAACCAACCCTCAAGCCTACATTACAAGCCAAGTAAAGTCCTATAGTGATCGTAATTAAGTTGTCTGAAAGTTGAGGTAAAGAAAATAAGGATAGCCTATGGTATTTTGTGCACATTATTGGAACTTCCTTATGAGTGTGAGTGTCTTATAATTGTCCATGCATTAACATGCATGATTTTATTCAGTGAGTAGGACTTCTTTGTTATAAGGGTACATAGGTTGTGTTTATATAGCTGTGTATTTGTTTAGGTAGTATAACCTGCACATATGTATGATTATTTATTGCTAATGTAATGCCAATTCTTGTTTTCCTTATGTGACATTGTTGTTCTTCATTGAGACACAAAATTATTTTTGAATTGTTAAAATTAGAAGAGAGAGGGAAGGTGTAACGTTCTTGAGCTTAAAGTTGATTATTGACAGCCATAAGTGTCTTAGGTTTCTCCTGGTTAAGTGTTGTTGTGTTGTTTAGTTGTGTGTTTTAGCCTTAGGACATGTAAATATTATAAGTTGAGGGTGTTGATGTGATATGGATTCATAGAACTTTTGATGCTAAAAACTACGAAAATATGGAGTTACTTAGGTTGTTTTGTCAGATATGGTGTATTTTGTGTTATACTTTGTAGGAAACTAGGTTTTGGGAGCGAAACAAGAGAAAAGAAGTAAGAATTGAAGTTTTGGACCACCTACGTGAGAACCTACGACCCATAGGTACTACCTACGTGGCATTGGTGCTAGAACAAGTGTCAAAGAGCTGAGAAACAAAGATTTAGATGTTGGAAAATTTGACCCTGTAACCAATGATGGAAACCTATAGCCGATAGCTGCCACCTACTGTCTTAAGTGACAATATATGTTCTAGAAGGTTGAAATTTCAGAGTCCCTACAGATATTTTGGGAGTCTGGCGCCTACGTGTGGCCACTTGTGTCCCATACGTGCCACCTACGTCTCATAAGTGGCTCCACAAGTGGCCAACGACTTAAGCTTTCCTCTTTTGTTTTGGAAACAGAAATGAGAAGAAAAAATAAAAATAAATTTTGAGATTTTTTTTTTTTTAGAAATAATGAGAAAAGAATAAAACAAAAAATAAAAGAGAAATAAGGGTTGAAACAAAAGAAGGAAAAAGAGAATTGAAAAATAAATAATGTTTAAAAAATGAAAGAAGAAAAATAAAAATAAAGGTTGAGAAAAAAGAATTAAAGCAAGGAAAAAAAAAGAGAAAAGGAAAAATAAAAATTAACGAAAAATAAAAAAGAGAAAAAAAAAAGAAGAAAAAGGAAGAATTTGGGAGACAAATGAAACATGAAAAATGTAAAAACATTAGAGGTGTAGAGAGGCAAAAATGCACTTGTATTATATATATAAAAATATAACACTAATTTTTAAAGACTTTCCTTATGAGGGATAAAAAAGCAAAGCAACTAATTATGAGGGTCATCCCATGTAATTTCCTAGGTCAAGCGGGTGCCTATGCCGACCAATCTTTCATGCTTTGAGAGATTTTTTATAGACACTTTCGAGTTGTTTGGTTGGAGATAAGTTATTTTGAGATTCATGATTTTGGAATTAACTATTTTGTGACTAGTTATCTCCATCAAAGTGCAATAAAAATAACATTACAATACGTTAATAACTAATTAGGGATGAATTATCCCATGCATTTTATTCCAATCAAACATGGGATAAGTTAATCCTTAAATTAATTTCGAGATTACTTATCCATTATTCCTTGTACCAAATAAGTCCTTTTAGGAGTTTGCTATTTTTTGTCCCCGTCTAAAAGTATTTTCAAAGTAATCTTCTTAATATTAATACTTAAATTTATTTTGAGATTACTTATTACTTGTCCCTTGTAATAAACAAGTCCTTTACGGATTTGCTATTTATTTTTGTCCCCATTTAAAAGTACTTTCAAAGTAATCTTCTTATTATTAATACTAACAAATAAATTCTAGATGAAAATCTATTCAAGTCTAGTTGTTTCGCTACCTCCAGTACTCATGCCATTGATTTATTGGACGCGATTGCAATATTGATTAGTCTGTCGCATTTGACCTTGGCTACCATTTGCGTTATACTTCAGTTCGTTTTTATTAAGTATATTTTTATTTGGCACATTTATTAGAAAAATAATTATTGATATGACTATTTTACTATAGTATCTCTATCAAATAATGTTTACTATTATATTGTGCAATTAGTTTTAGAAAAAAAAAATTAATGCTAAGGGTAAATTAGGAAATAAAAATTGTGATATGTCAAAAATAAAAAGTAAAAATGAAATCCAATTAAGAAATAAGTGTCAAGTAAAAGCAAAAGGAGGGAGTAGTAGGCCAGTGCATGTACTGATATTAGCCAGCATCAAATTGATTTCAAATTTTGATTTGTTAAAATCTTTATGCTAATTCAATTCATTCTAGGTCCAATCGGATTTCATTTTCATTCGATTTTACGAATGAATTTTTTCAATTTTGAAATTTCAATAAACAACTATTTTCATTTTAATTTTAAAGCAAACATAATAAAAATCATAAAATTAGACCTTAAATAACCTAAAGTAACATTGCACTGCAAATTTAAAGTAGAATTAAAATCCAACCACAATTCTTCAAAAATCAAAAGTACTATGTGCGAAAAAGGGGCGTGAAGTTGAGAGATTAGAGCTGCACCGTATTCTATAAATATATAAATGCTAAAGAGAGATATGATTTTACGTTTTAAACTAAAATACTCTTAATGTGGGCTTGAGTTGCATTAATTTTAGTTTTTTAAGCAATTAGAATTAGTAAATATTAAATTATTATATATATGTATATAAATTTTGATTTTTTGAATCGATTCGAATTGTAGACACACTTAACCACATTCAAGTCGTAAAATCAAAATATTCTAAAATTAAATTCACAAATCGATTCAAAATTGTATAATTCAAACGGAGTTATCCTAATTGCTTCGAATCGATTTGAATATTCAAATTGATTTGATTTGTGCACAACCCTACCATATAGAGAATTGAAGTTCTCTAACTAGGAGAGCTTATTGATAGGATCAGTTTGATTTTTAAAAGATTAATTCTATTTACTAGTTATTGATTTTAAACATGATAAAATAATTTTATTGGTTATCGATTTGTCCTCTTTGTTGTCAAAAAAAATAAAAGATTTTTCTTCTCCCTAATTGAGCCTAAAAAATGCATAACAATGGAGCTTTTCAAATGACAAAATACAATTTATAATTATCATTTTTGATGGTCTGATTAGCTCCCCAAGATTACAATAATCATCCAAACATAGATATTAAAGGAATAAGTATATCCCAAAGTTTTAGAATCCAAGTATTGTTATCTCTCCCTATCTCCTAACCATAAACCTCTTCCTTTAAGACCTCTATAGTGACACGATCCGACCAGGGCCTAGTCGTGTCGGGTGCCTCAAGACCAATCGAGATCGGAGACTATCTCCAATACCAAATCATAACCTCCCTACACCTTATGTCGGATGGAACAATCACGAATTAAATATAGTCAAATGGTGTCAACCTCAATACCACTACCAATGCCAAGACTGACACCAATATCTACACCGCCCATACCAATCCAAAGTAGTCCCACATAGCCTTTATTTGAAAGTAAAATAATACCCAGTCAGGACATGTCCCCGACCATAGCCAAAATCAAAGTCTATGACAAGACAAAAGTGTGTAGAGAAATCCATAATATGAAATGGAGCCTTCCAGAGTATGAAAGCTCACCACTTCAATTCAACGCAAGCTATCCACAAATCCAATCACTGAGTAGGAGAAGTAGTATGGTCGGTTCCTGCATCGCGTGGGGATACAACACCTAAAGACGGGTTAGCGAGTGAACGCTAGCATTCACTCAGGATAAGGATAAAATAATGCCAATATTTGAAATCGAGTAAATAATCATATGCAAGAACAACCATACATATACATATATAATCCATGCCGGGAAGGAAACCAGGTTTAGCATGCATTTAAAATCTTAACCTGGCTTGTGTAGCTTGACCATCCTAAAACCACCCATGGGCTATATGGGTCCAGTGTTACCCTCTAAACGAGCCTAGTGCGTGTAGTCGCATGAACCGAAGATATCACAAGGGTTGGGATTCTCGTGTACCCTTCGCCCTCCATGATACATATATACAAGTATAACTTAGGGGATTCCCGTGTACCCCACAAGTATATAGTCGCCATGACCAATCCTCATGTCGGCAAACATGAGTTTCCAGTGTCCGTCTATTCGACTCACACTTTCTTGGTGAGCTATCACAACCCACCATCATTACCCAATTAAAATAATTAGCACACAACCAAACCACCAATTCCATATATTATTAACCAAGGCTATAAGAAGTGGTATTATCATATCGACTATAATTTGCAAGCAATGTCCTTAGACAATCACTTAGGGGATTCCCATGTACCCTGTAGGTTTCATTATTAGATTGACTTGGGGGATTTTCATGTACCCCATAAGATTTTAAATCAAAGACATGGCCATCAAGGCCTTATCATTTATCCATTAAAATCATTTAACCAATTTAGGTTCCTTTACCAAATTATACAATGCAATAGTTTCAATAAAAGTCATACTATGTGACAAAATATTCTCATAGGCATTTTAACAAACATGTTGAGGGAATATAGTTTCCAAAACCAAAACCAAGTATCAACTGACCATTACCATGAAACTACATGTTGAATTCCACAATTTTTAACAAGAAAACCATAAGAAACACATGGGAAAATAATATTCACCCATTAACAACCAAAACCCCCAACGTATAATTCAAAATCAAACAATACCCATAATTAAATCATGAAAACCATTCATTAAAACATGAATTTAGTTGAGCTAACAATGAGGGAGCTAACTGATCAATATTCGAGTTGAGGGCCCTAAATTGTACCCTATCATACGACAAGTACCTCTAATCATATGATGTCCAGAAGCTCAAACTCAAGAAATTTTCTAAGGATCAAAACCCAAGGTGTTTCAATTCTCCCGTACTTGAATCATTCGTCCCCAAATGATGGAACAAAGCAGCACAAGCACGGTTTACACCCCAACACTCCAACTCTAACCCTTAACCAAGTTAGAAAACAAAGATGCATGGAAATCAATCTTTCCTTTAACTAAGTTAGAAAACAAAAGTATGATGAAGAACATATACCTTCTGCATGAATTTCCAAACCAGAAAATAGGAATGAATACTTGGACTTTATGTCCTCTTCCACTTCCCAAGTAGCCTTTTCAACCTTGTGGTTTCTCCATAAAACCTTGATCGAAGCTACATCCTTGGTCCATAACTGACGAACCTGCCGATCCAAAATCTCAGCTAAGACCTCCTCGTAAGACAAGGAATCTGAAATACCAATATCTTTGATAAGCACGATTGAGATGGATCACCCATACACTTCCTTAACATAGAAACATAGAATACCGGATAAATGGAGCCCAAACTAGATGATAACTCCAACTCATATGCTACCTTACCAACCCTTCTCAAGACCAAGTAAGGACCAACATATCGGGGACTGAGCTTTTCCTTCTTACCAAAACGTATCACTCCCTTCATGGGAGACACTTTCAAGAACACCCTACCCCCAACCTCAAACTCCAACTCTCTTTTCCTCACATCTGCATAGGACTTATAGTGACTCTGAGCAGCCTTAAGCCTATCCCAAATAACCTTCACCTTTTCCATGGCTTGGTAAACCAAATCAGGGCCAAACATCTCTACCTTACCGACCTCGAACCACCCAATAAGAGATTTACACCTCCTACCATACAAGGCCTCAAACGGAGCCATCCGACTGCTATAATGGTTACTATTATTGAAAGCAAATGCTACGGAGGTAAATGCTCAACCCAACTACCACCATAGTCAATCACTGATAACGCTCACTTATACCATCCAAAGTGGTAGAGGACGGTCATTGTCAATATCCCAACTTTCTTTGGGGTTGAATCCACAAGGAGTAAAATTTAAACTTCAAGTCCTATAGGTGCTTTAGTAACTAAAAAGATACCCGAAGTGTAATCAAAATGTAACATATAATGTAAAGTGGGGTAGTGGTGGTGGTGGTGGTTTAGAATTTGATTTTATCAATCTTAAGTCAAGCAACACACTACACTCACACTTTTGATTTAGAATTCAATTTAGGAGGAGTCTTGGGATTATGTCTACTTAAGGTCAATGCGTGCATGAGATCAAAATAGTTTAGCATAAGCTCTAATCATTGAGTATATGATAGACTAGGCTGAAAGTCTTTGGGACTAGTTTTTCAACAAAACCCCAAAGATGCCACTCTTTGATTCTTTCAAGAACCTAAAAAATGTATCAATAATCACCACCCAAAACCTCAATTTGGTATCCTTATTTCTAGGAAGATGTCCATGATATAACTCACTATCTATCTACCCTTATTTCAAAGATGGTAAAAGGAAGTAAACTACACCATCAATTGTCTACTATTACTTTGTCCCCCTATAGTCCACTTTCAAGGAAGCTATGAGGTCCCAAGAGTTCACCCACATCCCTCTTTCAAGGATGGTGAGGGTTTTCTAGAGTTTTGAGTTTTCACTCAACAAACCCATTGGGATATTTGGGGCTTTCACCCACAAATTCCAACAATTAATATCAAGCGGTAGTGGAATTCATAATCAACAACTAAAAATCACATAAACACACCATCACCCACACACAGTTTCACTTTAGTTCAACATAATCCCAAGACTAGCAAAGTTAGCCACTCATAAAATAAAAGAGAAAAAATATACCAAATAATTCATTCATGGCATCCATAGCAATGGAGAGTAAGGAAACTCTTCACTTCACACTTCAATTTCACCAACTTCCACTTGAAAATTTAATTACAAAGATGTTCCCCAAATTTTAGGGTTCCACAAGTTTCTAATTTCTCAATCCTCCCATCTTTAACAATGTCTAAGGGAAAAAGAATTCGGGTCTTAAATGGGATTTGAAATTAGCTATGCCATTTGACTAAATTTCCCTTTGCTCATTAAATCTGCTGGTATGTCTGGTTTGGTTAAGTGTAGGGGGTGATCTATGGTCCATGTGGAACATAAGATACACATTATGGCCAAGCCCTGATTCAGGTCGTGACAGTTAAAAAAGGCGCATAATAATGTAAAATATATAAAACATTCATACAAAGTGAGGGGAAAGGACAAAATATAAAAAAGAGTGTCCCTGGTAAAACCAGTACAAGAGACAGTAAACACAAGGAGTACTAAGAAAGTGCAATATATACAAAGTATTCTCCAAAAGATACAAACAAGGCCAATGCCAAACACATGGATATGGAGTAGTTCCGGACATTAAAAGCTCAACCTAATCCCCAATCAATAACTCTACTCAAAGGTAACATCAATAACGATGACTTGTACTAGGATTTGTGTCAGGAAAAAAGAAGTAGAAATATGCAAAAGTGTTGTATGACTACAAAAATAAATGATACTTAAAAGACATCATAAAATAACAAACCTCAAATAAAGTAAAAGCATAAAAAGAGTGAATATAAGCTAAAGAAAAAAAAAGAGGGGCCAAAAAATCAATAGTAGGCTAAAGCTAGAAAACCATGAGAAATGCAAGAAAATAATTCAAAGCATAAAGAAACATCTAGCTAAAACCTAACTAGGCCTCCATAAACCTAGAAGGTACATATAATGAAAAACAAACCCAATAGAGCCCCCATAAGCATGGAAAATGAAAACATTAAGTAATACTAATATTGACTAAGTACAATAATAAGGGATATAAAAATAATCCATGATGTGTAATGAATGTATAATATACTCCTTATCCATCCATATCCATAAATCATACTAAACTCAAATTTGATACCCAATAAGAAATCAATAATAATACATGCCAGAAACCAACCCAATCAAAGTGTGCAATAAGTAGTGAAATCAAGTGAACTAAATTGGCCCAGCACTAAATATTCAATTTCCTTTAAGAAACCAATTTCCTTAAAAGTATTTTAAATTCCATTTATCAAGATGAACATAGTGTTTTCGGCAGACAATTCAAAAATACTAAGGATACAAATCAAACAATCACAACATATTGAGCAAGCCAACCTAATATCGATAACCAAGACGCTATTATGAAACCTAGGTATTTTATAGTATACATAAAGGGAAGGGACAATATAAGAAGGTATTGTATATTTAAATGAGTGATCATGCTAAATATGAGCCCCAAGAACCCAACCAAGGCCATAAACTACCTTAATCAATACTAAGGAAACTAAATCTAATTAGTGCCCTACGTACACTAAGACAGGTCCTAAAGAAGAAGAAACTATCAATCCTAAGGAATTCAAGAAATATATAGTAAAGCCACCTAATCGACTATAAAAATCATAAAATACCTAAGATATTTTATGAATATACAAAAATCCACCAATAATAAGAAATTTTACTTGCCAATATATAAATCAGAAAAGTCTAAATAAAGGTAAGTCATAGCCTGCATGGGTAAATCGGGGTTGTTCCCTTTTAAAAATACTTTGACCACTGCGATGTTATTAAAATTGTGATATACTCATCAATATGAGAATAATGATATCTATATAAATTTAACATGGTATGGGTTTAAAATTAGGCTAAAATACCCATGAGATCTTATTATGGAATCTAAAAATTAGAACCGCAGTAGTATCCTAAGAGGAACGAGGAACATATGCTTAAAATTTGATCACCACTATCTCTCTTATTATGCAACCCAAAAATGTAGGATATAAATATAAGAAATTCTAAGAATTTAATTAGGAAAAGGATTGGAAACTTACAAAATAATGAGTAAAGAATGATCATCTTGTTGACCGCTAACTAATTCGATCTTCAATTAGAAATTCACCCAAATTTTCCAATCTCACAAGATCAGAAATAGTGGTTTAGGACTTAAAAATATTAGCTAAAACAAAGGGAGTTGATTTATATATTTCCAGGGGTCCTTACTTCGTTTATGCGAGACCCCTACTACAAACTTAGGATCCACCCGCCTAGTTGTTCACAAATGCAAGGGATCCATCATGAACATGCAGAAGAAAGTTGGACCATATTAGTTTGGTATTTCATAACAAACCATTGCATGCCATGATAAAATACAATTGTAGGGAAGAGATACATGCCTAAAACCATAATGAATTTTGAGAAGAAACGACACTTTTAGCCCTAGATGACCAACCCATAAAAACCCTAGCTTTGTTCTTAACCTAGGAATTTTTCTTAGAGAGAAGAGAGTGTTTGTGTTATATTTAATGGGTAGAAATATGCCTAAGGGAATGTTTTAAGTTGTGGGGATAGTGTAAAAGAAGGGAAAAAACCAAATTAACCTTAATGTAAAATATGTGAAAAATAACTCCCAATCGCTATCGGGTTTTGTAATGACTCGTGTTCACTGGTCATGAGTAATCACCATAACTCATAGTCTGGGCAGTACCTAGGATCACCTCTACTGGTTTGGTCATGAGCCACTCCCTACGACTCGTGACCTCACCTTACGACTGGTAGGGTCGTAGTAGTGATCCAAACAAAAACTTAGGCAATCCTCATTGGTTAGGATATTATTACCACCATACAAATCATAATGAGTGAAAATAACTATTCACGTCAGTCGTTGCCTAGCAGTGAGTTTAACACACATGAAATTTTTAGAGGCCAAAATCTAGGGTGTTATAAGCCACTTATACTATAATCCAACCTACACATCAGAGCTAGTTGGGGCATCTTTTATGTCCCTTTGCCCCTCTACTACACTACTACCATGAGAGTTTTTGCAATTCTTAGTAGAGCAGAAAGATGTTACTAACATCTAACCTAAGCATGTTGAACTGAGCTTACATTCTTGTATGGGTAGATCCAAACTTGGTTTTGAATGACACTAGAGGCTACTGAGACTAGGATATGGTCTACACTCCAAGCTGAGATGTTAGAGTTTACTGCTGAGTTGCACGCCCGTATAAATACTTTTGAGAGACATGTGTCGGCTTGATTCAACGACATGGAGAATGTTAACTTAGTGATATTTGGGAGATGGTGGCCACATTCTGAGCAGAGGTATGCTCTCTTACTGAGAGCTAGATTCTAACCATCCCTTCTTTTATCCCCTTATTTTCACAGTCGGTGGCTCCACGCGACCCTAGATAATTTGATATATTTGTAGAGGATAAGGAGATGGTCCTAACTATTAGGACTAAGAGAGTTCGCATGAAGGATATACATGACCCCTCTATTCCATTTGATCAGGCTCTGAGATGGGCCACTCATGATTCTAGGATATCTATAGTAATTAATGCAGTATGATGAGCCAAGATTGTGGTGGGTGAATCTTCTATTAGTGCACCACTTCTACCACTACCACCGCTAGTTAAGATTTCGCTAAACATGGACAAGCATGACACGAACACCTAGTATGTCCTAGGTATGTCCTTATTTCTTTATTTTATATTATTTTTGAGCACTGGTGGTAGCTTATAGTCTTTTAGTTGGGGGTGTTACCATGGTTTTTTATTGTCGTGCTTCTTTTTTTGTCATCCCTGATATGATTATGGAACCGAAATGTCTAGTAAAAAATATGTCATTTTGTGTTTTGTTTCGTATCGTGTTTTTCTTATTGTAACTAGGAGAAAAATGAGTATATAAGGTATTTGACGTACTTTGTTTTGATATTAGATAAAAAATGATACCTTTCCAAAAAAATTTGGAACAGTGGGATATATTTATATATATATATATATACGTGACCACTGTGAATCTTGTTATGGCATTGGGATTAGGAACATAATAATCATAACTAACAATTATATAAACCGGATAGGTAGTAGATTATGATGCAACCATGTTCAATGTTTATTGAGATAGTTCAATTTGTGTATGAAATCCAAAACATTCCTGGACAGTCTTGCCTAGGTTGTAGGATAGCCAGTTAGAAAAGGATCATAGGCCATTTTTGAAATAAGTTCATTCTTTGCATAAATGACCTTAAGAATATGAATAAGTGTCCTTTGATCACTCTTTTGAACCTGTATAGACTATTTTTCTTATTTCACCTTTTACCTTCATATTTTTTAGTCCTTCTTGGACATTATGCATCTTAACTTAGGCAAATCGCCTAAGTTGAGGGTGGCTATCATTGGGGTGTGTAATATGAATTGGATATAAAGAAGGGTAAATATGAGAAAAGAAAAGTAGGGCTGGGTATGGTAGAAAAAAGCAGAAAAAGAATTAAGAAACCACACCCAACCTAAATGTGCAAAAATGAATAAAAAGGAAGAAATAAGAGTGGTATAAAAAAGGTCGGTTGATAAGTGAACCATAAAAGTAAGTGTAGTACTACAGAGGCTTAGTCACTAAATTCCCATATGTACCAAACCAACCCTCAAGCCTACATTACAAGCCAAGTAAAGTCCTATAGTGATCGTAACTAAGTTGTCTGAAAGTTGAGGAAAAGAAAATAAGGATAGCCTATGGTATTTTGTGCACATTATTGGAACTTCCTTATGAGTGTGAGTGTCTTATAATTGTCCATGCATTAACATGCATGATTTTATTCAGTGAGTAGGACTTCTTTGTTATAAGGGTACATAGGTTGTGTTTATATAGCTGTGTATTTGTTTAGGTAGTATAACCTGCACATATGTATGATTATTTATTGCTAATGTAATGCCAATTCTTGTTTTCCTTATGTGACATTGTTGTTCTTCATTGAGACACAAAATTATTTTTGAATTGTTAAAATTAGAAGAGAGAGGGAAGGTGTAACGTTCTTGAGCTTAAAGTTGATTATTGACAGCCATAAGTGTCTTAGGTTTCTCCTGGTTAAGTGTTGTTGTGTTGTTTAGTTGTGTGTTTTAGCCTTAGGATATGTAAATATTATAAGTTGAGGGTGTTGATGTGATATGGATTCATAGAACTTTTGATGCTAAAAACTACGAAAATATGGAGTTACTTAGGTTGTTTTGTTAGATATGGTGTATTTTGTGTTATACTTTGTAGAAAACTAGGTTTTGGGAGATAAACAAGAGAAAAGAAGTAAGAATTGAAGTTTTGGACTACCTACGTGAGAACCTATGACCCATAGGTACTACCTACGTGGAATTGGTGCTAGAACAAGTGTCAAAGAGCTGAGAAACAAAGATTTAGATGTTGGAAAATTTGACCCTGTAACCAATGATGAAAACCTATAGCCGATAGCTGCCACCTATTGTCTTAAATGCCAATATATGTTCTAGAAGGTTGAAATTTCAGAGTCCCTACAAATATTTTGGGAGTCTGGCGCCTACATGTGGCCACTTGTGTCCCATACGTGCCACCTACGTCTCATAAGTGGCTCCATAAGTGGCCAACGACTTAAGCTTTCCTCTTTTGTTTTGGAATGGTTTCTTAGGATTTCTGTGTATTCTATAAATAACCTTTTTACATATTTTAGTTAGTTCACACACTCTTAATATTCACAAACATATATTTTGATTCTGAGATTTGCTTTTGATCTTCGAATTGTCTTCTTAGATTTTTGTTTGTTATTTAATTTAAGACTTCGAGTTCTCGTCATAAATTATAGTGATATTGATTTCATTCTTTCAATTATGAATTCCATTGATTGTTTCACAATGATGAGTGACTAATTTCCTTAGCTAGGGTTATGGGAACCCTGGCTGACTCCTTCTAACTCATTTTTGTAACATGCCTTGTGGTTTTTCTCGCTCTTATTGATTTCATAATGGTTGCAAATATTAGGATCCACCAGTATTCCTTACAAACTAAAGAAAGAGGTTGGATCTTGGAAAAAGAGATTATAATAGTAATTTAAAGTTTGTTATCGACATAAGCTAATCATCCTCATATATTTAAGCTAATATTCTCCATCTAATCAACTTGAGACTGATAGAAGATAGATAAATTGGGTTCTAATACAAAGGTTAGTAAATTGACACTCTAAGATCGAGAGGAGATAAGTGAAATTTACCAAAGGGTGTCAAGAGGCTGTTAGTGATACATAAATTGCTAGATTCTGCATATACATCAGTGAGGTAGTTGGAGAGGACACGACAAACCTACAAATTATAAGAAAGGGGGAACACATTCCTAGTTTTTATTTTTTATTATTTACAATCCAAAGCATTCGAGTTTTGTTACATTTTACTATTTATAGAAAAAAACCCCATGTACTTTTCCGCACTTCTTGATGATTTCAGCATGTCAAAGAGTGTAAACACACTAGGATCTGGACTCTAAATTTTTCCTTACAATTTGAACTCATAGCTAAAGGTATGACTCAGGTGATGAGTCGTAAAGATTCCTTTTGAGTCGTATGGAGCTAGTCGTAACTCCAGTAGTGAGGTTTCCTTAAGGTTTTCTTTGGGTCACTACTATGACCCAACGAGTCATAGGTCGACTTCACGAGTCATGGTGGGTTACTCATGGCTATAATAGTGCAGTTTATCTGAGTCACTGCCTAAATTATGAGTTCAAGCAATGACTTGTAGCCAGTCACTATGAGTCATCACCTGACCTATAAGGACTGGCGACAACTTTCTGCACTTTTAGTTAAGGGAACTTTGGCCATTTCCCTCTTTTCTACATTAACATCCATAACATAAATACCCCAAGGGACCTTGTTTTACACCATTCAACAAGTCATAAACACTCTCTTCTCTCTCAAATTCCCAAGTAAAGAATAAATCTAAGGTTTTCAAGGGTTGGTCATCTAGGGCTCAAAGTAAGATTTCATCCTCAAAATCTTGGTATATTCAGGCATGCATATTTTTATTAACTTTGTTTTATAAAAATGAATATGTTTATTCATGGTGTATGTAAATTTAATTGTTGGGTTTTAAATGATGGGTTGAGGGTTTTTTATGAATACTACATTGCTAAGTTTCCCATGGTTTTGGAATTAGTTTTAATTCTTTATCACATATTCTTTGAACTGAAATTGTGCATGGTAATGGTAGATGGGAAGGGGGTCAGGGATTTCCCCAATTTTTATGAAACCTGGTTTGGAATTGGTGTCAACCTCAATCCACATACATAATTGGTTTTAGAATATGGATAATTACATAGTTTTGCTTACATTACTAAACTAGTGCATTACATTCACAGCTAATTGGATAAAAATAGCCTTGTTGTCCATTGATTGATTTTAAATTAGAACTTTGTAGTCCTATGGCTAATTGGTTTAGTTTAGATTAATGGAATTGGCTTGCAACCATAATTAATTGGTATCATAGTACTCTTCGGTAAATTCGTAAATGGATGATTCCTTTGTTAAATTAATAGATTGTGTGTAAATTTTTTAATTGGGCATAAAAAGGGTTATGTTGCTCATCGTGGAAGGTGGAGGTTCTAGGAGGACTAATACTACGAACCACATTTATTGGTTTGGGGGCCTTGGTGGTTGTGTGCACAGTTCAGACCTTATATATATGTATATACATATATATATTTGGAATAGTTGGGGTCATGGAATCCATGGCTTTTCCTTTGATTTCTCCCATTCATGCGGCTAACACGTAGTAGGACCCTTCTGCTAGAGGGAGTCAGACTCGTATAGCCTGTGGATATTTTTAGGATAGATAGAGCTACATAGTCTAATTTAAAGGTTTTAAATGTCATGTTAAACCTTGTTTCCTATCCTAGCATCTTATATATAAATATACATACATATATACATATATAAGTATGTATGTATGTGAACATGTACATTAAGTTTGGACCTGATTTTTACATGGCATTATTTTATCCCTATTTTGAGTTACATGCTAGTGCTCACCCCACTAACCGTCTTAAGACACTACATTGGTTCCTAATGTTCAGCTTGAAGACACTTTTTTACCCTTGTGCAGTGTTAGGTGATCCGGTTTGTTTTTTTGGTTCATAATAAAGTGGTGAGATTCATCCTATGGAAAGATTAGTCATTCCATAAGTTTCTTGCCGTATTATAGAATTCAAGATTTCACATTAACATTATCATTCTCTTTTTCATAGTCGGGTGCATGTCTCAATCTGCACTAATATTTGGATAGGTTTATAGGATTTTATGGACATATGTATAGGTTGGGTGTTGTTAATTCTTCGAGCTTATTTTGAGTTACATTAGTTGTTTTATCTGTATTCTCTATTTTTCTTCCACGTTGTTTCTATATGGTTATATTTAGATTAAATAGGCTTTAGGGGTGCTATCTAATGCATGATGGGCTTAAGATACACATCACAGACAGGCCCGAGGTCAGGTTGTGAAAATCTTTGTATCAGATCCTAGGTTCAGGGTGTTGGGTGTCCAAAAAATAGTGTCAAGTAGAGTCTTTTTTATGGGTGTGTAGTGTGCCACACTCATAAAGGGGAGGCTAAAAGGCATTTAGGAATATTTCCCTTTCTTGTGTTTATTTTTTGGGCTATAGATTTTGATGTCTTGAATTTCTCTAACTCCAATTTACTTGCATTTCATAGTAAAAACTCTCAAATATCTAATGTTTGTAGGAAATCATCCAGACTCTCTGTGCTACCTGAGGATAATATGGATGGAACTCACCCTGTGTATGGAGTGCATACCTGGTCTAGGGTCTATGATCCGTATTGTATTGCCCCTTTTGGAGTTCCACCAGTTCCTACTAGTCCTCCTCATATGTTTTTGGTTGATGATACTTATGCCTGATACATTAGGGTTACATCCCTACTACGGAGTTCCATTTGTCTATTTATTTGCTTAGTAAGTTGGAGACCTCTCAGTCTTGTTAGTCAAATTATGTTGGTTCTATTTCTCCTTATAATATGGTCACTAGAATTAGACAGTTAATGAGATTGAATCTCCTCAACCCTTACTGGCTCTAAGGTTGAGGAGGATCCTCAAGTATTTGTTGATGAAATGGAGAAAATCTTTAAGATTATGCATGATTTTGAATCTGAGGGTATGCAGTTTGCTGCATATCAATTTAAAGATATGGCATATCTATGGTATGAAGAGTAGGAGCAGTTTTGAGGTGAAGATATGGAGATGGCTTAATAGGATAAGTTTTTGAGTGGATTTATTGATCATTTTCTCAGATATTGAGGGAACCTATGGTTGCATAGTTTGAGAACTTGAGGCAAGGAAGGATGAGTGTGAAGGAGTATGCCCTGAAGTTCCATCAGTTTTCTCATTATGCTTTAGATTTAGTTTCCAACATACTAGCCAGAATAAGAGTATTTGCTTTGGGTTTATCTTGTGACTTCATGTTAGAGTATAAGGTTGCAATCTTGAACAATGATACAGACATCTCCAGATTTATGGTTTACATGCAACAAGTTAAAGATAATAAAAAAAATGGGCAAAAATAGAAGAAAGGCAGAATAAGAATTTTGGGTATTCAGAATAGGATGCAAATCAGTAGAATAATAGAAGAGATGGTTCAAAATAGAGCAAGAAAAAGGCTAGCACTCCTTATCCTAAGCCATTTAGTAATCGTCCCTTTCAGGATAACAGTGGTTTTAAGGCACAGGGTGCCTAGTCTAAGGCTAATGTAGCTCAGTCAGCCTCACCATATCATCTTTCTAAATTTTATGGTTAGCTTCACTAGGGAGTTTTTGATAAGGAGAGAAATTAGTGCTTCAATTGTGGTCAGCTTTGTCACATGCAGCAGGATTACCCCACTGCTAATGTAGAAACTTTGGCTAATAAAGTTTCGGTTGCCATTTCTTCAACTTCTGCACCAAAGGGTTTTACTTTTGGTATTCACACTTCTCAAAGTTGTCTTTATTATTTTTGTACTCGTCATGACTCTGAGGCGTCTCCAGATTTTGTCACTAGTACATTAAAGCTCTTCACTTGTAATGTGTTACTATATACTTGATTCGAGGTCCACACTTTCCTATGTGACCCCATATGTGGCTGTGTATTTAGGTTTTAGTCCTGAAAGTATTTTTGCATATTTTTGTGTGTCTACTCTGATGGGCTACTCTATTATGGCTAGAAAAATTTATAGGCATTGTGTGAGGTATCTCTTTTATATGGAGACTTTGGTGGATTTAGTAGAGCTTGATATGGTAGACATCAATGTAATCTTAGGGATTGATTGGCTTCATTTCTTCTATTCTTTGGATTGTAGGACTTGAAAGGTTAGTTTCCAATTTCCTAATGAACTGGTAATTGAGTGTAAGGGAAGTTCGTTAGTTCTCAAAGGGAGGTTTATTTCTTATCTTAGAGCCTGGAGGTTGAATTCTAAGAGCTGTCTATATCATTTAGTTTAGGTTAAAGATTTTAGTTCTAAGGTACCCTCTTTTCAATCTATCCCTATTGTCAATAAGTTTCCTGATATGTTTCTGGAAGATCTTCCTAATACCTCTTAATAGGGAAGTAGATTTTGGAATTGATCTTCTATCAGATACCCATCCTATCTCTATTCTACCATATAGAATGGCTCAAATAAAGTTAAATGAACTAAAAGATTAGTTAAAAGATCCTCTTAATAAGTATTTCATCCATTCTAGAGTTTGAGGTACCCATGTGATTTTTGTGCGAAAGAAAAATAGGTCTCTTTTGATATGTATAAATTATCGCTAGATAATAAGGTGACAGTGAAGAATAAGTACCCTTTTCCTAGGATTGATGATCTTTTTGACCAACTTTAGGGTGCTAGATGTTTTTCTAAAATTGATCTTAGCTCCGGTTATCATTAATTAAGGATTGGGAGACTACTATTCCCAAGATTGTTTTTCAAACATGAAATGGTCATTATGAGTTCCTAGTTATTCATTTGGTTTGACTAATGCTCCGACTACTTTCATGGATCTTATGTATTGGGTGTTTAGACAGTTCTTGGACTTATTTATTATTGTCTTTATTAATGATATTTTGGTGTATTTTAACAGTGAAAAAGATTATGCAAATCACCTCCAAATTATGTTACAGACTCTTAAGGATAAGAAATTATATGCTAAATTTTCTAGTGTGAGTTTTGGATAAATACAGTGACTTTTCTTGGGCATGTTGTATTTAGTGAGGGGATCAAAGTGGATCCACAGAAAGTTTAGTCGGTTAGGAGGTGTTCTAGAACCGTGATCCAACTGATATGCAAATATTTTAGGGCTTGGATGGTTATTATAGAAGGTTTGTAGAGAGCTTTTCTTTTATTGCAGCTTCATTGAAGAAGTTGACTAAACAAAAGGCAAAGTTGTTTTGGTCTTATGCTTGTGAGAGTAACTTGGAGAAGTTGAAGGATTAGTTCACTTATGTGCTAATTTTTACCCTGCTTGAGGGTACTAATAGGTTTGTGGTGTATTGTGATGCATCTTGTGTAGGATTGGGTATTGTCTTGATGCAACATGTTAAGGTTATGACCTATGCTTCTAGACAGCTTAAGGTTCATAGAGGAATTATCCGACTCTCGGCTTGGATTTGGCAGAAGTGGTTATTGCTTGGAAAATTTGGCATCATTATCTGTATGGGGTGCATGTAGATATCTATTCATATCATTAAAGTTCTAGTACGTGTTCACTCTAATAGAGTGGAATTTTGACAGACATGATGGCTTGAGCAGCTAAAATACTATGATGTGAGTCTTCACTATCATCCAAGTAAAACTAATATGGCCGTTGATGCTTTTATCAGGTTGTCCATGGGGATTTTATCTCATATGGATAAGGAGAAACAAAGATTGGTGAAGGATATTCATCGGTTGGCCAATTTGGGAGTTCATGTTTCAGACTATGAGGATGGAGAGGTAATTATGAAAGATGTTGTTGAATCATCCTTTGGTAGTGAGGTGAATAAAAAGCAAGCTTTGGATCCCATTCTTATGTAGATTAAGGATGATGTGGGGTAGCAAAAAATTATGCCCTTTAATATTGGTGGTGATAGTTCCCTGATGTACCAAGGTAGGTTTTGAGTTCTTGATGTTGATAGGCTGCAACAGAGGGCTTTGACTGAGGCTCATAAGTCTTTGTATATTGTTCATCTAGGTACGACAGAGATGTATCGTTATTCGAAGGAGATATTTTGGTAGAGCAATATCAAGAAGGAAGTGGGAAATTTTGTTGCTAAGTGTATGGTCTGTCAGCAAGTGAAGGTTTAACAATTGAGGCCTAGAAGGATGTCTCAAGAGATAGAATTGCCTGTGTAGAAGTGGGAGGTGACCAATATGGATTTTGTTACAGTTCTTCAGCAGTCTCGCAATTAGAATGATTCAATTTGGGCCATTATGGATTGGATGACTAAGTCCGCTTACTGCTTGCTTGTGAGGAATAACTACTCCAGTGAGGACTATACCAAGTTATTTATTTATGAAATCATCAAGTTGCATAGAGCGCCAGTGTCTATCATTTCCTATCAAGGTACGCCATTCACTTCTCATTTTTGGCATTTGTGTTAGAGAGGTTTGGGGACTAAGGTAAACTTTAGCACCATTTTCCATCCTCAAATTTATGGACAAGCGGAGAAGACTATTCAGACCTTAAAGGACATGCTAAGGACTTGTGTGATTAATTTTGGAGGTAGTTGGGTTAATCACTTACCTCTTATTGAGTTAAAATATAATAATAGTTATCATTATAGTATTAGGATGACTCCTTTTGAGAGCCTTTATGGTAGGATATGTAGGTATCCTATTAGGTGGTTTGAGATTTGTAAGACTACGTTGTTTGGTCCTAATTTGGTTTACCAAGCCATGAAAAAGATGAAGGTGATTAGGGATAGGCTTAAGACTACCCAAAGTCGCCAAAAGTCTTATGCAGATGTGAGATGAAGGAAGTTGGACTTTATTGTTAATGATTGGGTGTTATTGAAAGTTTATCCTATAAAAAGAGCGATGCAATTTGGAAAGAAGAAAAATCTCAGTCCCCGTTATGTTGGTCCATATTGAATTTTGAGAAGAATGGGTAATGTTACCTATGAGTTAAAAGTTGCATGCGAGCTTGGGTTCTATTCATCTAGTTTTCCATGTGTCGATGTTGAAGAAGTGTATGAGTGATCCTTATTTGATTGTCCATGTGGATGACGTTGGTATTTCGGATTCCTTGTCCTATACAGAGGTTCTGATTGAGATTTTGTATAGGGAACTTCGTAGATTAAGGACTAAGGACGTGGATTTGGCAAAATTCCTTTGGAGGTATCAAAAGGTAGAGGAATCTACATAGGAAGCCTAAGAGGAAATGAAGTCCTAAAATCCATTCTTGTTCCCTGCATTGGATAAAAGTGCTAGAGGTATGGGTTCCCTTTTGTTTTGTCTCTTTTAGAATTTGTTCATGGTTTGTGGTTGCACTATATCTTGTGTTCATGGGAATGGGTGCCTTAACACCCCATTAGGAGATGAATGATCCGAGAGGGGATAATGTAATACACTAGAATCTGGACTCAAATTTTTTCCTTGCGATTTGAGCTCACTTCTCAGGGTACAACTTAGGTGATGAGTTGTGAAAACTACTCATGAGTTGAATCTTAACTAGTGAGGTTTCCCTAAGTTTTTGTTTGGGTCACTACTAGGACCCAATGAGTCATAGGTTGATGTCACGAGTCTTGGTGGGTGAATCATTAAAATAATAGTGTGGTTTCCTCGAGCTACTGCCCTACTAGTAGCCAGTCATTATGAGTCATCACCTGATCTGTAGCAACTAGCAACAACTTTCTTCACTTTTAATTAAGGGAACTTTGGACATTTCCCTCCTTTCTACACTTAACTTACACGACCTATATAACCTAAGGGACCTTATTTTCCATTATTTAACAAGTCATAAACACTCTTTTCTCTCTCAAATTCCCATGTCAAGAACAAATCTAGGGTTTCTAAGGGATGGTCATCTAGGACTCAAAGTGTGGTCTCTTTACCAAATTCTTGGTATTTTTAGGCAAGTATCTCTTTCTTTACTTGGTTTTAGATAAAAATATGTGTTTAATCATGGTTTATGTGAATTTAGTTATTATGTTTTGAATGATGGGTTGAGGGTTTTGTATGATTATTACTAGGATGGTTCTCCCATGGTTTTGGAATTATTTTTCATGCTTTATATCATGATCTTTGAAATAAAATTCTCCATGGAAATAGTGGATGGGAAGGGGGTTATGGATTTCCCCAATTTGTATGGAACCTAGTTTGGAATTGGCATTAACCTCAAGCCACTTGCATAATTGGTTTTGGAATATGGAAAATTACATAGTTTTTCTTTAGTAAACAAGTGCATTGGATTAATAGATAAATGGATGAAAATGGTGTTGAAAGGACTTGGTGGCCGTGGATTGATTTCAAATTTGAACTTTGGATTCTTATAGCTATTTGGTTTGGTTTGGCATAATGGAATTGGTACGACAATATCATTTGGTAAATGCTTAAATTTATGACTACTTGGTTAAATGGATGGGTTGTGTGTAAATGTTTTTATTGGGCTTAAGGGAGGGGAGCGTAGCACATCATGGAAGGTGGAGGTCCTAGGGGAACGATACTGGATCCACATTCATCGGGGCCTTAGTGGTCGTGTGCTTAGTTCACACTTTACATATATATACTTGGAGTAGTTGGGGTCGTGGAATCCCCCATCCCTTTATTAGATTATTCCAGTTTGTGTGGCTAACACGTACTAGGTCAATTCCGATGGAGTGGAGCTGGACCTAAATAGCCCGTGGGTCTTTTTAGGAAAGATAGAGCTCTGCGGTCCATGTTAATGATTTTAAATCTCATGACAAACCTTGTTCTCTATCTTGGCATCTTTTATATGTATATATATATATATGTATGCACATATGTGAACATGTATATTAAGTTTGGAAATTCTTTTGGTGTGGCATTATTTTATCCCTATCCTGAGTTACATGCTAGTGCTCACCCTGCTAACCATATTAGGTCGCTACATTGTTTAATAATGTAGGTTCCAAAGTCGCTTCTTTTACTCTATGCATCCTTAGGTGATCCGGTTGATCAATTGGTTCACGATGAAATGGTAAGCTTCCATCCTCCGGAAAGCTTAGTCATTCATCAATTTCATTCCATATTTTAGAATTGAACAGTTCACATTAACATTATCACTATCACTATCATGGTAGAGGGCATGTCCTGATCTAGTATGATATTCAGATTTGTTTAGAAGCTTTTGTGGACATATGTATGGGGTTTTGTGGTGTTGTTGATTCTTAAAGATTATTATGAGTTATATTAACTATTTTATCTTTATTCACTAGTTGTCTTCTGCGCAGTTGCTATATGGTTATGTGTCACGACCCGATTTTCGAGTCACGATGGTAACTACAACATCCTACCGATATATAAGCTGATACCGTAACTCGGAGCTAATGCAATAGGTTACCTTGGTAAAAATGTTCAACATGGACCCTATATAAGAACCCAATATAAATAAAAACATTCCACACCCTACTATAACCGATATTCAAATACCAATCCTATGACCTGATAGTATTAGTAGAAGAGCATCCCTACATTCTATAATAGAAATTTCAACTCAATGTCTAATAGTCTTAAATAGTCTCATACATTCATCCCGAATACAAAAGACAAAATAAGGATAGAAGGGAAAAAGGGCAACTAGAACTCCAAAAGCTCACCCTATATCCTAATGATCAACACTGTATGATCTCAACTCAATGGAGGCAACTAGAACTAGGGTCTGCACAAAAAAAGTACAGAAGTGCAGTATGACTACCAAAACACGGGTACTCAGTAAGCATCATGGCCTACTTAGCTATAAAATAATATAAGGACGATATTTCAAAAATCTACGTTAGCAGATTTAGTCGAGTTAGAGATGACTGATTTTGATATCATTCTCGGCATGGACTGGCTTCATTCCTTCTTTGCCACAGTCGACTTCAGAAACAGGATAGTTCAGTTTTAGTTCCCGAATGATCCCATCCTAGAGTGGGAGGGTAGCACTTTATCTTTCAGGGGTCAACTTGTTTCCTACCTTCGGGCAAGGAAAATGATATCTAAGGGGTGTGTGTATCATCTTGTATATATTAAGGATTCCAATTCTGAATTTCCCATCTCGAATCAGTCCCAGTGGTTAATTAATATTCTGATTTCTTTCCCGAAGATCTTCCATGCATTCCTCTCGAAAGAGAAAGACTTCGGCGTAGACCTTCTCGCGCAGACCTTCTCCTAGATCCTCAGCCTATTTCTATTCTGCCAGATAGAATAGCACCAGCAGAACTTAAGGAACTAAAATATCAGTTAAAGGATCTCTTAGATAAGGGGCTCATCAGGCCCAGTGTATCCCTATGGGGTACACCAGTTTTATTCTTGCGCAACAAAAATGATTCTCTCAGAATGTGTATTGATTATCGGCAGCTCAACAAAGTTACAGTCAAGAACAGGTATCCACTTCCCAGAATAGATGATCTATTTAACCAACTTCAGGGTGCCAGTTACTTTTCAAAGATAGACCTCAGATCGGGCTATCATCAGCTCAGAGTTAGAGAATGTGACATCCCGAAGATAGCTTTCCGTACTCGGTATGGTCACTTCAAATTCTTAGTCATATCCTTTGGTCTTACCAATGCCCCTGCAACTTTTATGGACTTGATGAAATGGGTGTTCAAGCAGTACTTAGACATGTTCATCATAGTCTTCATAGATGATATTCTAGTCTATTCTCGGATGGAGCGTGATCATTCAGTCCATCTCAGGATTGTTCTTTAGAATCTTCAAGACCATTAGTTGTTCCTCAAGTTTAGTAAGTGTGAGTTTTGTCTAAGATCAGTAGCATTCCTTGGCCATATTTCCTCCGGTTATGGCATTAGAGTAGATCCTCAGAAAACTGAAGCAGTAAGAAACTGGACTGACGCTATCTCTCCATCAGATCTCAGGAGTTTCTTGGGTTTTGCTGGCTATTATAGATGGCTTTTTGAAGGGTTTTATTCTATGGCATATCCCATGTCCAGATTGACTCAAAAGAAGGTCAAGTTTCAGTGGTCACATTAATCCGAGAAGAGTTTTCAGGAATTGAAGACTCGACTCACCTCAGCTATAGTTTTAGCTCTTCCAGATGGTTCAAATAGTTTTGTAGTCTATTGTGATGCATCCTAAGTGGGCTTAGGTTATGTCCTCATGCAACATGGTAAGTTCATAGCATACGGCTCCAGACAGTTAAAGCCCCTTGAGAAGAATTATCCTACTCATGATCTTAAGCTAGCAGCCATAGTTTTTGCTATAAATATTTGGAGGCATTATCTATATGGAGTTATTGTAGACATCTTCACAGATCATAAGAGTCTCTAGTATGTATTTTCTCAGAAATATCTCAATCTTCATTAGAGAAGGTGGTTAGATCTCTTGAAGGATTATGACATAAGTGTCCTTTACCATCCGGGAAAGGCCAACGTTGTGGCTGATGCTCTTAGTAGACTCTCCATAGCTAGTGTTTCTCACATTGAGAATAGTAAAAAGAAGATAGCTCAGAAGATTCATCAGCTTGCCAAACTAGGCGTTCGCTTAGTCGACTCTTCAGAGGGTGGTGATGTGTTCAGAATAGTTTAGAGTCATTATTAGTTTCTGAGGTAGAAGAAAAGCAAGATAGGGATCCTAGCCTTGTCAAGCTGAAAGAATCAGTTCAGAATCAAAAAGTTTAGGTTTTCTCCCAAGGGGTAGATGGTGTTATTCATTGACAGGATCGTTTGTGCGTTCCAGGTGTAGATGACTTGAGACGACAAATTCTTGTAGAAGCGTATGGTGCATAATACTCCATTCATCCAGAGGCCACTAAGATGTACCACGATCTATGGGAGATCTATTGGTGGAGTGAGATGAAGAGAGACATTGCAGAGTTTGTGGCTAAGTGCTCTACATGTTAGCAGGTGAAGATAAATCATCAGAAACCTAGTGGTTCCATGTAGGAGTTCACTATTCCTACTTGGAAGTGGGAAGAAGTGAACATAGACTTTGTGATGGGTTTGCATAGAACTCGTCATCAGCATGATTCAGTTTGGGTCATTGTAGACAGAATGACCAAGTCAGCTCATTTCCTTCTAGTTCGTACCTCCTATTCAACCGAAGATAATGCCAAAGTCTATATTATGGAGTTGGTCAGATTACACGGTGTTCCCTCATCTCTAATCTCAGAAAGAGGTACCCAGTTCACCTCTCACTTCTGGAAAGCATTCCAAAAGGGTCTTGGTACCCAAGTACATCTCAGTACAGTGTTTTATCCTCAGAACGATGGTCAAGCAGAGAGGACCATTCAAAATCTTGCAGATATGCTAAGGGTGTGTGCAGTTGATTTCAAGGAAAGTTGGGATGACCACTTGCCTTTAGTTGAATTTTCATACAACAATAGCTATCATTCCAGTATTAAGATGGCTCCATTCAAAGCTCTTTATGGTAGGAGGTGTAGATCTCCAATCGGTTGGTTCAAAGTTAATGAGGCCTCAGTCATAGGTTATAACCTGGTATTCGACACCTTAGAGAAAGTTCAGTTGATCTAGGAGAAAGTTTGGGCTGCTTAGAGCTGACAAAAGTCTTTATGCAGATGTTCGTAGAAAGGATCTCAAGTTCGAGGTTAACGACTATGTCTATCTTAAGATCTCTCCCATAAAGGGAGTGAAGAGGTTCGGCAAGAAAGGGAAACTCAGTACCCAATATGTTGGTCCCTTCAGTATTCTCAGTCGCTTTGGCAAAGTAGCTTATGAGATCGAATTGACTTCAGATCTAGCCTCGGTTCATCCAGTGTTCCATGTTTTTTTGCTTAAGAAGTGCATAGGTGACCCAGCAGTTGTAGTCCCTATTCAGAGCATTGACATTCAGAACGACCTCTCCTATGAAGAGATTCCAATCAAAATCTTAGACTATCAGACTCATAGATTGAGTAACAAAGAAGTCCCTCTAGTTAAAGTTCTTTGGCGAAATCAGTCTCATGAGGGAGCAACTTGGGAAGCAAAAGTAGATATGCGTACAAAGTATCCTCATCTCTTCCTCGCCAATTTAGATAAAGCTCAAGGTAACAGTCCTCCTTAAGCTTATGAAGTTCACGTTTAGTATTAAGTTAAATGCTCATGTTCGCATTATAAACTTGGTACCTATTACCATTGCATACTTACTCATGCATTCATGAATCAGTTATACGTGCATCAGATATGCATGTCCAGTATGATGTAGAGAATTTATCAGTCATGTCAGGCGTGAGATCATTTTATAGTCATTCATGTCCATTTTATGTTCTGCTTATCTTTCATCCCCTCTCAGTTAATTCTCATTCGAGGACGAATGTTCCCAAGGGGGAGATATTGTAACAACCCGTATGTTTCCAAGCTATAAAATAAATCAATTCTCCTACGTATGAAACCTCATATCTTGTGATTCATATTTAAATACATGATTTAAAATGAGTATCCTAGCGATAAGATAGCTTATGATGTGTTAAGCATGTTCATGTGAGTCCCTAAGAGTAAGGCAAGCTAATAACTTTTGAATACATCAAGTTTTAGTGTGTGATTCAGCAAGAGTGACCTTTGAACGAGGATAACTTCATTTATATGTGACATTTTGGAAGATTTAGACCCACAAATTTTAGAGAATCAAATTAACTTTCCAACAATTCCAATTTTATAAAAATTTGGCACTCGAGCAAGAAGTTATGGCACTGCAAAGTAGGAGTGCGACGCGTAAACAATGGCACTACTGGAACAAGTGTTCGACAGGTTGTGCGGCGCACACCCTTAAGTGTGCGATATCATGTGCGACACAAACCTTAGATTACGCGATAGGATTTGCGGCGTACACCTTAGCATTTGTGATGAGGTGTGCGATGCACACTTATGATTTCAGCCATGAAAAACACTTAGTTTTTGAGTTATTTTGAGGATAATTAAGTCTTTTAACACTTCTTACACGTCCCAATACTTAACCTCATGAAATTTATAGCTTCTAATCACATTACAACTCTTTTAACATCTTAAGTTCATTATCCAAGAGCCCGAGAAGGAGAAAAACTACTAGGGTTTCATAATCAAGCTTGAATGTCAAATCTTTCAAAAATTTCATCGTCATTAAGGTATGCGTAGTTTTTATCCACAGATTCCTTTCATTCGTAGATTTTAAGAATAAATCTTTGATAACAAAATCATGAATGTTTTGTGGTGATATGGATGTATTCATGTTGTTATTTGTATTTTGTGTTATAGAGTGGGAATTTGATGAACTTCCAGGAGGATTATGATCATATAGTTGGAACCCATGAATTTGGGTGGATTAAAGTGGTGTATGTTTGTGAATACACCTATGCCTTAAAGAGTGCATGCAAGGAGTTTGATAAAATGCTTAGTATGTGATAAACCAAGTTTCCATGACTCGATAGTATTTGAATGACAAGCCAATGTTAACCGTTATAATTTGATATGAATTTCATGCTCTACGCTTTATGATTTCACATGAATTCTTCATTGTTGTTATGTTTCATGGTTGTGGTATTTCACTAGCATGATATTGAATCTATGCAAGTAATTACATGTCATATGAATTCCCCTTTCTATGTATAAGGTACTGAGAACCATGATTAGTATGAAATCCCTTAATTATGATATTATGAATTGTTGACTCCAATTTTGTGAAAAAGTCATGTTGTGTGTGTCAGTTTCCCTCTATCGATTCCTGGGGGTATTCGTGCCCAAAAAATATAGCTGTGTGCCTATAGCTATGTTATGTTGTCACGATAATCTCAGTCAAGCTATAATTTATAGAACTCAGTCAGTCATGTGACTCAGGAAACTTCAGAAATCTCATGATCTCACATAACTCCTAGATAGTAGTACTACTCCGTCAGTCAATGGAAGTTAGTTAATCAGTCCATGTACAGTCAGTTAACTTATGATCAGTCACTTCAGATTGGAGTGGAAGTTAGCACCGAGTAAATCGAAGGATGGGAACTCACCTACCAGTTTAGGGTGTGATTCTTAGTAGTCATCCTTGCGTTCCAGAACTATGTAGCCAGCATATGTTGAGACATCTTAACCTATCAGATTAGGGTTGATGAGGTGACTAACCCATCAGTTCAGGGTTCCCACAGATCTCATTTTGTGTACCTACAAGATAAGGGTCACTCACAACTGTCCTTACCAGTGGTGCGGTATCCATACCCCTCGATTAGGGGCAGAGATTGGACCCCAACCTAGCTATCTGTGTCATTGGGGCATGTCGGTTAAACAACTACCTCCCACAGTTTTAGACTCAATCTCTGTAAAAGAGCTCAGATAGTTCTTCAGATTTTAGTATACTAGGATTGTTAGATACAGTCAATTTCAGTTATAGTATGGAACTCAGATAGTTCTATCAGATTCATGACTGTGAGACACAGTCCCTCATGTTATCAAAACTACAGTTTCAACCATGTTAGTTATCAGTAAGCCATGTATTAGAGTACAGATTTAGCTATCACGTACTTACGATCTAAGTTACTATGTATGTATGTTTTTACTCTTACGTTCATATGAGTCAGTCAGTTAGCATTATTCATGCATGTAAACACTTTGCATCAGCCTACCTCACTCGTATACTCAGTACTCCAGTTGTACTGATGCATTTGTGCTATGGTGCTTTCTTTTCATGTTACACCATAGGTTCAGAGACAAGAGCTCCAGATCAGCAATAGCAGTAGCATTTCCAGTTATAGAGATTCAGTGAGTCCTCATTCATTCGAGGACAATATGACTTGATTTATTCATGATTATTTTAGCCAGTTATCAATTTACGGAGTTATTTGGAAACATGTTCCTTCAACTCCTTATTTAGACAGTATGAAGAGGCTTTCAGATTTACTTTCAGACTTAGCTATCAGATTCAGTATTCATATTCATATTTAGTTGTTTTTGGTATTCATTACCCTATGGATGTTATGATATCACTTGATTTAAACCTTCTGGCCTACATGTTCATGTTTTCCGCATTATTACATTATATATATTGCAGTATGTAGGTTCAGATATCAGTCATGGGTTAGCTTATGGTCCTTTGTGGTCATAAACACCGTGTATCATTTCGGTTGAGCAAATCGGGGAATTACAATTATTCTCTATTTCATTGATGAACTCCAAGTCTAATCTATATTAATTAATCTCCATATCCATGAAATACTAGTTTACAAGTTTTATAGTTTACTAGGTATCGAATATGGAAAAGCTACAAGTTACCCACACTATTATTTATTCACCTATCTCAAGGACATTTTCTAGTTAGCATTCTCATTATATAAGTTGTCAATTCAGCCACCACGACACCACTTGCTAGATGTCAACTTAACTATTCAACATACAGTACTAAGATCAATATCATTAGGCATGCTACAACCTTAACGACTACTTTCCACATTTTAACCAATTAGGGTCCACCAACTAGTTTACTAGTCTTCAAGCCCACAAGTCAAAGTCATTTATTTGAGAAAATTAGTTATCACATAAGACACTTTATTAGGCAAAATACCAAAACATGACCATGTATCCAAATCAAGTAAATTTACTAGGAATTAGAATTAATACGAGTCACACCTCTTAACTAGAGATTAATGACAAAGTATGGTTAATAATTTACCAACGAAGACATCATCTCCTATGTACACAAATAGGTTTAACCACACGTGGAATAGCCTAACATACAAACACATATTCATTTATACCCACCATACATAACATCATCAAAACATTATTACCTCTTCCGGAATCTCCGAGTATCATAATAATATTAGTATATCCTCTGGATTCATTGGGCATCACCATAACATCATTATATCCTCCGAATTCACCAGGCATCATCATAATATCATTATTGTAACAGCCCAGGCCACCGGCGCATGCGAAATTGTCCGCTTTGGAGCCTCGGCCCCTCACGGTTTTAAAACGCGTCGCATACGTGGAAGGTATCCATGCACCTATAAGGCACACTTCGTTCCCCTTCACTACCGATGTGGGATTTGCCTAAGTGAATGCAGGCGTTACGTATCGCCGTCCCTACACTCCAACTGTAACAGCCCAGGCCACCGGCGCATGCGAAATTGTTCGCTTTGGAGCCTCGGCCCCTCACGGTTTTAAAACGCGTCGCATACGTGGAAGGTATCCATGCACCTATAAGGCACACTTCGTTCCCCTTCACTACCGATGTGGGATTTGCCTAAGTGAATGCAGGCGTTACGTATCGCCGTCCCTACACTCACCCCCCGTAGGGACTCAGCGTCCTCGCTGAGGTTTGCCCCACCACCGGCACCGGCGCTGGCTCTGATACCAACTGTAACAGCCCAGGCCACCGGCGCATGCGAAATTGTCCGCTTTGGAGCCTCGGCCCCTCACGGTTTTAAAACGCGTCGCATACGTGGAAGGTATCCATGCACCTATAAGGCACACTTCGTTCCCCTTCACTACCGATGTGGGATTTGCCTAAGTGAATGCAGGCGTTACGTATCGCCGTCCCTACACTATACCAGTGTAGGGACGGCGATACGTAACGCTTGCATTCACTTAGGCAAATCCCACATCGGTAGTGAAGGGGAACGAAGTGTACCTTATAGGTGCATGGATACCTTCCACGTATGTGACGCGTTTTAAAACCGTGAGGGGCCGAGGCTCCAAAGCGGACAATTTCGCATGCGCCGGTGGCCTGGGCTGTTACAGTTGGTATCAGAGCCAGCGCCGGTGCCGGTGGTGGGGCAAACCTCAGCGAGGACGCTGAGTCCCTACGGGGGGTGAGTGTAGGGACGGCGATACGTAACGCTTGCATTCACTTAGGCAAATCCCACATCGGTAGTGAAGGGGAACGAAGTGTACCTTATAGGTGCATGGATACCTTCCACGTATGTGACGCGTTTTAAAACCGTGAGGGGCCGAGGCTCCAAAGCGGACAATTTCGCATGCGCCGGTGGCCTGGGCTGTTACAGTTATATCCTCCGGATTCACTGGGCATGATCAAAACATTATTGTATTCTTCGAATTCACCGGGTATCATCATAACATCATTGTATCCTATGGATTGACCGGGCATCATCATAACATCATTGTATCCTCCAAATTCACTGGGCATCATCATAACATGATCGCATCCTCCGGATTCACCACGTATCATCATAACATCATTATATCCTCTGGATTCACTATGCATCATCATAAAATCATTATATCCTCCGGATTCACCGGGTATCATCTTAATATCATTATATCCTATGTATTCAACAGGTATCATCCTAACATTATTATCTCTTCCAGATTAACCTTGCATCATCGTAAAATCAACATACCTGCCGTATTCACCAGGCATCATCAAATCATTATCATATCTCCCAACACAACCAACATTCACCTCCATATGTAGTCAAATCAATTAACATGTATAAGCCACAATAATAGAGTATAAGTGATGCAAGGTAACACATATCATCGTACTTTACAATTAGTCATCACTACATAATATAAGTAGATGCATGAGAATAATTATCTAAATGATATACGCAATCACCACTTTTTCAGGGTTGTCATTTTTATTAGCAAGTCAATTATAAATCAAGTGCATGCTTGTTATTCACGTCTTATGTTCCCACATTTCACAATACTAACCCAAAAAGAGAAATCATTCACATAAGCATTAGGTTAATCATTAGACTTGGTTTATAGTAATAGTGGTAACATATTAGAGGTTCACTTGGTGAACTAATTGATAAGTCAAGCGATAGCATAACCATAAATTAAATTCACAAGACTTTCCAAGGCTATCTATATCACGACAACAAGTTAATCAATCAAGTATACATATTATCAAACCACCGACCACCTACAAAAACTGAAAACTAGGTTTAACCATTAAAATCTCAATAACGTAATTTACACGTTGTTAAATATCTAGGTTAGTAGGGTATTTAGTCGTTAAACATTAAGTTGGGTCAATCCCCATACCTATATCCCAATAATGTAAAAGTTCACTTCTACAAGGATAACTTCTACCCGGAATTAGGCTCGGTTATCTATATGACACCGTAAGGGCGTATCAATCATTACTAGGCCTATAAGGCAAAATCCTCTTCAAGTATTCTTTGCAAGTCACCCAACACTAAGGCCATTCCATAACTAGTCATATCTAGGTCAGCATACTCTTAAGGTAAGCCAACAACATGAGTCTCAACTATTAGAGAAACTAGAGTATTATTTGTAAGTCACCCAACACTAAGGCCATTCCATAACTAGTCATATCTAGGTCAACATACTCTTAAGGTAAGCCAACAACATGAGTCTCAACTATTAGAGAAACTAGAGTATCTCATACTATTCATGAGACTACTAGTAGATCTATCCAAGGTTCTAGGGTAAGGATGAAGCGTCAACCTTTGCAAGTTCAATAACCTATAAGAATCAACTAACACAAATGTAAGCACTCAACCATTTATCATCTAAGACCCCACCCTAATCTCACCAGATATTAGTAATAATCCTATAATAAAGATCAATCTAACAACAAGTAAGCCTGAACTACCTTGAGACCAAGTAACTCACAAACCAACAAGATTTGTCTTTCTATTTCTTTAGGCATCTACTTCCACGAGCCAAGCTATCAATAATTCAATCTAAGAATTACAACTAGAATAAAAATACCCATTATGGCACCATTGTGACATGGGTTCAAAAATGATATGAAACCCCCAAGCAGGTTCCACCTTTGGAAAATAAGTTTCCGAGACCAACCAATTGTTCAACTATCATTAGGGAGTTATAACCCTTCAAAAATTTAAGTAAATTAATCATATTTGTGGCTACAATTGATCCTCAAAAACTAAGGGTTTTTCGGTCTAGAAATCAAGAAATTAACGCCAAACTAGAAGGAATCTTACCTTAGATTTGTAGCAAAAATGGATTACACAAGTTATTCAAGATCCTAATCAACCCACAAGACTCAATTTGAAGATTTTGCTCTCTATTAGGGTTTGAGCTCAAGAGGGAGGCACAAAATAACCAAAATTTTAGGCAAGAAATCTCTTAAGTGGGTTCCATCCAGGTCTCTAGTAGAACGGTCGCACCCTCCACCAGGCTGCGGTCGAGGCACAACATTCATGCCTAAACCTCTATGGTCGTGACAAATCTTGCTCTGCCAGTCGTGGTTGAAGCTTGGAGCTTGGTTCTAGTCTTCGGCCAATGCTTCAAAATGTGTTCGGAGTCCATTTCTAGTAAATAAAAGATGTAACTATATAGATTTTGACATTCCGAACATATTTATGAAGTTTGATTTCACATTTATGGTCATTTTACTACATTTTTTGCTTGGTGGTGAATTAGGTCCAACGAAGACTTCAAATTGAGAAAGTGGTTCTAAAGAACCAAACAAACCGCTACGCAACCAATCTATCGGTTTTGGAAAGTCACTAATGACTTGGGACGACTATGGAGAAGCTCTATCAATGAAAATAAGTAATAACACAGACAATGACCTGAAGGGTCATTACTACATCCACTACTAAGGAACTTTCATCCTTGAAAGTTAAAGATAATGAAGATACCTAAAGTCTCGAACAAATAAGGATACTGGTCCTGCATCTCACTCTCGATCTCCCAAGTAGCCTCCTCTATTGGGTGATGCCTTCACTGAAACTTGACTACCAAAATCTTTCAAGAACATAGTCACCTTACATTACTAGCCAAAATAAGCACAGGCTCCACCACAAAGGCCAACTGCCCATCCAACTGGACTGAGTCCCATCTAAGCACATGAGAAAGATTTTGAATATACTTCTACAACATAGAGTCATGAATAGAGGCAAAGTCTGTAGGTAAAGCTAGCTCATAGGCTACCTCGCACACTACTCAGATGATCTCAAAAGGACCAATATAACGAGGGATAAGCTTATCCTTCCTCCTAAATCTCATCACAACTCTCATAAAGAGAATATTAAGGAACATATGATCACCAATTCGAAATCTCAATGCATGGAGTCTACGGTCAGTATAAGCCTTCTGTCTACTCTCTGCTCCTGTCAGCCCATCCTGAATTACCCTTACTCTATCCAATGAGTCCAAAAGACAATATATACCACAAGGTCTAACCTTGTCTGTCTCAAATCATCCCGTAGATGAACGACATCTCCTACCGTATAAAGCCTCATAAGGTGCTATCTCAATACTCTAATGGTAAATATTTTTGTAGGCAAACTCTGCCAATGATAAATGTTGATCCTACTATCCTCCAAAGTTCATAAAGTAGGCTCAGAGCATATCTTTAAGTACCCGAATAGTCTGTTCGGACTGACCATCTGATTGTAGATGAAAGGCTATACTCAAATCCATTCGAGTACCCAACTCCTCAAGAAATGCTCTCCAAAACAACAAAGTAAATATAGAACCACAGTTTGATATAATAAACACAGGGACACAATGCAAACGAACAATCTCTCTAACATAAATCTGGCCTAATCTCTTAGCACTGAAGTTCATCTGAATAGGAAATAAAAGTGTTGACTTGGTGAAACGATCAACAATAACCCAAATACCATCGTGACCATGGGAAGTATGAGGCAAACCACTAATGAAGTCCCTGGTAATCCTTTCCCATTTCCACTCAGGAATGGGTAACCTCTAAGTCAAAATGCTTGGATGTTGATGCTTAGCCTTACCTTGCTGACAACATAGACAACGAGCTAAAATGTCGACCACATCTCCATTCAAATCGTACCCCTAATATAGCTACCTCAAATATCTATACATCTTAGTCGTACAAGGATGAATAAAATAACTAGAGTTGTGAGCCTCTTGAAGAAATGACTGAATCAAGTCATCAATCCGGGGAACACAAATACGACCCTACTACATCAAATATAACCAAGACAAACACCAAAAGCAGTACACAACATGGTGAATCCCTTACCTTCAACATGAAGAGCTAATTACTGGCGCTGAAGTAAGACAATTCTTGAGCTCTCTAAAGCTCAACTCAAACTCCTCGAACCATCAGAAAGGAATTTTCTTTCGTGTCAAACTAGTCATAGGAACTAAAATAGTCACAAAATTCTAAATAATGCATCTACAATAACCGACCAACCGGATGAAACTGCAAACCTCCGTCGGAGACGTATGAATTCCACCAGTCTTAGGCGGGTCTACCATAATACAATCCTTGGACACCACATATCCATGAAATGCCACTTACTTAGCCAATATCTTCAAACTTAAAGAACTTGTCAAAAAATATATGCTCTCTCAAAGTCTGAAGCACAATCCTAAAATGTTGTACATGCTCCTCACTACTCGACGAATACTCAAGAATGTCATTAATGAACACAATAACAAAGGAGTCTAGATAGTGTCTGAACACACAGTTCATAAAATCCATTAATGCGGCTAGGGCATTAGTCATCCCAAAATACACCACTAAGAACTCATAGTGACTATAATGGGTCCTAAAGGCATTCTTTAGGATATCCTCAGCCCAAATCCTCAACTAATGATAGCCGAACCTCAAATTTATCTAAGAAAACACTACTACACCCTGAATCTGGTAAAAAAAATCATTAATGCAAGGCATAAGATAACGGTTCTTCACCTTCACTTTATTAAGATGCCTATTATAATTACATATTTGCATCAACCCATCTTTCTTCTTTATAAATAAAATAGAAGCTCCCCATGGGGACACATTCATCGAATAAAACCCTTACGAAGAAGGTGCTAAAGCTAAGAATACAGCTCCTTACACTTGCCAGGAGCCATACATTAAGGTGCCATAGAGATAGGTCAGTTTCTAGGCTCAAGGCAACAACAAACTCAATCTCATAGTTAGGGGGAATTCTACGCTGATCGGTAGAAAATATATTAGGAAACTCGCACACATCTAGAAGAGAGTAAGTGGAAAACGTATTACACTGGTATCACATACATATGTCAGATAAGGTCCGCAACCTCTCAATATAAGACATCTAGCACAAACATAAGAAATAACCCCTATTAGCTCACGGCTAATTGCTTTCTACCACATGACTGGGGGTATGCTGGGCATGTCTAAGGTAATAGTCTTGGCAAAACAATCCATGACCGCATGATAATGGGATAACCAGTCCATGCCCAGAATCACATAAAAATCCAACATATCTAGAATAATAAGATCAGCACAAGTATCAACATCGCCAATTATAACAACACATGATCTGAATACTCAATCAACTACTAAAGAATAACCTGTAGGAGAATATACACGCAAAGCCATAGATAATAAATCACTAATCACATCCAATCGTGGCACATATTAAGCATATATATAATAATAAGTAAATCCAGGATCAAATAAGGTAAGAGTCGACTTAAGGCATACAAAAATTTCAACTTTAACTACAATATCCAAAGTTGTAGCCTTGGGTCTAGCAGGTACTTCATACAACTAACCATGCCAGCCACCTGGCTGGGCACCTGATCGATCTCCTATCCTACAAGCCTGAGTGCTACCTCGAGCACTCTGGTAACTATCCCTATGACCTCGTGAACCAGCTCTACCTAAAGGATTAACTACCCTAATGAGATTAGCTCCCTAAGATGATACAACAATTGTCCCACGACTAGGGAACTCTATAGTTAAATGATCAGGATATCTAAAAGTAAACCATGAACCAAGAGCGGAACCAAAACTCACAAATCCAGCTGGTCCCGCATAGCTTCCACGCCTAGCATGGCCTATTAATGAATATTTCAAGGAAAGATCACCGCCCTTACTAGGGCAACAACTAGTAATGAACTTCAGTTGTCTGAAGAGCTACCTGAACTGGCCGACTAGTCGACTCTAAGGCTGAAAAGAGGGATGTGGAAAATTTACAGCATAAGAAATACCACCCCTACATCGGGAATAACTATGACTCCCACCAAATCTTCCCTGAAATTTAGACCTCTTATTACGACCCACACGCTACATGTCTTTCATCACACTAGTATGATCTTAAACCTTAGTAAAAGTCCTGCTTACAATAAACAAACTCTGAATAGCCATTCAAAAAGAAAGTCTCAATCCTCTAACAAAGAAATAAACTCTCTCATACTCTGTATCAAAGATAAAAGTTGCATGCCTAGCCAACTCATGAAAATGAGCCTCATACTCAGCGGCTTCAATAGAACCATGCTCCAATATAGACAGATGATTTCTTAAGCAATCTATGAGCTATGTGGCATAAGTTTCTCCAAGAACTTCTCAAAGAACTGTGCCTAAGAGAGATGAGAGGATCCAACTGGTCTAGATCTCACAAATCCTATCCACCAATCTCTATTAGATAGGTCTAACTAAAATATGGTGCAGTCTACACAACGAGACTTAACAAGGCCTAACCTACGAAAGCTATCCTCACAAGCAGTCAAAAACTCAAATTCATCCTCTTCAGGAGCACCAAAAAATCTAAGTGGAGCCATTCTCAAGAACCTACCCAATGACTTCTCCTCCCCCACTGACATAGAAGGCTGGATCACAACTGGCTAAACGACTGTTCATTAAACAATTGTCAAAATAGGAGGAACCTTAACATGAGGAGCTACAGCTGTAGGATGCACTCCTACTCCAGTAGTCTGCGAATTATAAATAATACCCAATAGCTAAACCAAATTATCCCTGAGCTAAGAACAGAGGATGAATCCTGGTGGGTCCTGGGCTTGTCCCTAGACCACCGTTTACTGAGGTAGAGGAGTCTCTGGCTTAGGTGTAGGATTAGGATCTTGGGAAGGGTGACCTATCTTGGCTTTTTAGTAGGGACACATATCTAGGCTGTCCAAGACCTCTATGTCATCCACGCTAAATAACAGGAGCAGGATCTTAGGGCTTGATCTTGGGACCCTCATCTCGTATAAAGGTAGCACGTCTCCTTGACATCTGCAAAAGAGTAAAGTCAAGGAAATGTTCTACAAACCAACTCAGACTCTTTGAACGATATGAATGAAAAAAGTGAAAAACTCCTAAGAATGTCACATAGCCTCCCAAAGATAGGAAACGAACGTCAACATTCTGATGCGCAGGACTCTATTAGACACCTTCTCTAGTACCAATAATATTAGTGAAACGTAGGCTCTGATACTAATTTTTCACAACCCTATTTTTGAGTTATGATGGCACCTACCACAGCCCACCAGTATGTAAGAAGATATCGTAATGCTGAGCTAATACATTGGGTTACCTTGGTATAAATGTCCAACATGGGCCCTATATAAGAACCCAATATAAATTATAACATTCCACAACCTAAGACAATCGATATTCAAATACCAATCCCATGACCTGATAGTATTAGTCCAAGAGCATCCCTATATTCGATAATAGAAATTATAACTCAACATCTAATAGTCCTAAGTAGTCTCATACATTAGTCTCAAATACAAAAGATAAAATGAGGATAGAAGGGAAAAAGGGAAACACAAACTCTAAGAGCTCACCCTATCTCCTGATGATCAACATCGCACAATGTCGACTTAACGGGGATAACTAGAACTCGGGTCTTCACTAAAAATGTACAAAAGTGTAGTATTAGTACCAAAACATAGGTACTTAGTAGGCATCATCAACCGACTAAGCTAAATTATAATATGTACAAAGCAAGACAATAATTTAAAGTCAAAGTATATGACTGAACCAGAATATTCTTCAATATCTCTGTATAAAACAAGTAATCTACTAGGGTAATAGCTTAACGTTTCTTATGGACATATACTGTGATAGACATACAAATGAGTAATTATTTCAAAAATGTAAAGCGACATATATATAATAACAACCATAAATTTACAATAATCAACACCAACCATTATTAGAATATAAAGCATGAGAAATTACCATGATGTCCCATACCGTGGAGAAGTACATGCGAAAAAACCCAGCAAAGAACTCTTCGTAGTGTCCCATACCACCAGAGAGTACACATAAAAGAACACAACAAAGAAATCATCATGATGTTCCATACCACCTAAAATCATACTAATAAATCAATCCATCAATATATAAAGGCATAACTAGACAAGCAACTCACCAAGGCCGCGGGTTGTACATAACTTCCATGTTCTCTTACTGAGGTCTACAATCATTATCAGTACCGTAATTTAGCATAACAAAATTGATATCACCATAACATAGTTATATAGTTAATTAATCTCTATTTCATTAATGAACTCCAAGTCTAGTCTATATTAGCTAACCTCCATATCAATGGAACACTAGCTTACAAGTCTTATAGTTTACTAGTCATCAAATAAGGAAAAGCTACAAGTTACCAACACTATTATTTTTCACCTATCTCAAGGACATTTTCTAGATAGAAATCTCATTATATAAGTCAACAATTAAACCACCACGACATCACATGCTAGATGAAACCTTAATTATTTATCATACAATAATAAGACCATTATCATTATGCATGCTACAACCTTAATGACTAATTTCCATGTTTTAACCAAGTAAGGTCCACCAACTAGTTTACCAGGCTTCTAAGCCACAAGTCAAATAATTTTTTAGAGACAATTAGTTATCACATAAGATACTTTATTAGGTGAAATTCCATAACATGACCATTTATCCAAGTCAAGTAGATTTACTAGGTGAGCCCTTGGTTCTACACAAGATTACACAATCAATTAGCCTTAACATAATACTCGGCATAATCCACTTCTAGTTAGTAATTAGAATTAATACGGGCCAGTTCTCTTAACTAGTGATTAATGATAAAAAATAGGTAACAATATACCATGGAAGACATCATGTTTCAAGTACACAACTAGGTTTATCCACACACGGCATAACCTTACATACAATTATGTATTCACATATCGTCACCACAAATAACATCATCAAAACATCATTACCTCTTCCAGATTCATCGGGCATCATCATAACATCATTATGTCATTCGAATTCATCGATAATCATCGTAACATCATTATATCCTCTAAATTCACCTGGCATCATCATAACATCATTATATCCTCAAGATAAACTAGGCATCATCATAACAATATTGTATCCTTTAAATTCACCGGGCATCCTCTTAACATCATTATATCCTCAGAATTCATCGGGCATCATCATAACATCATTATATCCTCCAAATTCATTACTCATCATCATAACATCATTATATCCTCCAAATTCACTAGGCATCATCATAACTTTATTGAATCCTCTAAATTCACCGGGTATCATCATAACATCGTTATATAATCTAAATTCAATGGGCATCATCATAAAATTATTATATTCTCCGAATTCATCAAGCATCATCATAAGATCAGCTCAAAAGACAACAAATATTCACATGCATATGTAGTCATATCAATGAATATGTACAAGCCACAATAATAGAGTATAAGTGACGCAAGGTAACACATATCATCATACTTTAGAATTATCACTACATAATATAAGTAGGTGCATGAGCATAAATATCTAAATAATATATGGAATCACCACTTTTCCAAGGTTATCATGTTTATTAGTAAGTCAATTGTAAGTCAAGTTCAGGCTTTCTTATCACCTATTATGTTCCCATATTTCACAATACAAACCCAAAAAGGGAAATCATTCACATAAGAGTTAGCATATTCATTAGAATTTGTTCATAGAAGGAGTGGTAACATAATTAGAGGTTGACTTGGTGAATTAATAGATAAGTCAAGCGATAGCATAACCATAAGTTCAATTCACAACACTTTCCAAGGCTATCAATATCATGACAACAAGATAATAAATCAAGTATACATATTATCAAACCATCGACCACATACAAAAACCATCAATTGGGTTTAACCATTATGACCTTAGTAACATAATTTTGATGTTTGTCAAATATCTAAGTCAGTAGGGAATTTCATCATTCAAGCTTTAGGTGGGTCAAGTCCTAAACCTAAATCCCAATAATGCAAAAGTTCACTTCTACAAAAAATTAGGCTAGGTTATCTAAAACATACCATAAGGTCTTATAAATCATTACTAGGCCTATAAGGGAAAATCCTCTTCAAGTATTCTTTCTAAGTCACCCTAATAGTAAGGACATTCCATAACTAGTCATATCTAGGTCAGCATACTCTTAGGGTAAGCCAATATCACAATTCTCAACTATTAAAGAAACTAGAGTATCTCATACTATTCATGAGACTAGTAGTAGAACTATCCAAGGTTTTAGGGTAGGAGTCTAGCGTTACCCTTTGCAAGTTCAATAACCTAGAAGAACCAACTCACTTAAATATCACAACACAACCTTTTATGATCTAAGACCCCGTCCAATCTCACAAGATATCAATAATTATACTATAATCAAGTTTAATCTAACTATGAGTAAGCCTAGCCTACCTTGAGTCAAAGGAACTCACGAACCAATAAGCTTTGCCTTTTCTTTTCTTTAATCTTCTTCTTCCATGAGCCAAGTTATCTACAGTACAATCTAAGCACTACAACAAGAATAAAAATACCCCTTATGGGACAATTGGGCCATGGGTTAAAAAATGACACCAAACCCCCAAGCGGGTTCCACCTTTCGAAAATGAGTTTCCGAGACTAACGCATTGTTCAACTATTATTGGGGAGTTATAACCCTCAAGAAATTTTAGTAAATCAATCATATTGTAGCTACAATTAAGCCTCAAATACTTAGGGGTTTTGGATATAGAAATCAAGAAATTAACACTAAACTAGAAGGAATGTTACCTTAGATTTGTAGCAAAAATGGATTACACAAGTTATTCAATCTCCTAATCAGCCCATAAGACTCACTTTAAAGATTTTGCTCTATATTAGGGTTAGAGATAAAGAGGGAGCCACAAAATAGACAAAATTTTGGGCAAGACTGCTCTTAAATAGGTTCCATCTAGGTTTTAAGTGGAGCCATTGCGTCCTTCACCTTGTCGCAGTTATGGCACCGTGTTCGCCCCTAGAACTCTATGGTTGCGGCATTTCTTGCTACACCGGGCATGGCTGACGCTTAGAGCTTGGTTTTGGGCTTTGGCCAATGCCTTAAGATGCATTCAGAGTCATTTTGAGCAAATAAAACATGTAAGCACATACATTTCGATGCTCCCAATATATTGACGAAGTCGGATTATGCATTTAAGGGAGTTTTACAAGAGTTTTCACTTGGTCGTCAATTTGGACCAATAAATACTTCAAACTGAGAAAGTGGTTCTAAGAAATCAAACAAACCACCAGGCAACCAATCTATCAGTTTCGGCAAGCCACTAATCACTTTGGGTGGCTATGGAGAAACTTTATCGATGAAAATAAGAAAAGATACGGATAATGACATGATGGGTCATTACAATATCCATTGCTATGGAACTTTTTCCTCCAAAAGTTAAAGACGACGAAGATACCTGAAGTCTCAAACAAATGAGAATACTGGGCCCAAATCTCACTCTCGATCTCACAAGTAGCCATATCTACTGGGCGATGCCTTCACTGTACCTTGACTACCAGAATCTCTCTAGAACGTAATTGCCTTACATCACTAGCCAAAATAAGCATGGGCTCCTACACAAAGCTCAACTGCTCATCCAATTGGATCGAGTCCCATCTAAGAACATGAAAGGATATAGAATATTCTTTCGCAACATTAAGACATGAAAAACAGGATAAACAACAGTAAAGTCTAGAGGTAAAGCTAACTCATCGGCTACCTCACCCACTACATGAAAGTCTCAAAAGAACCAATATATCAAGGAATAATCTTACCCTTCCTCCCAAATCTCATCATACATCTCATAGGGGAAACAGAATGGAACATATGATCACCGATTCTAAATATCAAGGCATAGATTCTATGATCGGCGTGGGCCTTCTATCTACTCTGGGATACTCTCAGCCTATCCTAAATTACCTTGACTCTATCCAACTGGCCCTGAAGAAAATCTTCACAACAGAGTCTAACCTCAAAAGTATTAAACCATCTTGTAGGAGAACAACATCTTCTACCACACAAAGCCTCATAAGGCCCCATCTCAATACTCGAATGGTCATTGTTGTTGTAGGAAAACTCTACCAATGCGAAGTGTTGATCCCACTATCCTTTAAAGTCCATAACATAGGCTTGGAGCATATCCTCAAGCACTTGAATAGTCCACTTTGATAGTCCATCCAACTGTGGATGAAAGACTGTACTTAAATCAACTCGAGTACCCAACTATACCTAAAATACATTCCAAAATTGTAAAGTAAATACAGAACAACAATCTGATAATACACATCAAGGCCCCTTGCAATTAACTATCTCTCAAACGTAAATCTAGGCTAATCTTTAAGCATTAAAGGTTATCTGAACAGGAAGGAAATATGCTGACTTGGTTAAATAATCCAGAATAACCAAAACACTATCGTGACTATGGGAAGTATGAGGAAAACCACTAATGAAGTCCATGCCAACCCTTTCCCATTTTCACTCGGTAATGGGTAACCTTTGAGTTAAACCTCCTAGATGCGGATGCTCAGCCTTAACCTTTTGAAAATATCAGCAATAAGCTATAAAGTATGCCATATCTTTTTTCATACTGTCCCACCAATAAAGCTTTCTCAAGTCTCTATACTTCTTGGTCATATCGGGAAGAATAGAATATTTAGAGCTGTAACCCTCATAAAGAAATGACTGAATCAAGTCATCAAGCTGGGGAACACAAATATGGCCCTACTACATCAAAATTGAACGAAGACCAACACTAGAAGATGCATAAAACATGGTGAATTCCTTACCCTCAACATGAAGAGCTAATCACTGGCGTTGAAGCTAGACAATCCTTGAGCTTTCTCAAGCTCAACTAACAATCTTTGGACAATCAGGAAGGAACTTCCTTTAGTGTTAAACAAGTCATAGAGAATGAAATCATCGCAAAACTCTCAAGAAAGCATCTGTAATAACAAGCTAACCTAATAAAATTGCGAATCTCAATTGGAGACGTAGGCCTATCCCAAAAATAAATTACCTCAATATTAGATGGGTCTACCATAATAACCTCTTTGGATACCATATATCTAAGATATGCCACTGAATTAGTCAAAACACACACTTAAAGAACTTGGCAAAAACATATGCTCTCCAAAGTATGGATCACAATTCTCAAATGCTGCGTATGCTCCTCATTACTCCTCAAATATACAAGAATGTCATTAATAAACATAATAAGAATGATATCTAAATAAGGTCTGAAGAGATGATTCATCAAATCCATAAACGTGGCTGGGGCATTAGTCATCCCAAAAGACCTCACCAAGAACTCATAGTGACCATAACGGGTCTTAAAGACCATCTTTATGATATCCTCAGCCCGAATCCTCAACTGATGAAAATCAGACCTCAAACTATCTTAGTAAACACTACAACACCCTAAAGCTGGCAAAAAAAATCATAAATTGAGGCATAGGATAACGGTTCTTCACAATCAATTTATTAAGCTAACTATAATCAATACACATTTGCATTGATCCTTCTTTCTTCTTTATAAAAAAATAGAAGCTCCCCATGGGGACACACTCATCTAATAAAAGCCTTACAAAAAAAATCTAGAAGATTATAATTCAGCTTTTTAAGCTCGGCAAGATCCATATGGTAAGGTGCCATAGAGATACGTTGGGTGCTAGGCTTAAGGTCAATAGCAAACTCAATCTCACGGTCAGGGGGAATACTAGGAAGATCAACATTAAACATATCAGGTAACTCACACACAATCAAAATAAAGTCAAGCATCTGACTCTCTACATGGGTATCACATAAATAGTCGAGATAAGACTTGTAACCTCTTGATATAAGCCATCTGGAACAAACATAAGAGATAATCCCTGTAGGTTAACGGCTAATCGCTCTCTGCCACATGACTGGGGGTATACCAGGAATGGATAAGGTAATTATCTTAGCAAAACAATCCATGACTGCATGATAGTGGGATAATTTGTCCATGCCTAAAATCATATCAAAATCCAACATATCCAAAATAATAAGATCAACACATGTTTTAACATCACTACCTGTCACAAAACATGATCTGAATACTCGATCCACTACTAAAGAATAACCTACAAGAGTATATACGCACAAAGTCACAAATAATAAATCATTAGTCAAGTTTAATGGTAGTGCATACTTAGTAGATATATAAGAATAAGTGAATCCAGGATCAATTAAAGAAAGTACTGACTTGAAATATATTAAAATTGCACCTATAATAATAGCATCCTAAGTCTCAGTCCTGGGTCTAGAAATTACTGCATACAACTCACCACGCCCGCCACCTAGTTAGGAACCTGACTGATCTCCTATCCTGCCTGCCTGAGTACCACCTCGAGAACTATGGTAACGACCCCTATGACCTTGTATACTACCTCTACCTGATGGATAAACTGCCCTAATAGGAGTAGTCCATTGGGCTGATACAATCACCATCCCATGACTAAGACAATTTCTAGAGAAATGACTAGGAAGTGTGCAAGTAAAATAAGAACCACGAGTAGAACCTAACTCACAGATTCGACTGATTTGGTATAGCAACACCTAGTATGGAATAAAACTAAACCTCTCAAGGACTGATCATTGCCCTTAAAAGGGCGACTGCTAATAATGAACTAACCCCCGTTAGTGGTCTGAATAGTTGCTGGAACTGGCTGACTAGTCAGACTTTGAAGCTGAAAAGAGAGACATGGAGAATGTTTGTCATAAGAAATACCACCCCTATATCTATAACTACTACAGCTCCCATAAAAATTCCCTGAAACTTAGGGCTTTTATCATGACCCTCATGTTGCATGTCTTCCATCACTCTAGGATGATAAAAAACTTAAGCAAAAGTTATACTCATAACAACCAAACTCTTAGTATGCATCAAAATAGGTAGTCTCAATCCTTTTACAAAGCAATAAACTCTCTTATACTTTGTATCTAAGATAGAAGTCACATATCAAGCCAACTCTTAAAAATGAGCCTTATATTTATGTGACTATCGTACAACCCTGCTCCAATCTTGATAGTTGATCTCTCAAGAGATATTTGAGGCAACGTGACATAAAATTCTCTAAGAACGTCTTTGAGAAATAAGCCCAAGTGAGAGGGGAAGATCCAACTAGTCTAGAAATCATAAATCCCTTCTACCAGTATCTAGCAGACAAGCCCAACTAAAATATATAGTCCATACCACAAGTCTCAACAAGGCCTAACTGATGAGTGGTTATTTAAACACCTATTCTCACTAAACATTTGTGTACACTACCTTGTTTTGAATGAATAAATAATACTTATTTGTGAGTAAATACACTAATATATACTTATTGCACGCATAGAGTTGAAGAGATTAAAAGTTGTGGAATAGACCTTAAAATGATTTAAAAGGAGTGAAAAATAGTACAACTGAAGACCTGGCCCATATCTGCTTTAGTTACCATGACCGCGGTCCTCAATCTGTGGTCGTTCTCAGTCAAGACAGTCAGCATAACATAGTAGTAGAACACAACTTTAGTTGTGTGGCTGTGATTGCGGACAATCTTGCTCAATCACGGGTCAGTAGGAATATGCCTAGGGGAAGATCTAAAAAAGCACTAAGACAAATCCTAGACCATATTTAAGTAAAAACCTTTTTTCTTAAGGTATATCTTACCTCATAACTATTTCTTATTTGAATGAAAAAACCCCTTAATTGGGAAAGTGTGTAACTACACTTTGAGGATTTATTTCTTTGGAATTTCATAAAGAATGGATGTTTTGGATAATCCCGATGGTATATCTCTTTTTTACTTTCTTTATGAGTAGCTAAATAATTTAGTCTTAGGATTATGTTGAACTAAAGTGTAATTATGTATGGGTGTTGTTGTCTTTGCATGAGTTTTAGTTGTTGAGTATGGATTCCACCATTGCTTGAGCTTATTAGTTAGAATTTGATGAGAAAAAATCCCAAATATCCCAATGGGTTTGATGGGGAAAACCCAAACTCTAAAAAACCTTTGTCATCCTTGAAAATAGGACTAAGGTGAACTTGAAGTAACCCGTAACATTCTTGAAAGAGGGTTATACAAAGTAATGTTGGACAATTAAGTCTATGCTTCACTACCTTTTGCAATCTTAGAAATAAGTATGTTTGAACTGTAAGCCATGTCAAGAGCATCATCCTAGAAAGAGGGATGCTTGATTGAGGTTTTGGGTGATTATGAATTGCACACTTTTTAGGCACTCGAAAGACCCAATGGGTGAAACCATTGTAGTTTTTTTGAAGGAATGACTACAATGACTTTTGACCTATCCTATACTTTGATCAATAACTAAAACTTATGTTAAACTATTATAAACCCAAACACTTTACCTTTAGGCAGATATGATCGCAAGACCCTCTCTATTATTAAGTTAAAATCAAAAGTGTTATGTCCATGCATTGTTAGTTGAAAAACTATCTTCAAATCAAATACCCCATTTTATTTTACTTATCTAGTTTATTACCATTCCAGGTAAACTTGAAGTAACTAGGAAACCCATAAGATTTGAAGCCTATAATTCGCTCTTTGTGGATTCAACCCAAACTCTAGTTGGGTTATTTGACAATGAGTTCCTCACCCCATAATCATAGGAGTGAGTTGAGCATTATCAAAATGTTTCCATTACCGGGGAGTGAACATAGGTTTTGTTGTGTGGCATAATTCTTACTTGGTATATTTGGGGTGGTGTATTTTATTATATTTGTTGTTTTTGGACTTCTTGTATGTAACCCTAATGTGAACGAAATTATGAGTAAAAGTACTAATGATGTAGAGTCATTTGATGTTCTCCTTGATGGAGAGATCCAACCAAAAGGTGAAGGTCAAACGGGAGCATCCCATAGCCCACCTCATGATAGTGAGATCCTTAACTCAATAAATATCATTCTTCATTTGTTTCAAATTAAGGGTTGTACAGGGGTTAAATGTATGTGGACCCATATGTTCACTTAAAGAATTTCCTGGAGGTGTGTTCACTATTCAACATTGAACACATCATTCAAGAAGATTTTTGGCTCCATCTTTTCCTATTTTCACTAATAGGTGAAGCGTTCTTGTGGCACCGTTCAATTCCTCCGGCTTCATTCACTTTGTAGAATGAGCTTACAAAGATATTTTTGGGTCAACACTCTCTTTCCACCAAGGTGTAAATTTAGACAAAGGAGTGGGAAGCCACTTCATGAAATATGAGAGAGATTTAATAAAAAGTTAGACAAATGCCCAAACCATAAGGTTCTGGGGAAGATACTTCTCTAAATATCCTATCGAGCGCTAGATCCTTAGAACCAAACTATGGTGAACAATGCAGAAACAGGTTCTCTCTTAAACTTGCACTTCCATGCATCTACAAAATTGTTAAGAGTAGTGACGTAAAAAAATTATGAATGGCATGCCCATGGCACCAAAGTCTGGAATAGCTATCCCTCCAGACCCATAGTCAATATAGAACAAAGGAGGTGGGATGAGGAACAAGAGGAGACTATGGCAAAGATTTTGATCCAAATTAAGCTCCTAACCAAATATGTTATAGGCGCATATGCAGAAATGGGAAATGTCACAACATCAAGAACCTATGGTGAAGAAGCTAAAAATTTTGATGAAGAGATCAAATATTTTCCAAACCACTTGAAGGGTTTTAACTTGGCTAATCAATGGAAAGGTAAAAATCATGGTCGGATGAACCGGGATGGGGGTAGATTTTGTAGGTATTACAAACATGTTTCTTACCATTTTGTGACTCACCATGGTCGAGTTTATAACAAAGAGTAAAGCCCAATTTATCCAACAACATTCAGGACCGGAGATGTGCTATAAGGAATCAATAATAGAGTAGAAGGTACGGGCAAAATGGTCCATGAATAAAAACGGGACTTCTTTCAACTCTCTAAAATTGTCGTGTCCCACTCCGCTTCTATTAAGAAATTCGTGACCCAAATTGGAAAAGTATTTCCACGACTAAATGCTAAGAATAGAAACGGTCCATCTTGTGACAAAATAACTAATCCAAAAAACAATGATCAAGTCTTGGCAATATGTCCAAGGAGTACGTTGACAGAGAAAGAGTTACCCCAAAGTCAAGACGAAAAAGGGAAGAAAAAGATGACAAAAGTGACCACAAAACAAATTAATGATGGAGAGGTTGATAATAAGGGACATTCAGACCTCCCTTGAAAGTTGAAAAAGAATAACGTCTTGCTACAATGATAACTAAGGCGCTATGTGGTAGGCAACCCAAAAATGCCACGAAAGTAGCTCATTTCCTTGTTTGTTATGTTTTTGTAGAGTCAATTCTAGGTTTTGCATATAAATAACTCATGCAAGTATGGAACTATTGAGCTCATTGGGTAACTTTTAAAAGATGTAAGTATGCAAAAATCTTCAGCGCAAACTGAACAAGGAGAAAATAGGCGTAAAATAAAAAAGAGCTGAACAGGGGAAAAATAGGGGAGTAGAAAAGCTCTTATTTACCATGACCATGGCAGCTAGGCACGATCGTGGTCATCTGTGTGCCCGTGATCATGATTACCTAGCTGTAATTATGGTTATTTTTGCCACTTATTCCCTACTTTCCTCTTATTTTTAGCACACTTTCTTTTAAGTCTTTAACTGTAGGATTGAGTTTACCGTAAAGGGAATAAGGTAGATAAAAAGTTTTAGAGAAATTTTAGACCTTGATGTGGTTCCAAGGAGAAACCTTAGCCATTTTATCCTTGCTTATTTTTGCATAATTTTCTGCTCTCTTGGTAAATTCTTATTTGGGTTGGAATATTCAGGCACACTGATGGTGCCCACGTTTGCATTGATTAGTTACTTTATTCTTAGTTTTTCTCCCAATTATAGGTTTAATAGATGTAATTTTCCTTCATGATTTGGTTTCTAACCATAGGTGCAGGGGAAGTCTGAGTACCTATGGCAACGAGGCCATAGAATGCAAGGAAAGTCTAAGTACCTATAGCATTTATGATCTAGGATTGCATTCATATCCATTGGTAAAGTCTGAGTAACCATATGAGTGGGTCACTTGTACTATGATTTACAATATGAGACTATAGCTTGGATGGTTTCCATGATTAGCAAACTATGTGTGGTGCGGATACAAAAGCAAACAACCCCCTTCATCTAAAAATTTAAAAATTTTAGAGGCATGGACGTGAGTAACTTTGAGATGAAATTTTCCCTCTTTCTATGACTCCAAAAGTTGACTTCAGAAAAATAGTGAATACTCCACTTTGTCTCGAGCGGGTAGAACAATTGAACCCCATTGACAACAGTCGCATTCCATATGTATGAATTGAATTTTCTTCATCTCATATGTACTTGTACCATCTAGAAATTTCCCCATTAGTCTTTCAAAGCTAAATTTTTATTTTTTTTGGTTGTTAAAATGATCATGGGCCATCTACTTTAGCCTAAAAATCCTCCCAATATATAGGAGTTACCCCTAGTTACCCTCTTTGAGCCTTTGAACTTTTCCTTGGCAAACGTATTACAAGTCGTGACCCGTCTATTAATCCTGTATTGAACCCTATCCTCCTTGTACTTAGGAATATAAATTGAGGAAAAAATCCTAAGTTAGGTGTGGTAGAAAGACAAAGAGGAATAGTTGAGCTACAAAGTTGTAAGAAAGTTCCTACAAGATTAAACAAGTAAGCATTTTTCTTTATAGAAAAATAAAATCCAATAAAAGAATGAAATTCATAGATTTTATATGCATGCAAAAATAGTGCAGAAAAAGAGGCGAAGAGCATGTGAGTAAAGAAAAAGGGGAAAAATAGGAAAATTCATAAAGGAAAAAGAAGTGACCCAAATAGCAATGCATAAAAGGTTTATGATGTAGAATTCCAAGGAGAGTTTAGCCTTATCGTCCCAAGTTAATATCATATCCCACCCTAAACCTACATTACAATCTTAAAAAGTCCTTTTGTGATTCCCAACCAATTGTGGTCATTGTAGTGGTGATTGAAAATAAGGGCAAGCCTATGTCATGGTACTTATTAACATGGAGAATTTCTTAAGATAATGAGTGTTTACACTTAAAATTCCTTGTTGTACGATTTCTAACTAAGTGTGTGAATTTTTCCTTTCTTGTGAGGAGTCATATGAACTATTTAAAGTGGGTGATTTTGTCATCTTCCACGAAATTAGATAAATGAAAGTATAGCATGATTGTAGTTAACATGTGAGTCATTTCTATAGCGCTAGTATTTGTTATATGGATGATCCTTAAAGTCTATTGCTTCCTTCAATATTCCATTTTATGATGAGGGGAGTCATTAAAAGCCCATTTTGTCCATGTGTGAAAAGATTTTTGTAGTAGTAATTAAGTCTAATTCATCATGATCATTCGATAATAAAGTGAGGGCATACATATGAAATTGTCTCATAGAAAGGGGTGGCGTTGCTAGAGGTCAAGCAAGGTCTTAAGTTAGGGGTGTTGATGAGTGGTGATTTTACCACATATTCTCACTATACATTCGTGCACACTACCTTGTTTTGAATGAATAAATGAGACTTATTTGTGAGTAAATACACTAATATCCACACATTTAAGGCGTAGAGTTGAAGAGATCAAAAGATGTGGAATGGAGCTTAAAATGATAAAAGGGGAGCAAAGAAGAGTGAAGTTGAAGACCTGGACCATATCAGCCTCAGTTACCACAACTGTAGTCCTTAATCAACTATCACTATTAGTCAAGATGGTCTTCATAATGCGATTGCAAAAATCAGCCACAGTCACGTGGCCGCGGTCATGGATAGTCTTGTGCTATCGCAGTTCAGCAAGAATATGCCCAGGGACAGATCTGTAAAAGCACTTAGATTAATCCCAAACCATAAAAAAGCAAAAACCCTTTGTTCAATGGGTATTGCTTAACTCATAATAATTTTATATTTGAAATAAGAAAAAAACCTAATTGGTCAAATGTGTAACTACCCTTTGAGGCTTAATTTCTTTGTAATTTCGTGAAGAATAGATGTTATGGATAATCCCCATGGTATATCTCTTTTTACTTTCTTCATGAGTAGCTAAGTAATTTAGTCTTGGGATTATGTTGAACTAAAGTATAATTGTGTGTGGGTGTTGTTGTGTTTGAATGATTTTTAGTTGTTGAGTATGGATTCCATCATTTCTTAAGAATATTAGTTCGAGTTTGATAGGTGAAAACCCCAAATCTCCAAATGGGTTTGATGGGTGAAAATCCCAAACTCTAAAAACCCTTTGTCATCCTTGAAAGAGGGACTAAGGTGAACTTGAGATAACCTGTAACATCCTTGAAAGAGGCTTATAGGAGTACAAAGTAATGTTGGACAATTAAGTCTATGGTTTACAACCTTTTTCAATCTTAGAGATAATTATGTTTGGAGTGTAAGCCATGTCAAGAGCATCGTCCTAGAAAGAGAGATGCTTGATTGAGGTTTTAGGTGATTATGAATTGCACACTTGTTAGGTGCTCGAAAGAGCCAATAGGTGAAATCATTGTTGATTTATTGAAAGATTGACTACAATGACTTTAGACCTAGCCTATCCTTTGATCAACAACTAAAACTTATGCTAAACCATTATTAACCCACACATTTTACCTTTAGGTAGACATGATCCTAAGATCCTCTCTGTTCTTAATTTTAAATCAAAAGTGTTACATCTGTGTATTGTTAGTTGGCAAACTATCTCCAAATTAAATCCCCCAATTTAATTTTACACGTCTTGTTTATTATCATTTTGGATAAGCTTGTAGTAACTAGGACAACCATAAGATTTGAAGCCTATAATTTGTTCCTTGTGGAGTTTACCCCAACTCCAGTTGAGTTATTTGACAAAGCCTATCCCCACAAGTAGTTAGAAACTCAAATTCATCCTCTCCAGGAGCACCAAAAAATCATGGTAGAGCTAACCTCAAGAATCTTCCCAACATCTTCTTCTCCCCCATAGACATAGTAGGCTGGGTCATAATTGGCTGAATGACTGTCGGCTGAACAACTGCCGGAATAGGAGGAACCTAACTCCAGGAGCTGCAGTTACAGACTGCACTCCTGCTCCACTAGTCTGTACGACATGGACCCTAAATAAGAACATAGCATAGAAAATAACATTCCAAAACCTAAGACAATCAATATTCAAATACCAATCCCATGAATTAATAGTATAGTACAAGAGTATCCCTACATTTGACAATAGAAATTACAACTCAACATCTAATAGTCTTATATTGTCTCATACATTTTTCTCAAATATAAAAGATAGAATAAAAATAGAAGGGAAAAAGGGAAATTCAAACTCCAAGAGCTCACCCTATCTCCTGATGATTAACACCGCATGATCTCGACTCAACGTTAACAACTACAACTCAGGTCTGCACCAAAAAATATAGAAGTGTAGTATTAGTACCAAAACATGGGTAGTCAGTAGGCATCATCGGCCGACTGAGCTAAATTATATTGTAAGGACGATGTAAAGTAAGACAATAACTTAAAGTCCAGGTATAGGATCGAACCTGAATCTTCTTTGATTGCACTGTATAAAATAAGTACTCTTCTAGGGCAATAGCATAACGTATCATATCAATATATGCCATAATCGACATACAAAAGAGTAATCATTTTAGAAGTGTAAAGCCACATATATACACTAACAACTATGTATTTACCATAATCAACACCAACCATCATTAGAATATATATCACAAGAATGTAACAAGATGTCCCATACCATTGGGAAGAACATGGAAAAGAACACAACAAAGAACTCATCATGATGTCCCATACCATCGAAGAGTACATGCAAAAGAACACAACAAAGAACTCGTTATGATGTCCCAATCCACTGGAGAGTACACTAAAAGATCAATCCATCAATATATCAAGGCACAAATACACAAGCAACTCACCAAAGTGGTGGGTTGTACATTCCCGCCATAGCCTCTTACAAAGGTCTACAATCATTATAAATAGCGCAATTTAGCACAAGAAAAATGATATTACCATAGAATAGTTATATAGTTACTTAATCTCTATTTCATTGATGAACTCCAAGTCTAGTCTATATTAGCTAACCTCTATATCTATGAAATACTAGTTCACAAGTCTTATAGTTTACTAGTCATTAAATAAGGAAAATCTACATGTTACAAAAATTATTATTTATTCACCTATCTCAAGGCCATTTTCTACTTAGCATTCTTATTATATAATTCGTCAATTAAGACACCACGGCATCGCATGCTAGATGTCAACTTAACTATTAATCATACAATACTAAGACCAATATCATTAGGCATGTAACAACCTTAAGGACTAGTTTCCATATTTTAACCAAGCAATGTCCACCAACTAGTTTAGTAGGCTTCTAGCTTAGAAGTCAAAGTCATTTATTAGAGAAAATTAGTTATCACATAAGCCATTTTATTGGGCAAAATTCCATAACATGACCATTTATCCAAGTCATGTAGATTTACTAGGTGAGCCCTTGGTTCTACACAAGATTACACATATCAATTAGTCGTAACCCTATACTCGGCATAATCCACTACTACATACTAATTAGAATTAATATGGGTCACACCTCTTAACTTGTGATTAATAATAAAGAATGGGTAACAATTCACCAAGGAAGACATCATGTCCCAAGAACAAAAATTGATTTAGCCACACACAACATAAACTCACATACAATCATGTATTCATATATACTCACCACACATAACATCATCAAAACATCATTACCTCTTTCGAATTCTCTAGGCATCATCATAACATCTTTATATCCTCCAGATTCACTACGCATCATCATAATATCTTTATATCATTCGGAATCATCGGGATTCATCATAACATCATTGTATCCTCCGAATTCACCGGCCATCATAATAACATCATTATATCCTTTAGATTCACCAGGCATCATCATAATATCATTATATTCTTTGGATTCACCAGGCATCATCATAACATTATTCTATCCTTCGGGTTCACTGTGCATAATCATAACATCATTGTATCCTCCGAATTCACTGAGTATCATCATAATATTATTATATCATCCGGATTTATCAAGCATCATCATAACATCATTATATCCTCTGGATTCACCGGTAATTATTATAATATTATTATATCCTGCGGGTTCACCATGTATTTTCATAACATCATTACCTCTTCTGGATTAACCAGGCATCATCATAATATCAACATATCCACTGAATTTACCGAGCATCAACATATCATTAGCACATATTGTAAGGTAACCAACATTAACATATATATGTAATCAAACCAATGAACATGTACAAGCTACAATAATAGAGTATAAGTGATGCAAAGTTACACATATATGTAGATGTATGAGCATGAATATCTCAATGATATACACAATCATCACTTTTCCAAGGTTATAATGTTTATTAGAAAGTAAATTATAAGTCAAGTGCATTCTTGTAATTGCCTCTTATGTTCCCACTTTTCACAATACTAACCCAAAATGGGAAATTATTCACATAAGCAATAGCATAATCATTGGACTTGGTTCATAGCAAGAGCGATAGAATAAATAGAGGTTAACTTGGTGAACAAATTAATAAATCTAGCGATAGCATAACAATAAGTTCAATTCACAAGACTTTCTAAGGCTATCCATATCATGAAAATAAGATAATCAATAAAGTATACATATTATCCAACCATCGACCACATACAAAACTAAAAATTGGGTTTAACATTTATGATATCAATAACATGATTTAGACATCTGACAAATATTTATGTCACTAGGGAATTTCATCGTTCAAGCTTAATAATGCCAAAGTTCACTTCTACAAGGCTAACTTCTTCCTGAAATTAGGCTAGGTTATCTAATCTCACCATAACGACTTATCAATCATTACTAGGCATATAAAGGACAATCCTCTTTAATTAATCTTTCGAAGTCACCCCAACACTAAGGCCATTCCATAACTAGTCATATCCAGGTTAACGTACTTAACGTTATCCAACAATATGATTATTAACTATTAAATCAACTAGTGTATCTAATACTATTCATGAGACTACTAGTAGAACTATCCAAGGTTCTAGGCTAAGGGTCAAGCGTCACCCTTTGCTAGTTTAACGTCCTATAAGAATCAACTACTCCCAAATATTACCACTCAACCCTTTGTTATCTAAGACCCTTCCCAATTTTAAAAAATATCAATAATTATACTACAATCAAGCTCAATCTATCTACGAGTAAGCCTAACCTACCTTGAGTCCAAGTAACTGACGAACCAAAAAGCTTTGTTTTTCTTTTTCTTAAAGCTTCTTATTCTATGAGCCAATCAATAAATAATACAATCTAAGCATTACAACAAGAATACTAATGCCCATTATGGTACCATTGTTCCATGGGTTCAAAAATGATACCAAACCCCTACGCGGGTTCCACCTTTGAAAATAGAGTTTCTGAGACCAACCCATTGTTCAACTATTATTTGGGAGTTATAAACCTCAAGAAATTTTAGTAAATTAGTCACATTTTTGGCTACAATTGAACCTCAAATACTTAGGGGTTTTGAGTCTAGAAATCAAGAAATTAGCACCAAACTAGAAGGAATCGTACCTTAGATTTGTAGAAAAAAATAAATGACACAAGTTATTCAAGATCCTAATCAACCCAAAAGAATCACTTTGAAGATTTTGCACTCTATTAGGGCTATAGCTCAAGAGGGAGGCACAAAATGGCTAAAATTTCGGGCACGCCGACCCTTAAATAGGTTTCGTCCAGGTCTAAAGTATCGTGCTCACGCCCTTTGCATGGTTGTGGCCAAGGCACCATATTTATACCTACACCTCTGAATTTGAGGAATCTATTGCTATGCCATGCATGGTCGAAGCTAAGAGCTTAGTTTCGGGCTTTGGTCGATGCCTCAAGATGCATTCGGAGTCCATTTCGTGCAAATAAAATATGTAACCACATAGATTTTGATGTTTCTAATGCGTTGAAAAAGTCAGAGTTTTCATTTAAGATTGATTTACTATATATTTTCATTGTTGGTCAATTAGGACCAACTAAAACTTCAAATTAAGATAATGGTTCTAAAAAACCAAACAAACCACAAGGTAACCGATCAATCACTTTCGGCAATTCTGTAATGAATTAGGTAACTATGGAAAATTGCTATCGATGAAAATAAGCAATAATGCAAACAATGACCTAAAAGGTCATGACAATATGTTTTGATTACATAGGTTATTGAGGTGGCCTCTAACCTACGATAGGCTTGAGATAACAATCATAGCTAGTCCTAGGGTCGAGTCGGGCTAGATATATTGTTCCTCGCATTCCTTAAGGTCTAAACCACAACCTATATAGGTTACTATATTTTGACAACAACCACTTTATACAAATAAGGAGGTGTAGTTTGGGCATTTATCACAGAGCCCTTCCAATCTTATTTAAAACTTATCTTTTGAAAACATAAAAGTCCTTTATCAAAATAACTTTTGCATAATATTTGATTATATCCTACATCAACCATGACTTAGAAAATCAGCAGAGTAAGCAATTGAAGATTGCAAGAAGCTAAGGGTAACAAAAACTAGAAAAGAAAACCAAAGGTGTTCAACACATATCAGTTTCTCAAAACTAATAATTTTTGTATAGATGCAAGATTAGCCAAAGACTCACAAAGAATCAACAAAGGGCTCTAATTTTTCAATATATCCTTTTTATTCTACAAGAGTATAATGGTTTCAAATACCTAGGATTGATAAAAAAGGGCCAAAATGGTAAAAAGAATTCAAAAGAGGAAAAAAGCTTGAAAACTGGCAATTTCTCTAACGATGTTGGAAAAGGAAATAAGGGATTATTAGACAAGAAGAAGTAAAAGACTTCCTATTCAAATCCCCAACAAATCATTAATAAAATTTAGTATATGATCATTTGAAAGTGGTATTTGTTTCCATTCTCCAGAGATGGATTTTGTCATTTTTGTTATACTTAATAGGTAATGTTTTGTCTACTTACCATAAGAGGGGGATGATGTTAGAAAATAAACCCTTTCACTCATGTTATAGATTATTTTCTTTGGCTTTTTCAAAATTGACCATAGTTGTAGTAAAGTGAACTATATCTACTAAACATTTACCTTGAGTGCAAGTATTTGCAAAGGAATCAACATGATTGATTAAGAGTGATGTTTTCTTCAACTATCATTACTAATATTTCATATGTACTTTTATCATAAGGGCCATTCCAAAAAGGCTATAATATTCATTTTCCACAGGCATGTGTTCACCACAAATATCATATTTCCCTTTCTGACTAGACAAGAGAGGATGAACCATAAAGGGAATCCATAAGTTATGACGGTATTTCAAGAAAGGTTAAAATGCAGAATCAGCCCAAAGATCATAATAATCATTGTTATATCAAGGCCCATGCAGTCTAGTAATGCATAAATATTTATAAGATGCATCACGATTCATGATCATTGAAAGGACCGTATATTCAAATTTTATACACCATAATCAACATATTATAATGTTCAGTTACTTGAAAATGCCATAATTTTTACATTAATCATAAGAGCCATGTCGCAAGGACCATATCATAAGGGCAACATTGTAAGGACAATGCCATGAGGGTCATATTGTAAGGACTATGCTATGAGGGTCATATCATGATGACCATTTTGTGAGTGCCATGTCATGAGGACCATGCCACAAAGGGTATCATATTACTTATTTGTTTAAATAAAGATCAAATATTTATTTTCCATCTATATTGAAGAAAATATATAATCCAAAGCATATCCATAAGTAACTATCAACATTCAAAGTTAGATGATGAGAAAAATTACCCAAAAATTAACAAATAAAATGTCATCTATAACATGTAATGATATCAAAAGTTTGATGGTAGGTGAGAGTTAACATGAAACAAACAATTTAAGGGATATTTACTAGTTAGGCCATCTCCAATATTGGATGATGTGGGAGATCTACCTTAATGATGACAATTCCAATGATATTTGTAAACCATGTCATATACAAAGTTTAATGATATGGAAGATTTACTTTAAAATAACAAAATTTAAGGGGATACCTATAACAAGAACCAATACAAATGAAATATAAAATTTACCCAAAAATATACGCAAGATCATAAAGTTCCAGTCATTGAATTATATTCAAAATGTGTAAGATATTAACAGAGAACATTGCATTAAATGATCATTAAGGCCATTGTATTTCAAGTACTACGATGACTATTACATTCAATGACCACAAGGGACATTGTATTTGACTACTTTGATGACTATTACATTCAACGACCGTGAGGGTCATTAAATTTGACTACTTTGATGAGTGTTATATTCAATAATTAGAAGGACCATTATATTCAAACACCCTAATTACTTTTATGTTTATCCATCATAAGATTCATCTTATCTATTGATCAAGAGGGTTCTCATGTCTATATCATTGAAAAAGTCAATAGTTCATTTGTCAGGAATTACAAAACATGGCTACTTCTCTCAAGGAATCAACATACATAAAATATTATAAGCAAATTATTTATATGTTGGTTACTTTAATACTAAAAAGTCTTATTTTAGATTTTGTTTGAGAGCCTCTGAAAGCATGAAATCTCAATAAAACCATAGGTGCATACTACACCAAAAAGAATGCAATACAATGTGAAACTTTTTTTTGCAGCAAACTAGGACATTGTCTTAAGAGGAATATCAGACTCTTTGAATGTGACTCGAGATATCACATACACCTCAGTCAAGTCACACCTTGATCATAAGGCATGTAGAAATTTTCTTTATTTGTCATTTTAGTTTTTCCTGAAGGGTAATATCAAAACTCAAACTGGAAATAATTTCCCATTCCTTTAGATTTAGGTGAAAATATGCCTTGAGCTTTGGAAAATTATGTCCATGTAGATCTTACTTATAGGTGTAAGGGTCTCCACATTAATAATTGAGTTAATTTCAAGTCACTTTTCCATAATTCAATTTATTTTTCATTCATCCAAAACCAAAAGTCATCTTAGCATAAAAGTTTTCCTTTTCTATCGACTGAGTCTAAAAACAACCAGTCTGATTCCATCAATCTCAGGATATGCAGGTAAGTTCACTTTTGAAAACTCTATTGCAATCCACAAATTCATAATCCTTATATTTCCCATCTTTTGGTACATTCCATAATATTGGATAACATTTGGGTTGCTTTTAAAATCATGCATAAAATCAACCATTTAAACTAAACTGGCTTTGACTCTTATAAACTGATATATGTAGAAAAAATACCAAGGTTCACCCATAATTACTTGATATTCGGGATAATATGAACCATTTATGAGAGACAAATTAGTGGTAGGATGAAATTTTGATTGTAAATTTCATTTTCCTATGTATCTCTTGTATCAATCCCGCTTAAATAGAGGGGTAAATATTGACACCTCATTTTACCCTACCGACCTGATTAATAGATGAGCTTTTGAATACCTAAATAATTTTGAATAATTATTTTAAAAAATTAAAGACATTTTCCAGAACAAAAATTAGTCACAAATTTTGTTGCTACATAGATGTGTGTGTGTATAGTGGCAAAGTAATTGTTGTTGGTTATTTAATTCATAAATATCAATTAATTTATTTTAAAATTATTTGTCTCAGCCTATTTTCATAATTGTAAGGTTGTAAATTTTGTTCAAGAACTCGGTCCTTTATTTTAAAACAATTGGACCATTTTTAGGCTAAACTATAGGTCTAAATTGACATTAATTCCATCAATTCCTCCATCAACTACACGTGTTCCCCTATTTATCCTTCATATATATCCCTAACTCTCTAAAATATCACACAAAATTAATTCTCATGCACTCCTTTCAACTTATGCTTTCCCCATATTTTCCTTCTCCTATTTCATAGAACAACATGAAGTGGTCCTCAAGGTTATTTTCTACTTTTTGTGCTTTTTCTTTCTTTAAATATTTTTTATAGCTCTCCTAAGTCATTTATGATATTTGGTACTAATAGTTTAATATTGGATAGTTCAACTAATTATTATGTCAGTTTTCCTATTTTGGAGATTTTAAAGTTGAGAAATAGGTTTTGGGCCTAAAATTCAAGTAAATAATCTCAAATGAGAATTTTGATAGTTTCTGTAGCTTTAGATGTGGATTTTAGGATGAGGAAATTTTTGTTCAAGTCCTAAGACTTTCAGGCTCATTTTGGGATATTGGTAAGAAATTGGTTAATAATAGTATATAGGGTGTGACGCCCATGTTTTGTCAAAATAACCTTTGTTGGAAATTTTATCCATTTTGTTGAGTTTGGAGTGTTATTTCTACTAGGATGGAATAGTTCATTTGTGTGCACGGGGTTCAAAATAAATCTTTACGACCCGGTCAAAGACCATTTGGACATAGAATATTGCTGGTGTAACAATACCTAATGCATGACAAGATTACTTATCCCATTCACAAAGAGTTGGTTGTGTTTTAAAAAGGTCAAATTATTTTCCATCGTATTTGCTAATCTTCCCTCACATTTTATAAGATGTGGTTTTTAATGCTTGATTTTGGAATTTAGGTGAGGGTTTTGGATGGTTATAATTTAAATTCTATTTCCATGGTTTACATGCATTTGTTTATGCTTGATTGATGGATTTTAGAACTCATTGAGTGCATGGGCATGGTAAATTGAATGGGGGTCATGGATTTCCAAAACTTATGAATGTTTGTATTGGAATTAGAAATTAACTCAACCCACCTTATGAGATTGGCTTTGAAACATGGCTATATGCATAATTTAACCACTTTTGAAACTATTGCATTGCATAAAAATACAAAAGAAGTATAAATGGTTTTAAAAGGATTTGATTTCCATGGATTGGTTTTAAATTTAAACGTTGGAGTCTTATGGCTAATTGGTTTGGTTTTCCACAATGGAATTGGCTTGCAAGGAAAATTAATAGGTATGCCGATACTATTTGATAAATTTGAAAAAATGATGACTCCTTGGTTAAATGGATGTGTTATGTGTAGATATTTTAATTGGACTTAAAGAGGGTTGTGTAGCTCATCGTAAAAAGTAGAGATCCTAGAGGGATCGATACTAGAAATTACATTTACTAGTGTTGGGTCCTTGGTGTCCATGTACATAGTTCACACTATATATATTTTTGGAATGGCTGGTGTCTTGGATATCCTGGACTTTCATTTGATTTATCTGGTTCGTATGACTATATTGCATTAGGGACTTTTTGATGGAGAGATTCGAACCCATACAACCCATGGTTATTTTTAGAATGGTTAGAGCTACACAGTCAAGCTTAATGGTTTTAAGCCTTATGAAACCTTGTTCTGTATCCCAACATCTTATGTCTATATATGTATGTAAGTATGCGAACATATATATTGAGTTTGTATTTGATTTAGAAATGGAATTATCTTGTCCCTACAATGATTTACATGCTAGCGCTCACCCCACTAACCGTCCTAAGATCCTACATTGTTTAATAATGTGGGATTTGAAGATATTTTTTTAACCCCTATGCAATGTTAGATGATCCAGTTCATTGATTGGTTCGCGGTGAAGTGATGATCTTCCATCTTTCATAAAACTTTGTCATTCCATAGGTTTCTTTCCATATTTTAGAACTGAAGATTTTGCATTAAGATTATCATTATCACTGTCATAGTCAGGATCATATCCCAAACTAGTTTGATATTTAGATTAGTTTAGAGGTTTTTGTGGATATCTAGGGGTTGGATGGTGTTGTTGACTCTTAGAGCTTATTCTAGAGTTACATTAATTGTTTTATTTTTATCCTCTAGTTATCTTCTTCTTTTGTTATTATTTGGATTTTACTCAGTTGAACAAGCTATGGGGTGGTCTTCGATCCTTGATGGGCTTGAGATACTCAACATGACTAGGCTCGGGGTAGGTTCATGACAAGCTTGGTATCAGAGCTAGGTTTTAAGTTCTTTTGGTGTCCAAAAATTCACGTCGAGTAGAGTATCTTTTATGGGTGTGCAGTGCACCACACTTAAAATGGAGATGCTATAAGATATTTTTGAATGTTTCCCTATCTTGTGATCTATTTTCAGCTATAGAGTCTATGGTCAATGAATTTCTCTAACTCCTAATTTTCGTATATTTTAAATCATGCCTCTTCAAAGATCCTATGCTCGTAGAAACTCTTTCAGACACTCTATCCTACGTCTGGACAATATTAATGGAACTTAACCTACTTATGTTCTATAGACCTAGTCTAGGGTCCTTGATCTTGATTGTACTATCCCTCATAGAGTTCCATCAATTTCAACTAGTCCATCTCAATCTTCCTGGGTGATGATACTCATGCACCAACATCTTAGGATGATATTTGTAATGTAGAGTTTTATCAATCTATTTATCTATTAACACAGTTGCTGCCCTCCAAATCATACCAGTCATGACATGGTGGTTTTGTTGCTCCTTCTTTAGAGGTTACTTAAGTTGGTCAGTTCGTGAGATTAAATCCCCCATTATTTACTAGCTCTAATATTGAGAAGGATCTTCTAGGGTTTGTGGATAGATAGAGAAGATATTTGGGGAAATACATGCTATTGATTCTAAGGGTATGGAATTTGCTATGTACTACTTGAATGATTTAGCTAATTAGTGGCATAAGGAGTAGGAGTAGCTAAGAGGTGATGATGTGGAGCCAGCTTTATAGGCTGTTTTTTTGATGCCTTTCTCGATCATTTCTTTACTTAGGAGCTGAGAAAAGCTAAGGCTAAAGAGTTTGTGAACCTAAAGTAGGACAAGATGAATATGAAGTAGTATTTTTTAAAATTATAGTAGTAGCCTTGTTATATCCTAAATTGGTTCCTTCTATGAGAAGAAAGATGAGAAAATTTGCTTTTGGGTTATCCCATAATTTAGTATTGGAGTGCAAGGATGCTATGTTGAACAATGATATGGATATATCCAAGCTTCTGGTTTATATGCAACAGGTTTAAGATGAAAAGAAGTAGTTGGAAATGGAAAATAGGTAGAATAAGAAGTTTAGGTATTCAGAGTAGGGTGCATTAGTAGACAGTGAAAGAGATGGTTGGTAGTAGAGCAAGATGAAGACTTGGGGAAATTCTTGTACATATTTGTCGGCTAGTGCTCCTTATACTAATCCATCTGGTGATCATCACTTTAAGACTAATAGTGGTATTAAGTCATAGGGTGCCCAATCTCAAGACAGTGGAGCTCTGTCATCCCTATGATATCCTTCTTATAGATTTTGCAATCTGCTTCATCGGGGTTATTGTGAAAAAGGAAGGAATCAGTGTGTAATTGTGGTTAACTTGGTCACATACAGTGGGATTGCCCCAAGGCTAATGTAGCCACTAAGGATAATAAATTTTGGTCGTGACTTTATTGGCTTCTGCACCGAAAGGTGCTACTTATAATACAAGCACTGCCTGGAATCATCTCTATTCTCATACCACTAATCCAAAATCTGAGGCATCTCTGAATATTGTCACTGCTAAATTAAAAGTCTCGTCTCATAATATGTATTATTATTTGCTGATTGGGGGTTCAACATTTTCTATGTGACCCTATATGTGGTTGTACATTTTGGTTTTTGTCCCAAAAGTATTTTTGACCCTTTTTCTGTGTCTACTGTAGGTGGGTGACTCTACTGTGGCTAAAAAGATATATAGGGGTTATGTGGTATATATTTTTCATAAGGAGACTTTGGTAGATTTACTAGAGCTTGATATGGTAAACTGTGATATAATCTTATGGTTGGATTGGCTTCATTCATGCCAAGCTTCTTTGGATCGTAGGACTCAAAAGTTAGTTTTTAATTTTTTAATGAAATGGTAATGGAATGATAGGTAAGTTCCTTAGTGCTTAAAGGGAGGTTAATTTTATATCTTAGAGAATGGAGGTTGATTTCTAATTGGTGTCTATATTATTTTGTTTGGGTAATAGATTCTAGTTCTGAGACTCCTTTCTTGCAATTGTCCCTATTTTTAATGAGTTTCCTGATGTATTTCTCAAGAATCATCTTGGTATTTCTTCCGATAGGGAAATAGACTTTAGGATTAATCTTCTATTAGATATATGTCCTATCTCTATTCCTCTATATATAATGGATCTAGCTGAGTTGAAGGAACTAGAGAATAAGTTAAAAAATCTTCTTGATTAGGGTTTCATCCATCCTAGTATTTCCCCATGGGATGCCATATGTTTTTCGTGTGAAAGAAAGACGGGTCTCTTCGAATGTGTATAGATTATTGGCAGCTGAATAAGGTGTCATTTAAGAATTAGTATCCTCTATCTAGAATTTATGATCTTTTCGACCAGCTTCAGGGTGCTAGATATATTTTTAAGATTGACCTCTGTTTGAGCGTATAGTTGAGAATCTGGGAGGGTGACATGCCCAAGACTACTTTTCAAATCCTGTATGGTCATTATAAGTTCTTGGTTATGTCATTTGTATTGATTGATGCTCCAACTACTTTTATGGCTCTTATGAATTGAGTTTTCAGGAAGTTTTTAAACCCGTTTGTTATAGTCTTCATTGATGATATCTTGGTATATTCTAAGAGTGAGTATGATATGCCAATTACTTTCGAATAGTGTTGTAGACTCTTAAGGATCAGAAGTTTATGCTAAATTTTCTAAGTTTGAGTTCTTGTTGAGTGTTGTGACTTTTTTTGGGAATGTTATTTCTAGTGAGGGATCAAGGTAGATCCATAGAAAGTTAAGGCGGTTAAAAAGTGGCCTATACCCTTGACTCCAGCTGATATTCGGAGCTTCTTGGCACTGACTGGGTATTATAGGAGGTTTGTAGAGAGTTTCACTTTTTTTGATGCTCTATTAATGATGTTGACTCATAAAAAGGTAAAGTTTTTATGGTCTAATGCTTGTAAGGGTATCTTGAGAAGTTGAAGGATAAATTGACTTTTATGTTAGTTCTAAACTTGCTCGTGGGTACTGACAGTTTTGTGGTGTATTGTGATGCATCCCATGTGGGAATAGGTTGTATTTTGATGTACCATGCTATGGTTGTGGCCTATTCTTCTATGAAGCTTAAAGTTTATTAAGGGAATTATCCAACTCATAATTTAGAGTGGGCGGTTGTAGTTTTTACACTAAAGATTTTGCACCATTATTTGTTTGGGTTGCATGTATTCATCTATTCAGATCATAAAGGCTGTAGTATGTGGTTACTTATAATGAGTGAAATCTTAGAAGAGATGATGCTTGAGCTACTAATAAACTATGATATGAGTCTTTACTATCATTTAGTAAAGTTTATGTAGGTTATGATGCTCTTAGAAGGTTTTATATGTGGAGATTATCTTATGTAGAGGAGGAGAAAAAAGGATTGGTGAAGGATATTCGCCAGCTAGCTAATTTAGAAGTTTGTCTTTTGGACTCTGGGATGGAGGGGTAATTGTTCAAGAAGTGGTTAAATCATCTCTCGATGCTAAGGTAAAGGAGAAGAAATCTTTGGATCCCATTCTGAGGCAAATTAAGGATTATGTGAGCTAGCAGAAGATTAAGGCCTTCAATATTGGTGGTGATAGTATCCTGATGTACCAAGGTATTTTGTGTGTTCCTAAAATTAATAGGCTTCAAGAGAGGGTTTTGACTGAGGCTCATGAATTGAGGTATACAGTTTACCCTAATTCGACATAGATATATCATTATGTTAAGGAGTTCTATTGGTGAAATAATATGAAGATGTATATGGCTAAGTTTATGGATAAGTGTATGGTTTGTCATCTAGTGAAGGTTGAACACTTGATATTGGGTGGCATGTTTCGAGAAATTAAGTTGCCTAGGTGGAAGTAGGAGGAGATCAATATGGATTTTGTTATAGGCCTTCCACGGTCTCCTAAACAATATGATTTGATTTACGTCATTATGGATAGGATGACTAAGTTTGCTCACTTCTTGGTGGTGAGGACTTCTTACTCTAAGAGATTATGCTAAGTTATTCATTGAGAAGATAGTTAGATTGTATGGTGCCCCTGTTTGTGTTATTTTAAATTGAGGTACGTAATTTCTTCTTAACTTTGGCATTCATTTTTGGAAGTTTTGAGGGATAAAGTAAACCTTATCACCATTTTCCACCATCAAATGTATGGACAAGTAAAATGAACTATTCTGATGTTGAAAGATATAATAAGGGCCTGTGTGACTTATTTTTGAGGAAGCTATGTTGATCACTTACCCTTAATTGAGTTTACTTATAATAATAGTTATCACTCTAGTATTGGGATGGCTATACTCTAAGATCTTTATGGTAGGAGGTATAGGTCTCTTATTGGGTGGTTCAAGGTTCGTGAGACTAGATTTTTTGGTCCTAACTTGGTTTCCCAAGCTATAGAAAAGGTGAAGGTGATTTGGAATAGGATTAAAACTTCCCAAAGTCAGAAAATATCTAATCCAGATATGAGGCAAAGAGGATAAGAGTTTTTTATAGTTGATTAGGAGTCCTTAAAAGTTTTTCTCATGAAATGAGTGATGAGGTTTGGGAATAAATGGAAGATCAGTCACGATTATGTTGATCCATACCTAATTCGTAGGAAAGTTGGGAATGTTGCCTATGAGTTGAAGTTGCCTAGAAGCTTGGGTTCTATTCATCCAGTTTTCTATATGTCAATGTTGAAGAAGTGTGTGGGTGATCTTTACTTGATTTTCCATGTGGAGGACATTGGTGTTTCATATTCCTGTTCATATGAGGAGGTCTCGATTGAGTTTTTATAGGAAAGTCTACAGATTAAAAACTATAGATATGGCCTCAGTAATAGTTCTTTGGAGGAATCAAAAGGTAGAAGAAGCTACATGGGAAGTTGAGGAGGACATGAAGTCAAAATATCCGTTCTTATTCCCCAGTTGAATGAAAATGCTTGAGGTATAATTTTCGTTCTTTTTTTGTGGCCTTTAGAATTATTTGTTTGGTTATGGGAGCATTATTTCTTATTATCGTGCTAATGAATGACTTAACTCATTATTTGGAGATAAATGATAGGGGAAGGGGTGTTGGCAACTGAAAATTTCATGTGTGTTGAGCTTACTGCCTAGAAGACAACTCACGTGATGAGTTGTTATCACTCATCACAAATTGTATGGTGCTAATCATATCATAACTAGTTAGGATTGCCCGAGGTTTTGTTTGGATCATGACTACAACCCTACCAGTTATACTGTGATGTCATGAGTCATAGTTTGATATTTGGTTTGATTTAGAGGCTTTGTGTCTATATGTGGGTTAAAAGGTGTTGTTGACTCTTAGAGCTTATTCAGGAAATACATTAATTGTTTTATTCTTTATTATTTTGTTGTCTTCTTCTTTTTTATTATTTAGATTTTTCTCGGTTGAAAAGGCTATGGGGGTCGCCTTCGGTCCTCAATAGGCTTGAGATACTCGTCACGACTAGACTCGGGGTTACATCTTGAAATGGCTGGGCCCCCCTCTCCTGGAGTACTCATCTCAGGCGCATCTCTATGATCAGTCATCTCTAAATCAATATCAATCCCCACATCATCAACCTCAAGAACTAGCCTATGAATAATGGCTCTGTCGGAACTGGCACCCCCTCTGATTGGGTTGGAATCACTGTCAAAGGTGCATGAGCTCTTTGGGTAAGGATCAGGTTCGTCAGATCGTTGAAAATACTCGTCAGAGAAACACTCATCACCTTTAACCTTCTATGAACATTCAGGATCCCAGGAACTCCATCCTCATTATACAACTACTGAATGAGGCACATAAAAGTCATACGGTCAAATTGATACTTTATAACTGCTGTCAAATCCTCGAATATACTATCATATAACTCATACTTGATAACTGCTATAAAATTGACCTCATATCCTGCTATCAAACTATCAATGAATGAAGCTCGGTCCGATGTCAATAGAATGTCCATAATAGTCAAAACACGTACCACAGTCCACCAAAATTTCACAGCAAAATTTAGAGCAGCCTTCTTAATTACCCTTTTCCCTTAATCCAGGAGGCGTTATCTCTTAAGTTAGTAATCAGGTTGGTGATCCATCTCACCGAATTCAAACTTTGTTTCCTATGATCAATGTCTTCTATCACCTTTCTATCCCATGGAAATATTTATCTTTTGTCACATCAATAGTAAATATCGGGGCTATATAATAATCACAAAAAGAACCCAACAAATAGCTATCGCTAAAAGATCAACCTGAATCTCTCTCACTAAAATGGACTCTAGTTAGGACTTTGTTGTACCTTTGCCACCTTTAGGTGTGGTTAAAGAAACTGTGGTGGCATTGGGAACGTAGAACTCACGAACCAAAGCCTAACTTTTTGAACCCAGGGGTCTAGTCATCCATCCCAGCTGGTATTGACCCAATAAAGCCCATAGATTTGGTGCCCTTGCTATCTCTCCTAAATCAATCGTCCTCTTACCCCAAATTGACCTTGTAGGTTGAACTGCCTCAGTAAAAATATCTCCCTCATACAATATATGCATCCTTAATACAGGCCACCTCGGGTTCACCCCAGTAATAGGCACAACTAAGGTATTTTTAGACTCTAAAGCTGGGTCATCTTGTGGAGAACTTGGAGGCTAAAGATCCTATATAGGAAGGTCTATGGATGTTGCTAGACAAGAGGGCACCTAATGTGAGGCTTAAGTTATAGCCTCCTCATATTGAGGTCCTATTGATGGCGACTTATAATCTAACACCTCCTGATACTAAGGGTCATGTGTAGTCTCCTTCTCTTCTACATCAAATGTACCCTTCTCCTCAAAATCCTCCTCGGACTAGGGAGAGTATAGGGGTGACATCCTAGTCAACTTTATCCTAAGACTAGGAACTAGTTTAGTTGCGACTGTATGGTCCCCAGTCTATGTAGATACGAGATGAGAGATCCATTGACTCTATGCTGGTACATGAATACCCATGGTGGCGAAAATAATGGCCTTAACTGCATCCTATCTTTGGCCCTTAGTCCGTGGGGCTACTGGTTTATTCGAGAAACTGAGTACTCCTACATTGAGCCACTGTGCTTAGGGGATTTCTCCCGACTTCTTGATCTCCTTTCCCTCTTCATCGAAGCCTTTGGTGCCATAGTACATGAAAAAGCATGTGTTAGTGCCTAAAAGAAAGTAAGGATTGCAAAATTTGAAGAAAAATCAAAATTTTTAAAATTCAAATTTTTCCTAAAATTTACATCCATATATAGTAAAATTTAGCCCATTCTAGTCCAATATTGCACATACAGCTTGTATCAACTTTCAACATACATGCAAAGATCACAAACTTTGGGATTTCATCAATCTTTCTCAACTTCAACTTCCATTTAGGGCATGATCATAGAGTTTTAATTCAAGAACAATGCACCAATTTCAACCTTTTGATAGTTCTAGGCTCCCACATATAATTTTGTTGATATTTACGTAATTTGAAAGAAAATATGCATACCAACAAGCATATTTTAAGCATAAAATAATACTATGAGGAGCCATGAATTTTAAATTTTATATCAAGATATAGAAGTGAAAATTTAAAAGATGAAGAAAAATCCTTGTTTGAATGCATAATATATGCAATTGGATGTGTTGGTACTAAAAAAAAGAAAAGTCCTTGCCTTATTTAAATTGTAGGAGGAGTTGGAAGGTTTAAATTTGGGAGAGAGTTAGAAATTGTAAGTTAATAGGACTTTGGAATCGGGTTAAGATGCTTAAATTATCCTAGAGGGTCGATATTGGGTCAAGTCCTTACGGGCCGGCCCATATTTAAAAGAAAATTAGGCCTAAAATTTTGGAAACCTACAACGCCACTTGTGACCCATAGGTGACCAAAAATTTTGGAAAATTTCTAGCTCTCTGAACTTTATGTTCTGACACTTTCGGAACCACTTATGAGGTCGTAAGTGGTACTTACAACCCCATAAGTAGGTTCATAAGTAAAATATCAGAGGGTCCAAAATCCTTAAAATTTATTGCACAACTTACCTGGCTGGAGTGGGTCTTATGACCTCTATGGGTGGATCAATAAGTCCCCTTACCTGGAATTATATAAATTTAGCAATGTTTTACCATTTTTGGTTTATACTCATCTATGCACCTACAAAAAAGAAAAACAATGTGAACACTAAAATCGTGGGTAGCCTCTCACCCAAAACTTGATTAAACGTTGCGACATGATGTGGTTATATTAGTTAATCTCGCTTCACCAATAATCCAATGGGTTACCTCTCATGTAGAACTTGTAACATTGCATCAAAATGCGTGTACTTTGATTACTCAGACTTCATCAAGATAACAACAAAGATGGCCTCCTGGATCATCAATATTGTTTACCATCGAGACCACCCTCATGTCAGTTGGTTGTTTAATGATTCTACAAATATTGAAGATGACCTCCTCATTATTAAACATAAACTTAAGCTATCCCTTCTCCATATCCACTAATGGTTTACACATGAAAAAAAGGGGTCTTACCAAGATTATGGGAATCTCAAAGTCAACTTTAGAATCAAAAACTACAAAGTTAGCCAGAAAGATAAAGTTATCTACTTTGGCAAAAACATCAAACGATATGCCCATAGCCTTCTTCACTGGACGTTCTACCATCAACAACTACATTTTCATTGGTTTTGAAGGGCTCAATCCCTACTATTTGAACACTGCCAACAACATAAAATTAATTTTGGCACCCAAGTTACACCACGCTCTAGCAAACCTAGATGTTCCTATGGTGTATGGGATCATGAATGCTCAAGGATCATTCTTATTTTGTGCCAGAGATCGAGAAGTGATCACACTACACTGATCTAATCTACTGACATCCTTAAAACTAACAACTTTCTTCTTAGTTACCAACTCCTTCATAAATTTTGCATATCTAAGTATCTGTTCTAGAGCTTCTGTAAGGTAGATATTCAGACTCTACTCCTTCAGCATAGCAATGAACTTTTTAAACTTACCTTCTTCCTTCTTTTACTTTAATTATTGAGTACAAGATGTGAGAGACCATGCAATTGCCTGCACTACTGGCTCATTAATCTTTCCCTTGCCTTTATCCCTCTCAGCAGTATGCTCAACATTTATCTACTTTTCTAACTCTACATTAAGTGTTACCTCAACCTCAACACTATCATTACTTGGCACATCAATTATAGGCATAGGAGGATTGATAATTTCTTTACCGCTCTGAGTGGTGATAGCTACACAGTGATTGTTATTCTTAGGATCTTGCAATGTGTTTCTCAAAATGGTTCCCGACTACCTCTAATTCAAGGATGTAGACATTTTTCCAAACTACTGGTCTATTTGCTTTATCACAGTAGCATGTGACTTTACCTTCTGGGTCAACCCTAAAATGTCTACCGTCATCTCCATAAGGAAATTTTCGTGACTATTCTAAACCTTTACTAGCTTTAACAAATAACCTCTATCCTCGACTCAGTGTCTCAACTTACTGGTGGAACATACACACCACCCTTATCCGTGTAATCATCATTGCATATCCATTCACTATTCTGCTCTCTGCATATAGCTTTGTACCTATCCCTATAGTAGTTAGGGACTTGGTTTCATTTCCCCTTGACTCAAAAATCCATCAACTCTCTATCTAGGTATTTTTCTTCTTTTTATAAATAAGAATTATATGATTTAGAGGACTTTGCCTATAAGCCCACAACGTTCACCTTCTCAGAGTACATTAATGTGAATTTCTTTGTTAAAATCCCAATCTACATCCCTATTTGAGAAACTTCTTCCACCATTGTGTCATAATCAACTATGTGCTCATTAGAAGCACCAATAGCATATGTTCCAGCTGACTTGTTTCAAAAATTCATCCCAAAAATGTCAAAGACTTATTTCAAAATATGAATCCACTTTTATACACATAGAATGTCTAATATTTTCACTTTTTGTTGAGTGAGAAATTAAATAAGCTTTCCATCGATACCTATTTTATCAAATTTTGGTATCGTGGTGGAAAGTTATGGTTGAAATATAGAAAGCAGTTAAAACTACCCAGGTGTGATGGTGAGAGCCGATGGACCATCAGGCTAGTGACAGACCATCAAGCTAGCAACGGACTGTCGCGTAAGCCATCGCAGTAGAGTCAGTGAGGCCGCATTCTGCCTAAGGGTGGTGGCTTAGGCGGATAGACTGTTGAGCTAGTGAAGGACCATCACCCAAGCCATCGTAGGAGAGGTAGTGAACCCCTATTCTTCCCAGTTGCAATGGTCAGGACCAACGGACAATCGACCCAGCGATGGATTGTTGTACCTACTGTCCCATATTTTGTTTTGCTATTTTAAGTTATTTTTAAAAAGGCTTTTTTTGACTTTTTCCACCCTTTATAACACCTAATAATATCAAATCAAGACTCATAAGTTCATTATCCATCCAAAACATCAAATTAGGGTTTTCCCTCAAAGATAATCCCCAAGAACAATATCCAAATCCTTCTTAAAAAAACTAAGAGATTAAACTTCTTCTAGTCCAAGGACTTCAAGAAACTCACAGTCAAGGTATGTAATCTGTTGATTTATGGGTCCCTTTCACCCATGAAGCTCAAGAATCTCTTTTCTAAATCAAAGATTTGTGTATTTATGACTGTTAATGATTTAGATTGAATAGAAATTTATGTTCAAGATGTTGTGGGGTTTTTATTTATGTTTTAAATTTTATATTCCAATGATTGACCCTAATATATGAAGATTTGCCTAATAATCATCATAAACCATTCAAACTTGCAAATTTATTTATGCAACCATGACAATTAGATGCATTGATGATGGTATAACCAAAGTGTGCTCCCCACATGTTTGATTAAATGCCTATGTGAATAAAAAGTACAATACTAGTGTGATAATATGAAATCCCCATTCATGTACAAGTTTATGCATGTCAAATGTTTGATGAAATGTTTTAGTCAGTTAATTATGGATATATGTGTAGCCCTTGTGGTGCTTTAGAACTTGTATTTCATGGAATCTCTAACTTATTATACTATGGATTGTTGCTGTTAGTCATTTATTCAAGAAAGTCATGTTTTGTCGATTTCTTTCCATCGAGTCTTGGAGGTACTTGTACCTGAAAAATATAGTTGTGTGCCTAGACCCAATATCATGTTTTCACGATATCCTCAGTGAAGCCATGATCCATAGAACTTAGTTGGTAATGTGAATCAGGAAAGCTCAAGAATCTAGTAATCTTAGAAATCTTAGAAAGTTATCAGATCTCAATAGCATTCCATCAGTCCACAGAAATTCAGTTATCTCAGTACAGTCATTTCAGTTAATAATGTTCAGTATCTATTCAGACGGGAGTAGAAATTAGCATCTGAGCAAACCCAACGATGGGAACCCACCTGTTATATGAGGGTGTTATTCTTAGAAGAAATCATTCTATTCCTGAATTACGTAGCCAGTATAGGTTGAGACATCATAGTCAATTATATGATGGTAGATGAGGTGGCTTAACCTATTATATGAGGTTTCCCACCGTTCTAACTAGAGTTTCTTGTTATATGAGGGTTACTCATAGATTGTCCTTACCAGTGGTGTGGTATTGACACCCTTCTAATTGGGGTTATAAATTAGACCCCAACTTAGCTATATTGCATAATTTGGGGCATGTTGGTTAGATAACTACATCCCATAATTTCAGTTACAGATTAGGACTGTTAGATACATTCATTCAGTCTTAGTAATAGAACTAAGATACTTCTAAGGAATTTAAGAGTGTTGTATACAGTCAACTCAGAACAAAACAGAACTCATCTAGTTCTATTAGAACCTAGACTGTCAGATACAGTCGCTCTGTATCAGTTATCAGTACTCATGATAGCAGTATTCAAACTCAGTAGTCAGTATCATCATGAATTCAGTTACAGTCCTTTATTTATATATGTATTGTCACGTTCATGTTATATTGTCAGTTAGTATTGTTCGTGCATTTGAACTCTCTGCATTCAGCCTACCTCATATTTATACCAGTACATTTAATTATACTGATGCATTTGTCCTATGGTGTTTTATACCATAGGTTAAGACGCACGAGTTCCAGAGCATCAGTAGCATTCCAGTCTTGATAGTCAGAGTTAGCAGCGATTCCTCATCCTTTGAAGACATGACCATTACTTTATTATCTTATTAATTAATTAATTAATCTACTTTAGCAGTAGAAGTTAGTTGGGGACATGTCCCATCAACTCCTTATTCAGACAGTTTAGAGGCTTTCAGACTAGTATGTTTAGACAATTATTTTTATTATTTTGGTATTGATGTTCCATATATTCAGATGTTATGTTTTATCAGATCTTTGAACCTTATGTCCTTCCAGCCTTTATTTTTGCATTTATATAGTATATTATGCAGTGTGCAGGTACAAATACCAGTCATAGGTTAGCTTATGGTCCTTCGGGGTCATGACCATCATGTGGCATTCCTGGTACCAAACTTGGGGCTTTTCAAACTTGATCTCAGAGCCTAAGATTCAATGTAAAGTCCTAGGACGTCTGAAAGTCTCATCTAGTAGAGTCTTGTGCATGGGTGTGTTGTGCGCCATATTTATGTGTGGAAGGCTATAAGATGTTTTAGGAACACTTTTCCTTCTTTCAGTATTAATGTTGTGCCGGTGAACATAATCTCAAGTCAATCTCTTAGTCTAATCCATCTCTCCCTTTCTTCCATAGAATATGCCTCCTAAAAGAAGAAACGGAAATCAGCCAGCCCCTCAGCTCAAAGATCCTTTGGGAGAACATGTATCTCATGCAGAGTTTAGAGCTATATTTACTGCTCTTGCTCTGTCAGTTGCTGCTAATAATGAATTACCAGCTATCATTCCTACCATCCCAGTGGCCAATTTAGCTGCAGCTAGGATTCGGTACTTTACCTGAATAATTTCTCTATCCTTTCTCAGGTCTAAGTCAGATAAAGACCCTCGGGAATTAATCGATCAGGTTTAGAAGGTTACAGACATCATCGAGGTTACTTATAGTGAGAGCACTGAACTAGCTACATATCATTTATAGGATGTATCTCACATTTGGTTTAAATAGTGGAAGTCTAAAAGTCCAGATGATACAGGGCCTATTGAGTGGGAGGAGTTTGTCACCGCATTCTTAGATTCTTTCCCTAAGAGCTGGGAAAGGCTAAGGTGTTAGAATTTATCAAACTCAGGTAGGGAAACATGATGGTCAAAGAGTATTCTCTTAAGTTGACTCAATTATCCAGATATGCCCCTCATGTGGTTGTAGACAACAGGGCCAAGATGTGTAAGTTTATTTTTGGGGAGAGTGATAGTGTGGTCAACGAGTGTAGGTCTGTGATGTTGAATAGTGACATGACATTAGCCAGGATTATGATGCATGCTCAACAAATATAAGACCAGAAGATTAAGATGAGGGAGAAGCAGAATAAGAGAGCAAGGACCAGTAGTTTCAACTTTGCCCGACCCAAATAACAAGGAGAAAACCGTTCTCAGTTTTTTCGAAAGTCATTAGTTCCAGCTCCTTCTTTAGCTAGTGCTCCAGTTCCTAATTTAAGGGATGTTAATAGAGATAGAGTTCCAGGATCTAAGTTTTAGGGCAGTGTTAGCACTTCCGACTCCTAACCTCTTTGCCACACTCATGGCAAACACTATCAAGGTATTTGCAGAGATGGCAGTGGTATTTGTTTTTGATCTGGCAAGTCAGGCCATAGAGTTAGATACTGTCCTCTGCCAGGTCCTAAGAGTTAGCATAACCATTCCTCTGCTCAGTTCGGTCACCTAAACCAGCAAGGTTCCACCTCCAACACTACTAGTAGGCAATGCCCAAACAGACTCAATGCTCTTCAGTCCCGACAGGATTAAGAAGATTCTCCTAATATGGTTACTAGTACATTACAGATATTTCATGTGCATATTTACACTTTGTAAGATCCAGGAGCTTTTTTATCTTTTGTTACTCCCTATATAACAGTTGATTTTGGAGTCAGTCCTGAAATTCTAGCAGAGCCCTTCTCAGTCTCTACCCTAATGGGTAAAACCATCATAGCCCGATGGGTATACAGGAACTGTCTAGTTATGGTATGTTGGAACGTCACTTCACCAGACTTAGTCAAATTAGAGATTACTGATTTTGATGTAATTCTCTGCATGGATTGGCTTTATTCCTGCTATACCACCATTGACTATAGAAATAGAATGGCCCAGTTTTTGTTTCTTAATGAACCTATCCTAGAGTGGAGGGGTAGTACTTCAGCTTTTAGAGGTCAACTTATTTCTTACTTTTAGGCAAGGAATACGATATCTAAAGGATGTGTCTATCATTTTGTTTGAGTTAAGGACGCTAGTTCTGAAACTCCAAGTCTTGATTCAGTCCCAGTCGCGAATGAATATCCAGATGTCTTTCCTGGAGATCTTCTAGGAATTCCTCCCGAAAGAGAAATAAACGTTGCTATTGATCTTCTTCTAGATACTCAGACTATCTCTATTCCTCCATACAAAATAGCACCAATGTAACTCAAAGAAATCAAAGAACAATTGAAGGATATCATAGATAAGGGATTCAACAGGCCAAGTGATTCCCTGTGGGGTACACCAATCTTATTTGTATGCAAGAAAGATGGTTCTCTCAGAATATACATTGATTATCGCCAGCTCAATAAAGTCACGATCAAGAATAAGTATACTCTTTCTAGAATTGATGACTTGTTTGACCAACATTAGGGTTCCATTTATTTCTCTATGATAGATCTCAGATCTGGCTATCATCAGCTCAGAGTCAGAGAATGTGACATTTAAAAAATATCCTTTCATACTTGGTATGGTCACTTCAAATTCTTGGTCATGTACTTTGGTGTTACCAATGCCCAGCAGCTTTCAGGAAAAGTCAAAACAGGGGCCGAAGTGAGTCGAGTCTTCAACTCCTGAAAACTTTTCTCACAAGATTCAGACAACAAGAACTTCACTTTCTTTTGGGTTAACCGAGTCATAGGAGACGCTATAAAGGAGAAAACCTTAACAAAACAGCGGTAATAGCCAGCTAAACCCAACAAACTTCAGATATCAGTCGGAGAAATAGGTCTAGGCCAATTTCTAACAGCTTTGGTGTTTTGGGGATCAACTCTAATACCCTCGAAAGAAATGGTATGACCCAGAAAAGCAAATGACCTTAGCCAAAAATCACACTTACTGAACTTGTCAAACAACTTGTAATCTCTAAGGGTTTGCAAGACAGTTCGGAGATGATTAGAATGTTCATCCTCAGTACGGGAGTACACCAGTATATCATCGATGAAAACTATGAAAAACATATCTAGATATGATCTGAACACTCGATTCATGAGGTCCATGAAAGCTGCTGGGGCATTAGTTAACCCAAAAGACATAACGAGAAACTCAAAATGGCCATAACGAGTTCAGAAAGCGATTTTTGGGATGTCACACGCCCTAACTTTAAGTTGATGATAGCAGGAACAAAGGTTTATCTTATGAAACCCTTATCTAATAGATCCTTGAGTTGCTCTTTCAACTCCTTAAGTTCTGCAGGGGCCATATGGTAAGGAGAAATAGAAATGGGCTGACTATCGGAAAGAAGATCAATCCCAAACTCTATCTCTTTATCAGGAGGTATCCCTGGGAGATCATTCAAAAAGACATCAGAAAACTCATTGATGATGTTAACAGACTGGAGAGTTGGAGTCTCAGACTTAGTGTCTTTGACTCTAACCAAATGGTAAATACACCCCTTGGAAATAAGCTTTCTAGCTTTGAGGTAAGAGATAAAATGACTCTTAGGTAATGCAGAATTCCTAGATCACTCAAACACAGATGCACCCAAAAACTGAAACTTGACCACTCAGGTCCGACAATCAATAGAGGCATAAGAAGAATACAACCAGTCCATACCCAGAATGACATCAAAATCTACCATGTCTAACTCAAATAGATCAACCAATAAAACTCTCTAAAGAACGGTAACAGGACACTTTTTATACACTTTCTGGTCAATAATTGAATCACCCATTGGGGTAGAATCTAGGATAGGCTCAGGAATAATCTCTTGACTCATTTCAAAATTCACAGCAACCAAAGGTGTAACATATGAGAAACTGGATCCAGAATCTAACAAAGCATACACATCAAACTGAAATATACGAAGCATACCAGTAACAACATCGGGAGAGTCCTCTTGTTCCTGGCGGGATGATAAAGAATCGAATCTATTCTGGTGCTGCCCGCCAACATTTCTAGAAGAGGCGCCTTGAGCTGGGGCTAGGCGATTCACTAGAATTGAAGCACTAACAGTCTGAGTCTGGGTATGAGGGTGATAGTCACGATGCCCTTGTCCATCTTGTGGAAAATCTCTAACTCTGTGACCCATGTCACCATACCGGAAACAACCCTTCTTATCACCCCAACACTCACCAGAATTAGCCCTACCACACTTAGGACGTAGGGGACGATTTGGCTTACTGCCAGCACTATATTGGGACCTGGATGCATATGACCTGCTACCTTGTTCCTGCCTACCTTTAGGAATGGGAGCACTAGCAGATGACGGTGCTGGAATAGATGAACGATCCTGATATTGAGGGCGACTCCCTCCCTGTGATCTAGTCTGACCCTGTCCGTGCTGCTCGGACCTAGCTCTCTTATTCCCTCTCATTCTAGCTCTCTCCTTAATCTTGTCTGCCTCAATCTATTGGGCATAAGTCATCAGCCTAGAAATATTTATCTCACTATTCAGCATAGCAGACCTACACTTCTTAACCACATAACTAGACACTCCAGTCACAAACTTACTCATAGTAGCACGATTATCAGCCACTAAGTCAGGAGCATACTTGGCCAATTGATTGAACTTTAGACAGTACTCCCTAATAGTCATAGAGCCCTATCACAGGTTCATAAAGTCTTCCACCTTCGCCTCCCTCATCTCCAAAGGGAAAACTTATCTAGGAATGCATCCTGGAACTGTTGCCAAGTTGTAGGGACAGCTCCCTCACCTTTACTTTTCCTCCAAGCAACAACCCAGTCATAGGAAAGGTCTTTCAACCTGTACGTAGCCAACTCCTTACTATGTTCCTCAGATACATGCATCACCTGAGTAATATTCCACAACTCCTCTAAAAACAACCGTGGATCCTCATCAGACTTGGACCCATAGAATTTGGGCGGATTCATCCGCATGAAGTCATAGGTCCTGGCAGCAACTGAATCACCTCCCTGCTACTGTGGAGCTAGGGACAGGTTGGCCTAAACATTTGTAGTAACAACTTAGGCCAGCGCCTGAAAGGCTACTCGAAATTCAGTATGAGATACGTTTTCATTTAATGGGTCAGCGGGTTGACGTTGCTGACCATTATTATTTCTTCTCGCTCGATGTGGAGGCATATTTCAGAAAGAGGAGAGCATGAATCAATAGTAGAGAGAGACACTTTAAGCATGATAGACTTCTGAAAGAAAGAATCACACTTCTTCCTAAAGCGACTTATAGCCTCTTGCTTATAGATGTGGCATGCTACACACCGATGATCAACACTTTACTTAACATGGCTTGTCAGACTCCCTAGGATACCTTAAAACCATAGGCTTTGATACCAAGTTTGTAATGCCCTGGAAAATGGATCCCGAAGAGTCACACAGTGCTTGAGACTACGAGTATCCCCAAGCTAACCCTTTGAGCCATTTTCATTTATTTCAACATAAATCAACGGGGTTCTTATAAATAACCCTTAAATATCAATAGAGTAACAATCATCCAAGAATAAAACAATTTCAAAAAGATAACAAAATACGACTTATTAGTCAACTCCCAACATCTATACTAGTCTGACAAGCCTCTAACAAAATCAATAAAACCAATTATCAAATGTAAATAATTCCGTGAAACACACATCAGACATCACATCCTCGGAATATGGGGACTCACCACAACAGAGGTTGTAGGACAGCGTGCCCAAAGAATCACTGTCGAACCCAAAACTAAGCACCTAAACCTACATTACGAGAAAATGCCGCCCATATCCGAAGATGTGGGTCATACCATGGAAAGGAACCGAGTATATGGGTGTGTGTGCAGTTGTATAAACATCATCATCATAAATATTTATAAGAAATATGCAGGATGTATGAAAGACTCACATAGCCGAAAGAAAAATCATCATAATCATAAGAGGATGAAATAAGTACAATAACACATGTGAGTTATCATATAATTTGTCAATCACTTTCAATTCATCAAGAATATCAATTCTCATAATGTAAATATCATTTAATTCTTTCGAAAGAATAACTTTTGCAATCCACATTCAAATCACTCCACCATTCACCATAGACACAAGGAAACACACACACACTAGGAGATCCTATAGCCGATATAAACCATATGAGCTACATGGAGTCCAACGTACAACCCACGTTGGGGAGATCCATCATCCTTGCAATTTTAGTAGGACTATCAATATAACATCCACACAAACTAGTGATTACTATATAAATCAGCCTCAGGCTCACTCCTACGGGGGCACGTAGTTCTAGTGAAGTAAGGTCGCTTTATACCTCCCACTCGGTGCTAAAGATTTCTCTCGGACTTAGCTCAGATTATTTCAAAAACAATCCACAAAAAACCAATTTCAGTAATATATAAATATACATCGGGAGCCATCATGCTTCCCATCTATCAAAATCAACCACATTGTGGATTTCTTTCACACGCGAGTTCAAAACAACTCCATTAAGACCAAAAGGTCAAATAATTCAAAATATTTCAAATATTCAACATCAACGTACTTAAAACACACGCTTTCAAAAAAAACCACAATTTCCAAAGGGAATTCTCGACCTAAATATTAAAATCATGACAAATATCGTTCAAGATTCATACTTTATATCTCCACACATATAAATTCATCTTTTAAAATCATAAACATCAAGATTTCATAATAATCATCATAAGATATGGGTTCATGCTTCAAATTTGTAAAAATTAAATAAAATCATGCCTAAGTAAAGAAAATTACTTTTGGGCACAAGAACGAAAAAGAGTTCTTATTGAAAAACCCCACATGCCTTGAATGATGAACTTTAGATCGATACTGGTTTTCGAGATGCTAATCGTGCCTTTGAATGATGGTTCTTGGAGTTCTTGAACTAGGAACTTGGAATCTTGAATAAATTTGCAGAATTAATAGTGAACTTTGGAGGTTCTTGAAGTTGGATGTAGGAGATTTGGGTTTTGTTTTTGAGGCAATTTGATAAAATATAACATATAATACTTCTAATAGGCTTTAATATAGGGTTTGGATGGATTTTGGGTGAGGGGGAATGACCAAAAATCCCCTAAAAATAAAAAAATTCTTCAATTTGTCCTTTAGTGGACTATTTTGATAGTCTAAAGTAGATCAACCATAACAATTTACTCTGATATTTAAATTGGATGAAACCAATTTCATTTGAAAGAGGACTCTCATATGTTTCCGTTGATATATAGTATATCACCCAGATCATTGTGTACAAGGAGTTATGATCATTTGAAGTTGACCTAAAAATTCACTTTTGGTAGGCTGAAGTAGATCGACCATAACTTTTTTCTTCGATAGACAAATTGGATGAAACCAATTTCATTGGAAAAAGGAATCGTAGAGCTTTCTTTTGATATATAGTATACCACCTAGATCATTATGTATAGGGAGTTATGATCATTTAAAATTGGAGCAAACATACACCAGGCCTCAGTACTTTTTCCTTCACATTTTACTGTTCACTACTATTCACGATTCGATCGAAATGTTCATAACTCATCACTCAGGTGTCCATTTTGGATGATCTACATATAGTTGGAAAGATTATTCGATAATATCCACAATGGTGGTTCATAATCTAAGACATTTCACACGGAAAATTTATAATTCATTCTAGAAGATAGAACCCAACACGTTTATGCATAAAATTTCAACAAAAAATTTCTCGGGGTATTACAGTAGTGTATTGTGATACATCCAGAGTAGGTTTGGGTTGTGTCCTCATGGAGCATGGTAAGGTCATACCCTATGCCCCTAGACAGCTTAAACCCCATAAGAAGAATTATTTGACTCATGATCTTAAGTTAGCAACAGTAGTTTTAGCTTTGAAGATTTGGATGCATTATATATACGGGGTTCATATAGATGTCCTCATAGATCATAAAAGCCTTCAGTATGTTGTTTTTCAAAAAGATCTCAATCTTCGTCAGAGAAGGTGGTTAGATCTCTTGAAAGATTATGACATGAGTTTCCTTCATCATTTGAGAAAGGACTGTGTTGTGGCCGATGCTCTTAGTAGACTATCTATGGGTAGTGTTGCTTATGTTGAGGACAGTAAGAAGAGGTTAGCTCAGGAAATACAACAGCTTTCCAGACTAGGCATTTGCATAGTCGATTTAGAGAAGGGTGACATATGGGTTCAGAGTAGTTCAAAATCATCTCTAGTTTTTGAGGTAAAAAAAACAAGATAGAGAACCCGGTCAAGTCAAGTTGAAAGAGTTTGTCAAGGATCATAAAGTAGAGGTTTTATCCCAAGGGGGTGATAGTGTTCTACGTTGTCAGGGTCGTTTGTGTGTTATAGGTGTAGATGACTTAAGGCAGTGAATTCTTGATGGAGCGCATGGTGCGCGCTAATCTATTCATCCAGGGGCCATAAAGATGTACTGTGACTTATGGGAAATCTATTGGTGAAGTGGTATGAAGAGAGATATTACAGAGTTTATGGCTAAGTGCTTTATATGTTAGCAGGTTAAGATAGAGTATTAAAATTCGAGTAGGTCCATGCAGAAGTTCAGTATTCCTACTTGGAAGTGGGAAGAGGTGAACATGGACTTTGTAACGGGGTTGTCTCATACTCATCACTAGCATGATTCAGTCTGGGTCATTGTAGACAGAGTGACCAAGTTAGCTCATTTTATTCTAGTCTATACCTCTTATTCGTCTGAGGATTATGCCAAACTCTACATCAGAGAGTTGGTCAGATTGCACAATATTCTATTATCTATTATCTCAAATAGAGGTACCCAGTTCACCTCTCATTTTTGGAAAGAGTTCGATAAGTTTCTTGGTACCCAAGTTCATCTCAGTACAACCTTCCATTCTAAGACAGATGGTCAACTAAAAAGGACCATTCAAACTTTAGAAGATATGCTAAGGGCATGTGCAATTGATTTCAAGGGTAGTTAGGATAACCACTTGCCTTTGATTGAGTATGCATATAACAACAACTAGGATTCCAGTATTTGGATGGCTCCATTCAAAGCCCTCTATTATAGGATATGCAGATCTCTAGTTGGTTGGTTCAAAGTTAGTGAGGCTTCAGTAATAAGGCCTGACTTAGTATTCGATGCCTTAAAGAAAGTCCAGTTGATCAGAGAAAGACTCTGGGCTATCCAGAGCCGATAGAAGTCTTATGCAGATATGCGCGGAGAGGATTTCTAGTTTGAGATTAGTGACTATGTATATGTCAAGATCTCTCCCATGAAGGGAGTGAAGACATTTATCAAGAAGGGAAAACTTAGTCCCCGATATGTCGATCCCTTCAAAATTCTCAGTCTATCAAGTCTTCTATGTCTCTTTTCTCAAGAAGTGTATAGGTGACCTAGTAGTTGTAGTACCTATTCAGAGAATAAATGTTCAGAACGGCCTCTCGTATGAAGAGATTCCGGTCGAAATCCTAGACTATTAGACTTGTATGCTAAGGAACAAAGAAGTCCCTCAAGTAAAAGTTCTTTGGCGGAATCAATCTGTTGAGGGAGCTACTTAGGAAGCAGAATCAGACATGTGAACCAAGTACCCTCACCTCTTCTTCGCTAACTCAGATCTAGCTCATGGTAGCAGTCCTACTTAAACTTTTCAGTTTTATGTTCACATTTTAATTACAAACTTGGTATACAGTCTATGCTCAAAATTCCATTATAAACTTGGTATTAAATACCATTGCATATTCTGTCATGCATTCACGCACCAATTCAGTAATACAATCATGTATCAGATATTCATTCTCATTGTGAGAAACTTAGTTCCTCAAAACACTCAGTCATGCATTCATGAATTGCTTACACATGCATCAGATGTGCGTGTTCAGTATGATATATTCAATTATAAATCAAGCCAGTCATTAAATCATGTTCCAGTAATTCATGTTTAGTATATATGTTAGTTTATCTTTTTTCTCTCTCTCAGTCTCATTCGAGGATGAATGTTCTCAAGGGGGAGATATTGTAATACCCTGTACTTCTACCTAGCTTAAATTTATCTCAAAAATGTCAAAAACTTATTTTAAAAGATGAATCCACTTTAGTACACGTGGAATTTCTAAAATTTTCACTTTTATTGAGTGGGAAATTGAATAAGCTTTCCATCGATACCCGTTGCATCAAAATGTTGTATAGGGGTAGAAAGTTATGGCTGAAATACAAAAAACAGTCAAAACTGCCCAAGTGTGATAGTGAGAGCCAATGGACTATCGAGCTAGCGATGGACCATCGCCCAAGCCATTGTAATAGAGGTAGTAAGGACACATTCTTCCTAAGGGCGATGGCTCAGGCTGATGGACCATCGAGCTAGCGATGGACCATCGTCCAAGCAATAACAGGAGAGGCAGTGAACCCCTATTCTACCTAGGTGCAATGGTCAGGACCAACGGACCATCGACCCAGCGACGGACTATTGCACCCACCGTCGCATATTTGATTCTTCTATTCTAAGTCATTTTTAAAATGGGTTTTTTGGTTTTTTACCACCCTTTCTAATACCTAATAATATCAGATCAAGTTTCATAGGTTCATTATCTATCTATAACATCAAATTAGGATTTTCTCTAAAAGATAATCCCTAAGAACAATATCCAAATACTTCTTCAGGAAACTAAGAGAATCAAGTTCTTATAGTCCAAGGACTTCAAGAAACTCACAGTAAAGGCATGTAAAGTATTTATTCATAGGTCCCTTTCACCCATAAAGCTCAAGAATCTCTTTTGAAAATCCAAGATTTGTGTATTTATGAATGTTCATGATTTAGATTGAATATAAATTCATGTTCAAGATGTTGTGGGGTTTTTATTCATGTTTTAAATTACATATTCCAATGATTGACCTTAATATATGAAGATTTGCATAATAATCATCATAAACTCTTCAAACTTGCAAATTTATTTATGTAACCAAGACAATTAGATGCATTGATGATGGTATAACGAAAGTATGCTCCCCACGCGTTTGATTAAATGCCTATGTGAAGGAAAAGTGCCATACTAGTGTGATAATATGAAATCCCCATTCATGTACAAGTTTATGCATGTCAAATGTTTGATGAAATGTTTTAGTCAGTTAATTATGGATATATGTGTAGCCCTTGTGGTGCTTTAGAACTTGCATTTCATGAAATCTCCAACTTATTATATTATGGATTGTTTATGTTGGTCATTTATTCAAAAAAGTCATGTTTTGTCAATTTCTTTCCATCGAGTCTTGGAGGTACTTGTACCCAAAAAATATTGTTGTATGCGTAGAGCCAGTATCGTGTTTTCACGATATCCTCAGTGAAGCCATGATCCATAGAACTTAGTCGGTAATGTGACTCAGGAAAGCTCAAGAATCTAGTAATCTTAGAAATCTTAGAAAGTTATCAAATTTCAGTAGCATTCCATCAGTCCACGGAAATTTAGTTAGCTCAGTACAGTCAGTTCCATTAATAATGTTCAGTGTCTATTCAGATGGGAGTAGAAATTGTCACTGATTGTACCCAAGGATGGGAACCCACCTATTATATGAGGGTGTGAGTCTTAGAAGAAATCCTTGCGTTCCAGACTACATAGCCAACGTAGGTTGGGACATCATAGCCTTTAATATGAGGGTAGATGAGATTGCTTAACCTATTATATGAGGGATCCCACCATTCTTACTATAGTTACCTGTTATATGAGTCTTACTCATAGATTTTCCTTAACAGTGGCACGATAGTGACAACCTTCCAATTGGGGTTACAGATTGGACCCTAACTCAGCTAAATTACGTTATTTGGGGTATGTCGGTTAAATGACTACTTTCCATAGTTTTTGTTACAGATCAGGACTGTCTGATATAGTCATTCACTCTTAGTAATAGAACTCAGATAATTCTACAGAATTCAGGACTATAAGATACAGTCAACATAGAATAGAACTAAAGTCAGCTAGTTCCATCAGAACATAGATTGTCTAATACTATTGCTCTGTATCAATTATCAGTACTCATGTTTGTAGTATTCAGACTCAGTAGTTGGTATCAGCATGAATTTAGTTACAGTTATTGATTTATGTATGTATTCTCACATTCATGTTATATAGCCAGTTGACATTTTTTATACATTTGAACCCTCTGCATTCCTCCTATCTCACATACATACTAGTACATTCAATCGTACTGACGTATTTGCGCTATGGTATTTTATACCATAGGTTTAGAAGCACGAGCTTTAGAGCATCAATAGTATTCTAGTCTTGGCAGTCAGAATTAGCAGTAAGTTCTCATCCTTCCAGGACATGACCATTACTTTATTACCTCATTAATTAATTTATTTTAGTAGTTGGAGTTAGTTGGGGACATGTCCTATCAAATCTTTATTCAGACAGTTTAGAGGCTTTCAGACTAGCATGTTCAGGTAATTATTTTAGTTGTTTTGGTACTGATATACCATATCTTCAGATGTTATATTTTATCAGATCTTTGAACCTTATGGCCTTCCAGCCTTTATTTCTGCATTTATATAGTATATTATGCAGTGTACAGGTACAGATATCAGTCATGGCTTAACTTATGGTCCATCAGGGTCATGAGCCCCATATGACATTCTGGGTACCAGACTCATGGCCTTAAAAGCTCTCTTTGCCTCTCCATTGTGCCACCTCCAGTATGCGAGAGAGATCTAGTCAAATATTTTTGATGTTGCCTTACAATGAAGACACGCAAATACTCGGCAGTATTTTTGCCTGTCATAGCTTTCGAACTGGTGTTAAAGGCTTGATAAAAGATCTCAAGCAAGTTTTTTCTTTCTATTCAATGGTTTGGAACCATCATCAACTTTTTTTTAAATAGAAACCATTCCTTGTACATCAACTTAGAGTGCAAATGCCTGAAATTATATTTCTCATCCTTCAACTGAAGAATTTTTATGGTAGAAAGAAATGATCTAAAACCTTCCTTCATAACTCATTTTAAGTAGTGATTGATCATCAAAAAAGTTCCCCTAACAAGAGTGTAGATTCACCAGTAAGAGAGAATGGGAAAAACCTAAGTCTGAGAGCTTCTTTATCTACCCATGTTATAGTGTATGATGAGCAAATCCCAATAAAATTAATAAGGTGAACATTTATGTCATCATTGGGTAAGCCTGAAAACACACCCTTCAAGTTTAATAGCTGGATCATGGCATTAGTGATGTCAAACATCACATTTAGTGTGTAGTAGGAATGATAACTCTTATCTCGGTAGGCTCAACATATCCCATGCCCTCCTTAAGATCATCAAACATTTGTAAGTATTAAGTGGGTGGGAGTACTTGAACTCTACCCTTTCTACCTTTATTGTGTTTTGCTCGATGATTATCTCTTTGTCTCTGCCTCACCAGCTCTGTCTCAAGAGCTATACAATGGGCCTTAGAATCCCTTGTTGCATTGGCTTCCAAGAGTAATATATCAGTAGTCTTTTCTACATTCTTCTGAATCCCCCTAAGCAGAGATGGAGGCAAATCATGTGGGTTATTCAGAACCCCTTCAAGCTCACTTTCGCGTACATATTCATTTATGCAACGATTCGGCTGTAGGATTTTTTCTAATTATGGATTAATGGGGACTAAGGGAATTCCTTGACTCCTTGTGCTAGGCGTATAACTAAGTATGCCCCAAATACAATAGAAAATAAAACTCAAGAAGTTCAACAAATTCAATCAAAAATTCACAACTGTACTCCTCGGCAACAACGCCAAAACTTTAATGAACACCCAAACTTCACCTTCTTAAGATGATAAAGCGATCATTGTAAAAATATAGTTACCCTGATAGGTTGAGGTAGAAACCATAGGGAATACATGTAACTATCTTTCAAACTTGGTGAAATCATTGAGCAGTGCAAAAAAGTAAATAGGGGGATTGTTGCTGTGACTAGTAAAACCTAATAGAACTTGAATACTTTGGGTTGTAAACAATCATAAACGAATACTAGGATTATGTTCCCCAGGCTTATTACTCTGTGGGTTTGTCGTGTCCTCTCCAACTACCTCACTGATGTGCAAGAAGAATCTGGCAAGTTATGTATCACCAATAACCTCTTGGCACCCTTTGGTGAATTTTACTCATATTCTCTTAGTGTTAGAGTGTCGTTTTACGAACCCTTTCCTTGGACCCTAGTTCAAATATCTCCTCTCGGTCTCAAGGTGATTAGCTGAAGATAATTAGATTAAATAGATTATGATGGTATGTTTATATATATATATAATTAAATTCAGATTACTTTTATCATATCCTTTTCCCAATATCTACTTCCCTCTCAGGTTCATAATGAATAGTAGTGGGATCCTAACATTTGCAACCATTAATAAATCAATAATAGTGAAGGAAACCTTAATGCAAGAAGCAAAAAGGTGTTAGAAGGATTGCACACTTCCTCTACTTTGATAACACTCTAACGTTCCAACAATCCAAGCTAAGGGAATTAGCCTATCATCATTGTGAAAAAACTAATGGAATTCATAATTGAAAGCATTAAATCAATCTCACAATAATTTTTGACAGAAATCCAAAGTCTCAAACTGAATAAGAAACAAAAATCGAAGATCACAATCCCAAGATCCAAAGCAAATCTAAAAATCAAAATATATGTTTGTGAATGAAGATTGTGTAAACTACCACAGAAAAATAAAAGGGTATTTATAGAATACAAGAATAACCTATGAAACCAAAAAAAAAGACAAAAATTAGAGTCAGCGGCCAACAAAGGAGCACTTATGGGTCCTAGGTGGTACCTACAGACCATAGGTGGCCCCACGTAGCTGCCAAACTCTTAAAACATCTACAGGGTCACTAAGAATTCAACCTAGAATTTGTATTGGCACCTATGGGTCGTAGGTGGTACATAAGGGCCGTAGGTGCCCATCGTAGGTGACAGGGTCAAATTTTCCATCATCTGAATCTTTGTTTCTAAGTTTTTTGATACTTGTTTTGGCTCCTACGCCATGTAGGTAGTACCTATGAGCCATAGGTACATACGTCGGTGGCCCAAAACTTCAACTTTTACTTTTTTCTGCTGTTTAGCTCCAAAAACCTGGTTTCCTAGAAAAAAATACAAGGCACATCATATTTAACAAAATGAACTATCAACTACAGTTTTTTGTTCATTTAAGCATCAAAAGTTCTATGAAAGAATAACACATCACTCTGCTAATTTTTTATGTAATGTATAGCTCGATGATCATATTTAATTTGAGGCCTTGACATATTTGATGTCTTTCTAGTGATCTCTTTAGATATTTTCACATTATTGTTAGGAGTAAGAAATCTATCGTAACTGGGAATTAGTTGTCTTTGGTTTTTATGGTATCTTCTGATGATGACTCTGAATTCTGTTATTTGAGAAATCTTATGGTTAATTCTAAAATCTTTGATAGATATTTAGTGGAATACTTGAGGTCTTCCTCAAAAAATTTTCCCTAGTCAGGTGCTTCCAAAAAATCTTGAATAGTTTATACGAGATTTCAACACACTGTGGGGATCTTTGAGACTCTTCTCAAAATTTTTCAGTTTCATTCTTTGGCATGATCTTCCATTCTAACTGTTGAAATAGTTTTGATATCCTTTCAAAGTTCTATCACTAAATCCATTGTGAAGGGAAAATAAAAATTCTATGCATGGTATGACCAAGCAATTTTGATGCCTATGTATCCTGTTGAGGCATGAATTAGGCCAAAAGTGTCCCCATAGAATAGTAAAAATAGAGAGATAATCAAAAGGGTGACTGAAGATTAAAAAAAAGTTTCCATCATATCACATTCTTGAGATTTCAAGGCAAACATCATTTGTAAAAAGAGGATATAGGTAAACAAGCTAATATAAAGCACACAAATGAACATAAAATAAATGAATTATAGGAAGACAATCATAAATAAAACACTATTTTCAGATGTAGTTTATCTTTACTACATCATAGGTTATTGAGTTTAGCCACTCTTGGCCATCCATTTTAGAAAAATAATGGATCCTTTAGATAATATCTCATGAAATACATATGGACTTTGGCAATTTGGAGAAAATCATCCATTACTTTATTGTTGAAGGAACAAACCATTCCTTGTGTGTATAATTGGTCATGGCATATTATATTTACGCACCTCAAAATCGGGCCATGTTGTAGGGTCCCCCAAGCCCACATAAACTAGAGGTCGACCCGATAATCCATCACAATTATCATATTAATCACATGGGTTGGGTGAATCCCGACCATATAATGAGATAGCGAAAAACATACTTCAAGTCATAACTTAAACAATATCTACCAATTTCATTAATAACAACACACTAACAAATATACCCTAGTCCATAGTCATCCATAATACCTCTATACAACCGAAGTTTAGAAATGTATATGTCAGGACAAGACCCCGACGATAGGCAAACAAAGCCAAAGATAAACTGTCTAACAATATGTGACCAAGGATAAATGTCTTCCGAAGAAAGGAATATTACCACTCCAAAGTCAATGCACAAACCGTTTTGATCGTCTAATCAATTTGCAGGAAAAGAAGAAGGTGCTCCTGCCCCTATGCCACGTGGAGCCATAGAGTCCGAAGATGGTTTGCGGTTGGAATGCTAGAATGTAACTCAAGGATAAGGATATAATAGTATCATTATTCAACAACAAGAATTGTATCATATTCATACATTCATAACCTTATCCATATAATTATATAGACATACCACGTGTAATTCAAGAGGACAAGAGTTATCAATACATTGGAAACACTAATTCATCACACATGCAATGGAGGAGTCCAACCTTCCATACTTATATATTCAAGAATTTCTCATTAGAATAGGACTTTAACCATATTCATATATCATCAAGTAAGGGTCTCTAACCACACACATATCCATTTGAGTTAGGGAATCTAACCACTCACACATATTAACATAAGTGAGGGGCTCCAACCACTCACACATATTGATTCAAGCAAAGAATTCTAACCACATGCTCACACAATAGGCAAGGGACTCTAACCTCTTTCCATATTAGATAGGGGACTCTAACTCCAATTCAATTCATTTGGTGAGGCACTACGACCTCATGAGATCTCATTAGGCAAGGGAATTTGACCATAAGAAATTTCATTAGGAAAGGGACTTTAACGTCAAGCCATCACAACTATAATTAGTTGACGTTGGGACTCTAACCCTTTGTCCATGCATCACATACATTCAATTCCATACATGAGGACTTTAACCCATTTAGCTAATTTAACATCATGCATGACCACATGATCCTCATAGGAGCCTTCATTGCTCAACCTTTTCAATAGGTCAATGCCTTAATTCAATACCATATACAATTCAAACTATGGTCCTCATTACCCTTTCAAACCATTAACACTTCATTAGCAATTCTATACCATAATTTAATCCCATACATAATTCACGTTCATTCTCATGTTAGGGACTTGAACCCTCTGGTTATTCATCAAACCATCAAGGTCATCAATTACCCAATACATGGCTCATCTTTACCTTCACAGCTCAAGTCTAAGTGGGAATGATCATTATTCATTATTTAGCAGCAAGACCCTTTTTCATTTGATTTCAAAACCACCATGTAAACTTACTAATTAAAGTGTGAAATACATGGGTTTTCGAGTTATTTAAGAAGGGAAGAGATACATGCGTTAAATAACTTGAATCACTAAGGATATTGACTCCTCTTTGCCTCTTGAAGATCACCCTCCAGACCCCAGCCTCCAATCTTATTTCAAGAACCTTTAGAGTATTTTGGCGTGTTTCAGTCTTGTAAATGAGGGCTTAGAAGGCTAAAATGCCTTATATAGTAAGAGGGTTTAGGGTTTTAGGCTTGGGAAAAGACCACAAAGCCGTTAGTAAAAAGATGAAAAGTGACCTCGTCCAGGGGTACGACTCCCCCATATGACTCTCTTAGTAATCGTACACTAGGGTACGATTAGTACCCTAACTTGTACCCTAGGATTTTCCTAGGTCGACCATACTATTGTGGGTATGAGTGGGAACCCTTGAGTCATAACCAAATGTCACTGTCGAACCTGGAACTGAGCACCTGAACCTACATTCTGAGAAAATGCAGCCCACATTCGAAGATGTAGGTCAGTACCATGGAAAGGAATCGAGTATTTGGTGATGTATGCAGTTGCATAAACATCATCATCATAAATATTTATAAGAAATATGCAGGATGTATGAAAGACTCACATATCCCAAAGAAAAATCATCATAATCATGAGAGGATGAAATAAGTACAACAACACATGTGAGTCATCATATAATTTGTCAATCACTTTCAGTTCATCCAGAATATCAATTCTCATAATGCAAATATCATTTAAATCTTTCAAAAGAATAACTTTCACAATTCGACTTTCAAATCACTTCACCATTCACCACAGACACAAGGAAACACACACACACTGGGAGATCCTATAACCGACATAAACCATGTGATCTACATGGAGTCCAATGTACAATCTATGTTGGGGAGAGAAGTCCTATCCTTGCCATCGGAGTAGGACTATCCATATCAAATCCACACAGACTAGTGATCACTAGATAAATCAGCCTTAGTATTAATCCTACGGGGGCACGTAGTTCTAGGGAAGTAAAGTCGCTTTATACCTCCCACTCAGTGCTAAAGATTTCTCCCGGAATTAGCTCAGATCATTTCAAAGACAATCCTTAACAAAACAATTTCAGTAATATATAAATATACATCGGGAGCCATCATGCTTCCCATATATCAAAATCAACCACGTTGTAGATTTCTTTCACACTCGAGTTCAAAATAACTCCATTAAGATCAAAAGGACAAATCATTCAAAATATCTCAAATATTCAACATCAACGTGATTATAACACACACTTTCTCAGAAAAACACAATTTCAAATGGGGATTCATGACCCAAATATCAAAATCATAACAAATATCGATCAAGATTTATGCTTTATATATCCACACATGTAAATTCATCCTTCAAAATCATAAACATCAAGATTTCATAATAATCATCATAAGATATGGGTTCATGCTTCAAATTCGTAAAAATCAAATAAAAATTATGCCTTTGTAAAGAAAATTACTTTTAGGCACAAGAACGAAAGAGAGTTCTTGTTGAAAAACCCCACATACCTTGAATGTTGAACTTTAGATTGATACTCGTTTTTGAGATGTTAATCGTGCCTTTGAATGATGGTTCTTGGAGTTCTTGAACTAGGAACTTGGAATCTTGAATAAATTTGTAGAATTAATGGTGAACTTTCGAGGTTCTTGAAGTTGGATGTTGTAGCTTAGGGTTTTCTTTTTGAGGGAATTTGATGAAATATAACATATAATGCTTCTAATAGGCTTTAATATCGGGTTTTGATCGATTTTTGGTGAGGGGGAATGACCAAAACTCCCCTAAAAATAAAAAAAAATTCTCGAATCTTTCCTTTGGTGGACTGTTTTGATAGTCTGAAGTAGATCAACCATAACATTTTACTCCGACATTCAAATTGGATGAAACCAATTTCATTAGAAAGAGGACTCCCATATCTTTCGGTTGATATATAGTATCTCACCTAGATCATTGTGTACGAGGAGTTATGATTATTTAAAGTTTACCCAAAATTCACTTTTGATAGGCTGAAGTACATCAACCATAACTTTTCGCTCCGATAGACAAATTGGATGAAACCAATTTCACTAGAAAGAGGACTCGTAGAACTTTTCATTGATATATAGTTGATCACCCAGATCATTATGTATAAGGAGTTATGATCATTTAAATTTAGAGCAAAAATACACCAGGCCTCAGTACTTTTTCCTGCACGTTTTACTGTTTACTACTAATCACGGTTCGATCGGAATGTTCATAACTCGTCCCTCGGGTGTTCGTTTTGGATGATCCATATATTGTTGGAAAACTTATTCGATACTCTACGAAATGGTGGGTCATAATATAAGATATTGCACACGAAAAATTTATAATTCATTCTAGAAGATAGAAGCCAACACATTTACACACAAAATTTCAACAAAAAATTTCCCGGGGTATTACATCCTCCCCCCTTGGAAACATTCGTCCTCGAATGACGCTAGACATGCCAAGATTAGATAGGGAATAGAGCATATAGCTTAAACCATTTGTTAGACTCATCACCACATCGTTTCTCAATCCGAATACTACATAGAATGCATAAATTCAAAAAACTACAACTGAACACATAATAAATGACAGCTGAACTACTGCAACTTTTATCAAAAGTGCATGATTTAGAAAAGAACGATACCTTCGGCTTGATCTGAATTCACGGAAAATAGGTGCGGGTACTTAGATCGCATATCTGCCTCAGCTTTACAAGTTGTACCCTCAACAGGTTGGTTTTACCACAACACCTTGACCAAGGGAACTTCTTTGTTCCTTAGTCTTCGAACACTGAAATCAAGAATCTCAACAAGAATCTCAGCAAAAGAAAGATTTTCTTAAATGTCCGCACTCACAGAGGAATCCACTACCACAACATTGCTAATATACTTTCTAAGTATGGAGACATGGAATATTGGATGAACAGAGGACAACTCGGAAGGCAACTCGACCTCATAAGCTACCTTACCAACGCGGGTAAGAATTTTGTAAGGACCAACATAATGGGGACTAAGCTTTCCTTTCTTTTCGAATCTCTTCACCCCCCTCATGGGTGAAATTTTTAGATACACTAGGTCACCAACTTCAAACTCAAGGTCTCTCTTTCTAACATCCACATATGACTTCTGAAGACTCTGCACAGTTTTCAACCTTTTCCTAATCAACTTAAATTTTTCCATATCCTCAAATAACAAATCAGGACCACTCACAACCGCTTCACCCAACTCGAACCAACCTATGGGTGATCTACACTTCCTCCCATATAAGTCTTCGAACGGATCCATGCCAATAATAGAGTGGAAACTATTATTGTAAGAAAACTCTATGAATGGTAAGTGATCATCCCAACTTCCCTTATACTCAAGTGCACAAGCTCTCAACATATCCTCTAAGGTCTGGATGGTCCACTCCGCCTGACCATCGGTCTGCGGATGAAAAGCAGAACTCAAAAGCACTTGGGCACCAAGGCCCTTCTGGAAAGCTTTCCAAAATTGTGAAGTGAACTGAGTACCCCTATCCGAAATGATAGACAAGGGAACTCCATGCAGTGTGACTAACTCTCAGATATATAATATAGCATAATCCTCAGCAGTATATGAAGTATGAAGAGGCAAGAAATGAGCAGGCTTAGTCAACCTATAAACTACAACCCAAATGGAGTCATGATGGCGTCGGGAAGGAGGTAAACAAATCACGAAGTCCATATTTATCTCTTCCCACTTTCAGGTGGGAATACTAAACTCTTGCATCATGCCACCAGGTCTTTGGTGTTCAACCTTAACCTGTTGGCATGTTGCACACTTAGCTACAAACGTTGCTATATCTTTATTCATGCCACTTCACTAATAGATTTCCCGCAAGTCTTGGTACATCTTGGTGGCACCAGGATGAATAGAATATCATGCCCTGTGCACTTCAGCCATAATCCTTTGTCTCAGATCATCAACATTCGAGACACACAATCTACCCTGTGATTTCAAATCACTATCTCTCCCTTGGGAGAAAACCTCTACTTTTTGGTCCTTGACTGACTCCTTCAGTCTGACCAAACTAGCATCTAAGTATTTCTTTTCCTTCACTTCCGAAACCAAGGAGGATTCAAAACTACTCTGAACCCCTATACTACCTTCAGTAGAGTTAGACAACCTAACCCCCAATCTAGCCAAATGATGTACATCATGAGCCAGCTCTTTCTTACCTTCTACCACATGCGAAACACTACCCATGGACACTCTACTTAGGGCATCCACCACTATATTAGCCTTGCTTGGATGGTACAACACACTCATATCATAGTCCTTTAATAATTCTAACCATCGTATCTGCCTAAGATTGAATTCTCTCGGGGTAAATACATACTGCAGAATCTTATGATCAGTGAAAACATCAACATGGACACCATACAAATAGTGTCTCCAGATTTTCTAATTAAACACAACAGCAACGAATTCAAGGTTATGGTTGGGGTAATTTTTCTCATGGGGTTTCTACTGTCTAGAAGCATATGCTATCACCTTAACCTTCTGCATCAATACGTAACCCAACCCAACTCTCGAAGCATCACAGTACACCACAAAACCATCAACACCATCAGGCAAAGTCAAAACAGCGGCTGAAGTGAGTCGAGTCTTCCACTCCTGAAAACTCTTCTCATAAGATTCAGACCATAATAACTTCTCTTTCTTTTGGGTCAACCGAGTCATAAGAGACGGTATAGAGGAGAAACCCTCAACAAAATAGCGGTAATATCCAGCTAAACCCAAGAAACTTTGGATATCAGTCAGAGAAATAGGTCTAGGCTAATTTCTAAAAACTTTGGTGTTTTGGGGATCAACTCTAATACCCTCGAAGGACACTTTTTATACACTTTCTGGCCAACAATCGAATCACCCACTGGGGTAGAAACTAGGATAGGATCAGTAATAATCTCAAGACTCATTTCAAAATTCACAGCAATCAAAGGTGTAACATATGACAAATGGGATCAGGATCCAACAAGGCATACACATCAAATTGAAATATACGAAGCATACCAGTAACAACATCGGGAGAGTCCTCCTATTCCTGGTGGTATGGTAAAGCATAGAATCTATTCTGGCACTGCCCGCCAGCATTGCTAGAAGAGGCGCCCTGAGATGGGGCTGGGTGAGTCGCTGGAACTAGAGCACTAATAGTTTGAGTCTGGGTCTGAGGGAGATAGTCACGACACCCTTGTCTATCCTGTGGACAATCTCTAACTTTGTGAACCATATTACCACCCCGGAAATAACCCCTCTTCTCACCCCAACACTCACCCGAGTGAGCCCTACCACACTTAGGACACAGGGGACGATTTGGCTTACTGCCAGCACTGTACTGGGACCTAGATGCATATGACCTGCTACCTTGCTCCGGCCTACCTCTAGGCACGGTAGCACTAGAAGATGATGGTTCTGGCATAGACGAACGATCCTGATACTGAGGGCGGCTCCCTCCCTGTGATCTAGTCTGACCCTGTCCGTGCTGCTCAGACCTAACTCTCTTATTCCCTCTCATTCTATCTCTCTCCTTAATCTTGTCTGCCTCAATTTGTTGGGCATAAGTCATCAGCCTAGAAAGATTCATCTCACTATTCAGCATAGATGACCTATACTACTTAACCACATAGCTAGACACTTCAGTCACAAACTTACTCATACTAGCCCGATTATCAGCCACTAAGTCAGGAGCATACTTGGCCAATTGATTGAACTTTAGACAGTACTCCCTTATAGTCATATAGCCCTGTCGCAGGTTCATAAAGTCTTCGCCTCCCTTATCTCTAAAGGGAAAAACTTATCTAGGAATGCATCCTAGAACTCTTGCTAAGTTGTAGGGACAGCTCCCTCACCTCTACCTTTCCTCTAAGAAACAACCTAGTCATAAGCAAGGTCTTTCAACCTATACGCAACCAACTCCACACTATGTTCCCCAGATACATGCATCAGCTGAGTAATCTTCTGCACCTCTTCTAAAAACAATCGTGGATCCTCATCAAAATTGGACCCATAGGATTCTGGCGGATTCATCCGCATGAAGTCATAGATCCTGGTAGCAGCTGAATCACCTCCCTGCTGCTATGGAGCTGGGGCCGGGTTGGCCTGACCATTTGCAGTAACAACTTGGGCTAGTGCCTAAAAGGCTGCCTGAAATTCAGCATGAGACATGTTTTTATTCAATGGGTCAGCGAGTTGAAGTTGCTGACCATCATTATTTCTTCTCGCTCGACGTGGAGGAATATTTTTGAAAGAGGATAGCACAAATCAATAGCAGAGAGAGACACTTTAAGCATGGTAGACTTCTGAAAGAAAGAATCACACTTTTTCCTAAAATGTCTTGTAGCCTCTTGCTCATAGATGTGGCACGCTACACACCGATGATCAAGACTCTACTGAACGCGGCTTGTCAGACTCCCTAGGAAACCTTAAAACCTTAGGCTCTGATACCAAGTTTGTAATGCCCCGGAAAATGGGTCCCGGAGCATCACACGGTGCTTGAGGCTACGAGTAGCCCCAAGCTAACCCTTTGATCCATTTTCATTTAGTTCAACACAAATCTGTGGGGTTTTCATAAATAACCCTCAAATATCAATAGAGTAATCATCATCCAAGAATAAAAGAATATCAAAAAGATAACAAAATACGACTAATTAGTCAACTCCCAACATCTATACTAGTCTGACAAGCCTCTAACAAAATCAATAAAACCAACAAGCCATTGATACATGCCCCACCTGACTCATACTCAGTTATCAAATGTAAATAATTCCATGAAACCAATATCAGACATCACGTCCTCAGAACATGAGGAATCACCATAGCAGAGGATGTAGAACAGCGTGCCCAAAGAATTACAGTCAAACCTGGAACTGAGCACCTGAACCTACATTCCGAGAAAATACAGCCCACATTCGAAGATGTGGGTCAGTACCATGGAAAGGAACTGAGTATATAAGGGTGTATGCAGTTTTATAAACATAATCATCATAAATATTTATAAGAAATATGCAGGATGTATGAAAGACTCACATAGCCCGAAGAAAATCATCATAATCATGAGAGGATAAAATAAGTACAATAACACATGTGAGTCATTATATAATTTGTCAATCACTTTCAGTTCATCAAGAATATCAATTCTCATAATGTAAATATCATTTAAATCTTTCGAAAGAATAACTTTCACAATTTCACTTTCAAATCACTTTACCATTTACCATAGACACAAGGAAACACACACACACTGGGAGATCCTATAACCGACATAAACCATTTGAGCTACGTGGAGTCCAACGTACAACCCACGTTGGGGAGATCCATCCTATCCTTGCCATCGGAGTAGGACTATCGATATAAAATCCACATAAACTAGTGATCACTATATAAATCAGCCTCAGGCTCACTCTTATGGGGGCACGTAGTTCTAGGAAAGTAAGGTCGCTTTATACCTCCCACTCGATGCTAAAGATTTCTCCCAGACTTAGCTCAGATCATTTCAAAGACAATCCACAACAAAATAATTTCAGTAATATATAAATATACATCGGGAGCCATAATGCTTTCCATCTATCAAAATCAACCATGTTGTGGATTTCTTTCACACTCGAGTTCAAAACAACTCCATTAAGACCAAAAGGTCAAATCATTCAAAATATATCAAATATTCAACATCAACGTGCTTATAACACACACCTTTTCAAAAAAACACAATTTTCAATGGAGATTCACGACCCAAATATCAAAATCATTATAAATATCAATCAAGATTCATGCTTTATATCTCTACACATGTAAATTCACCTTTCAAAATCATAAATACCAAGATTTCATAATAATCATCATAAGATATGGGTTCATGCTTCAAATTTGTAAAAATCAAATAAAAATCATGCCTTTGTAAAGAAAATTACTTTTGGGCATAAGAATGAAAGAGAGTTCTTGTTGAAAACCCCCCCATACCTTGAATGTTGAACTTTAGATCTATACTAATTTTTGAGATGTTAATCGTTCCTTTGAATGATGGTTCTTGGATTTCTTGAACTATGAACTTGGAATCTTGAATAAATTTGTAGAATTAATGGTGAACTTTGGAGGTTCTTGAAGTTGGATGTTGGAGCTTAGGGTTTTTGTTTTGAGAGAATTTGATGAAATATAACATATAATGCTTCTAATAGGCTTTAATATAGGGTTTGGACGGATTTTGAGTGAGGGGGAGTGACCAAAACTCCCCTAAAAATCAAATAATTCTCAAATCTTTCCTTTGGTGGACTATTTTGATAGTCTGAAGTAGATCAATTATAACTTTTTACTCCGATATACAAATTGGATGAAACCATTTTGCTTAGAAAAAGGATTCTCATATCTTTCCGCTGATATGTAGTATCTCACCCAGATCATTGTGTACCAGGAGTTATAATCATTTGAAGTTGACCCAAAATTTACTTTTGATATGCTGAAGTAGATCGATCATAACTTTTTGCTCCGATAGACAAATTGGATGAAACCAATTTCATTAGAAAGAGGACTCGCAGAGCTTTCCGTTGATATATAGTAGATCACCCATATCATTATGTACAAGGAGTTATGATTGCTTAATCTTCACTACTATTCACGGTTCGATCGGAATATTCATTACTCGTCGCTCGGGTGTCCATTTTGGATGATCCACATATCATTTGAAAGCTTATTCGATACTGTACGGAATAGTTGGTCATAATCTAAGACATTCTTCATGGAAAATTTATAATTCATTTTAGAAGATAGAACCCAACACGTTTACGCATAAAATTTTAACAAAAAATTTTCCGGGGTATTACAAGTCGTATACACAAATAGTATACCAAAGAGTCCACTCCAAATGGAGACTACTCTCTACACGATTGAGTTGCATAGAACTCGTATGCATGTGGTATGATCAAGGGAAGGTCATGTCATACAAAAAATAGTATGCTACCCTAACATGCTTTCCAAAGTATGAGAGGGGGAGGGGAGTGTGGATACGACCCGTATCCATGGATATGATTCAAGTTCCAAGTCGTACGCAACTTAGAGATACCAAAAATATGTTGTTTTTCTCAATGCTAAAGACCTAGGTGTTTCAATTCTCCCCTACTTGGATCATTCATCCACAAATTTAGGGTATGGTAAGCGTATACATAAACTAGCATATCATAAAACACCACTTCAATCAATGTTAAAACAAGCTTTCAACAAGGATACAACACACCTCCTGCTCATTATCAACCAATCATTCATTTCATTGACTTCGGGACTCTAACCCATCGCATATTAGCACTTACTCATTTTACAACTTAGGGACTTTTACCCATCAACTTTCAAGGACATCAAGAAACTCAATGCATTGGGGACTTTAACCTATCATCTATCAAAACATGAATTTATGCAATACACTAGGGACTTTAACTAATGGTCAAACAAGGCACAAATCATTTCACACATTGGGAAAATTAATCCGTTGTCTAACAAAGACACAATTCAATTCAAAGCTTAGGGACTTCAAGCCATTGTCTATCAAAGACATACATCAAAGTAAGGAGATTAATGCGTACCTCAAATACAAGCTTTCAGAATGGGAAATAAATACGGTTACTTGGACTGTATGTCCTCTTCCGCCACCCAATTAGCTTTCTCGGACTTTTGGTTCCTCCATAGAATCTTCACCGAAGACACCTCTTTCATTCATAACTGGTGAAATTGTCGATCCAAGATCCTCACTAGGATCTTCTCATAGGAAAAAGAGTCTGAAAGACAAATATTTTCCATAGGAACGACTAATGATCGGTCAACCATATGTTTCCACAACATGGAGACATGGAAAATCGGGTGAATGGAGTATATACTAGAAGGCAACTCCAACTCATAGGCAATATTGCCAACCCTCTTCATAATTAAGTAGGGAATAACATAGCGGGGTCTAAGCTTCCCCTTTTGCCAAAAAATCACCAATCCCTTCTTGGGAGTCACTTTAAAGAATACCCAATGGCCCACAGTAAACTCTAAGTTCCTACACCTCAAAGCCGCATAGGACTTTTGGAGAGTTTGAGCAATTTTCAACCTGTGATGAGTCACCTTCACCTTCTCTAAGGCTTGGTGAACTAGATCAGGGCTAAGAAACTTACCCTCAACAACCTCATACCACCCAATAAAATATCTACACCTTCTACCATACAATGCCTCAAAAGTTTCCATACCAATACTAAAGTGGTAACTATTATTATAGGCAAACTTAACCAAAGGCATGTGGTCATACCAACAACCACCATAGTAAATTACACAAGCCCGCAATATATCCTCTAAAGTTTGGATAGTCCTTTCCACTTGCCCTTTCATTTGCGGGTGGAAAAAGGTACTAAGGTACATTCAAGTACTATTACATCCCAAACTGGAGACTTATCGTAATGGGCATGACAAGTCCAACCAGGACCAGGGATAACTCCCTTAACTTAACCCAACCACCTTATACAGCCTTGGATGATCTGAATTTTGAGCATATAATAAGATTGTGTAACGCACTCATGAAGACTCTAGGATAGGGTAACAACCATGACCGACCCAACCGAATCTAACCAAACCAAAACAAACAACCATACCATACCAAACCATTTAGAAAATATAAAACATAATATGATAATCAAACACAAAATATAATAGGATCGAATAGTGAGAAATTATGATTGATGATGTCAGCCTCCCTGCTTATTCTAATGCAAAGGTCGACACTACTATCGATCCCTCCCATACCAACCCCCAAAAGTATCAAAAAACCTTTATCTAAAAGAATACAAATATCTGATTAGGACATACCCCAAACAAGGGCCAAAACCAATATCTAAAAAAAGAAAGTAAAATGTCTAAGACTGTCCAACATGAAATAATGCCTTCTGAAAGTATGGATGCTCACTATTTCAGTCTAATAAGCTATCCCTGAATCAATTACTATAAAGAAGGAGTCGAACGGCTAGTTCCTATATAGGGTAGGTATACAGTCACAAGTAGATGGGTTAGTAGGTGAAACCTAGCATGAAACTAGAGATAAGATCAAAGTAATGCCAGTTATCAAAAACAAGTGAAAACCATCCAATGCAAACAGCCAAACATATATATAAATGCTGTGAAAAGGTATCGGGTATAGCATGCCATTAAAACCTTTACCTAGGTTATCTAGGTTAGCCGTCCTACCACCCACGGGCCATATGGGTTCAGTTCTCCCTGCTGATAGGGTCAAAATATGTGTAGCCGCACGACCAGGCCTAATTCCTAGAATGACTAGTACATCCCTCCAATATAAACGTGACACTCTCATGTGGCCATCGAAGACCCCTCATATAGGAAAATATAAGTTTTCGGTTTTGATCCCACCGCGAATGACACCTTCCACAGCTTAGCTTACACATCCCGTTATTAATGCCCAATTAAAACCAAGTACAACCAATCAAATTATCTTTTTATTAACAAAGGATATTTATTAATCCAGTGGTATTGTCATACCACCATACTTGCAAGCATTATACATAGCCAAACCATTAAGATTAAGGGGAGATTCAAGTTCTCTATCGCTAGCCCTATTAAACCTCTTGGGAGACTACCATATTTTCCACAAGCATAACCAATTAGCCATTAAACTTTGTAAACCATTCAAAAATATTTAAGGTTTCATATATAAGCCAAAAACAAGAAGGAGTTCCATTAAAATAAGTTTATGCATTGAACATATATTTATAAGCATTTTACAAACACCTTGGGGGCATAATATAACCAAAACCAAATTCCATTACCATTAAACCATTACCATGAAATTCAATTGTCCAAAACTACCCTTTATTCATAGAAAACCTAATTAAAATCATAGGAAATCATAACCAAGCATTTACCATCAAAACCCCCAAATCAATAGTTGAAAGCCACAATCATTCAAGAGAAAAACCATGAAATAAACCATGTAACCATGCCTTTAATTGAAGTTACAATTAAGAAAGAGAATTATGGCTTAAACTAAGAAGATTGATGGAAAGAATTCACCAAGACAAAACCCAAAGTAATCCTTTTGTTGAAACCCTAGGTCTTTGTCCCAAAAGCTCTTAAGAGAATTATGATATGTTTAGGAATAGTTTCTAAGCAATTACGAGTAAAATAATAGGGTAAATAACTTTCTAAATGTATTAGTGGTCGTGGGTACTTATTGGGTAAGTAGGAAAATATCCAGAATACCCCCACTTAAATCCCATAAAAACCCAACAATGGGTCACGACTGACCTCCATACGAATCATAACCTCCCTAATAAGTGATACCCACCCGATTGTAATCAAACCTCAACCATGGATCAGACACTATCCAGTATACAACTCAGCCACCCAAGTTGTGACCTCAATACACGATATGTATCCATGATCCGTATCTCTGGCAGAATACAACACTAGTAGGATAAAACACTTTTCACACTCACCCCTAGGTCGTATCCATTCTAGTGACCAAAGCCATCCTACCAACTAACATTAGTCTGCTTGTAACAAGACTTCACCACTCATACTCCAACAGATGGCTCGTACCATGAGTCGTATTGGGTTCGAAAAAAGAGATTCCATGAAATTTCTTAGGGTCCAAACCTAGGATGCTTCAGTTTTCCCTACAGGAACATTCTTCCCCAAATGGCATACTAGGTAGGGGTAACCAAACACAGAGTTATTTGCATTATCAAAAATAAATCCCACCTATTGATGTCTTTACTCTTACATTTATAAAATAAAAAACAAAGATGCAAGAGATCCAACTATTCCTTTAACAAACTTTGTAAATAAAGATATGTTCAAGAACACATATCTTCCGCATGAATATCAGGATCTGAAAACAATAGAGGATACTTGGACTTTATGCCCTCCTCCACTTTCCACATGGCGTCTTCCACCTTGTGGTTTTGCAATAGAAACTTAAGCAAGGCCACATCCTTCGTCCGTAACAGATGAACTTGCCTATGTAATATCTAAACTAGGACCTCTTCATAAGACAGAGGATCCAAGATATCCAACCCCTCTAAAGGAATCGAAGATGGATCACCAACTCACTTTCTAAAAATAGAAACATGGAATACCAGATGAACCAAACTCAAGCTAGATGGAAACTCCAACTCATATGCAACATCGTCCGCTCTCTACAAAATCTCATAAAGACCAATATACCATGGGCTAAGCTTTCCCTTTTATCCACTCCACACTACTCCCCTCATAGGAGACACCTTAAGGAAAACCTTATCCTGAACTGCAAACTCCAAGTTTATACGCCTAACATTCGTAAAGGACTTTTGAAGATTCTGGACAACCTTGAGCCTATCTCAAATCTCCTTCACCTTTTCCATAGCTTGATGAACCAAATCCTAAACTAATAAATCAGACTCATCGAGCTCAAATCAACCAATAAGAGATATGAACCTCCTACCATACAACGCTTTAAATAGAGCCCCACCAATACTCTTAAGAAAACTATTGTTGTAAGAAAACTCTAACAATGGTCGATGCTCCATGCAACTACCACCATAATCAATCTCACAGGCTCAAAGGATAGCTTTCAATGTCACAATAGTTCTTTCTGCATGCCCATCTGACTACGGATGAAAAACAGTACTGAGAATCACCTTAGTCCCCAACCCTTTCTGGTAAGACCACTAGAAGTGTGATGTAAACTGTGTAATGCGATAAAAAATAATCAAAACAGGCACCCCATACAGTTTCACAATCTCTTCAAGATAAAGCTTTGCATAATCCTCCTTCGAAAAGTTAGTCTGCGTAGGCAAGAAATACACACACTTTATTATCCTATCCACGTGACCTAAATAAAATCAAATTGGTCCCGAGACTGAGGAAGACGTTTAACAAAATCCATAATGATCTCCACCCACATCCATTCAGGCTACTCAATTCATTAATAAAACCCACCAGGCCTCATGTGCTGAACCTTAACTTGTTGACACACCATGAACTAGGACACAAAATCTACCACGTAAGACTTTATTCCACTCTACCAATAGATCTTCTTAAGATCATGGTACATTTTAGTAGAACCAGGATGAACAACATAGAATGACTCATGCGCCTCATCTTAGATCTTTTGCCGTAAACCATCTACATCATGAACACAAAACTTCCCTTGGTACCCCAACATGCCATCGATGCTAATCTCAAAAACATACCACTTTTGCCTACAAATGCTACTTTTTATTTTCATCAAGGCAAAATCCAACACTTTTTTTCCTAAATCTCTACATCAAATAGACAGTCAAACCACTTCTTGCACCATCACACCACCATCGTTAGAGTCAAAGAGATAAACCCCAAAATTTGCAAAATAGTGAGTATCCTTCACCAATTCTTGCTTCTCTTCTTCCACATGAGCGAAACTACCCATAGAAAACTTGGTAAGAACATCAACAACCACGTTAGCTTTGCCTAGGTGGTTGTGAAGACTGATATTATAGTCTTTGAAAAGCTCAAGACATATCCTCTACCTGAGATTAAGCTCTTTCTGTGAGAACACATACTGCAAGCTCTTGTGATCAGAAAAGATATGCAAGTGAAAACCATATAAATAATGCTGCCATATCTTCAAAGCAAACACAATGGCCAAAACTTTAAATTTTGAGTAGGATTGTTCCTTTCATCCACCTTTAACTTCATGGAAGCATAGTCTATTACCTTGCCATGCTGCATCAACACACTGCCAAGACCAACCCGAGATACATCACAACAAACTACAAACCCATTATTGTCTTCAGGCAAAGTTAGTACTGGAGTCGAAGTCAACTTATCATTCAACTTCTCATAACTCCGCTCATATGTATACAACAAGAAAATTTAACCTTCTTCTGAATTAACTTAGTATAAGGAGCAACTATCAATGAAAAACTCTTCACAAACTGCCTATAATACCTGGGTAAACATAAGAAAATCCTAATATCAGATAGAGTCATAGGCCTAGGCTATTTCTTCACCACAACCACCTTCTGAAAATCCACCATGATCCCTTCACTAGAAATGATATGACCCAAAAAAGTCACAATATTTAACAAAAACTTTCAGTTAGAGAACTTAGCATATAACTACTGCTCCTTTAAGGTCTCCAACACTAAACAGAGGTGATTAGCATGATCCACCTCACACTTTAAATACACCAAAATATCATCAATAAATATGATCAAGAAGAGATCCAAATATCGCTTGAACACCATGTTCATCAAATCCATAAATGTTACTGGGGCATTTTTAATTTAAATGATATTACCAAAAATTCATAATGCCCATACCGAGTGAAAAAATCCATCTTAGGGATATCTATCTCCCTTATCTTCAATTGATGGAACCCAGACCAAAGATCTATCTTAGAGAAGAGCTTTGCACCCTACAACTGGTCAAACAGATCAACTAGCCAATGAAGGGGATATTTGTTCTTGATTGTTACCTTATTCAACTGCTTGTAGTCGATGTACATATGAAAATAACCATCCTTCTTGCATACGAACAACATCGGTGCACCCCATGGAGAAAGACAGGATGAATAAACCCTGTGTCTAGAAGATACTTAATTTGCTCCCTAAGTTCCTTTAACTCAGCCGAAGCCATTCTATATGGAGGAATAGAAATTGGATAAGTGTCCCAAAACAAATCAATACCAAACTCATTTTCCATATCTGGAGAAACACCTCGAAGATCATCCGAAAAGACCTCTGAAAAATTAATAACCACCGGGAACAAAGATAAAGAAGGACCTTCTGAATTAGAATCTTTAACTCGGACCAAGTGATAAAGACAATCCTTAGATATTAACCTCTGATCTCTAAGATAAGAAATAAACTTCCCCTTTGGTGCTAAGGAATAACCTTCCTATTCTATTGTTGGCTCACCAGGGAACTAAAAGATGACCCTACAGGTTCAACAATCCAAATTTGCATAACAAGAATAGAACCAATCCATGTGCAAGATTACATCAAAATCTACCATACCCAACTTAAATAGATCCGCTGAAATATGTCTACAACTTAGAGATCCCACACACCCCTTATAGACCCATTAAGAAATGATGGGATCTCCTACTAAGGTAGAAATAGAAAATAGATCTGAACTAATGGTTAGATCAAAACTAAAAGACACTGCTATATAAGGATTCACATAGAAAAGGGTAGAAATTGGATCAAGCAAATAATATATGTCACGAGAGAAAAGTTGTAATGTACCATAATAATATCAGGCAATGCCTTAGATTCCTGATGGGATGCTAAAGCATACAACCTATTCCACCAGCATTGGAACAAAGAGCAGAAATATAAGAAAATGCCACACCACTGGGAGTAGGAATAGAATATGAAGCCAGGGAAATCTTATTTATCCTCATAGCAACCTTGTTAGACAGATAATCCCTAAGCTGATGGCCTACTTGTCCATACTTAAAGAACTTATCCCTTCTCTCCTCATAAAATCCCTGATTAGGATGGCCACAAAACTGACAAAAAGGACACAAAGAAATAGACTGACCTCTGCTTGCCTAAGACTTGGCTACCTGTGCCCAAGAATTATCACCACCATGATAATGACTGTCACCCGACTACTAGAGGTTAGGAGCACTAGCAATTGAGAAGGAACGAAAACTCCCCTATTTTTTTTCTTGTACTTCCCACTATCTCAACCACCCTGAGACTAGGAACTTCACTAATCAGAAAACCTTCCCCTCTTACCCTACCTATCTCCATATTTTCCTGCCTTCTTTTCTCATTCTCAACCTGCTATATATTAACAGTCCACCTCGACATGTCTATATCCTTCATGAGAAAAATAGTTTTGCTCTCTAGAATTAGATTTTCATTCATTATAGATGTGAACTTCCTCATTCTCTACCTCGTATCAGCCATGAAATTAGGGGCAAACTCAACAACTTATGAAACTTCAAAGCATGCTCCTTCATGAATATTCTTTTTTCTTGAGGTTTAAAAACTCCTCCATCTTAGCTTCCCTCATCTCTTGATGAAAGAACTGATCCATAAAGGAATTAGAAAAGTCCTACCAGAAACCATCCTCTTCAACATTACCCTTATCTCTATCCTACTCCTCATACCATAGATAAGCAACCTCTTTGAGCTGATAAGCTTTAAGGTTTTCTCCTTCAATATTAGTAGCCCTAATTACCCAAAAGATCTTCTCTATCTCATCAAGAAAGCCATATAGATCTTCCTCCACCTTTACTCCCATAAAAGTCGAAGGACCCATCTTCATAAACTATCCAAGCCTAGTAGCCTCAGCATACACAACGCTAGCGGTACCCCGCTCGGCCTGAGCAGCAACTAATTTTGCAACAGCATGCATAGACTGCCAAAACTCTACATTTTCCACATTTCCCAAAAGGGACCTAAGGATTAGTGGAGCAATTGGTGGAACTTTGGTACAATGAGGAATAGGACTATGAGATCAAAGGTGAACCACGGGAGTAGAACGTGCTCCCAAAACATCATTTCCATATCAGGAAGAAGAATTTCCTTGTGTTCCAAATCTAGGAGGTATGATATAAAAGATGAACAAACAAGGATTAGAGGAGATTCCAGGACTGGGAAGTGAAGCTTGAAGAAACAATGACAAGAAAGTGAAACATTCCTAAATGCCTTACAGCCTCTCCCTTATGAGTGTGGCACGCTACATACCCCTAAAAGAGACTTTACTTGATAAATATTTATGGAATCCCAATTGACCCTGAACCTAGGCTCTGATACAAACTTAACGCAACCCAAACTGGGGCCTTGTTGTATTGGGCATCCCAAGTCCAACCAGGATCAGGGACTACCCCTTAACCCAACCCAACCCCCTTATATAGCCTTGTGTGAGCTGAATTTTGAGCATGTAACACTATTGTTTAATGATCTCATGAAGACTCTAGGATAGGTTCACAACCATGAAGGACCTAACCGAGTTTAACCATACAAAATCAACTATCCATGCCATACCAAACCATTTAGAAAATATCAAACATAATATCATAATTAAACCTAAACTATAATGTGATGGAACAGTGAGAAATTATATTCAATGATGCCATCCTCCCAGCTTATTCCAATGCCAAGGCCGACACCAATACCAATCCCACCCATACCAACCCCCAAAATTACCACAAAGCCTCTATCCAAAAGAAACAAATATCCAGTTGGGACATGCCCCCAACTATGGCTAAAAGCAATATTTGTAAAAAAAGTAAGATGTCTAAGAATGTCTAACATGTAATGATGCCTTTCAAATGGATGGAAGCTCAGAAATTCAGTCCATTAAGCTATCCCCGTATTATGTTCTATGAAGGAGAAGTAGAACTGCTGATTCATGCATGGCGTGGGTATATAGCTGCTAGTAGATGAGTTAGTGGGTAAACACTAGCATTAAACTCGGGATAAGGATAAACTAATGCCAGTTATCAAAACCAAGTGAAAACCATCCATTACAAATAAACATACATAAATATAAGTGCTGGGATAAGGGACCGGGTTTAGCATGCTATTAAAACATTTACCTGGGTTGTGTTTCTTAGCCATCCTACTACCCATGGGTCATATGGGTTCAGGTCCCCTACTGAAAGGGTCCCAGTGCGTGTAGCCTCATGACCAGGAAATATCCCTGGATGACTAGTACATCCCTCTAATATAAATGCGACACTCGTACGTGGCCATCGAAGACCCCTCATATCGGCAAATGAGTTTCCAATTTTGATCCCACCAAGACCGCCACCTTCCATGGCTTAGCTTACACTTTCCGCCATTAATGCCTAATTAAAACCAAGTCCAAACAATCTAATTATCCTTTTATTAACCAAGGCTATTTAATATTCCAGTGGTATCATCATACCACTATACTTATATGTATTATGCATAGACAACCCTTTTAGTTTAATAGGACATTCAAGTACCCTATCACTATCCATATTAAACCTCTTAGGAGACTACCATGCTCTCAAAAAGCATAGCCAATTAGCCACTGTCGACAAGCATAACCAATTAGCCATTAACAAGCAAGAGTTCTATTAAAATAAGTCAATACAAAGAACATATCTTTATAAGTATTTTATCAAACACCTTGGGGGAATAATATAACCAAAACCAAATTCCATTACTATACAATTAAACTGTCCAAAACTACCATTAATACATAAGAAATAAAATTAATACCATAGGAAATCACAACCAACCATTTAACATAAAAACCCCCAAATCAATAGTTAAAAGCCATAATCATCCGAGAGAAAAACCATGAAATTAACCATGTAACCATGATTTTAATCAAAATTTTAATTAGGGAAGAGAATCATACCTTAAACTAAGAAGATTGATGGAAACAATTCACTAAGACAAGCCCCAAAGTAAACTCATAGTTGAAACCCTAGTTCTTTGTCCCAAAAGCTCTTTGGACAATTATGATATGTTTAGTAAAAGCTTTTAAGTTCTTAAGAGTAAAAAATAGGGTAAATAACCATCTAAGTGTATTAGAAGTCGTGGGTCCTTAATAGGGTAAGTAGGGAAATATCCAGAATACCCCAACTTAAATCCCATAATAACTCGACACTGGGTCTCGACTAACCTAGTTAAGAGTCATAACCTCCTATACGGTTGATACCCACCGATCGTAACCAAACCTCAACCATGGATCAAACACTATCAAGTATAAAAATCATCCACTTAAGTTGTAATGTCAGCATACGATCCGTACCCATGATCCGTATCCTTAGCAGAATGCAACACTAGGAGGATCAAACACTGTCAACCTTATAAGTCACCTATACAATTCGTACCCAACTATAAGACACTCACCCCTAAGTTGTATCAATTCAAATGATAAAAACCATCCCACTAATTAACACTGGCCAGCTTATGATAGGACTTCACCACTTGTACCCCAACATACAACTCATAAATGAGTCGTATTGATATAAGCCCCCAGGCCTCATGTGCTCAAGTTTGTCTGGTTGATATACCATACACTAGGTAGCATAGCTATCCACATCACGTTTCATATTTTCCCACTAATAGAACTCTCTAAGATTATGGTACATCTTTGTGCAATCGGGATGTATAGCATATCGATATTCATGAGCCTCATCCAAGAATCTTTCCTTCAATCCATCAACGTTGGGAATACATAGAATAACTTGGTATCTCAAGACACCATCACCCCAAGCACAAAGTCCACAACCTTGTGTTGACCAACTTTACTCTAGATCTTTATCAAGTAGGGGTCCAAAGCTTACTTTTCCTTAATCTTAACAACAAGAGATGTTTGAGATACCAAAAGCACAAATACACCCCCATCCTTAGAGACCACAAGATGAACTCCAATATTAGCCAAATGGTGAGTGTCTTTCACCAATTCTTGCTTATTCTCATCTACATGGGCCAAACTTTCCATGGACAACCTACTAAGAGCATCAACGGCTATATTCGCCTTTGCGGGATGGTAATGAAGACTCATATCATACACTTTTAATAACTTAAGCCACTTTATTTGTAAGAGATTTAACTACTTTTGGGTAAACACATATTGGAGACTATTATGGTCAAAAAATATATCAACATGAACCCCATATAGGTAATGTCTCCAAATCATTAACGCAAAAACCGCGACTAATAACTCTAAGTCATGGGTTGCGTAATTCTTCACATGAACTTTCAATTGCCTAGAAGCATAGGCCACCACCCTACCATGTTGCATTAATATGTAACCAAAACGACCAAACAAATATCACAATAAACCGCAAAACCATCACTACCCTCGGACAAGTTCAAAACCAGAGCCAAAGTCAATATATCCTTCAACTTCTCAAAACTGCCCTCACACATATTGTAACACAAGAACTTGACCTTTGATAAGCCCAAATTACAACTCTCGTTAGAAAGTGTAAGCGGTCGCTGTCAAATATAGAACCCAACTAGGTTGGGTATCGAATCCCACAGGGAATACTCTAGTCACTAAGTGTTGCGATTATTAGTAGACTATTGGTCAAAAATTCCAAGGAAAAGGGGGGGTTTAGTTTAGACGCAAACTAATATTATCAAACTAACGATGGAATAATATGTGTAGTAAGATTTAATCACAGAGAATGATAAGTTAGGGTTATGTCCACCTTGTAGTTTCTACTTCTTTATTAACTGAGTAATGCGGAATTTAGACATGCATGCACTTATAGAGAGTCGTATTCTAATTCTAAATCCCAGTGTTTTTCAACCATCAAGGATTATTTCACCTTAGCTCTCTCGAACCTAAAGTGTATAACAAATGGTACGAATTCTCCAAGAATGTTAATCCTGCTAAGGCATTAACATGTAAATAGAGGTAGAAAACCCTATTTTCTTGTCACACTCTCTTTACCAAACATGTAACTTTTCTATCGAACAAGTTAATGTTATACTGGCACATTCCCTATGTTTGCAACCATGAGAATTCAATTAAAACGAAGAGAGTAATGATATAAGTAGCATAACACATCATAAATTCACAATCTCATAGCAATAAAGAGTATGTTACAAGGTTTCCATAACCCTAACAGAGAAGTTTAGCTACTCATGGATACAACGGAAATCACAATAGACATAATCATCATACCACAACTTAGAATAATCTTAGCGGTGGAGATGAATAGAGACAGTGAGGGAGGAACGTATTCCCCTCTATCCGATGCTCCAGCCTTAGCCGTTTTTCTCTGTTCCAAAATATTACAGAATCTGAAAGTTGAATAATGAATAATAATGCTGAAAAATTCAGCAATAAGGTTTTTAATAAATTCCTTGTCTAATAAGTTACTGCTGCATCCCTAAGTATTTAAAAATACTGATTTTGCCTGGGAAAAATTTTCCATGCATCACATTCAGTCCAAAAGCTGCCTTCCCTCTTATGTGAAGTTTTTCTTTGCTGCCCACAGGTCCACAAAGTGCTGAAATCTTCATCATTAGTACCTGAAAAACATGCTAATCATATAGGTCAGCTCACTTAATTGAAAATGGACTAAAAGTGCAGGAATTATATATTTTATCCTCAAAACTTAGCCAAAATATGGGTAAATTATGGTGCTTAGACGTATAAATACACCCAACATCACCACCCCACACTTAAAACTTTGTTTGTCCTCGAACAAAACAGTACATCCATGCAGTACCTAACTAAACTTCACATGATCAACACAAAATTTTCAACAAGACATACACGACAATTATTTACAAAGAGTAGATTTCTTGATCATTACTAGAAACAACTCACCCTCCAACATAGACTCATTAGGATTGTTAATTCGTATACACCAGTTAAGCCATAAAAAATCATATAAAACTACCCAACAATCATCAACCATGTGCGCTCTCACAAGATGTCACCCATAATCACTCATAGTTTTGCATTTTTCGAAACATGGGTATAAGACTTTGCTTGCTCTCACTCTCACAAAGAATTCTTATATCACAACTGATGACCATATGCTTTCCCTTAGTTTAATGCTCTACTAATATCAGAATGCTAAGTTTAGGATCAAATAGGTCTTTACGGGTTGTAATGTAGGCTAAGAGACAGGTAGGACTATTTTGGCCAGAAATAGTGACTATGTTCCCTAAGCGCTTTAATGCACTACATTGTGCCATTTACACCAACTTTTAACAACTACTCTACCTTCCTTTCATCTACAAACCCCTTTTCACCTATTTTGTTATTCAATCATAAACACAACTATCTTTTTGTTTTATTATTTCTTTTATTTTTTTATTTCTTTTATTATTTTTTTTTCTTTTTTTTATTTAAGCATCCCTATGATAGCCACTCTTTTTCACAACATTTTCAAGCACCAATACACTCTAAGGCATCACTTTCACCATTTTTCTCTTATTTTGCCACATGATTCTACAATTTAAAGAGCTTAGGAATTTGGATCAAATTATGGTCTTACAAAATGGATTAGGCTACATATGAGGCTGCCAAAGAAGATAGCTAAAGGCTCAAAGGGTGTTCACTAGGACAATATACAAAGGTAGGTAAAAAGAAGGTAAACAATTTCAGGGCTGCCAAAGAAATGCCTAAATCATCTCCTAAACTTACAATCTTTATTTAGCTTCACACACACACCACACAAGTTCTAGCATCAGTCACAACAAAGAATATACAATAACCTCACACGCACAAGGCACATAGTCAACTTCATTGGGAAAATTATAGATTCTTGACCCAACAGATGAATGAATTAAACCACAACAATTTATCACACAGTGAGTAACAACTTAGAGCCTAAGTGTCTCAATAGTAATGATTTAGCACAAACTCTTGTTATAATACCATGCCGTCTATCAGAATAATTTCATGCAAAATCTAAAATCTAACTAACTAATTACGACTAACTAACAAACCAGAACAAATTCAAACAAACAATAATAAATGTATGAAAAGAAGTACAATACAACATACATATACCCGCACCCCACACTTAGACGGGACACACTGCCCTCAGTGGAAATAAATAAGCAAAACCTGATTAGTCGGACTCCTCTTCTATATCCGGGGTTATACCCCCTACGTCGGAATCATCATCAGAGCTGTCATCATCAGAGTTGTCCTCAACATCTGAGTCTGGCAGTCGGTGATCATCGTCAGTTGGCACGTCATCATTGAGAGGTTCCTCAAAATGTACCCCTACTCCACACATAGCCCGCACATGCTCATTAAGCGGGTAGTCATAGTCCAACTGCCGAAGCTCTGCATCAGTCGGAACACGACCCCCATTCATCATGGTAAACCTAGTCATGCCATACAGATGGCAAAAGAAACTTTCATCTCGAGCATGTCTCTCCGCAGTGGTAAGGTTGATGCCTTGACCAGTTTCGGGCTTTTTAATTTTCGTGAGATCAACCTTCTTCGGTTTGTATGGAAGCTTATGGTCTGTGGGTTCCTATTCACTGTGCTCTTTCCTCAAGATCACCGTCAACAAATTGCCAAAGCTGAAATGGGACCTTTTGTGCAGCCTTGCCTTGCGCATTGATGATCGTGTAACCGCACCAATGTTGACGGGAATATTCATCATTAGAGCATACACCAAGCAGAATCAATCACATGTGATCTTAGTATATTGTGTCCCAGGAATCAAGCAAGAGTTGACTATCCTTAACCATATGCGAGCCTCTCTGCTCAAAGAAGCATACAGGTAAGTGTTGTGACACCCATTATCCTTGTGACGAATCCACCGGGTCATGGACCTTGTTCTGCACAATGTATGTTTGATGACACTGTAGGGAGGTCTATGATAAATCTCCTTGAGTGGTGCTGGATCCACAGATGGAGTACCTAGAAAAGAATTGAAGAACTCCCCATTCAATTGCAAAATTTGGCCCCGAATCTTTACTTCACTTCCGGTAGTCTTTGGGGACCAATTGGCATAAAATTCTCCCTTCAAATCAAGATTGCATTCCCCTATATCTCAGAAAATGAAGTCGAGATTTAGTGCCATGATTTTAGTCAAAATACGGGGATCTCTCTTTGCTAGACTCTCCTTCTGCATCAAATCCACGTGAACATATTTTTTTACTTTGTTGTTTCTATACCACTCCTTTTCTTCCTCCTCTAGAACCCACTTGATCCCATAAATGCGTCGAGGCACTTGCAGAGAGGAGGACTCAACTTGGTTTTTTCTTAACCTTTTCTGACCTTTCTATGAGGTGGACACTTTTTCTTTTCCTTGTCGTCCTTTTGGAGCCATTCTACCTGAGATCACAATAGAGTCATGTTAGGTTTATCTCGGAAGATTTACTATAATAGAACAACAAATAGTGATGGCACCACCCCACACTTAATTTGTTTGCAAAGACTAATTAAGTGAGTGATGTCGATTACTCAGACTTCATCGACATACATTTAGGCGGTATGTTCCAACAACACATTTAGCGCAGTCATACTTTCATGTAATCTTGACTATCATTTCCAACTTTATTTTAATGAATTAATGCACTTTTTGAACAAGATTACCACATAGAGATCTTATCAGGTTATTGCATAGAAATAATCACACCATCTTATGCTTGTGGTCAATCATAATCAGTATCTCGATGAACGAATCATTCAAACATTCAAGCATACAACTTTCGAGATTATGCATCAACTTCACAATTTCGATTCCATAAAAATATGATAGTGAATACCAATCAAATACAAGTCGAAGTAAAGTCAAGAACACCCACACATATCCTTTTACTCAACTAGATGCATCATAACAAACCAACCATATTCTTATCACCAAACACCACTTCAAAATCTAATAAACCATTATAAGTGTAGTATTGCAACAACTACGTAATATAAAAGAGTAACTTATGTGGTGATGGATCCAGAAGATGAGCTTGCAAGATTAGATGAGAAAAAAGAAAAACTTGGAGAGAATAGGAGAGCTTGGGCGGCGCCTAGGTTGAGCAAACAATTGCATTGTGTTCTAAGGTTGAGGATCTATTTAAAGGCTAAGTCATGGGTCGGGTTTGGTCCACTTACAATCGGGTTAGGAAGCTAAAAAGTATAAGTAGGCGGCGCCTTTTGCTTTGCCTATGCTAGAATAGGCGGCGCCTATATCATTGCCTACTTTGGCATAGGCTGCGCCTTGCCTATTGCCTATGTGAGGCAGTGAGCATAGGCAATGGCATAGGCGACGCCTATAACATTGCCTACATTGGCATAGGCAATGCCTTGTCCATTGCCTATGTGAGGCAGTGAGCATAGGCAATGGCATAGGCGGCGCCTATAGCATTGCCTACATTGGCATAGGCAATGCCTAGCCAATAGCCTTTGCTCAATCATTCCTAACTTACCACCTTTCGCATGGCTCACTTTCAAATAAAAATTTGGGACTAATCTCCTCCTTTATACGTCTTGCACCTACACTTAATCAAAAACAACAAAAATGATTAGAAGGATGAGTTGACTCCCACCAAGCGCCTTAGTTTTGGTCGTGGCTCGACTCTTCTTTTTGAACTTTTATTTAATAAAAACAAACTCCTAGTAAAACAAAATGATTAAAAATGATGGGTTGCCTCCCATGTAGCGCTTGATTTATTATCGCAGCACGACATGGTTATCTCGATTACTCAGACTTCATCGAGTTATATGGTGGCTATACATTTTATCGAGTCGGGTGGACCGATATATGGCTTCACTCGTTGGCCATTCACCTTAAAGACACCACCCTCATTGTTTTCTAACTCCACTACTCCAGATGAGTAGACTTGGCTAGTTCTGAATGGACTAATTCATTTAGACTTCAACTTACCTGAAATAGCTTCAGTCTGGAGTTAAAAAGAAGTACCAAATCACCCTTCTGAAAGTTTCATTGGATAATCCTCCGATCATGGTAATTTTTCATCCTTTCCTTGTAGAGATCTGTTTTTTCATACGCATGTAGATGGAATTCATCCATCTCAATCAGTTGTTCCAATCTCAGATTAATAGCATCATCCTAATTCAGGTTAAGATGCTTCAGTGCCCACAGTGCTTTATGTTCTTGCTCAATTGGCAAGTTACAAGCCTTCCCATAAACTAGTTGGTAAGGTGACATGCCTATTGGTGTCTTGAACGTAGTCCTATAAGCCCATAAGGCATCGTCCAGCTTTCTGGACCAATCTTTCCTACTGGCATTTACAGTGTTAGCAAGGATCAGCTTGATCTCCCGATTAGAAACCTCTACCTGCCCACTAGTTTGTGGGTAGTAAGGTATAGCTACCTTATGTTTCTTAACCCCATATTTCACCAATACGGCTCTGAACAGCTTGTTGCAAAAATGTGATCCTCCATCGCTTATGATGGTATGAGGTAGCCCAAAACGAGAGAAGATATTTATCTTTAAGAATGCTACAACCCTCTTACCTTCATTATCAGCTAGCGCAACTGCTTTGACCTATTTGGATACATAGTCCACAACAACTAGGATATATTTCATCCCAAATGAACTCACAAATGGGCCCATTAAATCAATACCCCAGACATCAAATAACTCTACCTCAAGCATTTTAGACATGGGCATCTCATGGTGCTTTGAGATAGCGCATTGCCTCTGAAACTGATCACATCTTCTTACAAAATTGTAGGTATCCTTGAATAATGAAGGCCAATAATAGCCACTTTGCAGTACCTTCCTGGCCGTCCGATCACCTGCATGGTGATCCCCAACTTGGGAAGCATGACTTGCTTCCAGTATGCTAGGCACTTCCACATCTGAGAAGCATCGCCTAATAATACCATCAGCACATCATCGAAAAAGATACGGCTCATCCCAGAAGTAGTGTTTCACATCATGCATGAACTTTCTCTTTTGATGGAAGGAGAGATGCTTGGGAATCACTTTACTTACCATGTAGTTAGCAAAGTCTGCATACAACGGTAAGTCTTCCACCATAGTTGCTAGAACTCTTCGTCAGGGAATGCATCATCAATATCAAGGTCGGTTTGCACTATGTGCTCACTCTTAAGTCTAGATAGATGATCAGCTACTTGGTTTTCGAAACCTTTTCTATCCTTTACCTTGAAATCAAATTCTTGAAACAGTAACACCCACCTAATTAGCCTTGGCTTAGCATCCTTCTTTGCCATTAGATATCTTAGATCCGCATGATCTGTATGAACCACTACTTTGGTTCCCAACAAGTAAGCACGAAACTTTTTGAAAGCATAAAAAACTGCTAGAAGCTCTTGTTCAGTGACGGTATAGTTCTTCTGTGCTCCATTCAAGGCCTTGCTGGTATAGTAGATTGGATGAAATAGCCTTTCTCTTTTCTGACCAAGTACAGCACCCAGAGCTACCCCGCTTGCATCACACATAACTTCAAAAGGTAGAGACCAATCGGGTGCTACAATAATAGGAGCTTCAACTAGCTTTCCTTTGAGGAATTCAAATGCCTTCAAGCAATCTTCCCCAAAATCAAATTTTGCATCCTTCTCCAGAAGTTTACATAATGGGCTAGCAATCTTGGAGAAGTCTTTAATAAACCTTCGATAAAAACCTGCATGATCGAGAAAACTACGAACCCCCTTTACAGAAATTGGAGGTGGTAGTTTCTCGATAACTTCAATCTTGGCTCGATCAACCTCAATTCCTTTTTCAGAGACTTTATGCCCAAGAACAATGCCTTCCTTAACCATAAAATGACAATTCTCCCAATTTAGCACCAGGTTGAATTCAACACATCTCTACAAAGCCATACTCAGATTTGCCAAGCATTATTCAAATAACTCACCTACAATCGAAAAGTCGTCCATAAACACCTCCAAGGTGTCTTCAACCATATCATAGAAGATGGATATCATACACCGCTGAAAAGTGGCAGGTGCGTTACATAGCCTAAATAGCATTCGTTTGAATGTAAAAGTACCATACGAGCATGTAAAAGTGGTCTTCTCCTGATCTTCAAGAGCAATACAAATCTGATTATATCCGAAATAACCATCTAAGAAACAAAACCATCCCTTCCCTGCCAATCGATCAAGCATTTGATCCATGAATGGCATTAGGAAGTGATCCTTTAGTGTCCATGAATTCAGCTTCCGGTAGTCCATGCACACTCTCCACCCTGTGACAGGTCTGAGTGGAATTAGCTCATTCTTTTCATTTGCGACTACTATCATGCCCCCTTTCTTGGGCACACATTGCACCGGACTCACCTATTTACTGTCTGAGATTGGATACACCACCCCTGCATCTAACCACTTAATAATTTCTTTCTTCACCACCTCTTACATAGGTGGATTCAAACGACGTTGGTGCTCAATAGAGGGCACGCAATCTTCCTCGAGCTGAATCTTGTGCATACATATCACAGGAGGAATACAAATTATATCAGCAATAGTCCAACCAATGGCTCTCTTATACCTCTTCAGAACAAAGATGTGAGCCGCTACTTGTTGTTCACCTAAATCAGCCAGAACAATAACCGAAAGTGTATTTCCACTTCCCAAGAATGCATACTTTAGATGACTGGGTAGCTCTTTCAATTCTAGCACCGATGGCTCTTCAACAGATGGCTTCGCTGGTGGTGAAGGTCGATTCTTAAGGTCAAGGTCCAGCTTCTTAGGGTCTTGAGAATATGACCCCATTCCGGTTAGAGCACAAATAGTTTCTTCATACTCTTCAATATTCTCACGCTCAAAATTCAAAAGCACAGCAGCCAATGGCTCAACAGTAAGCTGCTTCTCTACAAATAATTCTTTCTCATTCTCATAATAAACTTCAGCTATAGAAAACACATTCATATCTTTAGGATACTTCATTAATTTGCATATATCAAAATGGACCACTTCGTCATTCATCTAAAATAAAAGCTCATTTGCTCGTAAATCAATAAGCACACTTCCTGTTGTGAGGAAAGGCCGACCCAAGATTATGGGAACTTCAAAATCCACCTCACATTCCAAAATAACAAAGTCTGTAGGAAAAATGAAGGTAGAAACCTTCACTAGCACATCATATAAGATACCTACAGGTCGTTTTACCGACCTATCTGCCATTACGAGCCGCATGTTGGTTGGTGTAGGATCGCCCAACCCCAACTGTCTGTAAATGGATAGCGGCATCAAATTGATGCTAGCCACCAAATCGCACAACGCCTTAGCAAAATCCAAAGATCCAACCGTGCAAGGAATAGTGAAAGCACCAGGATCTGCCTTCTTCTGTACTAAAGATCTTGTGGCAATTGCACTGTAATGATGAAAATTATCTGCCAGTTCATAGCTTGCTGCCCTTTTCTTTGTCAACAAGTCCTTTATGAATTTGGCGTACCCTGGCATCTTCTCCAGTGCCTCCACCAAAGGCATATTAATAGTCAACTGCTTAAACATAGTCATGAATTTACTGAATCTGTGTCATCAGCCTTCTTCTTCAGTCTCTGAGGAAAAGGTGGTGGTGGATTTGGAAGAGTTTTCTTCACCACTTCCTTTTTATTTTGCTTCCCATTATCAAGCTTTTCAGACTGCTAACATCTAGGTGTAGTATCATGAACGTTCTCATTCTAATTTTCAGCTTCTACAGAATCATCATAATCTGCTTCAATAACATTCTCTTCTATATTATCAACTATGGGCTTGCCCTTGGATGGATTTTCCAGCACCTTACCACTCCAGGTAGTAATAGCCAAACATGATCCATCACTCCTTAGATTTTGCACAGTGTCACTAGGTAAAGTACCAGCTTTTCTTTGATTGAATGTCGCTGATAGTTGACTGAATTGCTGTTCCAACTATTTTATTGTAGTGGAATGTGAGTCAACTAATTGATTTATTGAGGACAAATCATTTTTTACTTCAGTTACTCCCGTGTTGGTTGCCTTCACTCCTTTCAACATCTTAGCCATCATATCTTCCATGGACATCTTCCCAGAGCCAGACACCGCAGCCTCACGATTTCCAGGAAGAACGTACAAATCACTCCTGTCAGTCTTATTCTTCCAACTCCCTTGGTCTCAGTCTTTGTATCCAGATTTATCATAATAGTTCCAACCTTGGTTTCCTTGGGCATTGCCTCGAAAACCCCCTGATTGTTCAAATAGTTCTCTTCCTCCTCAGAATCGGAGTCATCTCTTCCCTGTGATACAATGGCCTTAACCTTTTCTGTCTTTCCTGATAATAAATGCTTGGTAAGAAGATCCATCTGCATTTTCATGTGAGCCATATCCTGGTCACGTTCCTCTTCTCTTCACCTCTGTTCTTCTGTCATGCCAGTAGATACAGTAGAGCTTGCTACCTCAGAATCCCTGGTACGTCAAGATCTACTCTGCTTTGTCATACGATACATCATATCACTTTCCTCAATAAAAGTAAGGTCCATGAATGACCCACCTGCAGCATTATCAACCACTGGCTTAGTCACCGAGTTCAAAGCCCTATATAATATTTCCATCAAGTGGATATTGGTCATCTGATGATTTGGGCACCGCATAAGCTTCTTCTTGAACCTCTCCCATGTTTCGTGGAGAGCTTCAGTTGGAAGCTGTCGAAAATTGCTGATCTCATCTCTTAATTGTGCTCTCTTGGATGGCAGAAAGAATCATTCTAGGAAAGCGTCTTTCAGTTGCCTCCAATTAGTAATAGAGTCAAGAGTTAGCCCGTTCAACCATAGAGTTGCCTCTCCAGATAGAGACAATGGAAATAAGCGTAGCCGAATTGCATTCTGTCCAACTCCTGGATTGTCAAACGACTTGCATGTTAAGATAAAATTGATCAGATGCATATTCGGATCATCGCCTGCAAGTCCACCAAATAACCCTTTGAGTTACAATAGCAGAATCATGGTGATAGTGATATTGAACTTGGCTCCGGGTGCCAAGGGCGGAGGAATAATAGCTCCTGTGGCACCACCCCCATGCAAATACTCATCATCATCATCAAAAGGAACCTGCACAGCTTGGTGTTTAGGTCTCATTCTAGCTTGACGATCTCTCCTGTTCACAGCTGCCGCCATCACATCTGCACGCCTTGGATTCAGTAACTCATCATCACCCAGGTCCTCATCATCAAGATTTATTGCCCGACCTGAGTTATCAATATTCTGTTGATGCACTTGAGTAGCTGCCAATGCAGCTAATCTAGCCTGCTCCTGTTGAAGAACCCTTCTTTCAATGTCTCGTTGTGCATCCATTCTGCCGATAAGATGTGGTTCAGGATTTATAGGTAATAACGGTTGACCAGAGCTTCGTGTATTTGGCATGCACTCCACTAAACCTGAACAAAACAAAAACAACAAACAAAAAGTAAAATTTGAGAATCTTATACCAAAGGGTCTATTAACTATCACAAACTTAGTTGACAACCGTATTCCCCGGAAATAGCGCCAAAATTTGATACGGCGAAATTACAACTCTTGTTAGAAAGTGTAAGTGGTCGCTGTCAAATATAGAACTCAACTAGGTTGGGTGTCGAATCCCACAGGGAATACTCTGGTCACTAAGTGTTGCGATTATTAGTAGACTGTTGGTCGAAAATTCCAAGGAAAAGGGGGGGTTTGGTTTGGACACAAACTAATATTATCAAAATAACGATGGAATAATATGTGTAGTAATATTTAATCATAGAGAATGATAAGTTAGGGTTATGTCCACCTTGTAGTTTCTACTTCTTTATTAACTATGAGTAATGCGGAATTTAGACATGCATGCACTTATAGAGAGTCGTATTCTAATTCTAAATCCAAGTGTTTTTCAACCATCAAGGATTATTTCACCTTAGCTCTCTCGAACCTAAAGTGTATAACAAATGGTATGAATTCTCCAAGAATGTTAATCCTGCTAAGGCATTAACGTGTAAATAGAGGTTGAAAACCCTATTTTCTTGTCACACTCTCTTTTCCAAACATGTAACTTTTCTATCGAACAAGTTAATGCTATACTGGCACATTCCCTATGTTTGAAACCGTGAGAATTCAATTAAAACGAAGAGAGTAATGATGTAAGCAGCATGACACATCATAAATTCACAATCTCATAGCAATAAAGAGTATGTTACAAGGTTTCCATAACCCTAACAGAGAAGTTTAGCTACTCATGGATACAACGGAAATCACAATAGACATAATCATCATACCACAACTTAGAATAATCTTAGCGATGGAGATGAATAGTGACAGTGAGGGAGGAACGTATTCCCCTCTATCCGATGCTCCAGCCTTAGCTGTTTTTCTCTATTCCAAAATATTACAGAATCTGAAAGTTGAATAATGAGTAATAATGCTGAAAAATTCAGCAATAAGGTTTTTAATAAACTCCTTGTCTAATAAGTTACCGCTGCATCCCTAAGTATTTAAAAATACTGATTTTGCTCGGGAAAAATTCTCCATGCATCACATTCAATCCAAAAGCTGCCTTTTCTCTTATGTGAAGTTTTCCTTTGCTGCCCACAGGTCCACAAAGTGCTGAAATCTTCATCATTAGTACCTGAAAAACATGCTAATCACATAGGTCAGCTTACTTAATTGAAAATGGACTAAAAGTGCAGGAATTATATATTTTATCCTCAAAACTTAGCCAAAATATGGGTAAATTATGGTGCTTAGACGTGTAAATACGCCCAACATCAACCTCTTTTGGGCTAATTTGGTCAACCGGGTAGCTATAGCAGAGAAAATCTCTACAAATCTTTTGTAGTAATCAGGTAGACCCAAGAAGCTCTGAATATCAGTTGGAGTCGTATGTCTGGTCCACTTCTTAACTGCCTCAACCTTTTGGGGATCTACCGTGATCCCTTCAATAAAAATGACATGACAAAGAAAAGCTAAGAATTTCAACCAAATCTTGCACTTGGAGAACATGACATACAAATAATGATCCTTCAAAGTTTGCTGCATTGCATGGAGGTGATCTACATGATCCACCTCACTCTTAGAATTGACAAAGATACCATCAATGAAGACAATGATAAATATGTCCAGGAACAGATGGAATACTGTATTCATCAAGTCCATGAATGCCACCGGGGTATTGGTCAACCCAAAAAATATGAAAAGAAACTTGTAATGACCATATCGGGTTCTAAAGGAAGTCTTAGCAATATCTGCATCCCTAATCTTACGCTGATGACAACCCGATCTAAGTTCTATCTTAGAGAAACACTTAGTACCCTGAAGTTGATCAAAAAAATCATCGATCCTAGGAAGAATATATTTATTATTTATGGTAACTTTGTTGAACTAAAGATAATCAATGAACATATGAAAGGAACCATGCATTTTGCATACGAACAATATGGAATCGCCTCTCGAAGACACACTAAGGCAGATAAAACCTTCATTTAAGAGGTCTTTCAAATGCTCCTTAAGATCTTTTAGCTCTGTCGGAGCCATTCTATAAGTAGGATAAAAATTGAATGGGTGTCCGTGACAAGATCAATCCCAAAATCAATTTCCCTATTGGGAGGAACTCCAGAAAGATCATCGAGAAAAACCTCGGGAAACTCATTAACCATGGATAAATATTCTAGAGAAGGATCTTCCGAGTTAGAATATTTAACTTGGACGAAATGAGAAAAAACCCCCTTTGAAATCAACATTTGGGCCTATAGATAAGAAATAAACCTGCCCTTGGCACTAAGGAACCACCTTCCCATATAAAGACTAGCTCATTGAGGAATTGGAACATGACCCTATGGGTCCAAAAATCTAAAGAACATAGAAAGAATGAAACCAATAAAGCCCTAGAATCATATCAAAATCAACCATGTCAAACTCTATCAAGTCTACAAAAGTATCCCTGCCACCAACCGATATCACACACCCCTTATAAACCCTTCTAACAACCGCAGGGTCTTCAATTGGGGTAGAAATAGAAAAAGGAATAGATAGACTCTTGCGACCATAATCAAGATGCACAACCACATATGGGGTCACATAAGAAAGAGTAGACCCTGGATAAGAAAATAATACACATCACGAGAGAAAAGTCTTAACATACCGGTGATAACATTAGGAGATGCCTTAGAATCTTGATAAGTAGCAAGTGTATACAAGAAGTTCCGGCTAATGCCGATGCCAAAAATAGAAGCAGAGGCAGATATAGCACCCTTCAGTGTGGAAGTAGAGGGAGTAACAATAGGGACCTATTGGCGAAAGAAACTACTAGGGAGGGGAACTCACATTGGATATGTCCAACTTGACAACAATGGAAGTATCTATTTCTCCCATTCTTACACTAACCACTATGACCCTAACCATAGAATCTGCAAGGAGGGAGAGGTAGAGGAAAATGGGCACCACTATCCTAGAATTAGGAACCCTATGCCCAAGATCCACCACTAAACTAAGTCTGATGATTACCCAATAACTTTGGGTAACGAGAGAGAACTCTAGCCAATGAGAAAGGACTCAAGATCCCCTACTTTATTCATAGCCACTTCCCACCATTACCACCACTAGGCTTAAAAGGCCTAAATTTCTTTCCTTGCCTCTCACTAAGCTCAACTTTCTTCTTTTTGTCTTTTTTTACTGGTTGAAATACATAATCAACCTAGAAATATCCATGTTCACAATCAATAAGGTCTCTTTTTTCTCAAGGACTAACTCATAGGACAATCCCGAGACAAACTTAGACATTTTATCCCTCATTTTAGAAACTATCTCGGGAGCATACCTTGACAATTGATAGAATTTCAAGGCATGAATTTCAATGCATACTCTTGAATGGACATCCTTCCTTACTTCAAGTTCAGAAACTCTTCCACATTAGCCTCCCTCAACACTTGACGAAAGAAGCAATCTAAGAAAGCCTCAGAGAAGTCATTCCATATGGTGGGACTAGCATTACTACCTCTAGACGACTCTCACCTCTCGTACCATAGGTATGCTACATTCTTCAATTGGTAGGAAACTATCTCAATGGCCTCAATCTCTAAAGTATGCATAATTCAGAAGATCTTCTCTATTTCATCAACGATGACTTTAGGATCCTCCTCAACCTTCATACTGCAAAACATAAGAGGGCTCCGCCTCATAAATTGTCCAATTCTTATGGCCTCAGAAGAAATAATAGCCGAAGCACCATGCTCCACTTGAAAGGCTACCAATTAAGTCAAAAGGTTGATAAAGCGATACAACTTTACATTGGTAGCATCCCTCTAAGGTGATGGAATAGGAGGGACACTCTCATCGTTAGGGTTAGTGGGGATAGGTGGAACCCCATAAAGATGGTTGGATGCTGCAACCCTAGCCCAGGTCTAAACTCCCAAAGTTGGTAGATCTTCATCTATACGGCCCTAAAAAGTATTTTTCTGAGCGTTAGATATTCTTGGGGACATGATCTAAAAGATAGCAAACAAAAATCAGAGGAATCCAAGACAGTAAACTCTATAGCTTGAGATTAAATCACAAGAAAGGGAAACATTTCTGAAAATGTCTCATAGCTCAAATTTTATAAGTGTGGAATGCTTTACACCCATAAAATATACTTTAATTGACATGGTATTATGGATACAAAACTGACCATGAACCTAAGATATGATACAAACTTGATATAGCCCAAAAGTGGGCCATGTCTTAGGGGCACCCCAAGCCCACATAAACTTGAGGTCACCCCAATAACCCATCACAATTAGCATAATCATACATAAATCATATAGGTTGGGTGAATCTTGACCATATAATGAGATAGAGAAAAATATACGACAAGTCATAACTTAAATAATGTCTACCTATTTCATAAATATCAATGCACTAACCAATATAGCCAAGTCCAAATTCATCCATAATACCTCTATACACCTAAAGTTTAGAATTATATACATTGGGACAAGCCCCCGATGATAGCCAAACTAAGACAAAGATAAACTAAGTATAATTATAGGTGACCAAGGATAAATGTTTTTCGAAGAAAGGAAGATCACCACCCAAAAGTCAATGCCAAAACTGCTTCAATTATCTAATCGCTATGCAAAAAGAGAAAAACATGCTATGCCCCTTATGTCGCATAGGGCCATAGCTCGGAGATGGTTAGCAGTTGTAAAGCCATTATATAACTCAAGGATTAGGATAAAATAGAATCACTATTCAACAAAAACAAGTTTACAATATTCAATCTTATTCATAACCTTATCCATATATATATATATATGTAGACATATCACATACAATTTAAGGGGACAAGAGTTATCAACACTTTGGAAGCATTCATTTATCATACATGCAATAGATAACTTCGACCTTTCATAATTATATATTCAAGAATTTCTCATTAGGAATATGACTTTAACCATATTCATATATCATCAAGTAAGGGACTCTAACCAAACACGCATCCATTTGAGTTTGGGACTCTAACCGCTCACACATATTCTTATAAGTGAGGGACTCCAACCACTCACACATATTATTTTAAGAAAGGGACTCTAATCATATTATCACATAATATACAAGAGACTCTAACCTCATGTCATATTATATAGGTGAATCTAACCCTAAGACAATTATATGATGAGGTACTTCGACCTCATGAGATCTCATTAGGAAAGGGACTTTAACTGTAAGAAATTTCATTTGGCAAGGGACTTTAATCACAAGCAATCACGACTATTTGTAGTCGACATTAGTATTCTAACCCTTTGTCCATGCATCCACATATATTTAATTCCATATATAAGGAATTTAACCAATTTAGCCAATTCAATATCATACATGACCACATGGGAGCCTTTATTGCTCAACCTTTTCAATAGGCCAATGCCTTAATTCAACTCCTCACACAATTCAAAATATGGTCCTCAATACCTTTACAAGCCATTCACATTTCATTACCATAATTTAATCCCTCACACAATTCACATTTATTTTCATGTTAGGGACTTTAACCGTATTCTTATTCATCAAACCATCAAGGTAATCAATTACCCAATACATAGATCATCTTTACCTTCACAATATTATTTATCAATCAATCACACATATTGGTCAATATCCCTCGTTCAAAACATTACCAATATGTTACAAGATAATTTACTTAGACCTTTTCAGAAACACCTCATGTGATTACCTTTAAAAAGGTTATTTTTATGGTAAAATTCATCAAGATTAGGTTTAATCATGAACCACATGTTATACCACATACAACAAGAATCCACATATGCCAATCATCATCAATAACATGAATAAACATAAATCTCGATAGGAATTATCATTGTTCATCATTTAGCAACAAGGCCCTTTTTCTTTTGATTTTAAAATCACCATGTAAACTTACTTATTCAAGTGTGAGATACATAGGTTGTAGAGTTATTTAAGAAGGGGAAAAGATTCATGCCTTAAAAATCTTAAATCAGTAAGGATATTGACTCCCCTTTTCCTCTTAAAGATCACCCTCCAAACTCTAGCCTTCAATCTTATTTCAAGAAACTTTAAAGTGTTTTAGAGTGTTTGAGTCTTGTAAATAAGGGATTAAGAGTCTAAGATGCCTTACATAATAAGAGGGTTTAGGGTTTTAGGCATGGTAAATGAAAAAAATTCCTTAGTAAAATAATGAAAAGTGATTGTCTAAGGGTATGTCTCCCCAATACGACTCCCTTAGTTATCATACCCTAGGGTACGAGTGGTACCCTAACTTGCATCCTAGGCTTTTCCTAGGTCAACAATACTATTTTGGATACGAATAGGGACCCTTGAGTCATAACAAAAGGGTACGACTCACCCCCTAGTCGTATACATAAATAGTATACCAAATAGTCTACTCCAAATAAAAGCTACCCTCTAAACGATTGAGTTGCATATGCCTCGTATGTATGGGGTACGATTAAGGGAAGGTCATATTGTATGGGAAAAAATATGACACCCTAACATATTATCCAAGGTATAATAGAGGGAAGGGAGAGTGGATACAACCTGTATCCATGGGTATTACTCAAGCTCAATGTCGTACCCAACTCAAATACACCAAAAGTTGTTATTTCTCTCAAGGTTCAATACCTAGGTGTTTCAATACTCATCATATTATCATCAATAAACATAATTTGTTCATAATGGATATGAACCCATTCTTCATTACTTAGCTATCCTTCTTGAATAATTCTTAGGAAGGGTATCTTGACCTCAACGGGAGTCTAATAAAGTAGAAGCAACTTCTCAAGAAAAGATCTATGACTGTCGACCATCTTTCACAATATCCTCTTTATATTGTTATGAGAAACTTCTCTAGATTCATTTATTTAAGGATGATAAGTTGTTGAATTTTGCTGAGTAAGTATGAATTGTTTAAATATATTTTCAATAAAATGACTGTTCAAGTTTACACTATTGTTTGTGCCTTGTTCTTCTTAAAATCAGCTACTACATTTTTTGTCACAAATTTATAATGGGAGATATACCTATCAGGTGAAATAATTAATAACTACCAAGATTATATTGTATATATTTGAAGCAAGTGGCTTTTTTTGGATCAATGACATTCATTCTGTAGTGTACCAATACCCAAGGTAAACACATAGAGTTGAGTTCATTAAGAAGCACTATGATTAAATCTCCATATATCTAGCACTTGTGAATTTCTACAAAATCTTATTACAATCATTCTCCATAGTCATCTAAAAATACATAGCTCATAATATCTTATTTCTAGGATGAACCTATTTATGTAAGGTCCACATACTCTAGCATGGACTTCTTTAAACCACTTTGTGGCTTTACTGGAATCAAAAAATCTTAAGAATCCCAAATTTGGTGTCCTCATTTAAAGAATTTACCTGTTCAAGAAGAAGATGTTAGACAATCAATGAATCTCTTTTCCTAATTAATTGTCGCATATTAAAGGTATGCCCCAATTCTTGATACCTCTTCAAAGAAAAATACCATGGATTTCCATCTAGATTTGCTTTAATGTGCATAGAATAAGTAGGTTTATTTTTTAGCCTTATCTTTAATAGATTGATTCAGCTTTGATCCAGATGTTATATAATTGAATATTGTAGCCAAAGAATTTGTAAACTCATTCTATATCCTAAGAATATAATTTGATTTGGTCTTTCTATATCTATTACACAAATCTTGAATCAAATTTAAATACTAAGTGATCTTGGAATTCTTTATGGCCTATTAACCTTAGACTTAATTAATCAAAAAATATGAATCACCAATGACTAGTAATTCTAAAATATCAATATCAATAGCCAATCTGATACTGAAAATACAAGCTCCATTTTTTACCATGTTCTTGGTGAATACAAAGTAAAGTTTGGTTTTGATAGGGTGATGCTGCCTAATTTTTTATACTAAGATTTCTCCAATTTTTGATCCTTTAAAATGACCACTCCATTAAATAAAATCCTCTAACTATGATATGTTTGTGAAATATCTTTTGTCATAGATAATCCCTCTTTATTAGGGAAGTAAATTTAGAGTGGTTCATAATATTTGTCAATGGGATTCTCTGTAATATGATTGGATAAGAATTGACCCTTGATATCTTTCTTAGCTATATACACTATGTTAAACTCAGTCAAAGCGTTTGCTTTATGGCTAGATTTCTTAAGGGTCGACTTTATGAAAAATATATTTTAAAAGATTGATTCTAGAAATTAGACACGTCATATATAAAGATGGGTGATACGTGAATTTTTGAAAAAACCAAGTCAAACCATAACAAGTCCTTTTCAACAGAGTAAAATAAATCTCACATGGAGTGAATCTCTTAATCAAATATAAAATCACCTATTTCTTTTTTCTGGCTTTATTATATTACCCCAAACTCATATGAATATTTTATCTAAGAATGGTAGAGAAAGAAATAATGGAATTCCTTCTCTTAGAGAAACTAGCACATGTGGACAAGTTACTCATCTAAATGTATTATCTGAGACTGGTAGATAAAGAAATAATGAACTTTCTTCTCCTAGAGAAACTAGCACGTGTGGACTAGCTAAACAATCTTGATAATTTCAACAAACTTTAGACATCTTCAGTCCATATGATTAGTGCATCTTTATTCAATAGCTTCAAAATAAGTATACAAATAACTATTGATTGGACTGTTAAAAGATTGATGTAATTCAATCTTCACTAAAAGCTCATGACTTTTTTCTTAGACTTCGATAGAGGCAGATCCTCAATTTTATTAACCTTTGAAGGGTCTAGATTGATGTCACTTCTACTAACTATAAATCCAAATAACTTTCCTGCATGCCAAAGAAGCACTTGGCAAGATTCAACTACAAATTATAATTTCATAACTAGTCAAAAAACTTTTCAAATATGCTAAACTATCCAAAATCTTAAGAGACTTTATAATCACATCATCCACATATACTTTGGTCTCATTGTGAATCATATCATAAGAGATAGCATCATGGATTTTATTAAAACCACAACTACATTATTAAGACCAAATGGCATTACGATATAATGATAAGTACCCATGGTGTGATTAAAGTTGTTACACCCATGAATTTAGATGATTTTTATTTTGTAACTCTCATGTATTTTAATGTAATTTTTAAGTAAAAATATGATACAAAATGTTAATGGCTCCATTAGGAAATGTTTATGAATTTTTTGAAGGAGTTTTAGGACATTTCAGGACTCCAAAATGGTAAGTGTCCTATTAGGGCATGCCATGGAAGCAGGGCATACCCTGAACACCAAAATTACTAGTCAAGCATAATAAGGGAATGCCACACCTGTTTTTATCAATTTAAGAATCTGTCACACCTTTGGCATGATGCGATAAGGGTATGCCATGCCAAGTGTTGTGGCAACACTCAAATTCAACTTTCTCTTTATTTTGTAAGGTAATTTGGTCATTAAGGTCCCAATTACTGCTACAACTAATATTAAATTATTTTTCACCCCTTATAATTCAAACATATGACATTCCTCTGCCCCAATATCTCAAGAACACGTAATATGGGTTTTTTCATCAAAGCTCAAACCTCTAAGGCCCTAATTCAAGTTTGCTTCAAGAAATTCACTAATTTTAGGTATGTGGGTTTTGAATAAGGACTATCTTCTATCCTTGTTTCCAAAATGTTAAGTTTTTATATGAATTTTCAGAATTTAATGGCTAGAGTTTAAACCCATTTTTCATGCTTTTGAAATGATGATATTTTCACATGTTTTAAAGTTTGTTTAGCACAAGCATTTTCACATACTCATGGTTTTATTCACATAATTGGTATTATGAGATGATTTTTAGTAATTTAACATGAAGATCCATAAATTGATAAATGAAAATGATTTTCAGCATGATTTAGATAGTTCACAAGATATTTAAAATTACTATTTCATATTTTAATTTATCACAGTATTATTGTACCTTTATTTTTGATCTTATGATCTTAGATAAGATATGAAATTCACATAGCTATTCGTGAGCATGGTTTAGTACTAGAAGCATTATTGGTTTTCAGATTTATAAATTCATATGCTTATTTTAAGGTAAATTTTATACACTATGAACACCAGTATATTTTTGGAGTACTATATAGAACTGAGGTAATGTGGGTTTAGTGCACCTTATTTTCCAGAAATTATGTTACATCATAGGTTAGAGTGTCCTTTCTAGCTAGTATCTTCCTTGAAAAAATAGGCTCAATTTAGTGATCACTCCAGTTTAGGATCCATATTAATGGAAAGATATAGGACAACCCTCCTTAAAATATGTTAGATATTGGACTTTATTCTAGCTCACATGGTTTATGTCGGTTATAATAATCTCCTGTAGTAAATATAGTTTTGAAACTAAGTATAAAGACTCACAAACCATATTTAAATTTTGTTTTATGACTTATGCTTATGTCTGTGTGGATACATTATTTATAATGTAGGTTTTGGTGTTCATCCTCAGTAGTATGATTAGCCAAGATCACTACCTTCTATAATTTTCCAGTTGGTGAGTCCTTATATTCTGAGGGACAAATCTATGATTAGTTTTAGTTGTTTAATTATTATTAGTTCAGACTATATATTTTTAGTTTGGCCAGTTGAAGTCTATCCTAGTGGCTCTTTAGCATACTTTGAGGCTTGTAAAGACTAGTTTGTTGGTTTATATTTCCTCCAGATCTTTATAAGTTTTTGTTGATATTGATTCATAGTGTTTAGTTAAGATTGTTTGCTCCTTATGAATTAAGATTGTTGATGTAAGTCTCAACTTATATTTAAGTTTATTCATGGTTTAGTAATGAGCAGATATCATGGATTAGCTTTAGGGATACTTTTTGCCCTAAGCACTGTGTGATGTTTAGCTGATCGGCTAGGGTTGTTACAGTCTGGGTTTTAGAGACAAAGGTTTTCAGAGTCCAAGGGAGTCTGACAAGGCAAGTTTCATTGTCTTAATCATGGATGTGAGTGTGTCACACTTAAGAGCGAGAGGATATGGGATGCATTAACAAATATCCCTTATTTTATGATCTCTATCGTGCTTTGAAATTATCCTTATCTTTCCTAACTTATTCTTTCATCTGACAGAGAATGCCTTCCCATAGAGCTTAAGCTCGTAGAATTGGGGACCAACCATTACCACAACCTGCAAGCCCTTTTAATGAGAATGTCTCCTATGTTGTGTTTTGAGGTATTTTTCAGGTATTATCTTAAGTTGTGAATGCTCAAGATAATCATCTAACAATATTCCTAATTCAAGTAAAGGTAACTTAACTACAACAAGGGTTCAAGATTTCATAAGAATGAATCCACCTAAGTTATTTAGGTCAATAATAAATGAGAATCCATAGTTTATCATTGATGAGGTGAAGAATATTACTCAGATTATGCATGTCACAGAAGAAGAGAGTGTAGAATTAGCATCGTATCAGCTAAAGGAGGTTGCTGAAATTGGGTTCCCATAGAAAGAAAGGACGGGTAAAAAATGCAACTCTAATGAGTTAGAATGAGTTTTTGATGACACAGTTCCTTCCTCGTGATATGATACAGGATAAGGTAGAGGAGTTCATAAACCTTAGGTAGGGTTTTATGTTGGTAAAAGAATACTATATCAAGTTCACTCATCTTTATAAGTATGCACTATAATTATTGTCAAATTCTATGGCTCTTATAAGTAAATTTGTCACTGTAGTGTCTAACTTAGTGGTCAATAAGTGTAGGACTACCATGTTTATCGGGGATTTGGATGCTAATCGATTAATGACCCATGATCAACATATTAAGGCTGAGAAACAAAAAGGAAGAGAATGAGAAACTAAGAGGGCTAATATTGGATAGTTTTATTATGGCCAACATAATTTAAGAGGGGGAATCATTCTCAGTTTTAGACATTTTTTAGCACCCATACCTTCTTGAGCTAGTACCCCCATACCTAGGATTAAGCAAGAACAGTATGGTAGTACATCGACTTCTAGATCTCAAGGTAGTATTTCTAGTGATGAACTAACCAACGTGCAAAAGTGTGGTAAAAATCATTCCAGTGAGAGCATGATAGGTGAATATGGTTGTATGATTATGGTAAGCTGACCATAGGATCGACGAATGCCCTTTTTCTAAGAAGGGCAATAGAGATGCTAGCCTTGAAACTTAGTCCACCACCTTAGAAGCTCAGTCAGGTCACCCAGCTCTACAACAAGGTGCATGATCCAATATAAGTGGAGATTAGCATCAAAACTAGTTTCATGATCTGCCTTCCTACCAGGTGTTGGAGAGCTTCCCAGATATAGTCATTAATATACTTTGTATCTTTCACCTTGATTTATATGTGTTGGTAGATCTAAGGTTAGCCCTTTTTTTATAACCCCACTGATTAATGTGAACCTCAGTGGATACCCTAAGTGTCATTTTGAAACCTTTTCAGTTTCCACTATCTTTGGTGAGTCAATTGTTGCTAAATGAGAATGGAGAAATTTCCCTGTTATAGTTCTCCATAAGGTTACTTTTGCAGATTTTGTGGTATGGATTAGATCTATTCATGTTATGCCTCAGTTGTTGAGCTTGAGTAGTGATGTTTTAGTTTCCTAATCAGTTTGTATTAAAGCGGGAGAGTAATTCAGTAACTCCTAAGTATTGTTTTATCTCCTATCTTAAAGCCAAAAATTTAATCTCAAAAGGATGTATCTATCACTTGGTTTGGGTTAAATACATTAAGTCGTTAAACTTAACTCTCCAATCAATTCATGTAGTCAATGAGTTTCATGAAACTTTGAGAAGGATCTACCCGAGGTACCTACCTATAAATAAATAGGATTAAGGATTGATCTCCTCCCAAATACCCAAAACATCTCTATTCCCCCCAGATTGCTCTACCAGAGATTATGGAGCTAAAGGAGTAGCTTAAAGACCTCTTAGTAAAGGGTTCATCATACCCAGTTTTTTTGTGGTATGCTCCAACCCTATTCGTTCCCAAAAGGGATAGTACTCTTAAAATTTTTATAGACTACAAACAGTTAAATAATATCACCATCAAGAATAAGTACCCGATCACCAGAACTAATAACTTACTTGACCCATTTCAGAGTGCCCAATGGTTTTCAAATATTGATCAAGTCGAGATATCATCAGTTCAAGGTCAAAGAATATGACATTCTAAAAACTACCTTTAGAACTCAAAATGGTAACTTTGATTTTATGGTTATGTCTTTTGACCTAACAAATTATCCCATAACTCTTGTGGACTTGATGAATAGGGTGTTCAAGTAGTATTTGGAATTGTTGTGATTATCTTCATAGAAGATATACTTGTCTATTCTCATATAGAGGAGGACCATGATGAGCATTTGAGGATTGTATTTTAGACCCTTAAAGATTGCCATTTATTTACAAAATTTAGTAAGTATGAATTTTGGTTAAAGTTGGTTCATTTTTGGGACATGTGATTTTAGGTGAACGTATTCATGTAGACCCGCATAACACAAATGCAATAAATCATTTGTCTGATCCCATTACTCTATCTTAGGTACATAGTTTACTTTTTATTTTTGGTAATCATTTATGAAAGGACTTGGTACAAAAGTGAAGCTTAGTATCTCTTTCCAACACAGACATATAGTCAGGACAAATATACTATTAAAACTCTAGAACATATTTGAGAGCTTTTATGATTGACTTCAAAGGGATTTGGGATATGCATCTGCCCATAGTTGAGTTTTCTTATATAATAATTACCATGCTAGTATTCAAATAGTTCTATTTGAATCCTGATATGGTTGTAGATATAGATCACCTATAGGGTGGTTTAATGTTAGTAAGGTTGCCTTGGTTGGGATGGGTTATGATATTGAAGATATGGATAAAGTCCAAATTATCTATGAGAGGTTTGAAACCTCTCAAATTTGTCATAAATCATATGGAGATGTGAGAAGGAGATGACAAAAGTTTGTTATTAGCGATTGGGTGTTTTTGAAGGTGTCACCTATGAAGGGAGTGATTAGGTTTGGTAGGAAAATAAAGCTCAGTAATTGGTATATTGGTCTATATGAGATCTTGAAGTGTTTCTTAAATGTTGCTTATGAGCTAGATCTTCCATCTAACTTAGTAATTGTTCATCCTATTTTCTATGTGTTTATATTGAATAAATGCATTGGAGACCCATACTTAATAGTGCTTATAGAATGTAATGAAGTGAGAGATAGTTTATCCTATGATGAGATTGATGAGTGGTGAATTTATCACTCAAGTTCACTCAACAATCATGCACACTACTATGATTTGATGGTATAAGTAAGACAAATTTATGATTAAATGCAATAATTTCCATATTTTGTAGGCATACAGGTTAGAAGAATGAAATACATGGATTTTAGTTGAAAAGGACCAAAAAGGATAAAGAAGTGCAGCTGGAAGATCTAAAGCAGAAGCAAGCCTAGGTTACCACGACCACAATCTAGTGGTTGAAATCGCAGCCAATCACATAGGTCAAAGTGTTGTGATTGCGGTTTCCTTACTACGGTGATGGTAGTCATGACTGTGGACAAGCTTTAGAGATCTTGACTAATTGTGAAATATACCTAGGGTAGTTTTATAAATTCATGCTACCAAATCTACGTCCTTTTAAAGGCTAAAACCCTTTCTTTTTTGGGAATTCTAAACTCTTGCAACATTTTGAATTTGAATTTTAAAACTCTAATTTGGGAAACATTTTGTATTTTTGATTTGGAGACTTTGAATTTAGAATAATTGAAGAATGAATGTTTTGAAGAATCCTTATGGTATATCTTTCACTCTTTTCTTCATGAGTAGATAAACTTTCATTCTCTAGGGATTATGTTTATCTAAGGTGCAATTATGTGTGGGTTATGATGTAATTTTGATATATGCGAGTTTTTTGATGATGGATTTTGTTATTACTTAATTAAATTAGATAGGATTTATGGGTGAAAACCTCAAATATCCAAAATGGGTATATGGGTGACAACCTAAATTCTTGAAAGGTCAAACTATCCTTGAAAGAGGGGTTTAGGCAAAAGTTTTAAACCCATATCATTCTTGAATGAGGGATTTGGGTGACAAAATAATAGTACATAATTAATGGATATAGTTTACTAGTTTTCACTATCTTAGATATAGGTTGATTAAGAAGTTGACTATATCTTGGGCATCTTTTTAGAAATAGGGATGACCAATTGAGGTAATAGGTGGTTGAAATTAAAACACTTGTTAGGTACTCGAAAGGGTCATTGAGAGAAATCCTTCAGGTTTTATTGAGAATCTAACTTCGAGGATCTTAAACCTATCCTACCATATTATTTATAACTAGCATGTACCCTAAATCTTTATGCACTCATGCATAACATGCCCTTAGGTAGATATAATCCCAAGATTCTTCTCCTATCAAATTTAAATCCCAATTGTTGATTTCTTTGTTGACTTTCGTTGCTATTGACAAACAAGTTCCAAACCAAATCCCCCCCCCCCCCCCCCATTTTTATTTATGCATTTTGTTTTATTCATATTGCATGTAGCTTATTAGTAGCATTTAACACCCATAGGACTAGAACTCTAATTTTGCTCCTCATGGATTTGACCTCAACATAATTTGAGCTATTGGCAATGACCGTCCTTTACCTATTTTGATAGTATAGGTGAGAATTATCAAAATGGAGCCATTGTTGGGGAGTGAAATTTAGTTTTCACTTTTGCGGTGTTTAGTGTTACTTTGGGTACACTCATAGTTGTTTGTATTTATTTAGGTTGTTGTTTTTGTTTATTTTTTAGGTGATCCCAATAGTGTTCACAGAATAATGAGTGAGAACGCAAGAATTTTTAGGTGTTTCGATGGCCTTATAATGACGAGGAGCAACTCAATGATGTTAGTCTTTAAAGTTCTATCTGTATCCCACCTACTCAGGGGAACGATGTCTTTCATGTAACAAGCATCATCAAAGCGTGTGCACCCTTTGATATTATACATATAATCAAAGGTCCATTTAGCTTTGTCTCTTTCTGTTTTCTCTAATAGGAGAGGTAGTGTTTTTTCTTCACTATCTTTTGGTCTCATCCATCACCTTATGAGATAAACTCACCATGGTCTTTCTTGACTCGTATTTCCCACCATTCAAAATACTCCAATTACGTGATGATATCATGAAATTTAGGCAATATAATGGGGAATCCTTGTTCGAGGTGTAGGAAAGATTCAATGGAAAACTCTTGAATTTTCCTAACTATGAGGTCCTGGAGAAGATGCTTCTCCAAATCTTCTATCTAGCTCTTGATCTATTCATTAAAATGATGGTATACAATGCAGTAAGGGGATCTCTTGTGAAGTTAACTTATTATGCGGCTTCAAATTTTCTTGATGAAGTTACAAAAAGGATCTCCTACCACCTCCGTTGTTGACAGGGAACAAAAAAGGAAATATGAGGAGAGAGAGGAGAATATGGAAAAATGATGACTTAATTCGAGCTTTTACCAAAATATGTGATGGGTGAACCCAATAAAGCGGTGAATACAATGGCATCCAAGGCTTATGATGATGATGAATCCATAAAGCTTTATGATCAGATTTGATATTTGGCATATTATTCAAGGGGTTTCCACCCCACCTATCAAAGGCAAAGTAGGAACCAATGTTGGAATAGGAAAGATAGAGACTATGCTAATGATTGGAGGTGTAAGGATCATGAGTATGATCATTATGTGCCCCCTCATGACCGGGCAAAGGGTAAGGATTCAAACTCTGTTGACCCTACTAAGTACAAAACAGAATATATTCTAGCAAGGATTTTGATGAAAGTGGAGGGAACAGACAAATTAGTTCATAAATTGAAAGGTGATTTTTCATAACTCAACTATACGGTTGTATCCCACTCCACTTTTATCTATCAATTTGAGACTCAAATATGGAAAATCTCCACCCAACTCAATGATAGGCCAAAGGAAGGACTCCCTAGTGACACCATTATAAACACAAAAAATGGGGCCCAAGTGTTGGCTATTGTCACTAGGAGCGGTTAAACCCTTGGTGATCTTGTCGTAGATGTAAAAACGGATCCTGGTGTGGAGAAAAATCTTATGAATAATTAAATAAAGAGACTCCAAAGTTTCATAAAGGGAAATAAAAAGAGACAGTGTTGAATGAAGAAGTTAAATGTAAAGAGGGTGATCCAAAGGTAGTTGAATCTGATTAAGTGAAAAGTGATCCAACTCCTACCATGATGGTTCACCTACCATTCCCTGAAATACTAAAAAATAAGTAGGATAACGCTAAATTCAAAACATTCATGGCTAAGTTTGCCAACCTCTGCATTAATATTCCATTTCTTGATGATATCCACGATATCATGGGGTATGCAAGTTTTTGAAGAAATTGATGTACAAGAAGATACTTGTTGAGTGTTAGACAATTGAAGTTAATCATGGGTGTAGCGCTATCATGGCTAGTGTGATAGTAAAAAAAAGAAAAACCCGGGAGTTTTTACAATTCCATGAGGCATCAGGAACATATGTTTGAGAAGGATTTATGTGACCTTGGTGTGAGGATAAATATCATGTCATTCGCAATATATAAGAGGCTTGTCTTGGGCACTCCTAATCCAAAGTTAATGAGACTTTTGATGGCGGACCGGTCAATCAAGAAATTGGTTGTTATGTTCATCGTGTTGGTGAAAGTGGATCGATTCATCCTCCTATTGGATTTTGTGATTCTATATTATTAGATGGACCAAGAGGTATCTATCATTCTTGGTTGACCTTTTCTTCTCACCGGGAGAGCCATTGTTTATTTGGGGCTTTGGGAAGTGTCCTTCCGAGTGTACAAAACAAAGAAACAACCCATAGAGCTTAAAGTGGTATCGGTTATTGATGTTCACATCCAAAAAGTCAATGAGAGGGGCTTGAGGACCCAACTTCAGATAGAAGAAAGGTGTTAATCGACGATCATAGCTAAGGCACTATGTGGGAGGCAACCCACAAATAACACGAAAGTGGCTCATATCTTTTGTTTTTAATTTCGTAGTGTAGATATTAATTTTTTCAATTACATAATCCATGCATTTATGGCATTATGGAGTATGTTGAATGAATTTGAGAAGAGTAAAGTGTGAAATCTTTGCTTAGTGATTTGAATAGGGGAAAATGTGTCAAAATGTAAAACAAGTGAATATGAGAAAACAAGGGTGCAGTAATGCCCCTAGTTATCGTGATTGTGGGACCTTGGCCGCGATTACGGTCACCCACGTGTCCGTGATAGTAGGCCTTTTATCATGATCGCAGTCATTGCATTTATATGATCATTTGAATCCCCCCATTCCCCGACACTCCCTTCTCAATTTTTCTCTATAATTGAAGTCATTTTTGGTCAAAGTTTGAGCTATCTAAAAACATCCCTACATCTATATTGCATCATTCATCTAATAAGTAGCTCAAAACCATGCATTAAAGTTCAGGACATAGAATGCATGTTATTGGGAAGGCCTAAAATTAGGATCCTCTTACTTAATTACTTGGTTAATTACACTAGTGTGGTGTTTAGCAGGTAGAATTGGTTCGCATTCATGTGGGGAAGACTTGAGTACTCAATTTGGATGAGAGATTGAAAAAATAAAGGGTTCACACGAAGTGCTCGATCAAATGCCCAAATGAGTCTTCACTAGTGATTTTTACACTCTAAGGGCATAATCGAGTACCTAGTAATCTTGTTAAGTGAGTTTAGTGTGAAATCTTGTTGTAGAACATGTTTTGGATTAAAATGTTAATTTTTGGACATTGAAAAATTTGGCTTGAAATTGATCTCCAAATTTTTGTTCAAACACCACCATGTACCCATCCTATGGGCTTTACTGAACATAATGACTTAGTTTGTGCATGTATATATCAATGATTAATTTGGTTGCATTTTTTTCTTGCTTTTAGGATCAGATCATTGAAGAATACGACCAAGTCCGATTTATGGCACCCAAGTGCCATACACTTTACTATTGGCATTTTTTGAGGACAAAACTGCTCCCAAAAAGAGAAATATGCTCGGAGACAGTGCTGGAAAAGCTTTCAGAATTTCATGACAAGCTTTTGTCCATAGGGTGGCTGTGCTTCACCTCAGATCTTTACAAGGCAAATGAGAAATGGGTCTGTGAATTCTACGCTAACCTTAGCGAAGTGTTATTTTCAAATCCAGCCAACATAATTATCAACATATGGGGAAAGGAAGTAGACTTTAGGGCAGATCAAATCAATGATATTTTGGGCTCCCAAATGCAAACATAGGTGAGTTTGAAGCAAAGGGGTGTAAGCCGAGAAGCTGGTTGGTAAAATGACTATGTCCCAGAAATGAAGTCTTATGGGAGGTGACCAAGAGAAACATATCCATGAACAACTTCACTGACGAGGGTTGGATTTGGTTGAACATTATATGTAGCCAAGTCTCCCCATTCACCCACATGACAACAATTCCTGATTTGCGAGCTTGGATTGTTTCTTGCATTATAGATAACATTCCTTTAAATGTTGGTGAGCTCGTGGTTTTTGACATAAAATTCTTTAAGAACATGGGTGGTACTCATCTCTCCTTTCCCTCTTTGATTATTAAGCATTGAGGCGAGGGTGCACTCAAAAAAAGAAAAAGAGGAAGAACGACTTGGGAAATTTGACATATGAAAAGGCTGAGTCTTGTAGGCCATTAACCACCATACCTCTTGAGGATATTGGTGTTGATATTCTAGCCATTAGGGATCTCATGTTGGGTTTTCCCTAGGGTCCAAGAGAGCCCTCCACAACCCGCAACTCATATGTGTCCCGATCTGATTAAGAGAAGTATTAGGTGGAACAAAAGAAGAAGGGATCTACCATTGCTAGGCTTAAGATATACTACTCATCCTTGGCAGCGTCACATCGAGATCTTCGAGGTTTACATAAGAAGATAGTATAAAGGGAGAAGAAGAGAGATAAGTTCTTAAGAAAGATGTGAAAGGGGGTGAAGGGCCTATGGAAGGTCCTAAAACTCGTGATATACTTCCTTTCTCCTGAGCAGAGAGGCACGATGATCCCTAACTGAGTGGTATAGCCCAGAGTATATTGATAATAATACAGAGACCGAAAGGGATAGAAGCTTTTGATAAGGTTTCAGGGAATACACATATCTCTCTTTATGATTGATTGTTTATGTAGTGAAGACGCTGCTAGCTTTTAGTTGGGGGTGATTTCTACACATTCATTTGATTTTGGCATGTATGTTGATATTTCTAAATATGTTTATATTCTTTTGAATGATATTTATTTTTTTGGCTTGTAATATTCGAGCACTCTGATGGTGCCCATATTTGCATGGATTAGTCTTTTTTATTTTTTGATGTTTACTTTATCTTTATTTTGTGTATGGAGATATTGGACGTGCTTTTCCCTATGATAGACAAACTGACAACATTCTTAAGGGAAAAATCATAGTGGTTGGGTTTTGAGCCATGGATAAAGGGGAAGTCTTAGTACCCATGGAATTAAGGTAACAAATGCAAGAGAAGTCTAAGTACCTATGGCATTTTGGATTTAGGATTGCATTTATACCTATGGCAAAGTCTTAGTAGCCATATGGTTTACCCGTATGAAAACAAAAATGTGAGATAAAGGCTTGGGCTGGTGCCATAATTAGCAAATTGTGCAAGGTGCAAATGCAAAGAAAAAACCCCCTCTATCCAAAATATTTCAAGAAATAAAATCAAGGGCATGGATGTGAGAAACCTTGCAACAATACTTTCTCTTTTTGTGACTCCAAAAATTTTGTCTTGTGAAAATTGATAAATACTACATTTTTTGTCCGTAGTGGAAGGCAAAACTGAGCCTCCTTAGATAGTTTGCCAAATTAGTCTCTCAAGGCTAATTTTGATTGTACTTGGTTGGTGAGATAATCATAAGACATCTTTGTGACTTTAGATGTCCACTTTATCCTAAAATGCATACCTTTGCATAGATGTTATCCCTAGTCACCCCCTTTGAGACTTTGGACCTTTCATTGGAAAATACATGGTAAGTTGCGAGACTTTCAATTCTTGTCCCTCTTTTAAACCCTATCCTTCTTGCTCTTAAAAATGCAAATTTAGGCTAAAAATCCTAAATTAGGACTGGTGAAGATTTTAAGAGGTAATTGGGGCCACGAATATGCGAGTGAGTTCCTAATAGCTTAATTATTGAGAAAAAATTAATGAGCAAAAGAAAGGATCCAACAAAATAAAGAAAAGCACAAAGTGTGAAAGAAAAAGAAATGAAAAGAAAATGGGTGAACCAAAGAAATGAAAGTAGGCACATATCTAAAGAGTGAAAACAAAAGAAGTGACCCATGATCAAAATTTTGATAGAATAGTCTGATATAGATGTTCAAGGAGGGTAATCTATGTTGTTTCTAATTGATACACTACCGTACCCCAAATCTATGTTACAAGTTTGAAAAGCCCTACGACATCTCCAACCAAGTGTATTCATTATGGTAGCGATTGAAAATAGAGGAAAGCCTATGGCATGGTATTTATTAGCGTAGAGAGTCCTTGGGGGAGAAAGAGTTTTTCACTTAAATCTCTTGTTGCATATTTAATAAATTGGTGAGTGAAATTCTCCTTATTGTGAGGAATCTTGAAACACGTTGAGATGGGTGATTTTGTCACCTCCCAAGAAATGGGGAAAAAGGGGTACAATATAGTTGAGGTCAAAAAGTGAGCCACTTCTATAGTATTAGTGATTGTTGCATGTTTGCTCTTTGAAGTCTTTTGCATCATTGAAAATCATTTTTTATGTTGAGGGGTGTCGTGTTAATAGTTTAGCTCATGTTTGAAAAGCTATGTTTGGTAGTAATCAAGTTGAAGTTTGTGTGATCATTGGGTCATATAATTTAGGCATACATGTGCATTTTCTTATTGTATGAAGTAGTGTTGCTTGAGGACAAACAAAGTTTTAGTGGAGAATTTCCCACTCAAGTGCACTCAACAATTGTGCACACTACTTTTATTTGAAGGTGTAAGTGAGACAAATTTGTGATTAAATACACTAATTTCCACATTTTACAGGCATATAGGTTAGGAGTATCTAAGATGTGGACTTAAGCTAAAAAGAACCAAAAAGGAGAAAAAGTGCAGTTGGATGACCTGAAGTAGAAACAAGCCTCAGTTACTGCAATTGCGGTCTGGTAAGTGCGATTGAAGTTAGTCAAGCAGGTCAAAGTGTAGCAATCATAGTGTCTTTACCGTGATAGTTGTAGCTGCGATCGCGGACAAACTTCAATGATCATGGCTAAGCGGGAAATGTACCTAGGGGCAGTTTTATAAATTCATGCAGTTGAACCCAAGTTCTTTTAAATTCTAAAACCCTTTCTCTTTTGGGCATTCTATACTCTTGCAACATTTTAAATTTTAAGTTTAAAACCCAAATTTGGGCAACATTTTGTATTTTTAATTAAGATACTTTGAATTAGCATAATTGAAGAATAGATGTCTCTTTTCTTCATGAGTAGCTAAACATTCAGTGTCTTGGGATTATGTTAAACTAAGGTGCAATTATGTGTGGGTTGTGATGTATATGTGTATATGCTAGTTTTTTGAAGATGGGTTTTTATATTGCTTGGTTAAATTAGTTGGTATTGTGGGTAAAATCCTCAAACACCCAAAATGGGTTTGTGGGTGAAAACCCCAAACTCATGAAAGCTTAAGCCATCCTTGAGAGAAAGGTTTAGGCTTACTTTTGGAACCCATATTATCCTTGAATGAGGGATATGGGTGACAAGGATATAGTAGAAATTTAATGGATGTAGTTTACTAGTTTTCACTCTCTTAGATATAAGTGTGATTAAAAAGTTGACTATATCTTAGGAATCTTCCTAGAAATAGTGTTGCTTGATTGCGGTAATAGGTGGTTGAAATTGACACACTTGTTAGGTACCTGAAAAGGTCATTGAGTGAAATTCTTGAGGTTTTGTTTAGAAACTAGCCTCAAGCATCTTATACCTAGCCTACCATATTATTGAGAACTAGCATGTACCCTAAGTCTTAATGCACCTATGCATAACTTGCCCTTAGGTAGACATAATCCCAAGATTCTTCTCATATCTAATTTAAATCATAATTGTTGATTATTTTGTTGACTTGAGTTGCTATTGACAAACACGTGCCAAACCAACTCCCCCAAATTTTTATTCATGCATTTTATTTTAGTCATATTGCGGGTAGCTTATTAGTAGCATTTAACACCCATAGGACTAGAACTCTAATTTTGTTACTCATGGATTTGGCCTCAACATAAGTTGAGATATTGGCAATGACTTCACTCTACAAATTTTGATGGTATAGGTGAGCGTTATCAGAGATCCCAAACTATCTTCTTTATTGCCTAGTTCAAAGGTTAAGGAATAAGAAAATGGCTTTTGTGAAAGTTTTATGGTGGAATAAGTCAGTTAAGAGAGCAATGTGGGAAGTAGAAGAAGTCTTCATGAGTATATATCATAGTCTATATTCTCCTAGAACAAATTTATCTTGAGGTAATAAATCGCTTCTAATCTATACTACTCTGTGACATCCTTAATAATATCAGTATAACCTATAGGGTTTATGTGTAGTCAGTTGTTTTTGTTGTACGCTAGTACTTAGGGTGAGTAGTGTTATTGACAGAGCAAGATATCCTCTAGACCTTAGCGTAGTGCATCCATAAGATAGATCTTTCGTCATCCCAACAATCATTACATAATAAATAGTCCCAAGGGGAGATAATGTTATACCCTAAAATATAAAAGATTTTATTTTGATAGAACTCGTGGATTTTAAGAAGTTGTTTAGGTTCAAATTTGACATAGAATGTTAAAAGGACCTTTATGAAGTGTTTATGTATTCTTGGAGTGAGTTTTGAAATATTTTATGACTCCAAAGTGGTAAGTTCCGTGATTAGGGTGTGCCCCTGAGGTAAGAAACCCTAAAGGCAAAATTCAGTGGCCTGGTGCAATAAGAACATGCCACACCTACTAGTTGTCTCTTTAAGGGCATGCCACACCCTTGGCAATGCGCAATAAGGGTGTGCCACGCCAAGGGAAATGGAGACACCCAAATTCTATTCTCATTATTTTTTTTATAGGATAATTTGATCTTCTACATCCTTATTACTCCTACAACTAATATTAAATGAGTTTCCTCCCCTCATAAGTCAAAAATACATTGTTCCTCTCTGCCCAAGCTCTTAAGAGCACTCAAGACGTGTTTCTTCTACAAAATTCTAACTTCCAAGTCTCTATTTCAAGCTTCCTTCAAGAAATTCACTATGTTAAGGTATGTGGGGTTTGAACAAGGACTATCTTCCATCCTTATGCCTAAGAGTTAAGGTTACATGAATTTAAAGCACTTGTTGGCTTAGGTTTATACCCATTTTTCATGCTTTTGAATCAATATGTTTCCATAAGATTCAAAGTTTGTTTAGCATAAGAATTTACACTTACTCTTGTTTTTATTCACAAGATTGATATTGTGAGATGAGTTTTAGTGATTTGACATAAAGGTCTATGATTTGATAAATGTATATGATTTTCTGCATATTCAGTAAGTTCACGAGATATTCAAACTTACTATTCCAGATTTTTGTTTGTCATAGTATGATTATAAATACAGTTTTGAACTAATGATCTCAAATAAGATATAAAATTCACATGGTTATTCATAAGCAAGATTTAGTAATAGAAGCGTGATTAGTTTCCAGGTGCGTAAACCCATATGCTTATTTAAGGTAAATTTCATACACTATCAGCACCAGTATGTTTTGGGAGTAGTATTTAGAAATGAGGGGATGCGGGTACTTCCCACCCTATATTTCCTAGAAACTAGATGCCATTGTGGGTTAAAGGGGCCTCACCAACGAGTGTCTCCCTTGGCAAAATAGGATTATTTTAGTGATCACTCCAGTTCATTCTCCATAACAATGGTAAGGGATGGGAAAACCTTTCTCAACATGGGTAAGACATTTGAATTCATGCTATCTCACGTAGTTTATGTCAGTTGTAAGAATCTCCAACAGTAAACATAATTTTAGAAACTAAGTATGAAGACTCACAAAGCTTATTCAAATACTGATTTATGACTTATGCTTATGTATATTCAATTTTTTGTTTCTTTCATGATCATAGTGAGTCTATTTACACATAGAATGCATGTTTTATGACTATGATTAGTATCAGTTACTTATTGCATTTACCCTCTGTATACACAATACTTTCTAGAAGTACTAACCACATACATGTTTGTGTGCTACATTATTTTGTAAAGTAGGTTCTAGTGTTAGTCCTCAGTATTACAATTAGCCATGATAATCACCTTATAAAATCTACTAGTTGGTGAATCCTCATATTCTGAGGGTCAAGTCTATGATTACTTTAATTTGTTCAACTATTAGTTCTGACTTTCTGTTTTTAGTTTGGGTCAGTTGAGGTCTATCCCAATGGCTCTTCTGTATACTTAGAGGCTTGTCAAGATTAGTTAGTGTGTTTAATAGTCCTTTAGATTTTCATAAGTTTCAGTTTATGTTGATTTACAGAGTTTTGTTTAGATTGTTTACTCCTTTTGAATTTAGATTATTGAGGCAAGTTTCTAAACATGTTTTAAGTATACTGTTTCCATTTTTTTGTTGTGCAGATATCATGGGTTAACTCTGGGATAACTTATAGTCTTAAGCATCATGTGATGTCTAGGGATAGCCTCAGGTCATTAGAAAAGTCATCTTTTCTACATCTTCTTAATCCATTAGGATAATTATGCGTACTAAAAGAATCAATGAATAACTAAATTTAATGCTTGATACAATTGTCAATGTGCATAAAGATATTGGGTAATGGAAAAATATCTTTGGGACTTTCCTTGTTCCGATCTCTGTAGGGAATATGCATCCTAATATTTCCATCCTTCTTTATTATTAAAATAATGTCACTATCCAGGTTACATATTTGTAACTTCCACAACCCTGGCCTAAATTTTCTTAGTGACTCTTTCTTTGATTCTGCTATATGGGATTAAATTTTCAATCAACTGGCAACTTGTGGACCATAATGTTAGTGCTCAATGATGAGTCTTCAAATTATGACTTACTTGACCTAAAAATTTTAAGAAATCAGGTCTTGAATGCTAATTTGAATGCATTTTAATGTTAATTTTGTTTCATTTAAGGGTTAATACCAAGAAATGGTTGAAATAGCAAAAATATGGAGATTGGAGCTAAAAATGCAAAAGAGCTATGACAAAGCTAATCAGTGCTTTGTTGAAGTACTAGGAGTATCACTAGTTGGTCTTTTCATTACAAATTTAAAATTTTGGACATGGTCCACGTTTGACAAAATGTTGATAAGAAGGGAATTTGAGAATATCATCGCCTTGATCAGCAAAGCTCACATCTATCACCAAAAGTAATTGATGCCAACCCTTGGAGATTTAGTTCAATGACAAATGATGGTTCTAAGGCACTTTGACATGTAAACAATGTATTCAGTGATCACGAGTTCCTTAGTCGAGTTGGATATAGTGTAAATTCTATAATTTTGACGTCTATTTCTACTGAAGCTATTTATGTTTTTTTGGTAGCTTGGAGCCCTATTTTTTGTCATATCTTGAATTGATAGATTGTAATTAAAACCCTTGTTGGAATCTTAGTTACTTTTTTCTAATTTCTTGCTTTATAGTTTGTAACTTATTTGCAAATGTTTGGATTCTATGGTAGATTGGAATGAGAATATACGTAAATTTCCTTTTTTCTCTTATTATGAGTAGCTAATTTGCCAAGCTTGGAGTTACGCATTATAAGAGCTTAATATTGTGTGGTAGTGATTATTTACCCTTATATTTGATTAAATATTATGATTTTGAATAAATCTCTAAATTTCAACTCAAAGAATAGAGGTTGCAAACCTTATTCATGCTTACATCTCTTGCTTTACTTGAAAAAAAAAATACAAGGTTGGAGAGATTTAACTGAGAAGGCTTTGGAATTTGTCTCTTAATATCTAGTGCTAGAAATAGACTAACTAATTTGATGTCATTAATTTCGTGGTTTTGTGTACATATGGGTGTTCGAAAGGTACCGTTATCAAACACGGTGGTATATTGAAAGAAATATTGCCTCTAATATCTAAGAACAAGCCTAGTAACAACGATCAATTGGATTTTAGGTGAATTTTCATATGCCAGTTCTTATAATCACTCTTAAGCGGTCATAACCTCAAGTTCTTTTATCTATTAATTAAATTCTGTAGCATTCATCTTGACAATCCAAATTTGAAATTGATAAATTAAACATGAAATCATTTCTGAATTGAATCCCCAATTTACTTTATCATTATTTTTAGCATTATATACCAACACAAAATAACGTGTGACACTTGAGGGTGGAGCTATCTTCTTCGTTCTAGTAGAATTGACTCTGACTCCAAGTTAGGTAAAAATTATATTGCTACCACCGTGTAGGTTCATTTTTCATCATTATCAAAATAGTGCCATTGTTGGGCTATGAATGTAGCGTTCATTCCCTATAGTGTTATAAGATATTTTTATTCGACATAGTATTAACCTTACTTTATTTGTTGTTGTTTCCTTTTCTAGGTGATAATCAGAATGAACAGGACATAATAAATAAACATAGTAGTGACACCGCTACTTTTTATGGTCAATTTAAAGATGAAGATCACTTAGGGGATGCCATAAGGGCAAGTACAACTCGCATTTCATCTTTGGAGTGTAATGTAGATCACGCACAAGTGTGATGCTCTACTTACTCCAAATAAAGGGTTTATTTGGAGGTTAAGCTTGTAAAGATGCAAACATCCACTTGAAGATCTTTAAAGATGTTTGAAACTAATTTGACGTTTCCCATAACTCATAAGAGTCTATTCGATTAAGGCTCTTCCCATTCTCATTAATGGGTGATGCAATATTAGGGTAAAAGGAATTACCTGAGTGATATATAAACTCTTTGTTTGATTTGATGGAGTTTTTTATACTAGATTTTTCCACTGCCTCACATTCTCCAATTAAGGGATGATATAAAAAATTTCAAGCGAGTATTGAGCCATTGTATGAAGTATGGTTGAGATTAAAAAAGAAATTGATTTAATGTCAAAACTATGATGTGCAGGATAAGGTGCTTTTACAAATCATCTGTAGAGCATTGAATCAACTCAACAAGGTGGTAGTTGCCAATGCGGCTGCAGGGTCTTTGATAAACAAATCTTTTAGAGTTGCTTTAGGATTGTTGGATCAATTGACAATAAAAATTAAAGAATGGCACACATTACATCGAGGTTACCGTGGGAGCTCCCTCTTTGTCTTATGTGAGCTAAGAAAAAAGAAAGAAACAAAAGGAGGAATACAAAAAACATGGCCAAAGTCAAGATGCAATTGGATATCCTTACAAAAATGTAATGGGTGCAACCCCAAAAGTTGTCAATGTCGTAGAATCAAAGGTAATTAGAGAATATGAAGAAGATGATACGTAATCTCTTGATGAATAAATTCAATTCCTATCAAACAAAAGGGGTGGGGGTGGGGGTGGGGGGTTTGACTAATATATCATTACTATATTTCTCAGGTCATGATGGAACCTACTATAACCCACCAATAGTTAGGCCAATCCATAGTTTGGAACTACTAGTAACAGCTATTAAGAGAAATAAAGAAAATAGTAGAAAGAATATAACAAAGAGGCTAATATAAAGATAAAATCCTAAAACCTAGTGAAATTAGTACAAGAGCTTCAAATTCAATAGGAGTACAAATGAAATAGAGAATAAATATACATATACAAAGATGTATTTGAATTAAAAATGTAGATCAGTCTAACAATAAGAATGAGAGCGGGAATACGCCAAACGTCTAGAGCTCACCCCAAATCTCTAATCCGAAAGTGCTCCGCATGTTGTTCACTTCAATGGTAAGAAATCGTACTATGGTTTGTAGACTATAGAAGTGTAGTTTTATTACCAAACATGTGGTAATTAGTAGGCATAGGTCAACTGAGCTCCAAAAATATTGTAAGCATAAATAACATGTAAAATAGGAATATAAACAATAAGAAACTATCTAAGGAAGTAAACATAGTAATGCTAATGGAGCAATAAGGATAAACTAACTTATCCTTATTGTATTCAGGGACTAAAGTGCAGGAGTATATAACTAGCCAATATATAAATGAAGGTTGAAAGAAGGACAAATAGTAGTAATACAAGGGCAAATGATACATATACAATATGAATAGATAAGAATATATACATATATATATACATATATATTTACACACATCCAGAGATACATATATACAGAACAAACCTCAAAGGTCCTAACCTGAGGGAATCAAACTAATGTCTCGAGGATCATAGCTAAGTAAGGGATCTAATACAAGCATACTCAAGGTCTCTAACCAAAGTGTGACTAATCATGAGGTAATTTAACAACAATGTATCATACCATAACAGAAAGGGGAAAATGATAAGTGTACCAACAATCTCAGCTACCAATTTATAATTACCTTACCATGAACTAACTATAATAACCAACAATAAAATAGCTAGCTAGTTCAGACAAACAATAGCCTAGCCAAGCCTACAGAATCCTAAAAGGTTCAAAAAGCCACTAAAAATATAGTAACCATAACTTATAGCTATAAAAACCTCCCATAAGGTCGATATATATAAGCACCAAACAATTATAATAGTGATAGGCGATGCATATGAATGAATAAATGAGAGTGTGATCCAGTATCATCAACCAATAAAGTTCCATACGTACAAAATGTATACAACTCCTCCAACTTAGTATCTTACAAAGGTAGGACCTACAACAACCATCCTTCTCTGACATTATGGCTCGCGCAAAAATGGGCCCAAAGAGGACTTGAGATATCCATATACGCTTCCTCATTTAGAACTAAGATTTCCATTAACCATCATAACCAATCTACTCTATCCAATACCAAAGAGATATATAAAGTACAATAGAAATAAGTCAGACTTGAATTACAATTGACTAAGTGTATAGTAAGTACTCAAAATCAAGTCAATACAAAAAGTGTATGAATGTGTAAATCCATTGCCTGAGATAGATTTCAGGTTTAAATTAGCATAATAATGTTTAAAGGGTTAGAATATCCCTTGACTGGAGTGAGAATAGTAGTAAAAGAGAGTGGATTAATAATCAACAAGAATTAACCCTGGTCAAGTTTCCAAACTAATGTATTGTTAAATATCTAACTCTAAGAATAAGGGTGGTATGATTTCCACTATAGAATAAATGGTTTTAAGAGTGAAAAGTTGGAATAAATCTCTTTTAGTAAAATATTAGTAAAAATAAGGTTTTAATTAGAATTATACCTCTAGATAAATATAAATGCGACTAAACATATGCACCATCACTAATATACAAACAACACAATCGTAAGCGTCTATGCATCTATTACCATAACCACATCCATTATAAGGATAAATTACTAGGCTAATGTCTAACTAGTACTGTAATCATGTCCTCGGGCCCAATATTATATATATCCATTAATACATGTCAACGTCGTAATCCCGAGAAACTAAGGTAAACAAGGATGCAGTCCTACTAAAAGAATATTATCAGGGAAACACTAGCCATTTCACAAAGTATTAGGGTAATACATATGCAAAAAGGGAAATCATATCAATATGTGGTCAACAAGTTGATAACCCAAATGTAAAAGGATCCTACAACCATAAGAGATATTCTAGACTGAGGTTCGGATCACCTTTTTATTCTAAATTCTCTAAATAGGAAAAGTCATAATAATTATTCTATTAACCTATCCTATAATCCCTACTTAGCATGCAATCTATATACTACACCATCTTCTATAGAAAACTATATCGAAGCCTACCTCAAGCCAAACTACAATCTCAAATCATCCACGAATAACTCATCTTTGTCCCATGTCTTGAAAAATATGTAGCATTATCAAAATATAATCAACACATTAAAAGGAGTAAGATGACTCACATAGTTATATATAAAGTTTCAGGTTAAAATTTAAATCTAAATAGACCCATCGGACACACACATAAAATCCTAAAATTAGATCCGGCAGTATGTCCCTCATGAATCAAGGAACTTATGCCCAAAATATGAGCAAAATACGAGCTGATAGCTTAGTCAAATCATCAATAACATAATGAAATCAAGAACAAAAATGGAGAAATTAGGAGAATGGAAGCTCAGAACTTACGAGATGTGAACAATATACAGATTGCCTTGATGTCCCTGTAATATCCCTAACCTTAAATTGAGGTCTCCTGACTGATTTTTGCACTCAAATAGTGTTTAATAAGGTTCGAAAAAGGACAAAAATGGTTTGGGGTCTAAGGGGAAACAAGACAAAAAAGTATAATTTATATTACCTAGGCGTCAAAAGCATATCCCAAGCAACCCCCACATTTGACAGCCTTGACATCACTGAGGCCCCACTCTTCGACACCAAGGTGGCCTCACCTAGGCGCTCAGAAGGTCATTGGGGCTATGACACCAAAAAGACAAAAATGCATAATATTCTTTTAGGTGCTTAGGGTTTATCAGGAGTTTCATGAACACAAAAAACTAATGCTACCTCATTGAAAATGGCATTTCAAACACAACAAAATTGATTAAATTTTCATCTGAGGTCATTTTGGTAAAATGTTAGGCGCAAGCCCAATCTACCTATTTGAAAAACTTCCGATCAATAGCCTAAAATAATTTGGGTAGCCTCCAGACCCGTATCAAGGGTCCCCTTAGCCTAAATTTTATATTTTTGAGCTGATAACACTATGAAAATTCTCATTTGTGTCGGTTTATTGGATTTTTTATCCGAGACCAATTTCTTAATAATAAAAACACCTAAATAGAACCTGTTGCCACTACAGGAAGTCACTAAATGCTAAAAACACAGAGAAACTAAGGAAATAACCTAGAAGATCATTACACTACCTATCAAAGGCAAGACACAAATCAAGATTGGAAGAAAAGGGACCATGATTGGAGGGACCAAGATTAAGTTATGGATTAGAGGGATAAGGATAGAGACAAGGATTACAATTGAAGAGAAAAAGAATGCAACCATAATTAATATATGACTACGACCATATAGTTGTAAAGTTATAACAAAGAAGATATGATTGCTCGTATCCTTAAGGGGGTCGAGGGAAATGGCAAGATGTTAAGGGAAATGAAGAGAAACGTTTTACAACTTAGTAAAATGGTCACCTCCTATCTCGCCTCAATAAAGCAAATCGAGAATCAATTAGGCCAAATTTCATCTCATCTGAACACAAGAAAAAAGGGTGGATTACCTAGTGATACACTAGAAAATCTAAATAATAATGTTCATATTATGGAAATTATCACTAACAGTGGTAGAAATCTCAATAATGATTTTATGAATCTTGATGATGACCCCAATAAGAGAATGGTTAAAGAAAATATCAGCAAAAACAGAAAACAATTTGATAAGTCAAATGCTAAGGTCCCTACTACAAATAAGTCAAATGTAGAAAAACCATAAGATTTACAAGAAAGAGTTTAAAGTAAGGATATACTTCAAGTGGTTGATGGTAATATCCCAAAAGTGGAGTTGTCTCAAATCCACCAATAAAAATAGCTCTACCATTTCCACAAGTATTAAGAAGAAGGAGGATGATATAAAGTTTAAGAAGTTCCTCCAAAAATTTAGCCACTTCTCAGTGAACGTCCCTTTGTTGGAAGATTTGCAAGAGATACCTGGGTATGCAAGTTCTTGAGGGACTTAGTGACAACTAAATTAATCGTGGACTTTGAAATGGTAGAGGTCTCACATAATTGTAGTGCTATCATGTCAATCCATATGGTGGTTAAGAAATAACACCTCGGTAAATTTACTATTTCTTACATCACTGGGGTATATAAATTTGGTAAAGTGTTGTATGACTTAGGGAAAAGATTAATTTAATGCCCATATATATGTTCAAAAAATTGGGATTGGGTTCTCTAAGCCTGCAACTATTGGAATCTTATGGAAAATTGATACATTAACCAATTGGTGGGAATTCTCTATGATGTTCTTGTTTGGGTTAATAAATTTATATTTTCCATAGACTCTGTGTCCTAGATTGTGAGATTGACCATGAGATTATAATTTGAGTTGGAAGGAATTTAATTGATACCAATAGGGCATTGGTTGTTGTGGAATCTGGAGAAATAAATTTTAGGGTGAATGGAGAACAAGTAACATTTAACTTGTGAAAGTCCATAAATTAACCAAGGGACTTGCAAGTGATTTCATTAATTGATAATGAGGTGGACGATTTTATAAAAGTATACTTCATTAGTGAGACATTAGAGGGAGTTTGGTGGAACTTTAAAAGTGAAGAGGTTGAAGATTATGATGAGGTCGTGGTGTCTTTGATGGATTTTTGATCCTACACCAAGAACCCATGCAAATTAGATCTTGATTTGAAGAATCGGGAGAGTCCTCTTAGGAAGCCTTCCATTGATGACCTGTCACATATTGAGTTTAAACCATTACCACCTCACCTTTTATATATCTATTTATGGGAAAGCAACACCTTACCCATTATTTTTGTAGGGGACTTGTTGCCATGGCTAGTTAAAGCATCAAAGTTGGTTGTAAGAAAATCTATTTAGGGTATTGGGTCAACTATTGTGGATATTATAGAGATTGATTATGGATATTATCTAGATTTCTCCCAATATTTGTATTCACAAGATAAAGTTGGAGCCTGATTGTGTACTGAGGTTTCACAACCCGATTTACCAGCCATGATGGAACCTACTTTATCCTACCAGTAGGTAAGCCAAACTATAGCCCAAAGGTATAAGCAGTGGGATAATTTGGTGTAAAAAGACATAAAAGCAAAGATATTGTAGGTAAATACTTACAACGATAATTCAAGTAATAATAGTACTCTTAAAGATAGATAAGATAGTAAAAACATCCCATGACCTAGTAGAGTTAGCAAAGGAGCCATAAGTAAAAGGAATATACATGTTGTGATAGTCAATATACATTAGTCTCAAATAAAGAAATACTTAAAAAAGTATAAGAATGAGAAATGGGCAACTCCAGCTCTAAGAGCTCACCCTATCTCTAAACTCTATGTTAGAAGATTATAACATCAGTGGCGGACACTAGTACTCACATCTGCACCAATGAGGGGACAAAAGTGTAGTGTGAGTACCAAAGCCACAGGAACTCAGTAGGCATCATTGATCGACTGAGCTAAATCATAATATAAGCATAATTAAGATGCATGATAAATAATCTATGTCAAGGAATAGGGGAAAACCTAGAATAAAGCTCCAATACTGTAAATAAATAAATAAAATAAAAATAATATGAAAGAAAGAATAATAAATACTACTATACTAGCCTCAAAAAGCCAGTAAGTTAAAAAATAAATAACTCTATGTGGGCTCCATAAGATCGGAGGATGCAATCAAGAAAGTAAATAACTAGAATTACATTAATTAACCATATCACAAGCCATAATTGTGATCCATACATACAATAACATACCACAAATAACTTCTTAATGTTGTACTTGAACCAGAACTCAAATCATCGACATCATTATTTTCCAAAATTAAATTGGAACTCATGTCATGAACAATGCATGGATTGAATTAGTCTTAACACCATAAATTGCCAAACTTATATAGAAAATAATATCCACTCACTAGTACCAATCTAGCATAAGAATCATGTATCTAGCCTATTCAAACTCCACAATAAACATTTTATCGTATAACATTTTTATAAAAGTCTACAAGGAACTAAAGATAGTCTTTGACAGAGGTGTGTCAGAGGGGCCCATTTCTTATCCCTAAAGTTTGTTCTAAGGAAAATTCAACCCCAAACTAGGCTAAGGAATCTTATTCACTTATAGATATTAATTAATCCACATTTAGTCCTAAGATAGTAACTCTACCTAAAACTCTAGCAGCTAAGTCAATTATGCCTAATTTATGGTTCTTTACTAGGCTAGTAATTCAAATATACTAATTATGCTTCAAAGACCTAATTTCCCTCACATATATAGCGCATTATCATAAATATATTACAATCAAGCTCATTCTAAAGGAAAGAAAAACCTAGCCTACCTAGATGCAGAAGAAAGCCTACTGAAATCCGCTAAATCACAAAATTTTCCTTTCGAGGAACTTCCACAAGATGCCACACTATCAAAATGATAATCTACTCATCAAAATGAGAACAATGGTGCCCAATCTGCATTTTCATGATTCAAGTCAAAAATTACATAAAAAAAATCTTATGTAGGGTCCCCTTGTAAAATCACACTTTTGAAACTGACAACACATCTCTTTATGCTCAAAGAATATTTAACCTCAAGAATGGGTAGATTTCTTGGGCTCAAATGTTGACTAAATCAACAAATCAATATTCGAGGGATTTTGGAAAATAATTAGGATGTTTACCATGAAATCAATGGAAACTTACCAAATTTTGGAAGCTTACCAAGAATTTAGAGAATAGATGAGTGATTCTTCCTTATGAACACACCAAAATCACCTATTAGCATTTTTTTCTACTTCACATACGTTCTAGGGTTTTTCACTCTCGAACTTGTGTGAAAATTTGGAAAAATCAGACTAAGTGTAGCATTTATTGACTCCTTGGTGCCACTACAATGGGTATTGGGCCACTTTAGCGGTTAGGGATAAAGTGCCCAAATGCGGAAAAAGCGGTACCCGCGCTTACCCGAAAAGCCACTAAAGACAACAAGCCAGAGCTAAAGTGGTTTGCACTTTAGAAGCCAACTTACTACTTAAGCGGCAAAAGGGATGGGAAAGGTTGCTAAAACTCCTGGTTGCCCGCTAAAGCGGCCTCTACTAAAGAGCCCAATAGGCCGCTTTAACAGACACATTGTTGAGTGCACCGAATAGAGACTTGGAACTATTCCAAGTCTTTGTCGACCCCTTGGGATTCGCTTAGAATTTCGCATAGGAAAACGAACTATGCTAAATTATCAAATTTAATGTTCCAAACTTAATGGTGAAGTTGAAATTTCCATCGGATCTTGTTTCAACAAAAAGTGGGCCCGACACCCAAGTGCCGTTTTTCTTAAGTTATGGCCTATATCCCAAAATGTGTCAAAAGGCCTTGGGACCCAGGACATGTATCCACCTATCCTAAAATTGACATCTCAAAGTTTTTGAAACAGTTAGAATTGGCATACAAGATCATTTCGCTGAAGTTTTTTCCCGGTAGCTAGTTGTTACTAACAAAGATTTCAAAATAGGGAATTGGCTACAAAAACTAAATGAACTACCCGTAACTAAACTGTCAGCTCCAGTAAGCCATAAATAACTTGTGGAAGTTATAGGAAAGCACTAAATGGCAAAAGTATGTCGAAATATAGAAAATAACCTAGAGGGTAATTACAATCCACTACTAAGAAAGGTTTTATCAAGAAAAGTAAAGTGTTAGGATGTACTTGAAGACTCAAACATGTTAGGTATTTCTACTGGATCTCACTCTCAATCTCTAAAGTATCCTCCTCTACAAGGTGAGACCTCCACCAAACCATAACTACTGGAATCTTTGTAGTGCAAAACTGCTTGACATACCTAGCTAATTTGATCATCGGCTCTTTAATAAAGGTCAATCTCTTATTTAACTAAATTGAGTCCTTTCTGAGCATATGAGATGCATCTACAATGTACCGCCGCAGCATAAAAACATAGAAATGTAGATGAACAACAGCAAAACATAGGGGTAAGGCTAACTCATAAGCTTCTTCACCAACTGTGCAAAGGATCTCAAAAGGTCCAATATATCTATGTCTGAGATAGTCTTTCCTTCCTAACCTCATCACACCCTTCATGGGTGAAACTCAAAGGAATACTATGTCACCAACTCTAAATCTCATGGCATGAAGTATACGATTAGAATAAGCCTTTTACCTTCCTTGAGCTTCCCTCAACCTTTCTGAATCACCCTGGCCCTATACAATGACTCCTGAAGTAGGTTAGTGCCATAGGGTCTAACCTCAAAGTTCTCAATCTACCAATTCGAAAAACAACATCATCTACCATGTAAATACTCAAATATCTCCATTTTAAAACATAAATGGTATCTATTATTATATGCAAACTTTACCAAAGCTAAGTTCTACTCCGACTGACCTCTAAAATTGATAACACAGGATTGGAGCATATCCTCAAGAACCTAAAAAGTGTGCTTTGATTGCTTGTTACTCTGAGGGAGAAAGGTTATAATAAGATCTAGCTGAGTACCCAACTTTCCCTGAAAAGCTCTCTAGAAGCTAGAAGTGAATACTGAGCCTGGATCTAAAATGATATCTATGGGAACTCAATGCAAATAGACTATCTCATGAGCATAGATATGGGTTAACCTCTAGGCACTAAAGTACATTGGAATAGGAATGACATGTGCTGATTTGGTTAATTGATCCATAAAGACCTAAATATCATCAAAACTATGGGAAGTGTAAGGTAGAGCACTAACAATATCCATGGTAATTATCTTTTATTTCAACTCGAGAATGGGAAACGTCTGAATCAAGATAACAGGTCCCTGATGGTCTGTCTTCATCTACTGACAACATATGTAACAAGCTACAAAGTTTACCGTATCTTACTTCATCCCACTCTACTAATAATGTTGCCAAAAATCACTATACATCTTTGTTGTAGTTGAGTGAATAAAATATCCAGAACAGTAAGCCTCACAAAAAACCAACTAGATCAAGTTACCAACCCTCGGCACACAAATGCAGCAATCAAACCTTAGAATACCGTCGAGATCTATAGTAGCCTTCTTGGGCTCACCATCACCAAATCATGGATGGTGCAAAGTATCATATCCTCAAACTGATGAGTCGAAATCTACTCAAATAGGGTAGACGTCACCTCAATACTAGAAATAATCATCCTAGGTAAAAAAAAAATCAAGTCGCACCGTTAAGTTTGCTAACGACTGGATATCGAATGCCAAGGCCTCTTAGAAGCAAATATAAAATCCAAGCTACCTATGCTCACTTCCTTCTAGCTCAAAGCATCTGCCATCATGTTATACTCCGAATAATATAAGATATAGATAGCATAATACTTAAGCAATTCCATCCATCTACATTGCTTAGAATTAAGATCTTTCTAGGTCACAAGATGTTAAAGACTATGATAATCCATGTATATTTCACAATATACACCATAAATATAATGCCTTCAAATCATAAGTGCAAAAACTATCCCTGCCAACTCCAAGTCATTAGTGGGGTAGTTGTTCAGCTACCTCGATTTATAAGTGATAACATGACACTATTTCATCAAAATGTAACCCAAACAAATACTGAAAGTAGCACAACATATGATGAATCCCTCACCCTCAACAAGAAGAGCCAAGATTTGAGCTGTAGTGAGAAATTCCTTAAGCTTCAAAAATCTTGATTCATACTACTCAGATCACTAGAATGGGACCTTATTTGGGGTCAATATAATCATTGGTTGTAAAATAGTTGGAATACCCTCAATGAACCATCTATAGTAACCAGACAAACCAATAAAGCTATGAACCTCAGACAAAGATGTAGGCTATCCCAATTATGAATAGCCTCAATCTTTGTTGGATCTACTATAACCCCATCATTAGCCACAGCATTTCCTAGGAATGTCACAGACTTAAGCTAGAATTCACACTTGGAGAATTTTGTAAAAAGCCTATGATCTCTCAAAGTTTGTAGAACAACTTTCAAATGTTGCATATGATTCTCTCTACTCCTCAAATACAAAAGAATGTCGTCGATGAACATAGTCATGAAGAAATCCAAATAAGGTCCCAACACATATTTCATCAAGTCCATAAATATGAATGGGGCATTTGTCAGCCTAAAAGACATTACAAGGAATTCATAATGGCCTTAATGGGTCCTAAAGGTCATATTTTGGATTTTCTCATACCGAATCCTCAACTGGTGGTAACCAACCTTAAGTCAATCATAGAAAAAATTATAGCTCCCAGAAGCTGGTCAATTAAGTCATCAATACGAGCTATAGATTATCAGTTCTTCACTGTCACCTTATTAAACTGCCTGTAGTCAATAAACATATGTAAGAAACTATCATTGCTCTTAATAAGCAAGATAAGAGCACCTCAATAAAACATACTCAATATAATGAAAACCTTACCTAAAATATCCTTAAGTTGTGAGTTTAGCTTCTTAAGCTCTATAAGAGCCATATGGTAAGGTACCACAGAAAAAGGTCAGATGCCTAGCTCAAGATCAATAATAAACTAAATATAATGCTCGAGGGAACTACCAAGTTGATCGATAGGAAAAACATCAATAAACTAACAGACTATAGGACCAGAGTCAAGCAACAAACTCTCTATGGTAACATTATGAATATAAGAGATATAAGACTAGTAACCCCTCGAAAGAAGCCTTCTAGCCCAAATATAAGGAATAATCCCCATTGGCTCACGACTAATAGATCCCTGCAACACGACCAAGGGCATGCCAGGCATACCTAAGGTATTGTTCTTGAAAAATCAATCCAAGATCATATGATAATTGGATAATCAGACCATTCCTAAAATTACATAAAAATCCACCATGTCTAATATAATAGGATCGGCCTAGTATCAAACTCTGAAACAGTCAAAACACATGATCTATAAACCTAATTTACTACTAAAGAATATCCCACAAAACTTTCTACACAAAATAGTACAGATAAAGAATCTTAAGATAACTCTAACCGTGAGGCATAATATGAAGATACCTTAATAAGTCGATACTAGATCAAACAAATAAAAAGTTGGCTGATTGTACATCATACCTGTAATAACAGTATCCAAAGATTTATCCTCATGTCTAGAAAGTAGGGCATAAAACTGACCATGTCAGCACCTAGGTAGGCTCCTAAACAATCTTCTATCCTACCTCTCTAAAGACCTCTACGAGTATCTTGGGGACCACCCTTAAAACCATGCATAATATCTCCAGTTAGGGGAGGTACTGCCATAATATATAGAATACTATGAGATGAAGGAACCATTACTTCACGGCTGGGGTAATCTCTCGATAAATGGCAAAAGTCCCCATAACTATAACCTACCCCAGATATTTTACTAAAACTATCACGATATGAGGCTACCCCCCAGTAGTGACGCGATGCTTAAGGACATAAGTAACCCTAAGCTAACTCATGGTCTGGTACCTCTTACAATAATAACAACAACAAACCCAGTATATTCCCACATAGTGGGGTTTGGGGAGGGTAGAGTATACGTAGTCCATACCACTACCTCTAAAGAAGTAGACAGGCTATTTCCGATAAACCCCTGGATCAAGATAAAAAATAGTATATAAAAGCATCAAAAACATAGAACACTATAAAATAACATAGGTATGACATCCACAAAAATTTGTACATTGCCAAACAAAGGAGACCAAAGTCCACCTAAATACTTCTTACGACTCATCCACACCCTTATCCTTCTGTCCTAATGTTTTTCCTCCATATCTTCCTATCCAGGGTCATATCTTTAGTCAGCTGTAACTATTCCATGTCACGTTTAATTACTTCTCTCTAGTATTTCTTCAGCCTACCCCTACCCCATTTGAAACCTCTTAAGGCCAACCTCTCACACCTACGAACTGAGGCATCCGTGTGTCTCATCATCACATGACCAAACCTTCTCAACCTCACTTCCCGTATTTTATTATCCACTAATACCACTCCCACCTTCTCCCAAAAAATTTCATTCATAACCCTGTCAGCCCCTGTGAATCCATGCATCCAATGCAACATCCTCATTTCTACCACCTTCAACTTTTAGATTTGAGAATTCTTAACCAGCCAACACTTCGCTCCATACAACATACCAGGCTAGACTACAACTCTATAGAATCTGCCTTTCATCTTGGGAGGCACCTTCTTATCATAAAAAATTCCCAAAGCTAGCCTCTATTTTTTTTAACTTGCCCCAATACGGTAAGAGACGTCCTTATTTATCTCTTAATTTCTCTGAATCGTAGACCCAAGATATTTAAAACTATCCCTCTTGCAAACCACCTGAGAATCCAACTTCACTACAACCTTCTCCTCTTACCTCGAGTTACTAATCTTGTAATCCAAGTACTCCATCTTGGTCCAACTCAACCTGAAACTGTTAGAGTCAAGGGTTTGTCTCCAAACCTCTAGCTTATCATTAACCCCTTTTCGTGACTCATCAATCAGAACTATATCATCTGTGAAAAGAATACACCAAGGTACCTCGCCTTGTATATTTCGTGTCAACATATCCATCACCAAAGAAAATAAAAATGGACTAAGAATTGAGCCCTGGTGCAACCCTTTCAAGACTGGGAAATGCTCAGAATCACCTCCCATTGTCCTTACCCAAGTCTTTGCTTCCACATACATGTCCTTAATTTCTCTAATGTACGCCATTGGGACCCCCTTCGCCTCCAAGTATCTCTAAAGAACTTCCCTAGGGAAATTATCATACGTATTTTACTAGTTAATAAACACCATGTGAAGATCCTTCTTCCTCTCTCTATACTGCTTTACCAGTCCCACACAAGGTGAATTATGTCAGTCGTAGAGCGACCAGGAATAAAACTAAATTGATTCTCTGAAATAGACATAATATTTCTCAACCTCCACTCAACCCCCTCGACTAAATCTTTATCATGTGACTCAACAACTTAATACCCCAGTAGTTATTGAAACTCTGAATATTACCCTTGTTCTAACATAAAGGAATAATCATGCTCTATCACCATGCCTCAAATATATTTGCTGACTTGAAAATATTGTTAAACAAGTTGGTCATCCACCTCAACCCTAACCTACTAGAGAACTTCAAAAAATCCACCGGAATCTCATTGGACCTCGTCGCCCTGCCCCTTTCTATCTTGCGAATAGCCTAACTAACCTCGTCTACCTTAAAACCCCAATAAAAGCCAAAGTCATGATACTCCCTAGAATGCTCCAACTCATCTAACACAACACCTATATGCCCCCTCATCATTCAAGAGCCTTTGGAAATTGGACTGCTATCCTTTCTTAATGAGATCGTCTTCCACCAAAACTCTGTCATCCTCCCCCTAATGTACTTCACCTAGTCTAGATCACAACTATTTTGCTCCCTAACCTTGGCAAGCCAAAATATCCTCTTCTCCCTTCCTTTCTCCTCTAACCCCTTATACAAACTCTCAAAAGTTATTGTCTTAGCAGCCATGAATGCTAACTTAGCCTCCTTTTTTGCTAACTTATACTCTTCCCTACTAACTCGCTTCACTTCTTCATTCTTACTCTCAACTAACTTAGCATAAACCGCCTTCTTTATCTCTACCTTCTTCTTAACACTTCATTCGACCACTAATCCCCTAGATACCAGCCAGACCTGCCCCTCAAAACACCCAACACCTCTCTAGCAGACTCTCTGATGCAACTAGCAGCCCCATCCCATATAATATCCAAGTCCCTAATGCACTCCCATACACTATCCCCTCTAACTACACCCCTATCACCAAAGCACTAACTGGGATCAGGCTACCTCACCGAACCCTGGGCTGACCCTTCCCACCCTGCCTTATATTGCCTCTCTTGATAACCAAGTCTATCACTAGGAGTCTATATTGGGTCGCAAGATTCTCACTCGAGATTACCTTACAATCCTTACACAATGCTCTATCCCCCTTCCTAAGTAGCAAAAAGTTAATTTGAGTCTTGGCTATCCAACTACAGAAAGTAACCAAGTGCTTTTCCTTCTTCAGAAAGCTATAATTTACCACCACTAACATAAAGGCCCTCAAAACATATATGGGAGATAAACTATTAAAGTATTGTCAACTACAATAGTAAAATATATAAAACAATATGTCTGAAGTATCTAATGAAATAAATTCTACATAATATACTTTATGTTTGAAAGCCTGTAAAACATATGAAGTTGATGGGACAAACCACCAACTAACTCCCACTGACTCAACATAAAGAAATACTGAAATAGCTAAAACAATATGCCACGTCCTCGATGGATAAGGACTTATAACTACTGTTGTGGGGAACTACTGAGTTGTCTAGGGATGGTCAGGAAATTGTGTATCCAAACGTATGTTATAAGACAACATAGGGAAAGCAAAAGGTATATGATCAACAATTTGAATAACCTAGTACTTGAGGCACAGACTATTGAAATAAATGTAAAATCTGACATAGATGCAACGACATATAAAACTAAAAATGTAAGACCAAGTATCTTAAACACTAACATAATCTAAATATCTGAAATAATCTATACAACTGGTTAATTAAATTATGAAATCTAACTAAATTTTTTAAGTAAATATGAGATGAAATAGATTGAGTACTGACTAAAACTTTGGGAGCTATTATGTTACAAACATAAACCATGGATGTTACCATAGAGTCCAATGTTTGACCCATGTTGAGGAGGGTTGTTCCATCCTTGCCATAAGAGTAGAACCTGAATTGGAGTGATTACTAAACTGAGCCCATATTAGGTAGGCAAAAACACTCTTGGGTGACTCCCTAAATCCTACGAGGGCACATAGTTTTTTTTTGAAGTAGGATGCATTGAACCTACACCTCCCTATAAGTGCTAAATTCTACTCCCAACTTAATGACACTAGTGCTATTTATGGTTTAAGCTGACATAGTATTGTACTGATAAGGCTCAACTTAAACTTGAATATAGTAATGAAATCATGGTTTGACTAACTTGTAATTTGAAAAGCCTGTTATAAAAAGTAAACAATATAAGAATCGGGTGTTCATAACCCGTCAACACTGAATGGTTATAACAAGTAAAAATAATATTTAAAACTGTGACCTAAATTCATAATTCAAAAACCCAAAACATGAGACATTTCAATAACCTGATAGATTACATGAATGTAAATATGAGAATGAGTTAACCTAGAGATTGTATAAAGATTAAATAGTTTATAGAAAAATTCATTAATTTGACATAATTCTAACTAAAGATGACCTAGTTTTGGATCTTCAAGTATGTAGGAACATGATTCATATAGAATAAAACTATTAACATGACTTGAATGTAAAACTAATGAGAAAATATGGACAAATTTCTTAATTTACATGGAAGTTGATCATAATTAAAGTAAAATTCATTATTGAATCAAAAGGTCTTTGGGGCTCAATTGGTGAAAGGAAGCCATTACTGAATACCCCACATACCTCAATTTAATTAATTCTTGGAGAAAATATGAAATTAGGACTTAGATTCTAGAGTTCTTGAGAGATGAAACTTGAATTTTTGTGCTTGGGAAGAAGGAAAAAGTGTTGAATTGTGTATTGAACATTTGGGGTTAAGAAAGTGGAAAATAATGTGTTTCAGACCCCTTAATTTGTTGAAGTGTGATTAGAAATGGTTTAGAGGTATGAAAAGACATCAGTGTCGTTAATTAAAGTCAAAATAGAGTAATTTTAGCAGAGGGTTGCCGATGCATGCCAAAATCCAATCCTAATATAGGTGGTGTACGTGAAATGCCAAGCCCATTATGGGGGGCACACACCAAAAGCCAAGCCCATCACTGGGCATTAGTATATTCCCTGCAACGTATGATCTTAGCAGAGGGTCTAACATAGCATGAACACCCACTTTTAAGGACTAAAACAACCCCAATACAACCCATAATATCTAAACGTGGTCTACCATTAAAATGGGGGTCCTAAATGTCATTTTGAATGCATTATTTAAGCATTAAAACTATGGGGTGTTATATTATCTCCATCTTGGGATCATTCATCTTCGAATGAAACTATTTAAGTTAAACTACTAAAAAGGATGAGATCGTACATTGAATACTTATGCAATGAATCATGATTAAGTAATTGAATCTGAAACATAATACATGGACTAAGATGAGTTTCATGAGTGCATGCTATGACATGAGGATACTTATATAACTAAGATAAGGAATGAGAGAGAGTCAATTAGCTTAATTAGAGTCTGAATTCATAGGGAAAAGATGAGTATACTTGGCTCACATATCTACTTCATTCTCCTAAGGGGCTCCCTTAATGGACTGATTTTCTCATAGGACCTTAACCAAAGAAACTTCTTTATTCCTCAGCGTACGAATCTGATGATGAAGCATCTCAACTTGGACTTCTTCATAGGAATGGCTATACTTAACATTCACACTTTATAAAGGAACAACAAGAGCTGAATCGCCAATGTATTTTCTTTAACAAGGAAACATAAAACACTGGATGCACTGATGCAAAATTTGAAGGTAACTCTAACTCATAAGGTACCATTCAAAAATGGCTTAAAATATTATATGGGCCAACATAGAGTGGAATTATCTTACCCTTCTTGCCAAATCTCCTTACTCATTTCATAGGTGAAATTTTCAAATAAACTAAGTCACCAACATCAAACTCAAGATCATTTTTTGTAATACCCTAAAACTTTAGACATATTTTTTGATCATGCTTTTAAATCATGAGTAATAAATTTTAGTGCTTTGTTAGTGTTATGATAAAGGTTGATGCATATTAAGGCCTCAAAAGTATCCTAGCTAATGGACGAATCAATACATCTCCTTACCGATTAAATTCTTGAGAAGGATATTGGTATAGTCACCTTTAAATGAGCATATCTATCGTTATGCTTTGAATTTCTGATCTACTGACTCACCAATAGATGGATAATTGAATTATATTTGCAACCATACCAATTTTGTCTAAATCTAATACCGGAGCAAAAAGTTATACCCATTTTACTACAACATGTCAGCCTGGAAAATTGAGTGACAACATTCATGATAACTTATCACAAGTGTGACGACTTATCACGAATGTCGTCAGACTTAGGTAAAAACTAGCCCCCAGTGAGTACATTTTGTGATAATTTATCATAAGTGTGATGACTTATCATGAATGTCGTCAGCCTTAGGCAGAAACCAGCCCCAGTGATGATATTTTGTTATAAGTTATCACAAGTGTGACGACTTATCACGAATGTCGTCAGCCTTAGGCAGAAACCAGCCCCCAGTGATGAAATTTTGTGATAATTTATCACAAATGTGACGATTTATCATGAATGTCATCAGCCTTAGGCAGAAATCCATTAATTACAGCACCCCCGTGACCACATTTTTGACGATTTATCACAAGTGTGATGACTTATCACGAATGTCGTCAGCCATAGATTTTCAGCGACTAGGAAGCAGTTTAGTAAGGGTATTTTGGTCTTTTTAATTCACTTCCCATGAATTATTACCCTCAAGGAGCATATTATCTTCTATTCTCTTTAGTTAAATATCTCAAAAATTCTCTCATACACTCTCAACCACAAGATTACGGTTTCCTCTCAAGATCATCTCCTCAAGAACAAGAACATTCTATCCCAAAGGGGTTAAATCCTATCCAAGAAAAATCAAGAGAAAGCCTAAGCATTTCTTCAAAAACCTTCAGAAACATTAGATCTCTTTCTAGATTCAATCACTAAGGTATGCTTAGTGTTTATCCATGGATCCCTTAAATCCATAGAGCTCAAGAATAATGTTATAAATTACAAAATGTGATTTCCTTGTCGTGTTCTGACTATATTCATGTTGATATTGTTGCTTGGATTCAAGGTTGTATCTTGATGTGTTTTTCATGAAGCATATGAGTATGTTAGTTGAAAAACATGAATTTTGGATAGATTAAGATTGTTAAATTGATAAGTATACCTACGCCCAAAGTTGTGCTTGTAAGGTGCTTGATAAAATGCCAACAATGATAGAATCTATGTTTTTATGACTTAATAGTTCTTGAATGAAAAGTCCATGTTCTATTCTTTATGATTCCCCATCAACTCCATGTTATTGTTGTGATATGGAATGAGCATGATATCGAAGCAATACGAATATATACATGTTGTGCGCATCCCCTTCCATGTATAAGATCTTGAAAACCAAGTGTAGTATGAAATACCCTATCCAACAGTCGTAGAATCAAGATGACCTCTCCATTAGTGTTGAGTTATCAAATCCAAAGAAAATCTAATATAATCCATACCACACATCTCAACTAGGCCTAAATTATGGAGCCTATCCTTGCAAGTAACCAAGAACTTATAGGAATCCTCACCCAGTGAGCTAGAAAACCTAGGCAGAGTTAATCTCCAAAACCAACCCGGCATCTTCAACTCCACAATAGAAATAGAAGTTATGTCAACTACTATCCATGTAACTACCGACTGAGCAACCATTGATGTAGTTGAGATCTCAAATCTAGGAGTTGTAGCTACAAGATACACCCCCGAATCTATACCACCCTAATCCACAAACTTTGCATAATTATAGTGTGTACCACCAACTAATTCCAAGAGTTGAATCAATTCATCCCTGAGCAATGAAGAAGAAATCAAGACTAGTAGATTCTGGTCTAGTCCGGTCCTTTGCCAACTGTTGGTTGAGGTAGAAGAATCTCAACCTCGGGAGTAGGAGTAAGTTCTGCTGAAGGCCCCATATCCTATCCCTTGCTGGGGATATATCTAGAGTCTTCACTTGACCTCTGGGATTTCCACAAACTTTGACAAGATCCTTAGTCACGAACTTGAGGTCCTCAACTCATGTAGTGATAGCGCGTGTCCTAGATATCTATGAAAGAGTAAAACTAAAGAAATCTTTAGAAACCAAATCGGACTCTTAGCATAAAATTAATTAAGTAAATAAAGATCTCCTATGAATTTCCTATGGCCTGCAAAAGATAAGAAACAAACAACATCATTCCAATCCATAGGGATCTATTCGACACTTGCTCTTGGACAAATAATATTGGTGAACATAGTGCTTTGATATCAATTTTTCATGCTCGATTTACCATCCATGATCGCACCTACTTTATCCCACCAGTTAGTAAGACAAACCATATCCCTGAGATACAGGTAATGGGCTTATCTTGCAGAAAAGGCATAAAGGCCATAAAATTTTAAGTATATACTTACAACAATAATTCAAGTAATAATAATAGTCTGAAAGATAAATAAGCTAGCAATAACATCCCATGACCTAGTAGTATCAATACAAGAGCCACTAGCAAGAATAAAATAAGTATTATAATAGTCAATATATATCTATCTTGAATAAGGTAAGACTAAGTAAAGGTAGAAGGAGAAAAGGGAAAATCTAGGTCCACGAGTTTACCCAGTCTCAAAACATTAAGAAGGATGATTGCAATGCCAGTGGCAACTACTAGTACATGGATCTGTACCAAAAAGATACAAAAGTGTAGTATGAGTACCAAAGCCATAGGTACTTTATAGGCATCATCGACCGACTGCGCTAAATCATAATATATGTACAATAAAGATGCAAAATAAATAAGCTAAGTCAAGGTTAAGGGGAAAACCTTAAATAAAGCTCCAATACTGTATGAAAAATAACGAGAATAGATATTACATAAAGGATAGTATAATAAATACTACAATAGACCCTATATGATAGTAAGTTCAAAATAATAAATAACCATATGCGGGCCCCTATAAGCCAGGATTATGCAATTAGGAAAATAAATAATTGAAATTACATTAGCTAAGCATATATCAAACCCTATCTGTGAATCCATCAATACCATAACACCACAAATAACCTCTCGACATTGAACTTGAACCAGAACTTATATCATCCTCATCATCATTTTTCAGACTTAAACCAAAACTCATGTCATGAATAATGTCAGAATAAATCAGTCTTAAGAGCATAAATCACAAGACTTTAACCGAAACTACTATTAACTCACAAGTACCAATCTATCATAAATATCATGTATCTTGCCTATTCAAACTCCATATTAAACATTTTAAGTTATAACATGCTTAAAAAGGTCTAAAAGGAGCTAAAGATAGTCTTGGTCTAAGGTGGGCCATAGGGTCCCACTTCTAATCCCCAAAGTTCATTCTAAGGAAATCTCTAAGTTGAACTAGGATAATACATATAATTTCACTTATAGAAATTAATTAATCCACATTTAGTCGAAACATAGAAACTGTACCTAAAACTTGAGCAACTAAGTCAATTATGCCTAATTTATGATTCTTTACAAGGCTAAATAATCCAAGTTATACTAATTATGCTTCCAAGGCCAAATTTCAAACGAATATCTATCACATTATTATCTATATACTATAATCAAGCTCAAACTAAAGGAAAAGGAAAACCTAGCCTACTGGATGCGGAAGAAAGCCTAGTGAAATTTTCTAAATCGATGAATTCCACTTTTGAAGAGCTTTTGCAAGATGCTACTCTATCCAAATGAGAACAACGGTACCCATATTACATTTTCATGTTTTGGGTCAAAAATTATAAAAAAAATCTCATTTAGGGCACTTGTAGAATTGCATTTTCGAAACCAACAACACGTCCTTTGTGCTCAAGGAGAATTTACCCTCATAAATGGGTAAATATTGAGATCAAATAGTGCTAAAATCAACCCATCAATATTCTAGAGATTTGGATATTATTAGGAAATATACCATGAATTCAATGGAAACTTACCAAGAAATCATCAAAGAAACAAATAATTCATGCTTACAAATACCCCAAAATCACCTATTCACATTCAACTATGTTTTCACACGTTCTAGGGTTTTTCACTCTTGAAATTGGGTGAAAAATAAGACAAAATCAAACTAAGTAGAGTACTTATTGCTCCTTAGTGCTTCTAAAGTGGGCACTAGGTTTCTTTAGCAGTCAGTGCTAATATGCCCATGTGCCATTAAAGCGGTACCCAGGCTTACCTGGTAGGCTGCTAAAGTGGACAAGCCAGTGCAAAAGTGTCTTGCATTTTGGTGTCCAACTTTCTACTTGAGTGGTTTATGGATCTAGGTGAAGATGTTAAAGTGCCTTGAAGGCCTTCAAAGTGCCCGAAGGGCCATTTTTGTGATGCACCAACTGAATGTACCAACTGGAGACTAGAAATTTTTCCAATTCTCTGTCAAACCCTCAAGATTCGTTCGACATCCCATATAAAAAAATGAACTATGCTACCTTATCAATTAAACATTCTAGACTCAATCGTGCCACCAAAAGTTTCATCTGAGGTTGTTCTGACAAAAATGGGTCCCACTCCCAATTGCTATTTTTCTTAAGTTTTGGCTAATAGCTCGAAATGAGTTCAAAAGCCTTGGGAGCCAGGCCATGGGTCCACCTAGCCTAAATTTAATATTCTGGAGCTGTTAAAACTATCAGACTTATCATACAAAATTTTTTAACTAGATTTTTTTATGAGTGGCTAATTATGACCAACGAAGACTTCCAAATATTGAATTGTCTCTTACAACCAAACATATAGCCCGATAATAGAATTATTAGCTCTAATCATTAATAAATAACTTAGAGAATCTATAGGAGTATTACGTGGTTGTTGAACATTAATAGAGGTTAAATCATACTATGAAAAAGGTTGTTAAAAAGGAGACAATCAATTTGTTTGATTTTGACATCATGTATTCGATCTCAGGTAGCACATAGGTGAGCCTGATTCATGCTTCTGAAAGAAAAGAGGTATCATAGTGGTTCTTGATGAATAAAATAAGATTATTCCTATAGGAATAGTAAGTATTGGAGAGTATGCATGGATTATCAGATGTTGAGCTCTTAGACAAAAAAGCAACTTTCGCATGCCATTTAAGGATTAAATTCTTGATCAGGTGGTGGGGTGAGGTTTGTATTGTTTTCTAGACGGGTACTCAGGTTATAATCAAATTTTATATTCCTCTCATAGACAAAGATAAAACTACCATCACATGTCCATATGGTACTTTTGCTTTCAAATACATGTCGTCTGAGTTATCGAATGCACTCACTACTTTTCAAAGGTGCACGCTATCGATCATTTCAGATTGGCGGAGGATATAATAGAGGTTTTTATGGGTGATTTTCCATTATAGGTGACACATTTGAATCATATCTTGAACACTTGGGCAAGGTGCTTGAAAAATGTGTTTAAACAAATTGAGTTGATTTGGCAGAAATGTCATTTTATGGTAAAAGAGGGCATTATGCTTGATCATAAAGTTTTAGGTCAAGGTATTAAAATAGTTGAAGAAAAGGTTGAGTTATTAACAATATACCTCATCCAATTGATAATGCTCAAACTGTACCTCTCTAATGAGAATGTAAGTGATCATTTTCAATAGATAACCCATCCATGTTGGAAATGAATCTCATAGGGAATATGGTGTGAACTTAAGTTGTTTGCGCTTTAATCAAGTGATAGTTGGATGTTTCCTAAAATTGGGGTTTTTGGAAATTAGCTAATATTTGTTGGTAACTTTAGTTTCAGTGTTTGAAATCAAGAGTTTATGGAAAACCAGAATTATGTTCACTATGGGTTTTAGTACTTGACAAATGCTAATAGTGATTCAAGATTCTCACAATAGGTAGGAAAACAGATTATCTTTGTTGAAGTTATACCTAAATGTCTCTCGACCTACTTAAGCATTTAATTACCTAATCCTCTCGGATATAGGGAATTTATATTTACTAACCAAACTTCACTTCAGGTTAATCAACCTTGCTACAGCGTCAATTATTAAATGGAAGTTTAGTGCTTCCAAGTACCTGTCAATAACTCAATTCCTACTATATTTGATTTCTTATCTCAACCAAATCAAAGTAGGTGTTATCTATCACTTGGAACCAATAGACAATAATTAAAATCTCGGAATTATCAAGGATTCCTATTACCTTTAGAATTTTATACACTTAGCCTCTTACCAAGACTTAACCCATAGATCCCATAAATCGAATTAAATATATTTAGCCACTCCTAATGTAATAAGCAGAACAACTAGATACATTCATAATTTGAAAGATGAACTAACCACATGATTAATAGTAACTAGTGATTCTCCAATTAGATCACAAAAGAAATCCCAAAATATTGATGACAATCTCTTCAAAGTTAACTGTTTTTCGGGCAAAGAAACTAGAGAGAAAAGTAACAATATCCATGTGTCCTAAAACAGGTTAGGAATTCCTTTAGAAAACCTTAAACTATGCTTTAAATTGTTCACCCTAATTATGGAAACAAAATCATAGAGTTCAGCAATTTCTCAAATTATATGACGACATGCGTGACACCTTATCAGGAGTCTGACGACTTATCACAAATATCGTCAGCTCCTTCTTCAGTTTTAGCACTTTCTGCTTAAGGCTGATGATGAAACCTAATGACTTATCAGCTCTTTGATGACTTATCATAGGTGTTTTCAATTATTCACTTCAACTCTCATGTTCTTCCTTAGGCTAACGACAAACTTGATGGCTTATCACACTTACAATGGCCTATAACCAAATATCGTCGTAACTTTCAGCTGAGGTCCATTCTCTGTTTAAGGCTGACAGTGACTCTAATAGCTTGTCATAAGGCTGACGACTCATAAGGAATGTCTTTGGCCACACTTCTCTTCAATTTTCTTCAGATTTCAACTCTTTTGCTTCCGTCCTAGTTAGTTCTCTTGCATCTTGGATTCTACTGCAAAATCAAAGATAAAACAATCAAAAATGACAAAAGTTGCTTAAGACCTTGTAATTATTCTCAGTTAAAAGCCTTAAATGTGTTAGCATCTGCTCATACATCAACACCATCAACTTAAAACAATTGCTTGTCCTCAAGCAACTCAAACACAACTAAGAGGACACAAAGTACATTCGGCAGTCAATCATCCATATTATCTCGAAACATCTTCACCATCTCCAAGGTTAGTCAATTCAAGAACAATTGTGTATATTTTTGAAGAATAATAATGCAACACATAGGAATCAAGATACGTCTTTAATTCAACAATAACAACCATTCATAGACTAGTATTACACTATCCGAACAAGTTAGCAACTAGCAAAATATCTGGTGTGCCCTCACAACAAAGAAATCCCCTTTTCCCTTGTCAGCAATCATACATATAACCATGGGGACAATCAAAGGACACTCACTCTCAGAATGAAGTTCCAATCAATTTATTTCAAGTACCATAGGCTTGCCCTTATTTTCATTACTAAGGTTTTCAGACAGGTCAGCTAAGATCACTTTAGGTCTTCTCTTTGGATTTAATGCATGCTAGAGGCTGGTATGATACTTCATGATATTTAAAGTGACTAAGCCTCCTTGACACTACACTAGCTCCTGTGATTCACTTATTAACCTTTTTTTATTCTTCTAGTTTCTTTATCACACTTATTCAATATGGGTGTTATCTTTCCTGCAATCACTTTTTTTTTCACAACTTTTCTTTTCTTGTTCTTAACACTACACCCAACTTTTAAATCTTTTCTTTTGTTCTACCTATCTTCAAACTCATTTGACATCACGTACCCCTAAGATATCCACCCTCATCTTAGGTCATTTGCCTACGTCAAGGTGCATAGTATCTAAGGAGGACTAGGGCCAAAATAGGTTGATTTTGATATAAATGGAAAGGTGACAGGTGTCATAGAAAGAAACAGGCTAATCAGGCTCAAAGTAGGGTCAAGGGATATTCTACATATAGGGAAGGTCATTTAGGCTAAAAGTGGGCTAATATCAAAATGACCTATGACCCTTTCCTAACCCCTATCCTTCAACTAAGGTAACAACAACCGGTCAAGTTCTAAATTCAACATACATAGAGGACTAAGTAAGATCTCACACGTACATGGGACACAAGTATATCACAAGTTACTACTCATTTAGTTTATGTAGCTGCTTAACAATGATTGTTATGTCACTAGAACTAATTCCATACAATGATGCACAGTGGTCACACTTAGATGCAAATCATATTTTTAAGCCTTCAGACCATTGGAAAGGTGCTCAAAAATCACAAAAACAAGTTTACTTCCTTATTTACTTGTATTTCTCCTAGTCAGTTACAAAATTTTACAACAATAATTTACCCTACACCCTTCACTTAAATTCGAAGAAAAACTGAACAAAAGGTTAGGGTATACCTGGAGTTGGGTTGTCTTACATGTAGCGCCTGAGTTAATGTCACGACACAACTTAGGTATCTCGATAACTTCAGACTTCGTCGATACAGATAGTAGTAATACTTCTCATCGAGTCTTTTAGACCAATATAAAGTTTGACTCATTGCCCATTTACCTTGAAGGTGCTGCGGTCTTCATTTTCAAGTTCTACTACCCCAAATGAGTAGACTTGACTAACTCTAAACGTGCCTGACCGCTTGGATTTAAGCTTACCTGTGAACAGTTTAAGTCTTGAATTGAACAGAAGCACCAAGTCACCTTTTTGGAAGTCTCATTTCTCGATCCTCCAATCATGATACTTTTTCATTTTTTCTTTATATAGGTATGCTCGTTCATATGACTTAAGACGGAATTAATCCATCTCATTCAGTTGTCCCAGTCTCAACTCTGTTGCCTTCTTCCAACTCAAATTAAACCTTTTAGGTGCCCATAAGGCCTTGTGCTCCAGCTCTATTGGTAAATGGCATGCCTTTCCATAGACCAACTAAAATGGTGGCATGTTAATAGGTGTCTTGAAAGTAGTCTAGTATGCCCACAAGGCATCATCGAGCTTCCAAGACCAGTCTTTTCGACTAGCATTCACCGTTTTGGCTAGGATGGATTTAATCTCTCGATTTGACACCTCCACTATCCCACTAGTTTATGGGTGATATAGAGTGGCTACTCAATGCTGTTTCACCCCATATTTTTCTAAAGCCGCCCAAAATGCTTTTTTGCAAAAATGAGATCCTCTAATGATTATAATAGTACATGGTACTCCAAAGCGAGAGAAGATGTTCTTCTTGAGAAAAGCAACGACCCTTTCTACAAAATGACCCATGAAATCGATTCCCAAGATATCAAACAATTCCACTTCAAGCATCTTAGTCAAAGGCATCTCATGTCTTTTGGAGATTGACCCCTGCCTCTGACATTGGTTGCATTTCAGCACAAACTCGTGAGCATCCTTGAACAATATTGGCCAATAGTAGACTCTCTACAACACCTTTCTAACCGTTCGGTACCTGCATGGTGACCTCCAACTGGGAAAGCATGACATGCTTCCAATATGCTCAATAAATCTACTTCTAGCACACATCTCCTTATAATATTATCAGTACATCATCAAAAAAGATATGACTTATCCTAGAAGTAATGTGTCACACCATGCAGGAATTTCTTTCTTTGATGGAAGGAATGATTTTCTGGAATAACCTCACTCAGAATATAATTTGCAAAATTAGTGTACCAAGGCAATTTCTCCGCAGCAGTAGCCAAGATCTCCTCATCAGGAAATGCATCATTTATCTCTATTTCATCACTAATTGCCTGCTCAACTTCCATTCTAGATAGCAGATCTGCAACTTGGTTTTAACAGTCTTTTCTATCTTTGACTTCAAATTCAAATTCTTGTAGCAGCAACACCCATCTAATCAGCCTTGATTTTGTATCCTTCTTAGCCATTAAATACCTCAAGGCTGTATTGTTAGTGTGGACCATCACCTTGGTCCCAAGTAGGTAAGCCCTGAATTTCTTAAAAGTATACACTACAGCAAGGAGTTCCTACTCAGTAACAATGTAGTTCTTTTGTAAGGCATTCAGTGCTTTGCTGGCATAGTATATTGGATGAAATAATTTGTCCTTCTTTTGTCCCAATACAGCTCCAAAGGCAACGCCACTTGCATCACACATAATCTCAAACAATTTTGACCAGTCCGGTGCAACAATGATAGGGGCCTCCACTAGCTTCTTTTTAAGGCATTCAAATTCCTTCAAGCAATCATCATCGAAGGAAAACTTCACTTCTTTCTCCAAAAATTTGTAAAGTAGATTTGCAACCTTCGAGAAGTCTCTTATAAACCTTCGGTAAAAGCCAGCATGTCCCAGAAAATATGCACTCCCTTTACTAAAATGGGAGGTGGTATTTTCTTAATAACTTCAACCTTGGCTCGATCAACTTCTATCAATTTTTCTGAAATTTTATGCCCGAGAACGATGCCTTTATTTACCATAAAGTGGTATTTCTCCCTATTAAGCACAAAATTGAATTCAACATATCATTGAAAGGCTATACTTAGGTTTGTCAAACACATCTCAAATGAATCTCCCACTATAGAGAAATAATCTATGAATACCCCTATGGTGTCCTCAACCATATCTGAGAAGATAGATATCATGCACCATTGAAAAGTAGCAGGTGCATTGGATAGCCCAAACGATATCCTCTTAAATATAAAGGTCCCATATGGACATGTGAATGTCATCTTCTCCTGGTCTTCAAGTGCAATACAAATCTCATTATATCTAGAATAACCATCCAAGAAGCAATACCATCCCCTTTCTGCCAATTGATCAAACATTTGGTCCATACAGGGCATCGGGAAGTGGTCTTTCAAATTCCATGAATTTAGTTTTTGGTAGTCCATGAAAACTCTCTACCCAGTCATAGGCTTGAGTGGAATCAACTCATTCCTTTCATTTAAAACCACAGTCATGCCCCATTTTTGGGCACACATTGAAATAGGCTTAGCTATTTGCTGTCAGAAATAGGGCAAACCACCTGTATCCAACCACTTAATAATTTCCTTCTTAACCACCTCTTGCATTTATGGGTTAAGACAATATTGGTGCTTGATGGTTGGAATATAATCTTCCTCATGTTTTATTTTATACGTGCAGATGCCAGGAGGAATGCCAATAATATCTAGATGGTCTATCCTATTGCTCTCTTATACCTCTGAAGTACTGAAATAAGTGCATCTACATGTTGCTTTCCTAAATCAGCCGCAATAATAATGGGTAGCATGTTTTCGTTGCCCAAAAGTATGTACCTTAAGTGCCCATGCAATTATTTCAATTTTAACACCGGTGGCTCTTTAATAGATGGCTTAGTCGGTAGTTTTAGTTGATTAGCAAGATCAAGTTCTAGCTTCTTAGGAGAATAAGGATATCAACCCATTCCTGACAAATCACAAACAGTCTTTTCGTACTCCTCAATGCCTTCATGATAAAAATTTATCAAAACTGCGGCTAAAGGCTCGATAATAAGTTGCTTCTCTTTTGAAACCTCCTATTCATCCTCATAATACACATCAACTACTGAGAACACACTCATTTCATCATGATGCTTAATTGATTGGCACACATCAAATCATACCACTTCATCATTCATCCTGAATAAGAGCTCATTCACTCTCAAATCAATTAACACACTTTCAGTTCGAGGAAAGTTGATGCAAAATTATGGTACCTCAAAGTCCACCATGCAATCTAGAATGACAAAATCTTCAAGGAATATGAAGCTAGCTAACTTCACCAGCACATCATACAAAATACCAACATGTCATTTTACTGACCTATCCGCCATCACGAGTCACATTATGGTGGTTGTGGGATTTCTAAGACCCAGCTTTCTATATACAGCTAGCGGCATCAAATTATTGCTTGCTCCCAAATAACATAATGACTTAGCAAATTCCATAGTCCTACTTAGACACGGAATAGTGAATGCTCATAGCTATGGCTTCTTCTGAACTAAGATCCTCGTAGAAATAACGCTATAATGATGGATTTTATCCTCTGGTTCGTAGCTCACAACTCTTTTCTTAGTCATAAGGTCATTCATGTATTTAGCATATCTTGGCATTTGCTCAAGTGCCTCCACTTAAGGTACATTTATTGTCAATTGTTTGAGTATTGACATGAACTTGCTGAATTTTGCATCATCAGTTTTTTTCTTCAATCATTGAGGAAAGGGAGGTGGTAGTCTTGGGAGAGTTTTCAATACTACCTCCTTCTCCTTCTCTTTCCCTTTCTCTGGAGCATCATCAAAACCATCCAGCTTCTTAGACTCCACTAGACATTCTTCTTTGGGTTCATCTTCTTCCTCAGTCACATCTTTAACCAAACTTTTGCCCACAGAAGGGCCAGGTAATATCTTACCACTTCTAGTGGTAATCTCCATACATTGTCCATCATCTTATGGATTTTGGACCATATCACATGGTAATGTTCCACACTTCCTCTAGTTAAATGCTGCGGAAGTTAGCTCATCTTTTGTTCTAACAGTTTGATTGCGGTGGAATGTGATTTTACCAACTAACTAATATATGATAGATCGGTCTTCATGGTGGTCACACCACAGTTGGTAGCCTCAACTCCTTTCAGCAACTTAGCCATTATGTCCTCTATAGACATCTTTTTAGAACTTGTTGTAGCAGCCTCATGATTTCTAGAAGGGACAGTAGGCCACTCTTATCATTATTGTTCCTCCAATTTCCCTGCTCCCTATCTTTATAACAAGCCTTATCATAATAGTTCCAACCTTGAATCCCTTGGATTTTGCCTCGGAAACCCCCCCTGATTATTAACATAGTTTGTCTCTTCTTCTAAATTAGCATCAACTCTATCTTGTGATCCCACAGCATTTACCTTCTTAGTCTTAACTAATAGCAAGTGCTTGGTTAGCAAGTCCATTTACATTTGTAGGTGAGCCATGTCTTTGTCATGCTCCTCGTCTCTTCTGTGTTGTTCTGCAGTCATACCCATAGAAATAGTAGGGTTGGTTACCATAGAGTCTCTGGTATGCCATGCTCGACTCTGTTTAGTCATTCTCTCTAGCATTTTTGAAGCCTCTGGAAATGTAAGATCATCAAACGAACAACTAGCAGCATTATCTAAACTTTTTTTTGTCACAGAGTTAACATCCTTGTACAAAGTCTCCATCAAGTGTATGTCTGTCATATTGTGGTTCGTACACTGCATCAGATTCTTTTTTAATCTCTCCCAAGTTTTATGCAAGGCTTTAGTGGGGAGATGCCTAATGTTGCTAATCTCATCCCTCAACTGTACCCTCCTGGAAGGCGGAAAGAACCTTTCTAGGAAATCTCCTTTCAACTGTCTCCAGTTTGTTATAGAATCCGTAGTCAGCTCATTAAGACACAATGTTGCCTCTCCAGATAGAGACAACGGAAAAAATCTCAATCAGATTGCATTCTGACCCACTCTTGGGTTATCAAAAGATTTACAGATGGTGACAAAGTTCACCAGATGCAAGTTTGGGTCATCCCTAGGAAGGCCACCGAAAAACCCCTTCAGATTGAGGAGTTGAATCATAGTACTCGTTATGTTGAATTTTTCCCCAGGTGCCAATGATGGAGTGATAATTAAACCCGTTGCACCTACTTCATCCATTCTATAATCATCATCATTGAGGTCATACTGGACTGTCTAGTAATTTTGCCTTCCTCAAAATGGACGGTCCCTGTTAGCATTATGTTGTACTAGTGCAGTTACTTGTTCTGCATGCCTTGGGTTACCAGTGTTTAACAACTACTCATCTTCTAAATCTTCATCCTCAGGATTTAAATGTCGTACTTGTTGACCGACATTCTACATATTTACCTGAGCTCTATCTATGGCTGCTAACCTACCAGCCTCCTGCTAGTCTGCCATTCTTCCAATTTATTATGGTTCCTGATTAAATGGTAATAATAGTTCTCCAGAACTTCTGGTTCTTTGCATACCCTACAAAGGTCCTAAAATAAACAAAAACAACAAATAAACGTAAAACTAGGAAACTTGACTAACTGTCAATTAGTGCAGACAAACTTCAATTTACAATCGTATTCTCCGGAAATGGTGCCATTTTTTATAATGCTCAAACTACACCTCTCTAATGAGAATTTAAGCGATCATTTTCAATAGATAACCCAACTATGTTGGAAATGAATCTCACAGGGAATATGGTGTGAACTTAAGTTGTTTGCGCTTTAATCAACTGATAGTTGGATGTTTCCTGAAATGGGTGTTTTTGATATCAGCCAATAATTTTTGGTCACTTTAGTTTTAGTGTTTGTAATCAAGAGTTTAAGGAAAACCAAAATTATGTTAACTATGGGTTTTTGTTAACTATGGGTTTTAGTACTTGACAGATGCTAATAGTGATTCAAGATTCTCAAAGTAGGTAGGACAACAGATTATCTTTATCGAAGTTATGCCTAAATGTCTCTCGACCTACTTAAGCATTTAATTACCAAATTCTCTCGGATCTAGGGAATTTATATTTACTAACTATACTTCACCTCAAGTTAATCAACCTTTCTACAACATCAATTATTAAATGGGATGTTTAGTGCTTCCAAGTCCCTGTCAATAATTCACTTCCTACTATATTTGATTTCTTATCTCAAGCAAATCAAAGAAGGTGCTATCTATCGTTTGCAACCAATAGACAATAATTAAAATCTCAGAATTATCAAGGAGTCCTATTAACTTTAGAATCTTAAACACTTAGCATCTTACCAATGCTTAATCCATAGATCCCATAATTCTGGTTAAAGAGATTTAGCGACTCATAATGTAATAAGACAAATAACTAGATGCATTCATAATTTGAAAGATAAACTTACCAAAAGATGAATAGTAACTAGTGATTCTCAGATTAGATCGTAATACAAATCACAAAATATTGATGAAAATCTCTTCAAAGTTAATTGTTTTTCAAGCCAAGAAATTAGAGACAAAAGTAACATTATCCGTGTGTCCCAAAAGAGGTTCCAAATTCTTTTAGAAAACCCTAAACTATGCTTTAAATAGTTTACCCTAATTATGGGAAAAAAATCACAGAGTTCAGCAATTTCTCGGATTAGCTGACGACATTCTTGGCACCTTATCAGGATTCTGATGACTTATTACAAATATTGTCAGCTCCTTCTAAAGTTGTAGCACTTCCTCCTTAAGGTTGATGATGAAACCTGACGACTAATTAGCTCTTTGATAACTTATCACAGATTTAGTCAATTATTTACTTCATCTCTCATATTCTACCTTAGGTTAATGACAAACCTGACAGCTTATCACACTTATGACGACCTATAACCAAATGTTGTCGCAACTTTCAGCTGAGGGCCATTCTCTGTTTAAGGGTGACATCAACTCTGATAGCTTATCACAAGGCTGACGACTTATCAGGAATGTCGTCAGCCATACTTCTCTTTTATTTGCTTCAAATTTCAACTTTTTTGCTTCCGCCCTTGTTGGTTCTCTTGTATTTTGGTTTCTACTGCAAAATCAAAGATAAAACAATCAAAAAAGGAAAAAAGTTTCTTAAGACCTTGCAATTATTCTTAGTTAAAAGCCTCAAATGTGTTAGCATCTGCTCACACATCACTTATCTCCGTGAAATGTTCCAAAAGTTTCATTAGGCATGCTGGGTTTTATAGACAATTTATTAAGGATTTCTCAAAGATTTCTCATACAATGTGTAAACTTGTTGAGAAGGAAGAAAAATTGAGTTTTATGGTAATTAAGTGTGTCATAACCCAATTTGTGGGTCATGATGGCACCTACTAAATCCCCCTTGTAGGTAAGCCGAACTGCAACCAGAGTTATTTGAAGTGGGATAACTTGGTGGAAAAACCCCCAAAAAGGTAAAAGAGACAATTTAATTCATAATTAATTAAGGCAATAAACATAGTTTGAATGGTATCCACAACATAGAAAACCATCTGATGACCTAGTAGAGTCAGTACAATAGGTCCTACAACACACCACATGTTCTAGAATAGTGAATATAATCTAACTCAAAACAAAAGACTAGACACAGATAATTAGAATGAAATTAGGCGAATCTGACTCCAAAGCTCATCCTATCTCAAAAATCCACCATATCACGATCCTCAAATAAACGGCGACAACTAGTACTCGAATCTACACCAAAAAGGTTCAAAATTTTAGTATTAGTACAAAAACCACAGGTACTCAGTAGGCATCATTGATCGACTGAGCTAAATCATGATATAAATATAATAAGATGCAAAATAACGTAACTATGTTAAGAAAAGGGGTCAAACTGAAAATAACTCCCACATCACAGTACACGATTAAATAAATAAATCAGAACAATAACATAAAGAACAACCAATTATAACTACAAAATTTACCCCCGTAAGCCATTAAATGCTTAAAAATAAGTAACACAGTGCAAAGCCCCTTAAGTCTGAAGGGTACAACCATGTAAATTAAAAACCCAAACCACCATTATTTAATAGCTTCCATGATCCAACTAGATTTCATCAATGTCATGTACACTATAACAATATTCCCATTTTTGAACTTGAACTTGTATCCATATGTTAACTATCATACTCCCTTGCCAGACTTGAACTGGTACATATATCATCATAGTCATAATCAATATTTGGACTCAAAACCAGTAGTTATATAATCAACTTCATAGTCAATACCTAGACTTGAATTGATTAATTATATCATCAATATTGTAATCCATAGCCAAACTCAAACCAGAAATCATATAATCATTATTGTGGCCGATATCTAAACATGAACTAGTATATATATATAATCAACATCATAAATAATACTCAAACTTAAATCGATAAATATATCATTCATATTATAATCAGTAGCTAAAATCAAATCGTTGAATACATATATCATTAACATAATACCTATAAGCATCAGCTCCCAATACCAATCCATCATAACCATCAAGTACCGAATCTTTGAAATATTTCCTTAGCAAGAATTTTCAAATTGTATAACAAGAGTGTAAAATGTTACAAGGATCAACACGAATCTTCACCTAAGGTAGGTGAAAAAGCCCACTTCTAAATCCCCAAAATCTATTACAAATCTACTCTACCCTGGACTGCACCAAGCTATCTAAATTCCTATTTTGATGTTAAGCAGGTCATAATTAGGCCTCAGATATAAATTCTACTAAGGACCTAAGCAATAATTCTAAATACACCTAAATTTTGGTTTATGGGTTGCCTAAAAGGTCCAACTAACCCAAGTATGCAAATCCCATCACCAACACCTAAAACTAATGCGACCCAATTAGGTTACTTGTCATAATAAGTGTCCTAAGTCTATCTTGGACTGGCGAACACCCCCGTTACCCAACTGAACCTCCAACCGCCTACCTTTAGTTGTCTGAATTCTGACAATATAGCAAGAAAGAGCAGTAGCACGCATGAAGACCCGGGGATAAGATCACAACCATGATCGACACAACTGAGTCCAACCATCCCATACCAACAAACCAACCATACAAAAATAAGGGCCATAAACTAGTCCATACCCAAAGATGTTCCAAAACAAAATATAATTAATCCCAAAATGAAATAAGATGGAACAACCAACAATATAGTCTAATGATGTCATCCCACTGGCTTATTCTAGTTCCAAAGCTAATAGCTATATTGAGCCTACCCATTCCAATCTATAGAAGTACCACAAATCCTATAACTAAAAGAATAATAAAATCTAGTTGGGATATGCCCCTAAACATAGCCAAAACCCATATCCAAAAGAAGAAAAAATGTTAGAAAGTGTCCTTAAAATAAAATGGAGACTTATAAAAGGATGGAAGCTTACCACTTCAGTCCAAATATTGTCCCCAATTCAATAACTAAATAGGAGGAGTAGAAAAACCAGTTCCTATAAAGCATGGGTATACAACCACTAGTAGACAGGTTAGTAGGTGAACTCTAGCATGATATCAGCACAAGGGTAAAATAATGCCATTTATAAAACCAACTAAAACTATCCATATACACACAACTATATAAATATATATATATATAATCATGCAAGGAAAGGGGATCAGGTTTAGCATTCCTTTAAAACCTTTACCTAGATAGTGTAGCTTTGTTATCCTAACCCACCAATAGGCTATATGGGTTCAGATCCCCCGAATGAAAAGGCCCCAGTACGTGTAGCCACACGACCAATAAATAAAACCTTGGGATGACTAGTACATCCTCTAAAATATTATGTGACATCATGGACACAGTTACCAAGACAAACCATAGATTCGTAAATATGAGTTTCCAGTTTTTAGTCCCTCCCGGGACCTCCACCTTCCATGGCTTTACTACACATCCCGCTATTATTGCCCAATTAAAACTTTTCTCATATAAACAAACCATTATCCATTTATTAACCTAGGTCATTGATATTGGTATCATCATACCAACCATTACTTGCAAGTATCATCCATAGCCAAACTTTTATAGGTTCAAGGGGACTTTCAAGTGCCCTTACCAATTTCCATAGTAAACAACTTTGGGGATTCCAGGTGCCCCACAAGCATAAACATTAGCCATTTACAATTCCAAACCATTAAAACCATGCATAATTCCTTTAGTAAGATTTAAAACAAGAAGAAGTTCCATTAAAAGTAGTTAATGCAATAAACATATCTTTATAAGTATTTTGTCATACGTATTATGGGTATAACATGATAAAAACTAATTCCAATTACCATTAAACCATTCCTATGCAATCCAATTATCCAAAACCACTAATAATGCATATAAAAGCATAATTAGAACCATAGAAAACCCTAACCAACCATTTACAAATATCAAAACCCCCAAATTATATTTTAAAACCAAAATTATACCACCAATGAAATCATGAAAACAATCATACAAAATATACCTTTAGGTAAAATTAACAATTAGGAAAGAGAAAATGCCTTAAACTAAGATAATGATGGAAAAACATTACCAAGTCAAGCCCAAAATCAATCCTCTAGTTGAAACCCTAGCTTCCCTTGCCCAAAATCTTTTGAGAGAATATTAGAGTGTTTAGATGAGTTTCTAAGTGTTAATTAATGGAATAATAGGTTCAATAACCTTTCTAATAAGTTCAAAGTCATGGGACCTCATAAGTATAAGTGGGGAAATGTCTAGAATACCTCCACTTAAGTTGTACAAAATTCTTTCCTAGGTATACGACTGACCCTCACGATTCATACCCTTCTAATAGGATTGGTACCCTCCACACATACACTAGCCTCAACCTTTGTATCAAACACTTTATATCATACGAATCATCCAATAAAGTCGTATCCAACATATACGATTCATACCCTTTAGTCGTACCCCTCGTAGATTTAAACCCAAGAAAGATTTAGATACTGTCCTCCATATGAATCCTTGGTACAACTCATACCCTAGCTTATGACTCACAGTGAGCCACTCATACTCAGATCCAACCTAAGTTACCAAGTGTAAGATTAAGTTAAGAAACCAAACCATCCTTAACCACCAATACAGCTCATACCCCTAAGTCATAGCTATTCCAATAACCAAAATCCATCCCACCAACCAATAGTGGTCAGTATATGATTGGTCCATACCATCTATACCCCAATATATGACTCGTACCCATGGGTCTTATTGGGTCTAGAGACAAGAATTCCAAGAAATTTTTCTAAGATCCTGAAACTAGGGTGTTTCAGTCTCTCCTATAAAGAACATTCATCACCAAATGATGGACAAAGTAGGGGTTGTCATATGTAAGAGTCATTTATATTATATATGTATTCCCAATCTTTAACAAAGTTTGAAAATAAAGAGGCAAAGATATTTATATTTACTTTAACAAACTCTGAATATAAAGATATGTTGATGATCATATACCTTCCACACGAAACCCAGAAGTAGAAAACAAATATGGATATTTGGACTTCATGTCAACTTCTATCTCCCATGTGTCTTCTTCCACTTTATGATTCAGCCAAAAAACCTTAACTGAAGCAACATCCTTTGTCTGCAATCAACAAACCTACGTATCTAAGATCTCAATCAGGACTTCTTTATAAGACAAAGAATCCGAGATACACAATCCTTCTAAATTAACAAATGAAGAAGGATCACCAATGTACTTCCTCAACATAAAAATATGAAAGATCGGATGAACCAAGCTTAGGATGGTAGGCAACTCTAGATCATAAGAAATATTACCAATCCTTTCCAAAACTTTAAAAGGACCCATATACCAGGGACTGAGCTTCTTCTTCTTGCCAAACTGCACTACTCCCTTCATTGGAGATACCTTGAATAAAACCTTATCCCCAATCTCAAACTATAATTCTCTACTCCAAACATTTGCATAGGACTTTTGGCAACTTTAGGCAGCCTTAAGCCTCTCCTGAATCACCTTCACCTTCTCCATAGATAGGTAAACCTAGTCGGGATCAAACATATCTGCCTTACTAAGCTTAAATAAACTAATAGGATATATATACCTTCTACCATGCAATGCCTTAAAAGGGGCCATACCAATACTAAAATGATAGCTATTGTTGTAAGAAAACTCCACCAAAGGTAGATTCTTAATCCAATTACTACTATAATCAATCACACAAGACCGCAACATATCCTCTAATATCTAAATAGTTCTCTGTACTTGCCCATCTTCCTATAGGTGGAAAGTAGTACTCACACTAACCTTAGTCCCCAACCATCTCTAAAATATCACCAGAAGTGAGATGTAAACAATGTGCCAAGATAAAAAATAATCAAAATAGATATGTAATTACCTTAAGGTCATTGCCCGCGTTCTTGCTTATTTTCACTGATAGAACTTCTCCATAGCTACCAAGTAATTAGTGACTCGGTGGAACTTATAGTTCGATTACCTAGCAGTTCATTTGGTTTTTAGAATCACTTTACCAATTTGTAGTCCTTATTGGTTTTTGAGCAAAATATTTAGTAAAACAACCTCAAATACGAAATTTGATTGTGACAATACCTCTAAAATATTAAAATATATGTGGTTACATACCTTATTTTCTTGAAATAGACTCTGAATGAATCTCAAGGCATCGACTGAAGCTTGGAACTAAGTTCCAAGCTTCAGCCATTGCTTGGCATATATAAAGATGCTACAATCATGACAGGTGAGGTCAAACGCATGAGACGCAACTGAAGCCAAATATGTTGCATGATCGCGCTACCTGAGGTTTAGGCAAAGCCTATTTGAAGGTTGTCTTTCCTAAAATTTTGGCCATGTATGCCTCCCACTTGAGCTCTAAACCCTAATAGAGTGAAAAATCTTCAAGTGAGTCTTGTGAGTTGACTAAGAGCTTAAATAACTTGTAAAAACTAATTTTTCTACAAATCTAAGGTAAGATTCCTTTTAGTTTTGTATTAATTTCTTTATTTCTAGACCAACATACCTAAGTATTTGAGGCTAAATTTTTTCCACAAATATGATTGATTTACTAAATTTTCTTGATGGTTATAGATTTCTAATGATAGTTGAGCAATGGTTTGGTCTCGAAACTCACTTCCCAAATGTGGGACCCACTTGGGAGTTTGGTGTCATTTCGAGAACCATGGAATAATGGTGTCATAATGGGTGTTGTTGATCTTGTAATTGTGCTAAGATTATGTTGTTGATAGCTTGGCTCGTGGAAGAAGTTTAATGAAAAGGAAAGTTAAAGCTCGTTGGTTCGTGAGCAATTTGGACTCAAGGTAGGTTTGGCTTACTTATTGTTAGATTGAGCTTAATTATAGAATATTTATGATATCTTAGGAGATTGGGTAGGGTATTAGATGATAAATTAGTGAATGATGATACTTGGTATTATTTAATCCTTGTAGGCTATTAAATATGGAAAATTTCATGCTTGACTATAGTCGAGAACCATGGATAGTTCTATTTGTAGTCTCATGAATAGTATGAGAATACCATAGTTGCTCTAGTAGAGAAGAATTATGTTTTTGACTAACCTTATGAGTATATTGACCTTGATATGACTAGTTATTAATTGGCCTTAGTATTTAAGGTGACTTAGAAAGGATACTTGAAGGAGATTTTCCCTTATAGACTTAGAAAGGGTTGATAAGCCCTTATGGTGTAATTTGGATAACCTAGCCTAATTTCGGGTAGAAGTTAGTCGTGTAGAAGTAAACTTAGGAATTATTGGGATTTAGGAGTTGTCCCACCTTAAGATAGAACTATGAAATTCCTTAGTGACCTAGATACTTGATGAACATCTAAGTTATGTTATTAAGGTTATAATGGTTAAACCCGACTGTTTGTTATGCATGTGGTCGATGGTTGCATAATGTGTATACTTGATTAATTATCTTGCTATCCTGAAATGGATAACCTTGGAAAGTCTTGTAAATTAAACTTATGGTTATGTTATCGCTTGGCTTATTGTTCAGTTCACTAAGTGAACCTTTAATTATTTTACCACTCTTGCTATGACCCTAACCTAATAATGAAGCTAATGTTTATGTGAAGGATTTTCCTTCGGGGTTAGTATTGGGAAAAGTTGGAGTAAAAAAGGTATCTAGAGAGAATGCACTTGACTTATAATTGACATGCTAATAAACATGTTAACTTGGAAAAGTGGTGATTGCGTATATCATTTAGATACTCTTGCTCATCCATTTACTTATATTATGTAGTGATGATTAATAGTAAAGTATGATGTTATGTGTTACTTTACATCACTTATACTTTATCATTTTAAGTTATATATGCTTATTGATTTTACTACATATTTATGTGTATATTGTTGTCTTGAAAGATGTGTTAATGTTATGATAACGATCGGCGAATCTGGAGGATATAATGATGTTATGATGATGATTAGTGAATTTAGAGGATATAATCATGTTATGATAATGCCCAATGAATTCGGAGGATATAATGATGTTATAATTAATCTTGGTGAATTTACAGGATATAATGATGTTATGATGATGCCCGGTGAATCCGTAAGATACGATGATGTTATGATGATGCCCGATGAATTTGAAGAATATAATGATGTTATGATGATACCTGGTTAATCCAAAGGATATAATGATGTTATGATGATGCCTAGAAAATCCATAGGATATAATGATGTTACAATGATGCCTAGTAAATTCGAGGATATAATGATGTTACAATGATGCCTGGTGAATTCGAGGATATAATTATTTTATGATGATTCCCGGTGAATCTAGAAGAGTTAATGTTGATATGATGATGCCCGGTGAATTCGAAAGAGGTAAAGATGTTATGATGATGTTATGTGTGGTGAATCATTAAGAAGTCATGGTTGTATATGAGGTTATCAGGTGTGTGGCTAAGCCCATTAGTGTACTTGGTACATGATGTCTTCCTTCATAAATTGTTATCTATTCTTTGTCATTAACCACTAGATAATAGGTGTGACCATTGTTAACTCTAATTTCTAACAAGAAGTAGATTATGTCAAGTATTAAGTTAAGGTTTATGGTTATGTTTAATCTTGTGTTGAACCAAGGATCACCTAGTAAATCTACTTAGCTTGGATAAATGGTTATGTTATGGAATTTTTCCTAGTAAAGTGGCTTATATGACATCTAGTTGTCTCTAATAAATGACTATGACTTGTAGGCTAGAATCCTAGTGAACTAGTTGGTGGACCTTACTTAGATGAAATATGAAAACTAGTCCTTAAGGTTGTGGCATGCTTAATGATAATAGACTAAGTATTGTAAGCTAAGTGGTTAAGTTGACATCTAGTATATGATGTCGTGGTGGCTTAATTGATAACTTATATAATTAGGAGGCAAACTGTAAGATGGCTTTATGATGAGTGAATAAATAATAGTGTTGGTAACTTGTAGCTATTCCTTATTTGATTACTAATAAACTATTAGAGTTGCAAACTAGTAGCTCATGGAAATGGAGGCTAGCTAATATAGGCTAGACATAAAGTGTCACGACCCAAACTAGGGACTGGCTGTGACGGACATCACGAACCATGAAGGTCCAAAATGCCCTTCTCTATCTGGTAATCATGCACAATATTCATATAATAAATAATATGCAAAACAAAATCTACTACGGAAACATGGTCAACTCTGAATTCAACATAAGTATGGAAACTGTAAATAAAATTCATCTAAATAACATATGAAATCTAACAACTGTCTGAATATGCGACAAGGCCTCCAGTAGACCAAAACAGGAATAACTAGCATAATCTGATAAGATAGGCCTTCTGGAATAGAGAAGGTTCACTACTGCACAATCTGATCAGTTGTTTGAATTATCTACTGCTTATCTAGACCCCTAGACTGAGTCTCAAACATGAGAGGTAGAGGGGAGGGGGTCAATATAGATGTATTGTTACGCAGAGCATATCCAAAATAATTATTTATAAATCAACATATGTGACAGTAATTTAAAATGGTTAATAAGTATATCATGTAGTAAGAATTCACATGGGAATTTTAAGGACTTTGTAAAAATCATATCAGCTCTAAGAAATATGTGTTACTTCTGCGTTAGGTGGTATACCCTACAACTCTTAAAAATTCCATAAGCTATATGGAAACTGCCATTAACTCGGCAGTGAATCCCCTAACCCAAGTGTGTCGCAAGGGTCGGAGTCTCTGAATCTACTATGCCACATGGCCGTCGCCAGCGTACAATAATAATCTACCCGTATCGACAAATATGGTTCCAGGGTAAGAGTTGCTTGAATTCGTGCCTTCTTCGGGTAACCACCTACCCCTCTTCAAACCACTTTTTAAAACTCAATCAAAACATACAGTCTCTAAAAACATACTCTGAAAATATACTATGAAAATATAATCTGTTATGGCATAAATACATATGGTATTGTCATACCATTGACTTACAAGTCACATCTCTAAGCCATTATTCGTCTATCATAAATATCTGTATTCAAAACACAAGTTTTGAGACCATTATTTCAAAAATTCAATTCAATGAATCTTTTATTTTTCAAACCTTATCTAAACACATGCAATTGTTTCTCATAGACACAAGAACATATTGATATCAAGAATTACCCTTTCAACAATTCCAAATCATGATCAAACGTCAAGGTATTACAAAAAAAAATATCTTTCAAATCACAAAATCATAATCTTTAATTAAATACAAGAGAGTGAGTTCATAATTTATGCTCTCAACAGTATTAAATCTCAAATTCATACATATAAATATATATGTAAATCAATTTAGGGGAAAAGAACACAAGAACAGAGCAATATTAGCATTGAAACTTTTGAAATGCATAATCAATAGTATAGTTTTCAAAACCCCCATAAAATACATGCATTAAAACTTTTAAATCATGCTTTAACAATTTCAAGCATATGTAGTTTGTAGGATAAACCCCATGTACCTCGATTACGAAGAATAAAGGATGATCCTTTAATCCTACGGTTTGAGAATTTCAAATCTTCAGTCAATTTTGAAAACCCACGATTGAATCTTAAGTTTCTTGAAGGAGATGTATATGAACTAGGGTTTTTGTTTTGAGGAAAATCTTGAGAATGTCATATAATCTTCTTGTAGAGGTCTTAATCTATTGTTTGGAAGTTTTAAGACGCTTGGAAAAAGTCCAAATTACCCTTGTTAACTTCTGAATGAAGCTGGAAAAAATTAAACTGGGAACTCAATTTTATGGGCCACTGCTATGCGCCACTATCGCGGTGGCTCACTGGTAATGCCTCAAATGGTGCCATCTTAATACTGGAATGGAAACTATTATTATATGCAAACTTTATCAATGGAAAGTGTTCTACACAACTACCTTTAAAATCAATCATGCAGGCCCTCAATATACCCTCAAGGGTCTGGACGGTGAGCTCTGCTTGCCCATCTATCTGAGGGTGGAAAGTCGTGCTTAAATTCACTTGGGCACCTGAACCCTTTCGAAACGATCTCCAAAACTGTGAAGTAAACTGTGTACCTCTATCAGATATGATGGACACAGGTGCCCTATGCAAACGAAATATTTCTCCAATGAATAGCTTGGCATAATCCTCTCCCGAATAATTTGTCCTAACAGGTAGAAAGTGAGCTGACTTGGTAAACCTATCTACAATTACCCAAATGGAATCATACTGGTTTCGGGACCTCGGAAGTCCTATAATGAAGTCCATATTATAATCGCCCACTTCCATAAAGGCAAAGCTATCTCTTGAGAAGAACCACCTGGCCTCAAATTTTCCACTTTAAATTGTTGAAAATTCAAACACTTGTCAAGGTAGTTAGCCATATCAGGCTTCATATTATTCCACCAATAAATGGTTTTCAAATGTTTATACATCTTAGTAGAGCCAGGGTGAACAACATACCTCGACGTGTGAGCTTCATCAAGGATTCTCTTCCTCAGACCATCTATATCTGGCACGCACAACCTACCTTGGTATCTCAAAACACCATCACCACCAATTTCAAAAGACAATACCTTTTGTTAACCCATATCTTTCTTGATCTGTATCAAGATGGGATCTTCAACCTGTTTCTTTTTAACTTCTGAACAAAGGAAAGATTTAGCAATCTTATGAACAACCACTCCTCCATCCTTGAAATCCAAAATTTGCACTCCTAGATTTGTAAGTCGGTGAATATCCTTCACCGTCTCCCTCTTTTGTTTCTCCACTTGAGAAAGACTTCCCATAGATAACTTGCTGAGGTCGTCGGTTACCACATTCGCCTTGCCCGGATGACAGTGCAGGCTCATGTCACAGTCTTTTAAAAGTTCCAACCAGCGTCTCTGCCTTTGATTCAATTCTTTTTGCGAGAAAACATGTTGTAAACTCTTGTGGTCAGTAAATATATCAACGTGTACCCCATACAAATAGTGCCGCCAGATTTTAAATGCAAAAACCACAGCCACTAAATCCAAGTCATGAGTAGAGCAGTTCCGCTCATGCACCTTTAACTATCTAGATGCATAATCCACTACCTTACCGTGCTGCATAAGTACACAACCATGTCCCGCTCGGGATGCATCACAGTATACAACATAACCTGTTGTACCTTTCGAAAGAGTCAGAAAAGGAGCATTAGTCAACTTGTCTTTCAACTTCCCAGAACTGTTCTCACAAGATTCGGACCACAAAAACTTTACCTTTTTCTGAGTCAACTTAGTAAGTGGTGCAGCTATGGAACAAAAACTCTCTATGAATCTTTTGTAATAACCCGCCAAACCCAACAAGCTCTGAATGTCGGTTGGAGTCGTGGGTCTGGGCCTTTTTCTCACTGCCTTAATCTTGTAGGGATCAACCTTAATCCCCTCATTAGACACAGTATTCACCAAGAATGCAATAGCATTCAACCAGAATTCACACTTGAAAATTTTTGCATACAACACATGATCTTTAAGAGTTTGAAGGATGATTCAGAGGTGATTGGCATCGTCCTCCTCGCTCTTAGAATATACCAAAATGTCATCAATGAATAAAATGAAAAACAGATCCATAAACTGATAGAAAACCCTATTCATTAGATCCATGAAAGATCTAGGGGAGTTAGTCAAACCGAAGGGCAGGACTAAGATTTCATAATGGTCGTATCTACTTCGGAATGCTATTTTGGAAATATCCGACTCTCTAACTTTCAACTGGTGATATCCCGAATGAAGGTCTATCTTTGAAAAACATTTAGCACCCTTAAGTTAATCAAAACTACTATCAATCCTAGGAAAGGGATATTTATTTTTAATCGTGACATTATTGAAATGGCGGTAATCTATGCACATAGGAAGGGAATCATCTTTCTTTCACACAAAAAGTACAGGTGCACCCCAGGGTGGATAAAACCTTTATTTAGAAGATCTGCTAGCTATTCTTTTAACCTTTTTATCTCTGCAGGAGCCATCCTATATGGCAGAATAGAAATAAGATGGGTATTTGGTAATAAATCAATAACAAAATCTATCTACCTATTAGGTCGAATTCTTGGGAGATCATTTGGAAAGACTTTTGGGAATTTATTCGCTACAGGGATAGACTAAAGAGGGACACTTTTGGCACTAGAATCTTTAACCCAAATAAGATGATACAAGAAACCTGTGGAAATAAGTTTACGGGCCCTGAGATAAGATATAAAATTCCCTCTAGGTGCTAGAGATTGTCGCTCCAATTCTATTACCGACTCATTTAGAAAAGAAAAGGTGACTCTTCAGGTCTTACAATTCAAGGTGGCATAGCACGAATGGAGCTAGTCCATCCCTAAGATGGCATCAACATCTATCATATCAAGTTCTATGAGATCTGCCTCAGCATCCCGACTGAAAATAGACATAACACAATTTCTATATACCCTCCTAGCCTTAACAAAATCTCCCACCAGGGTGGAAACCAAAAAAGGTTCAGCAATTATATAAGGCTCAAACCCAAAACCAACAGCCACTTACAGGGTCACATAAGACAAAGTAGACCCTGGATCAAGTAATACATACATATCATGAGATAAGATTTGCAACATACCAGTGACTATATTTGTTGAGGCCTCTACCTCCTGGCGGTTGGTCAAATCATACAACCTGTTCCGACCGTTTTTGGCGGCTGAAGTGGCACCCTTCTGGAGAGGTGGGGCAGATGAATTCGCCCATGACTTGGCTCCTCCAATATTACTCTTTGCTTCCAGACAGTCTCTCTAGATATGGCCTAGTTGGCTGCACGAATAACACACCAAAGTGCCAAAACAACATCTCCGAGGATGATTTCGCTCGCATCTCCCACAACATAGATAAGACAGAGAGGTCCAGGCTACACTTCCCTGCGACTGTGTACCCTGTATCCTCAGCCCCTGACTAGACTGAAAATTCTGGGTGGGTTTCTCAACTGTGGGTCTGGACATTGGAGCACTATCTGCCAACTATGTATTACTCCAAATCTTTTTCTTTTGCCATTTACCGCCCCAATTACCGCTCTGCTGCTGACTATTACTCTGGTCTGTCGCTCTGGCTCTCTTTGCCTGCCGGTCCTTTTCCCTAGATTCAGCTATCTTCTTCTTCTTCTCCTCAACTTGCTGTATGTGGACTGACAATCAAGCAAAGTCCATATCCCTGTTCAGCATAGCTCCCTGACACTCATGCACCAGATCATCTAAAAGGTCGAGAGCAAACTTCCTCATTTGGGCACACATACTACTCATCATCTCAAGAACATAACGGGCCAGCTGGTTAAACTTTAAAGTATACTCCTAAACACTTATCTTACCCTGATTAAGGTTCATGAACTCCTATTCTTTAGCTTCTATCAGTACCAGAGGAAAGAGTCGGTAGAGAAAAGTTTCTACAAACTTTCCCAAACTGTGGGCTCAACACTGTCTCCCGTCGTATCTTCCCACTTGTTGTACCACTGGTTCGCTACATTCTTTAGCTGGTATGCTGCTATCTCAACACCCTCCACCTGATCAACATGCATTACTTTGAAAATCTTCTCCATTTAGTCTACGAAATCCTATGGGTCCTCTTCTACCTTAGTGCTAGAGAATTTGGGTGAGTTCATTCTCATGAACTGGCCGCAGATCCAGTATACTCCGACCTCTGAGTTTGTTCGGCTACCAGCTGTCCAAGCATGTGAATAGATTATCTAAATTAAGCATTAGAAACCGCTCCTTTATGAGGCTGAGTGCGATTAGCCCCCATCCGGGGAGACCTGGGAGGACAGGTCAGTACAGGAGGTACTCCCAAAGTAGGAATAGGTTCTGGAGTATGAGTTCTGTTATGGGTCCATATCCCATGGGTGGGACGGACTTCATAATCCTGAGCGTTAACATTGGTGCGACGGGGAGGCATCAGTAGTTTTCTAAAAAGCAAGAGGTCGTTGATTCGGGGAAGTATGAGACTCTGAAGCAAAAACTAAATCACAAAGAAAAGGAACATTCTTAAACGCCTAGTAGCCTCCTGCTTATGAGTGTAGCGTGCTACATACCCGTAAACAAGAGTCTACCTGACGCAATTTTATAGACACCTTAGGACCACGAACTATTCTCTGATACTAAGTTTGTCAAGACCCAAACTAGGGCCTGGCTTTAACGGACATCCCGAACCATGAAGGCTCGAAATGCCCTTCTCTATCTAGTAATAATGCACAACATTCATATAATAAAGAACATGTGGAAACATACTCAGCTATGGAAACATGGTCAACTCTGAGTTCAATATAAGTATGGAAACTGTAAATCAAATGCATCAAAATAACATCTGATTCAGTCTGCGAAATCTCTACTACATAAAATCTTACAACTATCTGAAACTGGGACATGGCCCCCAGTAGACCAAAACTGAAATAAGTGACATAATCTCAGAAGACAGGACTTCTAGAATAAAGAAGGCTCACCACTGGACAATCCGATCAGTTGTCTAAATTATCTACTTCTCATCTGGACCTCTAGACTGAGTCTCAAAACCTAAGAGGTAGGGGGAGGGAGTCAATACAGATGTACCAGTATGCAGAGATTATACCAAATAATCATATATAAATCAACATATATGAGAGCAATGGAAAATAGTTCATAAGTATATCATGTAGTAAGAAATCACATGGGCGTTTTAAAGACTCTTTAAAAATCACATTAGCTCTGACAAATCTGTGTTACTTCTGCGTTAAGTGGTATACCCTACAACTCTGAAAAATTCCATGGGAAATATGGAAAATGCCATTAACTCGGCAGCGAAGCCCCGTAACTCAAGTGTGTCGCAAGGGTCGGAGTCTCTGAATCTACTACGCCACACGGCCATCGCCAGCGTACAATAATAATCTACCGGTATTGGCAAATACTGTTTCAGGATAAGTGTTTCTTAAACTCGCGCCTTCTTCAGGTAACCACCTAACCCTCTTTAATCCCCTTTTTAAAATTCTATCAAAACATACAGTCTCTGAAAACATGCTCTGAAAACATAATCTGTTATGACATAAATACATATTGTATCATCATACCATTTTCTTGCAAGTCATATCTCTGAGCCATTATTAGTCTATCATAAATCTCTGTATTCAAAACATAGGTTTTGAGACCATCATTTTAATGATTAAATTCAATGAATCTTTGTTTTTTTAAAACCTTGTGTAAACAAATGCAATTCTTTCTCATACACACAACAACATATCGATATCAAGAAACACCCTCTCAACAATTCCAAATCATGTTCAAATGCCACTATATTGCAAAAGAAAAACATCTTTCAAATCACAAAACCATAATCTTTAATTCAATACAAGAGAAAGGAGTTCATAATTTATGCTCTCAACAGTCTTAAATCTCAAATTCATACATATACATATATATGTAAATCAATTTAGGGGAGAAGACCACAAGGCCAAAGAAATAGTAGCATTGAAACTTTTGTAATGCATAATCAATAGTATAGTTTTCAAAACCCCCATAAAATACATGCATCAAACCTTTAAATCATGCTTTAACAATTCAAGCGCATATAGTTTTTAGGATAAACCCCACATAACTCGATTACGAAGAATAAGTGATGATCCTTTAAGCCTACAGTTTGATGATTCCAAATCTTTAGTCAATTTTGAAAAAACATGGTTGAATCATGAGTTTTGTTGGAGGAGAAGTACACGATTTAGGATTTTTATTTTGAGGAAAATCTTGAGAATGTCATATATTCTGCTTGTAGAGGTCTTAATCTATTATTTGGACATTTTAAGAGGCTTGGAAAAAGTCCAAATTATCCCTGTTAACTTCCGAATGAAGCTAGAAAATATTAAACTAGGAACCCAATTTTTTGGGCCACTGTGATGCGCCACTATCACGGTGGCTCACTGGAAAATGACGAATGGGAATTTGGGATCCTCCACGACTAGCCTCTATCGCGAGGTCTTTCTAGAATTTAACAATTGATAATTAAACCTTCTTTGCGACACTCTAAACACTAGAATGACGATGTTTTATGACTAGCATATAAAATAGCCATAACTTCTTCAACGAGTGTCCGATTTGGATGAATCTTATATCGACATAAAGCTTATTTTGTCATTTATGAAATGAAAAGTTGAAATCTAAGGGATTCCATAGGGAATTAAGTATAAATCATTCTAGAAGCCAATTCTTGATATTTTAGGGACAGAATTTAGCTAAGAAAAAACTTTAGGGAATTACATAAAGTTTATTAATGAGTTAGAGATTGAATAACTATATAACCATGTTATGGTGATGTCAGCTTTGTTGTGTAAAATTTTAGCATTGATGATTGTAGACCTTAGTAAGAGTCCATGGAAGAAATGTATAACCCGCGGCTTTGGTGAGTTGCTTGTGTAGTTGTGCCTTGATATGTTGATGAATTGATATTTTGGTGTACTTTCTAGTGGTATGTCATGCCGTAACGAGTTCTTTGTTTGTTTTCCTTGAGTGTATTTTCTTTTGGTATAGGACGTTATGGTAAGTTCTTTTGCTTTACGATCTAATAATGGTAGTTGTGTTGATTATGGTAAATATAGGCTCATTATTGTATATATGTGGATTTATGCTTCCTAAATCATTACTCATATTGTTTGAAAGATATGGTATATGTGGATATGGAATGTAGTCTTGTTGTTTTAGTTTATTTATTATCTTATATAGTAATATCGAAGAAGATTGAGGTTCGATTCTGGACCATGACTTTAAGTTATTGTCTTACTGTATATTATTCTTATATCATAATTTAACTCAGTTGGTCGATGATGCCTACTGAGTATTGGTGTTTTGGTACTCATACTAAACTTCTATATTATTTTGGTGTAGACCCGAGTTCTAGTTGTGGCCATTGAGTCGAGATCATGCGGTGTTAATCATCAGGAGATAAGGTGAGCTCTTTTAGTTCGAGTTGCCCTATTTACCTTCTATCCTTATTCTATCGTTTGTATTGAGATGAATGTATAAGAATATTTATGATTATTAGTTGTTGAGTTGTAATTTTGGTTATCGAATGTAGAGATGCTCTTTTACTAATACTATTAGGTCATGCGATTAGTATTCGAATGTTAGTTGTTTCTTTGTAGAATGTCGTTGTTATAATGTGTTCTCACATAGGGACCATGTTGGATGTTCCTACCAAGGTAACCCATTGTATTAACTTTGGGTTACGGTGTTGGCTTACCTACAGGTGGGTTATGGTAGGTTCCATCATGACTTTGAAATTAGGTTCTAACAAGGCACCCCATGCAACTTCACAATCTCCTGAAGATACAGCTTCGCATAACCCTCCACCAAGAAGGTAGTCCACAATGGCAAAAAGTGCAAGACTCACGATGACCCAAATCAAATTATATTGATTTTGAGTTCGAGGAAGATAGGTAATGAAGTCCATATTGATCACTTCCCACTTCCATTCGGGAAAATCAATTTCTTTTTACAATTCTTCTAGCCTCATTTGCTCAACCTTAACCTGTTGACATACCATGCACTTGGCCACAAAATCAGCCACATCCCTCTTCATGCCATTCCACCAATAGATCTCCTTGAGATCTTGATACATCTAAGTTGAGCCGGGATGAACAACATAGTGCAATTCATGCGCCTCAGCCAAAATCAAGTGTCGCAACCCTTCGACATCAGGAACACACAACTCCCATGTTCTCGTAAAGTACCATTACCACCAATCTCAAACTTCACAACCTTTTGCCCACCAACGACACTCTTTATTTTCATCCAGATAGGATCTAGGACTTGCTTTTCCTTAATCTCCTCTCAAAGAGACAATTGAACCACTTCTTGCACCACCATACCACCATATTTGGAGTACAAGAGGCAAACTCCAAGGTTAGTAAAGTTGTGAATATCCTTCACCAATTCCCACTTTCCGTCCAACACATGAGCCAAACTCCCCATTGATAACTTGCTAAGAGCATCATCGACCACATTAGCCTTACCTGGGTGATAGTGAAGACTCATATCATAGTCCTTGAGAATCTCAAGCCATCTTTTCTGCCTGAGATTAAGCTCCCTCTGAGTGAACACATTCTTTAGACTCTTATGATTAGAAATGATATCCATGTGTACACCATACAAATAATGCTGCCATATTTTCAAAGTAAACACAGCTGCCAACAGCTCCAAATCGTGAGTAGGATAATTCCTTTCATGCACCTTCAACTGCGTGGAAGTATAGGCAATCACCTTCCTATATTGCATCAAAACACAACTATAACCTACTGGAGATGTATCCTAATACACCACGAACCCATCATTGCCTTCTGACAAATTCTGAATTTGAGCCATAGTTAACTTATCTTTCAACTTCCCAAACCTCCCCTCACAAGCATTCGCCAAGAAAACTTAACCTTCTTCAGAGTTAACTTAGTCAAAGGAGTAGATATCGATGAAAATCTTTCCATAAACCTCCTATAATACCTAGATAAATCCAAGAAGTACCGAATAATGAATGGAGTCATGGTTCCAAGACACCTCTTCACCACAACAATCTTTTGCAGATCCACCATGATCCCCTTACTAGAAATACTATGACCTAAGAAAGTTACAACGTTTAACCAAAACTCACACTTGGATGAGTTGTCATACAACTGTTGTCCCTTTAAGCTTTGCAATACCATACGGAGTTGATTAGCATAATCCACCTCACTCTTTGAATAATCCAAAATGTCATCATTAAAAAAAAAGATGAAGAGATCTAAATACTAACGAAAAACCCTCTTCATCAGATCCATAAATGCCACCAGAGCATTAGTTAACCCAAATGACATCACCAAAAACTCAAAGTGCCCATATCGAGTATGAAAAGTCATTTTAGAGATATCCACCTCCATAATCTTTAGCTCATGGTACCCAAACTGAAGATCTATCTTAAAAAAGAACTTGGCACCTTGCAACTGGTCAAATAGATCATCTATCCTTGGAAGATGATACTTATTCTTGACTGTCACTTTATTCAACTGCCTATAGTCAACTTATATACGAAAGGAACCATCCTTCTTGTGCACAAACAACATCGGTGCCACCCACCGGGATACAGTACGATGAATAAACCCCATATCTTAAAGATCTCTAACTTGCTCCTAGAGTTTCCTCAATTCAATCAGAGCTATTCTATAAGGACAAATAAAAATTAGATGATTGTCCGGAACAAATTCAATACCAAACTCTATTTTCATATCCAAAGGAACTCTAAGAAGATCATTCGAAAAGAACTCTGCAAACTCATTAACCACTAGAACTGACTAGAAAGAAAGACCTTTCGAGTTAGAATCTGTAACCAAAACCAAGTGATAAGGACAACCTTTAGAGATTAGCCTCTGAGCTCTAAAATATGAAATAAATCTCACCCTAGGAGCTAAAGAACAACCCTCCCATTCTATAATCGACTCACCAGAGAACCTAGAGATAACCCTACAGGTTTGACAATCCAAGGATGTGTAACAAGAATGTAACTAATCCATAGACATCAAAATCCACCATCCCAACTCAAACAAATCCACGAAGGTCTACTTGCCACCAACAGATACCACACCCCCCCTATAGACTCTCTTAGAAACAACCGATTCAACTACTGGGTAGAATCAGAAAAAGGATCTGAAATAACTTCCAGACAAAATCCAAAAGATTCAGCCACACAGGAAGTCAAATAATGAAAAATAGACCCTGAATTAAGCAAAGAATAGACGTCATGAGAGAAAAGATGTAATGTACTGGTAATGACATTAGGTGATGCCTCAGATTATTTCAAAATGCCAAAGCATACAACCTATTCCGACCAACACTAGAACCAGGAGCAGTAACAAAAGTAGATGCCACACCACCATGTGTAGGAGAAGAAGATGAAGCCATAGGAATTTTATTTTCCCCCATAGAAACCTTATTAACCAGATAATCCCTGAGCCAATGACCTGCGTAGGTAAACTTGAAGAATTTCTCCCTTCCTTCAGTGCATTAACCCAGATGAGGACGGCTACAAAATCGATAAAAAGGGCATAAAGAAAATGACTAACCACCACTTGTCGTAGATTAGGCGCCATGTGCTCAAAAATTACCACCATAAAAATGACTCAGGTTGCCCGACTAGTAAGGAGCACAACAGAAGGTTAGGAATTAAAACTCCCCCATTTCTTTTACTATCATTCGCAACCATCTCGACCACCTTGAGAATGAGAACCTCCCTAGTCAAACTTACTCCTCTTACCCTGCCTATCCCAAAACTCTGTCTGCTTTCTCTTTTCATCCTCCACTTATAGGATATGAACAGTCAACCTAGAGATGTCCATATCTTTAATCAGCAAGGTATTCTTGCTCTCCAAAATAAAATCATAATTGAAACAAAAAATGAACTTCCTCATTCTAGCACACATTTCAGCAACTAAATTAGGAGCATACCTTGACAATTGATGAAACTTCAAGGCATATTCCTTGACAGACATCCTCCCCTGCTTTGAGTTTAGAAACTCCTCTATCATTGCTTCCCTTAACTCTTGGGGAAAAAATCGATCTAGGAAGGCCTTAGGAAAAGTATCCCACAAGACGAATTCTTCCTCATCACCCCTATCCTTATCCTACTCCTCATACCACTGATATGCAACCTCTTTGAAATAATAAGCTACAAAGTTTATCTCTTCCACATTAGTAGCATGAATCACCCAAAATATCTTCTCCAATTAACCCAAGAAGTCATATAGATCCTCCTCCACCTTCACTCTAGAAAATATGGGAGGTTCCATCATCATAAATCTTCTAATCATTGTGGCCTCAACAAACAAAGCACAAGTTAGACCTCACTCAGCCTGAGCAGTGACCATCTGAGCAATAACATGAATAGATTGACAGAATTCTTCATTAGTCACCTCATCTTAAGGAGGACTAGTAGTAATCGGTGGAACTCTAGAACTATAACGGATAGGACCATAAGATCGAAGATGAATCCCAAAAGTAGGTTGCAGCCCTTCAGTATTACCCCAGATAGGATAGAAGAATTTTCTTATGTTTAAGATCGATGAGGCATGATCTCAAAGATGAATAAACAAAGATTAGAGAAGATTCCAGGCCTGAGACTTCAAGCTTGAGAATAGAATACTAAGAAAGTAAGACATTCCTAAATGTCTTGTAGCCTACCCCTTAAGAGTGTGGCACTCCCCACACCCTCAAAAGATACTCCACTCGGCATGGCTATGTGAACTCTGAAATGACCATGAACCTAGGCTCTTATACCAACTTAAAGCAACCTGACCAGGGGCCTTATCATAATGGGTGTCCCAAGTCCATCCGGGATCGGAGACCATCCCTGTTACCCAACCCAACCTCCAGCCACCTGTCCTGAGTTGGCATAATTCTGAGCAAGTAGCAAGATACGACAATAGCTCACTTGAAAACCCTGGGATAAGACATAACCATGACCGATCCAATCGAGTCCAACCATCCCAAACCAAAAAACTAACCATAACAAAATATGGGCCATAAGCAAGGTCATAACCAAAGATGTTCCAAAACATAATATAATTTATCCTAAAATAAAATAGGACAGAACAACCAACAATATCGTATAATGATGTCAGCCCACTTGTTTATCCTAATGCCAAGGCTTACAATAATACCGATCCCTCTCATTCCAACCCATAGAAGTACAACAAAGCCTCTAACTAAAAGAGATATAAAATCTTGTTGGGACATGCCCCCAACCATAGCTAAAAAGAAATATCCATAATAAAACCAAAATTTCTATACATGTCCATAATTTGAAATGGATCCTTTTTACATGATGGAAGCATACCACTTTAGTCCAAATATTATCCCCGAGTCAATCACTATGTATGAGGAGTAGAACAGCCGGTTCCTGCAAAACATAGGTATACAACTGCCTGTAGATGGGTTAGCGGGTGAATGCTAGCATGATCTCAAGATACGGATAAAATAATGCCATTTATAAAATCAATAAAAACCATCCATATCCACACAACCATACACACACACATATATATATAATCATGTTGGGAAAGGGGACCGGGTTTAGCATGCCTTTAAAACCTTTTCCTAGGTTGTGTAGCTTTACCGTTCTAAACCACCCACGGGCTATATAGTTTAGCTCCCTCTGCTGAAAGGGTCCCAGTGTGTGTATCTGCATTACTAGGGAACAAAACCTTGGGATGACTAGTACATCCCCCAAAATATAGTGTGACATCATCCACACAGTCACCAAGACCAACCTCATATCGGCAAATATGAGTTTCTAGTTTTTGGTCACCCCTGAGACTCTACCTTCCACGGCTTTGCTACACTTTCCGCCATTATTGCCCATTTAAAACCAATTTCCAAATAACCAAACCATTATCCATTTATTAACCAAGTCCATTGATATTGGTATAGTCATACTAACCCTTAATTGCAAGTTCCATCCATAGCCAATCATTTATAAGTTCAAGAGGACTTTCAAGTGCCCTTACCAATTACCATATTAAATAAATTTGGGGATTTTATGTACCCCACAGGTATAACTATTAGCCATTTACAATTCCAAACCATTAAAATCATGTATAATTCCTTTACTAAGATTTAAAACAAGAAAGAGTTCCATTAAAAATAGTCAATGCAATGAATATATCTTTATAAGTATTTTGTCAAACACATTGAGGTTATAATAATACGACCAAAACAATTCCAATTACCATTAAACCATTCCCATGCAATCCAATTATCCAAAACCACCAATAATGCATATAAAAGCATAATTAGAACCATAAGAAACCCTAACCAACCATTTAATATAAAAATCCCCAAATTATATTTTAAAACAAAAATCATACCACCAATGAAATTGTGAAAACATTCATAAAAACCATGCCATTAGATAAAATTAACAACGAGGGAAAAGAATATGCCTTAAACCAAGATGATGATTGAAAGAAATCACCAAGTGACGCCCCAAACCAATCCTCTAGTTAAAACCCTAGCTTTTCTTAGCCAAAAATCTTTTGACAGAATTTTAGAGTGTTTAGAAGATTTTCTAAGTATTAATGAATGGAATAATAGGGTAAATGACCTTTCAAGTAGGTTACAAGTCGTGGGACCTCATTATGATAATCGGGAAAAATATCCAGAATAGCCCTACTTTAGTTGTACAAAATCTCGCCCCAGGGATACGATGGACCTTTACAGAACCACCCTTCAAATAAAATGGTACCCTCTACTCTACCCTAGACTCAACCTTCGGATCAAACATTGTCCAACATACGACTCATACTATTAAGCAGTAACCTAAGCATATGATCCATACCCTTCATTTGTTCCCCGGGCTGATTTAGACACTGTCCACCATATGAGTCCTGTGTATGACTCATACCCTGGCTTAGGGCTCATGATGAGCCACTCATACTCAGATCCAACCTAATTAACCATGTCTAAGATTAAGTTAAGAAACCAAACGATCTGTAACCACCAATATAACTTATACCCCAAAGTCGTACCATTCTAATAACCAAAATCCATCCTTCCAGCCAATACTAGTCAGTATACAACTGGGCTATGTCATTCGTAGCGCAACATACAACTTGTACCAGTGAGTCATATTGGGACTATAGACTAAAATTTGATGAAACTTTTTTAAAGTTCTGAAACTAGGGTGTTTCAGTCTCACCAGTAGGAACATTCATCCCTGAATGATGGACAAAGTAGGGGTAACCACACGAAAGAGTCATTTGCATTATCATATATATTCCCAATCCTTAACAAAGTTTGAAAACAAAGAGGCAAAGATTTTAATCTTTCCTTTAACAAATTCTATACATAAAAATGTGTTGAAGAAAACATACCTTCCATACGAGTCCTTGGAGCAAAAAAAATGTGTATATTTTGACTTTATGTCCTCTTTCGCCTCCCATATAGCTTATTCCACTTTATGATTCTGCAAAGGAACCTTAACAGAAGCCACATCCTCTGTCCGCCACCGATGAACCTGCCTATCAAAGATCTCAATCAGGATTCTTCATAAGACAAAGAATAAGAGATTCCCAATCCTTCTAAAGGAACAACCGAAGAAGGATAACCAATGCACTTCATCAACATGGAAATATGAAAGACCGAATGAACCAAGCTCAAGCTAGAAGGAAACTCTAGCTTATAAGCAATATTACCGATCCTTCTAAAAATATCATAAGGACCCATATACCAGGGACTGAGCTTCCCCTTCTCGCCAAACCAGACTACTTCCTTAATAGGAGATACCTTGAGGAAAACATTATCCCCAACCTCAAACTCCAAGTCTCTACTACAATCTTCTACATAGCACTTTTGGGGACTTGTGGGAGCCCTAAGCCTCTTTCAAATCATCTTCATCTTCTCCATAGCCTGGTAAACCCAGTCAAGACCAAACATATCTGCCTTACCAAGCTCAAACCAATCAATAGGAAATCCATACCTCTTACCATACAATGCCTCAAAAGGGAACATAAGTATACGAGAATAATAGCTATTATTGTAAGCAAACTCCATTAAAGGTAGATGCTCAACCCAATTTTAACTATAATCAATCACATAAGTTTGATACATATCGCGTAATGTCTTAACAGTTCTTGCTTCTTACCAATCAATCTAGGGATTAAAAGCAGTACTCAGACTAACCTTAGTCCCAAACCTTCTCAAAAAAAATCACCAGAAGTGAGATGTAAACTCATGCCATGAGAAAAAAAATAATCAAAATAGTCACCCCATGTAGCTTCACAATCTCCTGAAGATACAACTTCGCATAACCCTCCGACGAGAAAGTAGTCTGCACTGGAAACAAGTGTGAAGACTTAGTCATCTATCTATGATGACCCAAATTGAATCATCTATATTTCGAGACTGAGGATGGTCAATAATAAAGTTAATATTGATCAATTATCACATTTATTTGTGCAAATCAATCTCTTGATATAACAATCCTGACCTTATGTCTTTAACCTTAACCTATTGACACACCATGCACTTAACCACAAAATCAGCCATATCCCTCTTTATGCCATTTCACTAATAGATCTCCTTGGGATCACGATACATCTAAGTCAAGCCATGATGAACAACATAGCACAATTTATGTACCTTAGCCAAAATACTTTATCGCAACCCGTCAACATATGGAGCACAAAAACTACTTGGTACCATAATGTACTATCACCACCGATAAAGTTTGATATCTGATAGTAAAGTGATAGTGGTGATGGTACATCACTACTTCTAAACATAAAAATGTGTTGAAGAAAACATACCTTTCGTACGAGTCCTTGGAGAAAAAAAAATGTTTCTATTTGGACTTTATATCCTCTTTCGCCTCTCATATAGCTTATTCCACTTTATGATTCCGCAAAGGAACCTTAACAGAAGCCACATCCTTTGCCCGCCACCGACGAACCTGCCTATCAAAGATCTCAATCGGGATTCTTCATAAGACAAAGAATAAGAGATTCCCAATCCTTATAAAGGAACAACCGAAGAAGGATAACCAATGCACTTCATCAACATGGAAATATGAAAGACCGAATGAACCATGCTCAAGCTAGAAGGAAACTCTAGCTAATAAGCAATATTACCAATCCTTCTAAAAATATCATAAGGACCCATATACCAGGGACTGAGCTTCCCCTTCTGGCCAAACCAGACTACTTCCTTAATAGTAGATACCTTGAGGAAAACTTTATCCCCAACCACAAACCCCAAGCCTCTACTACAGTCTTCTACATAGCACTTTTAGGGATTTGTGGGAGCCCTAAGCCTCTTTCAAATCATCTTCATCTTCTCCATAGCCTGGTAAACCCAGTCATGACCAAACATATCTTCCTTACCAAGCTCAAACCAATCAATAGGAAAGCCATACCTCTTACCATAGAATGCCTCAAAAGGGAACATACGTATACGAGAATAATAGCTATTATTGTAAGCAAACTCCATTAAAGGTAGATGCTCAACCCAATTTTAACTATAATCAATCACACAAGCTTGATACATATCGCGTAATGTCTTAACAGTTCTTGCTTCTTACCAATCAATCTGGGGATTAAAAGCAGTACTCAGACTAACCTTAGTCCCAAACCCTCTCAAAAAAGATCACCAGAAGTGAGATGTAAACTCATGCCATGATAAAAAATATAATCAAAATAGTCACCCCATGTAGCTTCACAATCTCCTGAAGATACAACTTCGCATAACCCTCCGTCGAGAAAGTAGTCTGCAGTGGAAAAAAGTGTGAAGACTTAGTCATCTATCTATCATGACCCAAATTGAATCATCTGTATTTCGAGACTGAGGATGGTCGATAATGAAGTTAATATTGATCAATTCTCACATTTATTTGTGCAAATCAATCTCTTGATATAACAATCCTGACCTTATGTCTTTAACCTTACCTATTGACACACCATGCACTTAACCAAAAAATCAGCCATATCCCTCTTTATGCCATATCACTAATAGATCTCCTTGAGATCACGATACATCTAAGTCAATCCATGATGAACAACATAGAACAATTTATGTACCTTAGCCAAAATACTTTATCACAACCCGTCAACATATGGAGCACAAAAACTACTTGGTACCATAATGTACTATCACCACCAATAAAGTTTGATATCTGATAGTGAAGTGATAGTGGTGATGGTACATCACTACTTTTAAACATAAAAATGTGTTGAAGAAAACATACCTTTCGTACGAGTACTTGGAGAAAACAAAATGTGTATATTTGGACTTTATGTCCTCTTTCGCCTCCCATATAGATTATTCCACTTTATGATTCCGCAAAGGAACCTTAACAGAAGCCACATCCTTTGTCCGCCACCGACGAACCTGCCTATCAAAGATCTCAATCGGGATTCTTCATAAGACAAAGAATAAGAGATTCCCAATCCATATAAAGGAACAACCAAAGAAGGATAACCAATGCACTTCATCAACATGGAAATATGAAAGACCGAATGAACCAAGCTCAAGCTAGAAGGAAAATCTAGCTAATAAGCAATATCACCAATCCTTCTAAAAATATCATAAGGACCCATATACCAGTGACTGAGCTTCCCCTTCTCGCCAAACCAGACTACTTCCTTAATAGTAGATACCTTGAGGAAAACTTTATCCCCAACCACAAACTCCAAGTCTCTACTACAGTCTTCTACATAGCACTTTTGGGGACTTGTGGGAGCCCTAAGCCTCTTTCAAATCATCTTCATCTTCTCCATAGCCTGGTAAACCCAGTCAAGACCAAACATATCTGCCTTACCAAGCTCAAACCAATCAATAGGAAATCCATACTTCTTACCATACAATGCCTCAAAAGGGAACATACGTATACGAGAATAATAGCTATTATTGTAAGCAAACTCCATTAAAGGTAGATGCTCAACCCAATTTTCACTATAATCAATCACACAAGCTTGATACATATCCCGTAATGTCTTAACAGTTCTTGCTTCTTGCCAATCAATTTGGGGATTAAAAGTAGTACTCAGACTAACCTTAGTCCCAAACCCTCTCAAAAAAGATTACCAGAAGTGAGATGTAAACTCATGCCATGATAAAAAAAATAATCAAAATAGTCACCCCATGTAGCTTCACAATCTCCTGAAGATACAACTTCGCATAACCCTCCGCCGAGAAAGTAGTCTGCAGTGGAAAAAAGTGTGAAGACTTAGTCATCTATCTATTATGACCCAAATTGAATCATCTGTATTTCGAGACTGAGGATGGTCGATAATGAAGTTAATATTGATCAATTCTCACATTTATTTGTGCAAATCAATCTCTTGATATAACAATCCTGACCTTATGTCTTTAACCTTAACCTATTGACACACCATGCACTTAACCACAAAATCAGCCATATCCCTCTTTATGCCATTTCACTAATATATCTCCTTGAGATCACGATACATCTAAGTCAATCCATGATGAACAACATAGCACAATTTATGTACCTTTGACAGAATACTTTATCGCAACCCGTCAACATATGGAACATAAAAACTACTTGGTACCATAATGTACTATCACCACCGATAAAGTTTGATATCTGATAGTGAAGTGATAGTGGTGATGGTACATCACTACTTCTAAACATAAAAATGTGTTGAAGAAAACGTACTTTTCGTACGAGTCCTTGGAGAAAAAAAATGTGTATATTTGGACTTTATGTCCTCTTTCGCCTCCCATATAGCTTATTCCTCTTTATGATTCCACAAAGGAACCTTAACAGAAGTCACATCCTTTGTCCGCCACCCACGAACATGCCTATCAAAGATCTCAATCGGGATTCTTCATAAGACAAAGAATAAGAGATTCCCAATCCTTATAAAGGAACAACCGAAGAAGGATAACCAATGCACTTCATCAACATGGAAATATGAAAGACCGAATAAACCAAGCTCAAGCTAGAAGGAAACTCTAGCTCATAAGCAATATTACCAATTGTTCTAAAATATCATAAGGACCCATATACCAGGGACTGAGCTTCCCCTTCTCGCCAAACCAGACTACTTCCTTAATAGTAGATACCTTGAGGAAAACTTTATCCCCAACCACAAACTCCAAGTCTCTACTACAGTCTTCTACATAGCACTTTTGGGGACTTGTGGGAGCCCTAAGCATCTTTCAAATCATCTTCATCTTCTCCATAGCCTGGTAAACCCAGTCAAGACCAAACATATCTGCCTTACCAAGCTCAAACCAATCAATAGGAAATCCATACCTCTTACCATACAATGCCTCAAAAGGGAACATACGTATACGAGAATAATAGCTATTATTGTAAGCAAACTCCATTAAAGGTAGATGCTCAACCCAATTTTCACTATAATCAATCACACAAGCTTGATACATATCCCGTAATGTCTTAACAGTCCTTGCTTCTAACCAATCAATCTGGGGATTAAAAGTAGTACTCAGACTAACCTTAGTCCCAAACCCTCTCAAAAAAGATCACCAGAAGTGAGATGTAAACTCATGCCATGATAAAAAAAATAATCAAAATAGTCACCCCATGTAGCTTCACAATCTCCTGAAGATACAACTTCGCATAACCCTCCGCCGAGAAAGTAGTCTGCACTGGAAAAAAGTGTGAAGACTTAGTCATCTATCTATCATGACCCAAATTGAATCATCCGTATTTCGAGACTGAGGATGGTCGATAATGAAGTTAATATTGATCAATTCTCACATTTATTTGTGCAAATCAATCTCTTGATATAACAATCCTGAACTTATGTCTTTAACCTTAACCTATTGACATACCATGCACTTAACCACAAAATCAGCCATATCCCTCTTTATGCCATTTCACTAATAGATCTCCTTGAGATCACGATACATCAAAGTCAAGCCATGATGAACAACATAGCACAATTTATGCACCTTAGCCAAAATAATTTATCGCAACCCGTCAATATATGGAGCACAAAAACTACTTGGTACCATAATGTACCATCACCACCGATAAAGTTTGATATCTGATAGTGAAGTGATAGTGGTGATGGTACATCACTACTTCTAAACATAAAAATGTGTTGAAGAAAGCATACCTTCCGTACGAGTCCTTGGAGGAAAAAAAATGTGTATATTTTGACTTTATGTCCTCTTTCGCCTCCCATAAAGCTTATTCCACTTTATGATTCCACAAAGGAACCTTAACAGAAGCCACATCCTTTGTCCGCCACCGATGATCCTGCCTATAAAAGATCTCAATCGGGATTCTTCATAAGACAAAGAATAAGATATTCCCAATCCTTCTAAAGGAACAACCGAAGAAGGATAACCAATGCACTTCATCAACATGGTAATATGAAAGACCGAATGAACCAAGCTCAAGCTAGAAGGAAACTCTAGCTCATAAGCAATATTACCAATCCTTCTAAAAATATCATAAGGACCCATATACCAGGGACTGAGCTTCCCCTTCTCGCCAAACCAGACTACTTTCTTAATAGGAGATACCTTGAGGAAAACTTTATCCCCAACCTCAAACTCCAAGTCTATGATATGACTCTTCACTTAGTCCACCTTTTCACTATAGCAACCTATTAGGGATCTCCATGATCCCTCACTAGTAATAATATTACCCAAGAAAGTTACAATATTCAACCTAAACTTACTCTTTGATAATATGACATACAACTATTTTCTTTTTAAGGTATATAATACCATATGGAGGTGATTAACATAATCTGCCTCACTCTTTGAATAAACTAGAATGTCATCAATAAACACAATAACGAAGAGATCTAAATACTAACAAAAATCCCTCTTTATTAGATCCATAAATGCCGTTGGAGAATTAGTCAAACCAAATGACATCACCAAAAACTCAAAGTTCCCATACCTTGTACAAAAAGATATCTTAGGGATATCTACCTCCCTAATCTTTTATCGATGGTACCCAGACTGAAGATCCATCATAGGTAAGAAATTGGCAACTTGATACTGGTTAAACAAATCATCTATCATTGGAAGAGGATACTTGTTCTTAATCATCACCCCATTCAGCTGCCTATAGTCAATGCACATCTGAAGGTAACTATCTTTTTTCTACACAAATTGATCTTTAAGTTGTACTCTGAGTTCCCTCAACTTAGTCAGATCCATTCTATATGGAGGAATATAAATTGGATGAGTGTAAGGAACTAGATCAATACCAAACTCTATTTCACTATCCGGAGGAACACCATGAAGATTATCTGAATAGACTTCTGAAAACTCATTAACCACTGGAACTGACTGGAACGCAGGACCTTTCAAGTAAGAATTTTTAAACCAAACAAAGTGATAAAGACCACATTTAGAGATTAGCCTCTAAGCTCTAAGATAAGAATTAAATCTACCCCTAGGAGCTAAAGAATGACCCTCCCATTCTATAACCATCTAACTAGAAAACCAAAATATAACCCTAAGGATTCAAGGACGCATAAGAAGATGTAACTAATCTATACCCAAAATAATATCAAAATCCACCATTCCCAACTCAAACAGATCCACCAGGTTCTGATTTCCCCCAAAAGATACCACACACCCCTTACAGACGCTCAGAGCAACAACTGAGTCACCTACTAGGTAGAAATAGAAAAGGGATCTAAAATAACTTTTGGATCAAAACCAAAAGATTAATCCATATAAAGAGTCTAACAGGAGAGAGTAGACCCCAAATCACAAAAATAATATACATCATGAGAGAAAAGCTATAATATACTAGTAATGACATTGGGTGAAGTCTCAAATTCCTATCGAGATGCCAAATCATACAACCTATTTCGACCAACACTAATACCAATAACAGTAATATAAGTAGATGCCACAACACTAGGTGTAGGAGAAAAAGATAAAGCCACAAGAATCTTGTTTGCCCCCTAGCAACCTTATTAACTACAAAATCCCTAAGTAGATGGCCTGTCTGGCCATACTTAAAACATTTTTCAATTTCTTCATCATAATAACCTCGATAAGTATGACCACAGAACCTAAAAATGAGGCATAAAAAACTAACTGACCCTGCTTGCCTAAGATTAGGCACCCTATTTCAGAAAATTAACACCATAATAATGATGCCTATCACCCGACTAGTAAGAAGCAGTAGAGGAAGAGTAGCAATAGGGACTCCCCCACATATTCTTCTATCATTTCCCACCATCTTGACCATACTAAGACTGAGCACCTCCCAAGTTAAAAATCCTGCTACTCTTACCCTGCCTATCCCCAATCTCTGTTTATTTTCTCTTTCATCCTCCACATATTGCATATGAATAGTCAGTTTAGAGATATCTATATCTTTAATTATCAAGGCAGTCTTTCTCTCTAAAATCAAATCCTAAATTAACCCAGAAGCAAACTTCCACATTCTAGCCTACATGTTAGCAACTAAATTAGGAACATACTTGATAATTAATGAAACTTTAAGGAATATTCTTTGACAGAAATCCTCCCCTTCTTTAGGTTCACAAATTCTGCCATTTTTACTTTCCTCAACTCCTAGGGAAAGAACCGATCTAAGAAGGCCTTAGAAAAAATATCCCTTACTACTGATTCTATCATATTACCCCTATCCTTCTTCCACTCCTCATACCACTAATATGCAACTTCTTTGAGATGATAAGCTACAAAGTTTACCACTTCCATATTAGTAGCCTGCATCACCTAAATATCTTCTACTTTTCTTCAAAGAATCCCTTTGGATCCTTCTCCACCATCACTCAAGAAAAAGTAGGAGGACCTATTTTTATAAATTTGCTAAACCTTGTGCCCTCAAAAAACAAAGCAACAGTTGTAATCTACACAGCCTAAGCAGCAATCATTTGAGCAATAACATAAATAGACTAACGGAATCCCATATTAATCACCTCGCCTTGAGGAGAACTAGTAAAAACTCTTGGAACTCTAGAACTATAAGGGATAGGGCTATGAGATAAAAGATGAACCCCAAAAGTAGGTTGCACCCTTTCAACATTACCACTAAATGGGATAGAAGAATTTTCTTATGTTCCAGATCTATAAGGCGTGATACCAACTGACCATGAACCTAGACTTTAATACCAACTTGATGCGACCTAGCCTGGGCCCTTATTGTAATGGATATCCCAAGTCCGTCTGAGACCGAAGACCACCCCTATTACTCAACCCAAACTCCATCCACTTTCTTTAAGATGGTTAAATTCTAAGCATGTATCAAGATAGTTCAACAACTCACATAAAGACTTTGGGATAAGATCACAATCGTGATCAACCTTACTGAGTCCATACATCCCATACCAATAAACCAACCATACCACAAAAAGGGCCATAAACCAGGTCATAACCAAAGACGTTTAAAAAAATAATATAATTAATACCAAAATGAAAAAAGATGGAATAACCAACATTATTGTCCAATATTATCAACCCACCAGCTTATTCTAATGCCAAGGATAACACCCATACCAATCCCTCCCATTCAAAACCATAGAAGTACCACAAATCTCTAACCAAAAGAGTAATAAAATTTGGTTGGGAAATACCCCAAACCATAGCCAAAATCAATATACAAATTAAAATAAAAATTTATAAAAGTTTCCATGACATGAAATGGAGCCTTCCAAAAGGATGGAATCTCACCACTGCAGTCCAAATATTATCCCCAAGTCAATCGCTATTTAGGAGGAGAAAGACAGTCGACTCCTGTATAGCATGGGATATAGCTACCAGGAGACGAGTTAGTGGTTGATCGTAGGATAAGGATTAAATAATTTCATTTATAAAACTAATTAATACCATCTATAAGCACACAACCATACACATATGTATAATTATTTTAGGAAAGAGGACCGGGTTTAGCATGTCTTTAAAACCTTTACCTGGGTTGTGTAGCTTTGCCATCCTAAGCTACCCACGGGCTATATGGTTTCATCTCCTAATGAGTGGTGATTTTACCAATCATTCACACTCATTATTAGTGCATATTACCTTATTTTAAATAATTAAATATGTCATGGTTGTGATTAAATGAACTAATATCCACTCTTTACAGTATAAGAGTTGAAAAGATAAAGAAATGTAGAGTGGAGCTTCAAATGAACTAAAGGAGCATAAAAGTACATATGAAGACCTGCAGTGAAAGATTCTTGATTACCATGGTCGAGATCGCAGTCAGTCAAGATGGTCAATCAATCGCAATTGCAGAAGTTAATCATGGTCGCACAGTCACGGTCTCAACCAGAATTGGTGATCATGGCTTGGTAAAAATGTCCAGCCCATGGGAAAACCTATAATTGCACGTGCTAATCCCAATTTGAGAAAAAATAATCAAACCTTAGTTTCTTGTATCATTCATTCTATCACATTCCTTCTTCCCTAATTTTCTAGGTTTTAGCTCTAAACTTCATAGCCTCCATTTTTAGAGAAGAAAATATTGTGTAAATTTAAGTGCAGAATACATTGGAGACTTTCTAAGTAAAAGATTTGCTCACTTCTATTGTCGATATTGTGGGAGATTTAAGTTTGAAGTAACATTCGCTTAGATCTTTAATAATTTATTTCAATGGAGATTATGGGTATAACGATGCTTATTTATCTTTTGTGTAGCTAATTTTCTCTCTTGGGTTTATGTGTGAATAGGGGTTAAAGTGTGTGTGGGCTGTTAGTGCTAGAATCTATTTAGTAGTTCATGTTTATGGGTTTTATTATTGCCAAACTAGTTTAGTTGGGAATTCATGGGTGAAAGCTCCAAATACCCACATTGTTTTGATGAGTGAAATCTCTAAGCTCTAAAAAGTTCAAGGCCATCTTTGAAAAAAGAGTTTTAGGTGGACTTTAGGAAACCATATCATCCTCGAAAAAGGGATGTGGGGACCAAAGCAATGATAGACAATTATGAGTGTAGTTTGCTAAATTTTTCACTATCTTAAACATAACGGTGAATATGAGGTTGACTATGCCATGGGTATCATCCTTGAAATAGAGATGCCTCAATTGAGATTGTGGTTACCAATTATTGAACATACCTATTAGGTATTTGAAAGAATCAATGGGGGAAAGTTTGGTGTTTTGTTAAAAGACTAGCATCAAAATCTATAACCAATCCTACCCATATTTAATTTATTAAATTGATTTTGATAACTAGATCCCACATGTCACTCCCTTGGTAATGCATAATCCCAAGATCCCTGCATAATTGTTAAAACACTAATTATTCATAGCCCTAAATTTATACTAGAAAAACCCAAAAAGAAATATTATTGTAGGTAGGCATCTCCCCCATTTTATTTTTCTTGTAACATTTGTTTGAATTTAACTTGTATTTGTCATTTCAAATTAATTCAATTGCCTCTCACATTGTTTCTCTTGGATTCCACCCCGACTCTAAAGTTGGGTAATTATATTAATGATAACCGTCTTGCACTTAAATTGGTGTGTAAGTTGAGCATTATCAAGAATGGAGCCTTTGTCGGGGAATAATTTGGTGTATTAAGTTAGTTTGGAATTTTACCTTACTTGCTTGAATTCAAGCTTGTATATATGTGTTTGTGATTTTTCTTTGTAGGTATATTTTATTTAATTTTCATTTGTCTAGATGACATCTTCTAACAAGTATGGGTTGGATAGTAGGAGGTCATATAATGACCCTCTATGTTCGGATTATGACAAACAATAATTCAGGAGAGATTATAACTACGCTCCTTATAGAGGGATGAAAACCCCATCTCAATCCTATCGAGACTATGGTTGTTATATCTGGGGATGTCAACAAGGACATTAGGATGAGTGTCTAGATGACCCTTCCTTATTATCATAATCAAATTGCTAGTTCTTCTTATGAGGTTAATAGGTTTTTTGATGAGAAGAAGAAAGAGCAAGATACTGAATTTGACAACTGTGACCCAAAGTTATTTGCCATTTTAGATAGGTTAGATACAATGGGGGGACCTAGAATACATTCTTAATAAATGGAAAAGTGTCATGGAGAAGGCAATGGACAAAGACGAAAAGCTTAAAACTATCATCACCTTTCCAATGTCCTAAGAGGAGTTTTATTAAGAAGAGAAACCAAGCTATGAAGATAAGATTTGTAGTGAAGATTCCCTATTGACTTCCCAATTATCTGAATCATATGAGGGAGAAGAAGCCCAAATAAAAGAAATGGTACTAAAGTCTAAAGAAGAGTCAAAGAAAACCTCTTATAATGACTTTAGTTGATTTTTGGGTGAAGATGATTCGGAGGAAGCTAACTCAAAATTAGATATTGGACCTCATTCAACACACTTCCCAACATTATGCATAGAATATGTGTTGAATATCCATCCCATTAAACGAATGGAGGATTATGGGATGATGGATTTTGACTCCAATATTTTAGAATTTAGCACTCCAACAGAACATATGAAGTCCTATACATCAATGGCTAAGGAACTTAACTTTCCAAATCCAAGGAATGGCCTATTGATACACACTCTTTTGTCCAAGGCACCAAGCCTCAAAATTGATGCAAAATTGGGTAAAAGGTTCAAGCCTTTAAAATGGCGAGCTCGAATCTTTTTTTTAATTTTCTCACATCTTCCAAATTTTATCATAAAGAATTTGGATCTTTTGTCCCTCCGTCACTCAATGTATGATAAATGAAAGATGGGAAGAAGATTCAAATCGTCTAAATAGAGACATAAAATAAAGTCATGGAGGCATCGGTCTATGACATTAAACTAGGCATTCTATGGGATGTAACCCATCATGCCACAAAAAGTGGCACGTATCCTTTCCATTTTATGCATGATAGAGTAGAATAATTCTTTGTTTTTGTGCATACATAATCCATAAAATGTGGCACTATGAGATATTTTAATCAAATTTGAGAAATAAAAGTGTGAAATTTGTGAGTTTGAGCTGAGCAAAAATATGCAGAAAAGCCGATTGATAGGTCACAGTCACTGCGACCATGGTTCATGCCACCATGATCGCGAAGGCCGCTTGACCACAAATGCATAACTATAACCGCGATCACGTTTAATTCAATTTAAAATCATCCCAAAATCCTATAAAAATTTGTGGCTTTGCAATGCATTTTCAAGTCCAATTCATCACATACATTATCTAACTTGGTAAGTTGTATAATTTTTCTCGTTTTTAATATCTATTTTATCATTAGAACTTGTAGTATAGACAAAGGAGTAAAATACTATTTTCACTACAAATGCATACTTGTTAGTCATTTATGTTGTCGTTAAGTGTTATAAGTTGGTACGCACACGATTGAGGAAGTCTTGAGCACCAAAAATAGAACTTTAACCCATTCAGATTGAAAGGTATTTTATGTGTTTGATCTACTTCCCCTACAAAATCTATGTTTAATTATTTTACATTCAGGCCATGAACTTGCACTCTAGGATCAACTTTATTGTTTCTATTTGTTGGCATACCTAGTGTAACGACAGAATTGGGGTTAAAATTGAATTCCAAATACTGGGAAGGAACTGCCACACCAGGCCTCTGATATCGCGATCACAGACCCTATAACCATGATTTCATCACTGGGGTTGCGGCCAATGCTCCACAATATCATACCTAAGGGTAGGTTCTGACAGGTATCAAACCTTCTTCGACACATTAACTACCCCTAAAATCTTTTATAATAATACCATATAAGCTTATAGATTTTCTTTATCATGTGTTTATTGTAATGATGCTAATGTTGGCATAAGTTGTATTATTTACATGTTCTAGGACTCAACAATGGGGGACTTTGATGACACATAATTCATGGTCGCCTAATGCCAGCTCTCCTACTACTATGATTTCCACATAACAAAGCTACTTCTTGAAAGGGGTAGAAACTCAAACAAGGTAGAGTTGAAGCTCCCAGAATTCCACACCAGGCTCACTGCTACCCGGTGGATGTGTTTTGCTCACAAACCATGCTATGCTAATGAATAATAGGTGCATGAGTTCTACTCAAACCTCAGTGTAGTTTTACTTGGAAACTCAGTGATGAAAATTTGAGGCAAACAGGGACCTTTAGGGCTGAGCAGGTTAATGCAGAGTATGATTTTCCAAATATCGGCATGGGGAAATTTTATATTAAGGGATATGTGTCAGGATCCTGGATGGCTGATATCCTTAATCCAGGAAAAGTAGTCCCCTAGTCTGCCACAAAAAAGAGATATTCCAATGAGTGACTGCAAGGCTGAAGCAAGGTTGTGGCTAAACATCATCTGTAATAGAATTTTCCTATGCACTCATATTACTATTGTCACAGATGCTTGGGCTTGGACGGTAGCATATATTCTATCTGGCAATGTTTTAAACGTAGGAGAGCTTATGGTTTCAAAGTGGTAATACTTCCAAGCCCTTGGAGGTACTCATATTTTTTTCTCTTGTAACAGAGCTATGTAAAAGGGAATGAGTAGAAAAGTATGCTACAAACACATGGCTATGCCTTGGCTCTTTCGTCTACCCACTCAAATTCAGATACAAGGGTTATCCAAGCCAGAGCAAGAAGTGGAAGATGGACTCAGTCAAATCTATCCAAGAAAACACATATTCTTCCAGACCCTCATAAGTTATTGCCTTTGATGATATATCTTTTGAGATGCATGGGATTAGGGAGCTTTTGTCCGGACTACCTCAGGGAACAGGTGAGTCATCAACTTTCCGTCATTCATACATAGCACAGCTAGATTATGATGTCTACATAGAAGAGTAAAAAAAGTAGAGTGTCATATTAGCAAGCCTAGAGAAAGCCGATTCAGATCTAGTTTCCTCTTATAGGAACCTCAAGGAGTCACATAAAAAGATGGTAAAGAGGGAGAATAAAAGAGACAAATTCTTCAAAAATTTATGGAAGGGGGGAAAGGCATCTTTAAGGTGCTCAAGCCCAACCAACAACTACCTTCACTAAGATTATATAGTGACGATGAGGCATCTACAGAATGGTCAATTGATAATGTGGGCAACAGTGGTGCCGATTCATCAGGGGAGCATAGCCCGTGATGCGAATACAAGGAGCCTATTTTATTCTTGTATTCTTACACATACAGTGCGGACACTACATTCATTTAAGTTGGTGGTTTGGTGGCCTTAGATTTTATATTGTTTGGTGTTATGTTGCTGAATATTTCTTTTGATGATGTTTTGGATACTTTTTTTAAATGTTGTGTTTTGGATGCTACATTTTTGGGATACCCGGATGGTGCCCATGTTTTATGGATTATCATGCTTTTCTCTTAAGTTTTTAGCATTTCTCTCAGTATTTTAATTTTTATTGTGGATATTAGTGATGCATGACTTGTATTTTAAGTGTGAGTTATTGAGGCATTGGTGCAGGGGGACTTTTAGTACATGTAGCTTAAATGTCAAGTATGCAAGGGAATTCTTAGTGGTTGTGACATTGTATTTAGTAAAATTGGGATAACTTTAGACACCATTGGCGAAGTTTGAGTAGCCATCTGGTTATCTTACCCATTTTGAGCCACGGTGTGAGACTAAGACTTCGGTCATAGCCATAGTTTATCAATTTGTGTGTGGTGATATTGCAAATCAAGAAAACCCTTCTGTCCAATAGTTTTGAAAAATCAAGGGTATGGACATGAGCAATGCTGCAACAAATCCATTTCTCTTTTTATGGTCACTCAAATTTTTGACTTGTGAATAGTGATAAATACTCATATTATCTCTCTTGTGAGAGAGATATTTGAGTTCCTTTGGCAAAATTTTGCATGTCGTGTATAGTGAGCTACTTGATATTTATCTCTTGTACAGTTGTGTAATCTATAACTTGCCCCATTAGTCTTTCAAAACAAATTTTGATTGTATTTTATTAGAGAAATGATCTTAGGCCCTCTTTGTAATTTTAGAACCCACTTTATCGTAAAAATCCTTCCCATATATAATGGAAATCCCTAGTTACTCACTTTGAGCTCTTGGACCTTTCTTAAGCAAACATATTACAAGTCGTGAACCATTCTTTTATCCTCTTTTGAACTATACCCTCCTTGAACTCAAAAATGCAATTTGAGGCTAAAATCCTAAGTTGGGGTAGTAAAGAACAATGGAAGTGAGTGTGGGGCCATGAAGTATTAGTGAAATGCCAAATATGCCTAATTATTGAGAATCAATGTTTAGAAGAAGAAAGGATCCCATAAGTGAATGAATTGCACAAAATTTCAAGGAATTGGAAGTAAAAGAATAGTGGTGTACAAAGGAAATAAAATATAAGCTTTCAAAAAAAAAGAAATAAAGAAGAGTGGCCCTTAGTCGAAAGAGAAAGGTTGTGAAGCGTGATGTAGATGTTCAAGGTAGGGTGTAGTGATATTGTTCCTAAATGATATCCTACCCTAACCCGAACCTTCGTTACAACCTTAAAAAGTCCTTGGAGATCTCTTACAATTTATTTTCTTTGTATGGGTGATTGAAAATAGGGGCAATCCTATGGAATGACACTTGTTGAATAGAGATTTCTTTTGTGAGGGGAGAGTTCTTGTACTTAAAAATTCCTTGTTTCATATATAGTAGTTTGATGTGTGGAAAATCTCTTTCTTATGAGGACTACATGTATATAAGTTGAGGTGAGTGACTTTTTTCACCTTCCGAATAATGAGGCAAATAAAGTATGGTTTAGTTTTAGTCAAATGTGATCCATTTCTAGAGTTTGGGTTTTGTTGTATGATTGCTACTTAAAGTCTTATGCAGCCTTGAGTATTGCATTTTATAATAAGGGGTGTTAAGAATTTAGCCTAGCATATATGCGATGAGCTACTTGTGGTTGCGAGTCAAGTTGAAGTTGGTATGGCCTTAAAGGCATAAAATTTGGACATGAATGATTGTGTCTCATGGTTAGAGGTAGTGTTGCTTGAGGAAAAGCATATGCTTTAAGTTGGGGGTATTGATGAGTGGTGATTTTACCACTTATTCACACTCATTATTAGTGCACATTACCTTGTTTTAAATGAGTATATGAGTCATGATTGTGATTAAATGCACTAATCCACTCTTTGCAGGTATAAGAGTTGAAAAGACAAAGAGATGTGGAGTGGATCTTTAAATTATTAAAAGGAGAATAAAAAGTGATGCTAAAGACGTACAATGAAAGAGGCTCAGTTACCGTGGTCGTAGTCCATTGGTCGCGGTCACGGTTAGTCAAGATGGTCAATCAACCGTGATCGCTGAAGTTAATAACAGTCGCATAGTCACGGTCACAGCCAGACTTGCACAATCGTGGCTTGGCGAAAATGTTCAGCCCAAGGGCAAAACTGTATTGGCAAGTGTTGATCTCAATTTGAACAAGAATTCTCAAACCCTAGATTCATGTATCATTCATTCTATCACATTACTTCTTCGCCAATTTTTCAAGTTTTAGCTCTGGACTTTGTAGCCTCTATTTTTGGAGAAGAAAATATTGTATAAATTTTGGGTGAAGAATACTTTAGAGACTTAAAAAGCGGAAGATTTGATCACTTCCATTGTTGATAGTGTGGGAGAGCCAAGTTTGAAGTAACATTCGCTTAGATCTTAAACAATTCATTTCAATGGAGATTAAGGGTATATCTATGCCTTTTTATCTTGTAGCTAAATCTCCCTCTTGGGGTTATGTGTGAATAGGGTTTAAAGTGTGTGTGGGTTGTTGTTGGTAGAATCTATTAAGTAGTTCATGTTTATGGGTTCTATTGTTGCTAAACTAGTTTGGTTGGGGTTTGATGGATGAATGCTCCAAATAGCCACATGGGTTTGATAAGTGAAAGCTCCAAGCTCTATAAAGTTCAAGGCCATATTTGAAAGAAGGGTTTTGGGTGAACTTTAGGAAACCATATCATCCTCAAAAGAGGGATGTGAGAACCAAAGCAATGATAGATAATTAAGTGTGTAGTTTACTAAATTTTAACTATCTTAGACATAAGGGTGAATGTGAGGTTGACTATGCCATGGGTATTATCCTAGAAATTTGGATGCCTAGATTGAGGTTGTGGTTACCAATTATTAAACACACCAATTAGGTATTCGAACAAATCAATGGGTGAAAGTTTTGTGTTTTTTTGAAAGACTAGCACAAAAATCTATAACTGAGCCCACCTATATTTGATTTGCTAAATTGATGTCGATAACTAGCTCCCACATCACTCCCTTAGTAATGCATAATCCCATGGTACGTCCATAATTGTTAAAACTCTAATTATTTGTAGCCCCGAATTTATTCTAGAAAAACCCAAAAAGAAATTTTACTGTAGGTAGTCATCTCCCCCATTTTATTCTTCTTGTAACATTTATATGAAATTAACTTGTACCTATCATTTCAAATTAATTTAATTACCACTCACATTGTTCCTCGTGGATTCAACCCTAACTCCAAAGTTGGGTAAATATAATGACAATGACCACCTTACACTTAAATTAATGTGGAAGTTGAGCTTTATCAGCTCCCTTAGTGAAAGGGCCCCAGTGCGTATCGCTGCACGACCAAGGAAGAAACCTTGGCATGCATAGTATATGCCCCAAAATATAATGTGACATTATGTACATGTTCACCAAGACCAACTTCATATCAGCAAATATGAGTTTCTAATTTTTTGGTGCCCCCAGGGTCTCCACCTTCTATGGTGCTGTGACACATCCCATTAATATTTCCAAATTAAAACCTATTTCCAAATAACCAAACCATGATCCATTTTTAACCAAGCAAATTGATATTGGTATCGTCATACAAACCCTTAATTGCAAGTATCATCCATATCCAAGAATTTATATGTTCAAGGGGACTTTCAAGTGCCCTCTTCAATTACCATATTAAGCAATTTGAGGATTCCATGTGCCCCACAAGCATAACCATTAACCATTTACTATTCCAAACCATTAAAACCATGCATAATACCTTTACCATGTTTTAAAACATGCAAGAGTTCAATTAAAAGTAGTCAATGCAATGAAAAGATATTTATAGTAATTTTGTCAAACATATTGTGGGCATAATATGACCAAATCAAATTCCAATTACCATCACACCATTCCCTTGCAATCCAACTATTCGAAACCACCATTAATACATATAAAAGCATAATTAAACCAGTAGAAACCATAACCAACCATTTAATATCAATATTCTCAAATCATATTTGAAAATGAAAATCATATCACCAATGAAATCATGAAAACATTCATAAAACCATGCAGTTAGATAAAATTAAAAATGAGGGAAGAGAAAAAGACTTAAACATAGATGATAAGGGAAAAAATCACCAAGCAAGACTTAAATAAAACCTGAAATCCTAGATTCCTTTTCCCAAAAGCTTTTGAGAGAATTTTAGATTGTTTCGAAAAGTTTATAAGTGTTAATGAATGGAATAATAGGTAAATAACCTTCCAAATAGGTTAGAAGTCATGGGACCACATTAGAGTAAGTGGGAAATTATTCAGAATGCCCCCACTTAAGTTGTAAAAAATCCCATTCTAGGGATATGACTGACCCTCACGAGTCGTACCCTTATAATACCAGTGGTACCCTCCACTCGTACCCTAGACTCAACCTTTGGATTAAACACTGTCCAGCATATAACTCATCCAACCATGTCGTAATAAAATCATATAATCCGTACCCTTCATTTCCACCCCTGGCATATTTAAACCCAAGAAAGATTTAGACACCGTCTACCATACGAGTCCTGGGTACGACTCATACCCTGGCTTATGCCTCATAGTGAGCCACTTGTACTCAGATCCAACCTAATTAACCATGTCTAAGATTAAATTAACGAACTAAATGATTCATAACTACCAATACAACTCGTACCCCTATGTCATACCCATTCCAATAACAAAACTTCATCCCACTAAGCAACACAGGTCAGTATACGACTGGACCATACCATCTATGCCCAACATACGACTAGTACACATGAGTCATTTTTTTTCCATAGACCAGAATTTCAGGAAATTTTTCTAAGGTCCTGAAGCTAGGGTATTTTAAAAACCAATCCCAAATCTTAACATAATATTATAACATACTTTGACATTGCTCAATCTATGAAGAGGGAGAATTTAGCCTACCTGGACACCGATAAAAGCTCAAAGAATTCACTAAATTATTAATTTCCCTTTTTGAAAAGCTTTTGTAAGGTTCCACACTATCAAAATCACAACCTACTCATTAGAACGAGAACTATGATAACCATTTTGCACAACTGTGCTCCGTGTCCATATTTATTTAAAAATCCTATGTGGGTCACATTTATGAAAATCATATTTTTGAAACTAACTCAACATTCGCATATGCTCCAGGAGTGATTACCCCAAGAAATAGGGGAATTCCAAGTTATATTGGTGATAAAATTAAGTCACCAAGGTTTAGGGATTTTAGAGAAGAGTAGGGGAAATAAATCATGGAAAAATAGAGGAATCTTACCTTCAATTTGAAGGAAAACACATAATCAATTTTTACCCAATTTCCTAAAGGCACCAACAATACTATTTCTAAGATAATCCACTCCTTAGGGTTTAAGTCTATTGAAAATGGATGAGAAATGGGCAAAAAGGGGACAAATTGGGTATTTATACCCTTCTTAGGTGGTTGAGAGTCGCGATGGTGACATCTTTTGGGTACCTTAAGATTTGCTTTTGGGATGCCCGAATATTGCTTATACGACACCCACGGGTCTCCTACTAGATCACGAATGCGACACACGGACCGCTATCACAAGTGCACTAGCACCAGCTGAGACTTAGAATTCAAAGTATTCACCAACCTCTCGAGATACATCAAAATCGCGTACATGTTAATAGACTATGCTGCCATATTAAATTCGATGGTATGGACTCAATGGTGCAGTTTAAATTTTTATCCAAGGTCATTTTAAAAGAAAATAGGTCCCACATCTAACTTGCCATTTTTTTAACTTCTTATCAGTTGCTTGAAATTAGATCGAGTACCTCGATACCCAAAATAAAGGTCCATCTATCCTAAAATTAACATTCCAAATCTATTGGAACAGTCATAACATTTGAGATTGTTTAGATGAGGTTTTTGCCTTGTAGCTATTTTGAACCAACAAAGACTTTTTTAGGGAATTGGCTTTAAAAACAAAAAAAAATTCCTAGTAACTAAACTATCAATCCCAGTAAGTCATTTTTTCAATCCCATCAAGTCAAAAATGACATGGAGCAGCTATAGGAAAGCTCTAACAGCAAAAATAAGCAGAAATATGGAAAAAAATCTGAAAGGTCATTACAATATCCACTACTAAAAGGACTTTTGTCTTCAAAAGTAATGAATACCCAAACTACACTACTAACTAAAAATAAATCAAATGTTGTCAAGTAAAGTAACCCAACTCAGGTTGGGGTCAAACCCACAGGGAATATGTGGATATGTCTCTCTACTTTTCTAGAATCAACAGAAAGTATTAAAAGTAAATGGGGTTTGTAATTACAAACAGTCATCGAACTCAACAACTTTGGTTGTAATCAGTCAGAAATGAACACTACGCATGTGTTCCCAAGGCTTCTTGTGATCAATCCAACTATCAAACCATTGTGTATGTAGAATCAGTAACTTAGGTATCACCAACCGCCTCTCAGTACACTTTGGTGAATATTACTCATCTCCTCTTGGTCTCAGAGCTTCGCTTTAATAAACCTTACTTTGGACCCAGATTCAACTATCTCCTCTCTATATCAAGTTGATTAGATGAAAGTTAATCATCCTAAGTAGATAATGAAAATAGGCTTATTTCAGCTGTTAGCTCCAAATCACTATTATGATCTCATTTTCCCAATATCTACCTCCATCTTAGGTTTGTAGTGAATACAATCTGGATCCAAACATTTGTAACCATCAATAATGCAATAAGTATGAAGAAAACCAATACATGCAGCAACAACTATTTAGAAGGATTGAACACTTCCCCTACTTTGTTACCAGCGTTTCTACAATCCTAGCTAAGGGAATTAGCTACTCATGTTTGCAATACAATTGAAGGAATTCATAAGAAATTCAAACAATATAACAATTATTAATGATTCAAACCCAAATTCTTTAACTAAATAATCAACAAAAACTAATACAATAGAATCCCAAGATAAAATTCAAATAGTGGAATTAAATACATATTTGTAAGTGTTAAGAGTGCATCAACTAACTACAAAACATCAAAACGGTATTTTAAGGATACAAAGAAACCTAAAAATCAAAATTGAATGAAAAGGGAAAATTGAGGTTGGTGGCTACTTACTTAGGCCATCTACGAACCATAGGTGGTCCTTGGTAAGTGACCTTGACCTCTGCATTACTCCTGAAACTCTCTGAGCTTTTAGTACAGATACTTTGACACGTACGGACCGTACATGAGTAAGTGTCAAAGTCTTATTTTTCCTACATTAGAGCTCCTAGACTTCAATGTTTTGACACCTAGTTTTGCACCTATACCTAGTAGGTGGTACCTACACCTAGGAAGTACTTAAAGTATGTAGCCCAAAACATCAACTTTCATCTTTTCTTCGATTTCAGCTTCCAAACATTATTTTCGGCAAAACATACCCAAAACACATTGTATCTCACAAAACAATCTAAGAAACTTGCATATTTTTATCATTTTAAGCGTTGAAATTTCTATAAAACCATTGTACATCAACACCCTCAACTTAGAATGTTTGCATGTCCTCAGGCAACAACAAAACAAAACAAAAACATGACTCTTAACTAGGAGAATCTAAGTTATCCAAGGTAGTCAATCATCACTTAAAGCTCAAACACAATACCCCTTCCTATATCAATATTTTAAAACCAACTATGTTTATACATGAAGCACAAAAATGTGACACAAAGAAATCAAGATATAGCATTACATTAGCAATAAAAAACCAAGCATATATACAAATTAAACTACCCAAATAAGTAAACAACTAGTAATACAACCCATGTGCCCTGACAACAAAGAAGTCTTACTCACTCAAATGAAATAATGTATGCCAATATAGGGATGATCAAGAGACACTCATGCTCAAATGAGAAATTCCACCAATATGCATCAAATACCATAGTCTTGTAACACAGATGGGAAGGTGAAAGGTGTAATAATAAAAATAGACTACAAGGCTCAATAATTATGATCAAGGGATACTTATTCACACATGAGAGGTCATATAGGCTAAAAGTAGACTGATATGAAAAATGGCCTATGATCTTTTCCTGATCGACTATCCTACAACCTAGGCAATACTAACTAGGAAAATTCTAGATTCAACACACTAAGGTAACTAAGTAGCATCTCACACACTCATGGCATAGGGTCATATCACAAGCTACTACATATTTGGTTTATGCGTAAGTTAGCACCGATTATCATGTCCCTAATCATAATGCCATAACAAGATCCACAGTGATCACACATATATATATTTACACAGTCTAAAAAAATAATTTGAAGGGTTATCATTTTTACTCAAAATTAACAAAAAATATGTCAACTACCCTAGACACTCAAAAATATCCTAATTACATAGAAAAACAACACAATATGAAATAAAATATATCACAACATAAATTTTAACCTAGACATGTTGGTTTTACAACCATACCATTATCGATAGAAAAAAGAAGAACAACAATAAAAATTCGTGGTGGCTATGATATACCCTACCCCTCCACTAAATAGCTAGAACCTATTCCTAATGTATATAAATAATAAGAAGAAAAGGAATAAGGACATATTTGTGATATACTAGGTGTCAGTGTCATGATCATCCCTAGGGTATCTTAACTGGAAAAGGTGTTGGTGGTGGCGGTGCACTACTAAAGGATTTACTCACTGTTATCTGGTGTGCTAGATTTTTGTAGAACATTTAAGACTTTTTTACTTGAAATAATTGTAAGTTTTTAAGTAATTATTGGTTTTTTTTATGTTATTTCTTAAGATTTTGTAGGAAAGTCAAGGATGGGCGGAAAACATAGAAAAGATTAACAAAATAAGTAAAATCTGGTACAAGTGAGCTGATATGAGTCTGACGGCATTTCTTGCGAGCCGTCAGAGATGTGGTAAGCTACCAGAAAAAGGCGTCAGGAAGAAAAGTTAAGAAGAGTTGCTAGATGAAGGTGAAAACATTCTCAATATGTTATCACAAGTGTGGTAAGCCGTCAGAAGATGCTATCAAATGGGACAGAACATGGTTAAATAAGCTAAAGGTCTGACAATATTTGCTACACGCCGTCACTTATCTGGTAAGCCATCAGAGGACATCATCAAAGTGAGGCAGAATAGGTGAAGAAAGCACTACTTCTGACGACATATCTAAGATGCCGTTAGAAGCCTGGCAATCAACACCAATATTCCATCACCTAAATTTGAGCCCAGCTGTGATTTTGTTATTTTATTATCTTAATTAGGATTTAGTATAAATAACATCTTTTAGGGTTTTTGATTAATTCACAATTCATCTATAAGAAAATTAACCTAGGGAAGAGACGCACGTAATATTCCTCTATTAAATCAATTATTCTTTTTATTTTTATCAACTATTTTTGGGTTTCTACCTTGTGATTCAATCGAAGAAACTACTTGTTGTTTTCCATCTAATCATAAGTTATCTTTATCATTATGAATTCAACTTGTTGTTTTGTTCATCAAATCATGAGAGGCTAATTCCATTAGCTGGGGTTATGGGATCCATGGATTAGGGTTTGATATGATACTAGGTGTTTAACGAATTCAAAGAGTAGTGGAACATCTTGAAATTTTATTGTTTTAACTAAAATCTAGTGGTTACAAACAATAGGTTATGCCTTAGGTTTTATTTGCTTCTAACAAAGAAATAGACTAGAGGACATGAATTATCAACAGGGACTCGGAAGCTACCAACCTTCTTTTTAATGATTAATGATGTAACTGGATTAATTTACCTGAGATAACATCCTATTAGAAATAGATAAGTTATCTAAGTTCGAGAGAATTAGATATTAAATTTTTTGGTGAGGTGGAGAGATAAGTCAGATAGTATAATCGTTAGGGATATTCTACTGTTCTAATCATTCCAAGAATCTCTAGCATTACCTAGTATCTGTTAATTCCCAAAACCCTTGGTGAACATAGCTCTGGTTTCCCATTTATATTGATTACAAACATTAATATTGAAGTGGCCCCAAACTTTTTCCTTTGCTCCCTGCTTTTTGAACTTTGTATTTTGACATTTATTTTGTTACTTACCTAGCCCAATTGGGATTTATGACCTTTTTGAGTTGTTCACAACGTCCCTTTGATTGGAATATCATGAATCAAGCAGTGTATTACTGTGTTCTAGGCTATTCCTCATGCTACTGTACCTATAAAAATAAGAAACACAAATGTGAACACTAAAGTAGTGGGTTGCCTCCTATCCAAGGATTGATTTTACATCGCAACATGATGGGGATAAGTTGATTTCCACAATATCACCAATAAGACCATGGGTTGCCTCACATGCAGCACTTGATTTAACATTGCCGTACGATGTGGGTACCTTTGACTACTTAGAATTCATCAAGGTACCTAAAGGAATAACCACCAGGATCATCAACACAATTGATAACCAACACTACCCTCATGTCTGTAGGCTGCTTCCAAGTTCTTCGGACGTTGATGATGACTTCTTCATTAGTGACTCTGAACTTGAGCTTCCCATTTTCTATTTCATCCATTTCTCTACCCGTGGCCATGAACTGTCTTCCAAATATGATAGGCATCTCAAAGTTACCCTCAAAATCCAAAATGAAAAATTCAAAAGGAAAATGAAGTTATCAACTTTTACCAACAAATCAAATGATATGCCCACAGGTCTCTTTACTTTGCGGTCTACCATTAACAACCGCATAGTAGTCAGCATTAGAGAGCTCAGGCCCAATTTTATAAATTTAGCCAATGGTATCAAATTGATGTTGGCACCCAGGTTACATAATGCTCTGGCGAATCTGGATGTCTCTATAGTACATGGGATCAAGAACGCACTGGGATCATCCTTTTTCTATGCCAGAAACTTAGAAGCGACTACACTGCAATGGTGCAATCTACCAACATCCAATTATTTACTAAACCTATCATACCCAAGCATCTACTCTTATGCATCAAGGAGAGGGATGCTCAAATTAGATCTTTCGTTATCTCAATGAATCTCTTGATCTTCTCTTCCACTTTCTTCTATTTCAGTCTTTGAGGAAAAGTTAGGGTGGCCATGGAATTTGATTCATTATCGGATCATCGAACATTACCTTACCTTTGTCCTTACTAAAACTATCATTAAAACCTATTGCCTTGTCCAACTCCACAATAGGTATCTCATCAACTATAATTTTATCATCCATTTCCACGTCTACAGTATGCAACGGGAATCAATAGTAGACTTACCACTCCGAATAGTAATAGCAAGACAATAACAATCAATCTTTGGATTCTGAACTATGTTTCTTGGATGGATATTTGGCTACCTCTGATTTAAAGTAGCGGATATTTTCCCAAACAGCATCTCTAACTGCTTGATTCCAGTTTCATGACAATTGTCCTTCTATGTAAATCCTGAGACATAATATTGTTTTCCTTAAGGCATGTTTCCTAATTTTCTTAACCCTTCACCAGTTTGAACGACAATGCCTTCATTTTCAATTCAGTATCAGGGCTGCCCAGCGAAATATACCTATCTTCTTATTCTTTGTAGTCATGTTTCCACCTCCAGTTACCATCATGCTCCCTAATGCGATCTTTTTATCTATCTCAATAATATTTAAAACCTTGGTTTCTTTGCCTTTTGGCATGGAAACCGACCAATTCGCGATCAAGATACTTAGCCTCCTCTTCCAATTTGGACCCATATGCTCTATAGGCTGAACCCTGTGCACCAAACATATTTACCTTCTCTGAATTCACTATTGTGAACTGCTTAGTAAGCAACCCAATATCTATCCTCAGCTACACAATATCTTTTTTCCACAAAATCATCCTCTACTATGTGGTCACCAAAATCCCCAATGGAGTAAGTACCAGCGCCCCTCTCAGCCTTTCGAGTATGACACCCTCAAATAGTGAAAGAGATCTGGTCTAGAACCTCAGAACTTACTTTCCAGTGTAATCTCATGAATGCTCCTCTAGTGATTGTGTCTACCATGGAATAGGAACTGATGTTTACGGCTCCAATAAGCTCATACCTAAAATACGATGATTAGGTACGATGCTAAACTTCTTCTTAAATTGGAACCAATCTTTGTACGATGACTCCGAAAGTAGCTAGCAGAAGTTGTATATCTCACCTTTTAACTACAACATTCCAGCCGGAGGAAAGAAACGGTTTAATAATTTCCTGCTCAACTCATTCCAAGTGGTAATAGATCCTCTCCAAAGTTCCCCCAACCACAAAGAAGCTTCTCCAATTAATGAAAAGGGGAACAACCTCAATCTCCATGCCTCCTGTTCTACCCCTACAATAGTATAAAAAGTGCAGATCTCAACAAAATTAATAAGATGCATATTTGCATTGTCTGTAGCTGAGCCCAAAAATATGCCATCAAATTCAGGAGATCAATCATGGAACTAGTTATGAGAAATTTCACACAAGGGGGCAGTGTAGGAGCAATGATAGCTCCAGTTTCTGTCGGCTCAACATATCCCATAACCTATGTATCATCATATGGCTAAAAGTACTGGAATGTGGGATCAATTGAACTATACCACTTCAAACTAAATCTCAGTTATTGAAAAGTGTTTCTCGATGATCAACTGACAGTCTTGGCTTGGCTAGCTATGCTTGCTAAGCTAACCATGCCTCCTTATCCATTCTCTAGTTAGCAGCTGCATCTGCCAACAACTACTCCATATGTTAATCAACAATATTCCGATGACCACCTAGAGTAGGGGGCAATACCTTACTAGGATTATCTTGAGCCCCTTTATGATGGCCTATACTTTCTAGTTTTGTCATTATATGATTAGGCTGTAAGATTCCCTCTAGGTTAGGATTGAATGGGTGTAAGGGATTTCATTGACTTTGGGTGTTACGCATACATCGACATATATCCAACTAAGAACATAAAATGAAATCCCAAAAACTTCAGCAAGTTTAATCAACAACTTAACATCGTACTCCCAGACAACGGTGTAAAAATTTTGATCAACGCCCAAACTACACGTCCAACTGAACATAAATCGATCATTGTCAAGTAAAGTAAACTAACTCGAGTTTGGGTCAAACCCACAAGGTATACTTAGACTTGTCTCTCTAGTTTGCTGGAATTAATGGAAAGTACTAAAAGTAAATGGGGTTTGTAATTGTAAATAGTCACCTAACTCAAAATACTTTGGTTGTACTCAGTCAAAAACTAACACTAGGCTTGTGTTCCTCCTACATTCTAACTCAGTAGGCTTTTCGTGCCCAATCCAACTATCAAGATGCAACACATGTAGAATCTGGTAACTTAGGTATCACCAACCAACTCTGAACATACTTTGGTGAAATTCACTCATCTCATCTTAGTATAAGATTTTTGCCTTAATAACCCTTACCTTGTCCAATTATAACTATCTCCTCTTAGTCTCAAGTTGAATAGTTATAAGTTAACCATCTTAAGTAGATAATGTAAGTATCTTATTTCAGAATTAAACCTCAATTTACATTGTTATATTCTTTTCCCAATCACTATCTCCCTCTCAAGTTCGTAGTGAATAAAGGTTGTATCCTAACGTTTGCAACCATTATGAAAGCAATAAGTACAAAAAGAAATCACAATGCATGTAAAAAAAACTATCAAGAAGGATTGAACACTTACCCTACTTAGTTATTTAGCCAGTGTTCCCACAACCCTAGCTAAGGGAATTCGCCACTTATGTTTTCTATATGATCGAAGGAATTCATAATTTAAGACATTCAAACAATCTCATAATAATCAATGGATAAAACCCAAAGTCTTTAACTAAAAAAGCAACCAAAATCAATAAAAATCAATCCCAACATCAAATTCGAATCCTGAAATCAAATATATGTTTGTAAGTTTTAAGAGTGTGTCAACTAGCTACAAAACGTCAAATGAGTATTTATAGGATACAAGAAAACCCTAAAAAAAATAAAACACAAATGATAAGGGAAAATTGAGGTTGGTGGCCACTTACTTACACTACCTACGGACAGTAGGTAGCCCTTGGTAAGTGACCTAGACCTCTGCACTGCTCCTAAAACTCTTGGGACTTTCCATGCTGACACTTACTCAGACACGTATGGACTGTAGGTGACAAGAGAAAGTGTCAGAAACTTGTTTTTCCTGCATATGAGCCTCTGGACTTTAATGTTCTGACACCTACTTTGGACCTAAGCTCAGTAGGTGGTACCTATGCCAAGTTAGTGCCAAAACTAAGTAGCCCAAAACTTCAACTTTCATTGTTTTCTTTCCTTTTTAGCTTCCAGAATATTTTCTTGCAAAACATACCAAAAATCCATCATATCTCCCAAAACAACCTAAGAAATTATCATATTTTCATTGCTTTAATCGTAGAAGGTGCTATAAAATATAACACATCAGAAAGTAAAGGATTTGGATGTACTTTAAGTCTTAAACAGGTGAGGATACTGGTTTTGCAGCTCTTGATATCCATAGTAGCCTTCTCATATAGACGGTGATGCCACTGAACCTTAACTACAGGAATCTTCTTAGTGCGTAACTGCCTGATATCACTAGCCCATATGAGCACAAGCTCTACCAAAAAGGTCAACCAATCATCCAACTAGATTGAATTTCATCTAAGCATATGATATTAATCAGGAATATATCATCGTAACATAGAAAAATGGAAAATAGGATAAACAACAGCAAAATATGGGTGTAAGTCTAACTCATAAGCCACCTCACCTACAATGTAATAAATATCTAGGGATGAGCTTTCCTTTCTTTACAGATCTCATCACACCCTTCATGGGTGACACATAGATGAATACCCAATCACTAACTCTAAATCTCAAGAAAGGGAGTCTACAATCTGGTATAAGCCTTCTACCTACTCTAAGCTTCCCTCAAACTTTCCTGAATCACCCTAACTCTATCAAATGACTTCTGAAGCAAATAAATACCATCGTAGAGGCTCCTAGATGAAGAGAATACCTAGAGTTATGAGCCTTTTATAAAATCTATTATATAAAGTTGACGACCCTCAAAACACAAATGTGGTTATCAACCCTCAAGGCACCCTCAGAATCTATGGTATCCCTCTTGGATTCACCACTCAACACCTGATCATAGAGAATGCAAAGTCTATTATCCGTAAAATAATGATCTCGAATATTCTCATATAGTGAGAACTTAGTCTTAACACTTGAAAGAATCCTCCTAGGTACTAAAATATGAAGTTGGAACGTCAAGTTGAATAAGGACTGAATGTCTCATGCTAGCGGCCCCTGAGAAACTAAAATACAAGCCAAGATATCCGTACTTATTGCCTTTCTACTTAAGGCATCTACTACTACATTCTCCGTATTCGGATGGTACAAAATAGAGACATCATAGTCCTTAAGAAACTCTATCGATCTATGTTGCCTAGCATTTAGCTCTCTCTAGGTCATAAGATATTGAAGACTTTAATGATCAGTTAAACTATCACAATGCACACCATAAAGATAATGCCTCCAAATATTAAGTGAGAAAACTACCACCGCAAACTCCAAATCATGAGTAGGGAAGTTGTGTGCGCACACCTTAAGATGCCTTAAAGCAAAAGTAATGGCATGACCCTATTGCAATAATACACAACACTAACAAAGATTGGAAGCATCATAATATATGGTGAATACCACATCCTCAATAGAAAGATCCAAAATTGGAGTTGATGTAACGAAATCCTTGAGCTTACTAAATCTAGACTCACACTTCTCAAACCATAAAAAATAAACCTCCTTCAGAGTCAATCTGGTCATAGGTGCTAAGACAGTAGCAAAACCATAAATAAATCATCTATAATAAACATCTAAGCCAATAAAACTATGAACCTTGGCTGGAGATGTAGGCCTGCCCAATCATAAATAGCCTCAATCTATTTTGGGTCGACCACGATCCAATCCTTAGAGACCACATACCCAAGGAATGTCACCGACTCGAGCCAAAACTCACACTTAGAGAACATAGAAAAAATAACATGATCTCTCAAAGTCTAGAGCACAATTCTTAAATGTTGTGCATGCTCCTCTCTACTTCTCGACAACAAAAAGATATAGTCCATGAAAACAATCACAAGGAAATCTAAATAAGGCTTGAACACTAACGGGTCCTAAAAGCTATCTTTGAGATATCCTTGGCCTAAATCCTCATCTGATGGTAACCAGACCTTAAATCAATCTTAAAAAACACTGCTACACCCTAAAGCTGGTAAAACAAATCATCAGTGCAAGGCATAGGATAACGGTTCTTCACCGTCACCTTATTAAGATGCCTATAATCAATACATATATGGATGGATCAATCTCTATTATTCACAAAACACAAGATCCCCTAAGGTGACATATTAATATAATTAAACCCTTACCAAGAAGGTCCTGAAGTTGAGAATTTATCTCCTTAATCTTGGAAAGAAAATGCTATTAGGTGCCATAAAAATAAGTTAGGTGTTAGGCTCAAGGTCAATAATAAACTAAATCTAATGATAAGAGGTATACCAGACTAGGCGGTAGGGAAAAATTATGAAATTTATGGAATTCAAGAACAGAGTCAAGTGACATACTCTTCATACTAAGATATATAAGCATGATATGACTCATAAATCCTTGAGATAAGTCTCCAAGGATGAACATAAGAAATAATCACCATCAGCTCACGGCTAACAGCTCTCTAACACACAATTTGGGGTTTGCCAAACGTGGATAAGGTAATAGTATTAGAAAAATAATCCATGATCGTATAATAGTGGGAGAACCATTCCATGCCAAGAATCACATCAAAGCCTACCATATCCAATATAATGAGATCAAAATGAGAATCAATACCTCTAACAATCACAAAACATGATCTGATCACCCGATCCACTACTAAAGAATCACCCTCTAGAGTAGATACGTATAATGGCATAGATAATGAGTCATAAGATAACTCTAACTGCAGGCATAATAAGCAAAAACATAAGAATAAGTGGATCCTGAATCAAATAAAGCAAGGGATGATAGATGGCACACTAGAATCATACTTGGGATAACAATATCTAAGACTTTGCCTCAGGTCTAGTTGGTACTACGCACAACTAATCTTACTTTCCACCTGGCTCATCTCCTGACTAATCTCCTATCCTACCTGCCTGAAAACCTCTTGAAATACCCTGGGAACCATCCTTATAACTACGTGAACCACCTCTAGTTGAGGGATGAACTTCTATAATAGGAGAAACGCTTTGAGCTGTAGTAATAATCGCCCTACAATTAGGGCACTCCTCCGAGTAATGACTAAAACCTCCATAATTATAGCACATCACGAGAGCTGAACCAGAACCATAAGATCTAGCAGACATAAAATAACTACCACGACTAGAATAACCAAAAAATGATCCCCTTAATGAATAACCACCACCCTGACTAGGGCGATCACTAACGCAAGACTAACCTTCATTAGTAATCTAGATATCTTCCTTAATTAGGTCTACTTGGCTTACTCTGAGGCTAATATGGCTGACGCAGAGGGTATCTACCATGAGAACTTTTACATCTAAATTTTGAGCTACTTTGACTCCCCTTGAAACTACCCTAATATCGAAGTCTCTTATCATTGACCCATTGGTCACAATGCATCTCCTTCATTACCTGAGAATGATAAAAAACCTGAGCAAAAGACATAGCCGCAACAACTAAACTTTGAGTAGATATGCAAAAAGAAAATCTTAATCCTTGTACAAAGCAGCAAACTCTCTCATACTTAGTAGTCAGAATAAAATTAGCATACCTAGCCAATTTGTGGAAACAAGCCTCATACACTACTCCAACCTTAATAAATGGTCCCTTAAATGATCCCTAAGGTTGTGAGGCATGTAACTGTCTAAGAAGATCTCAGAGAAATAAGCCCATGTCAAAGGACAAGATCTAGCTAGTCTGGAATCAAGATGATATCTCCACAATTGTTGAGCTGCGAAGTTCAACTAAAAGGTAGTGTAATTCATACCACGAGTGTCAACTAGGCCTAAATTTTAGAGCCTATCCTCACAAATGATCAATAACTTATATGAATCCTCTCTTGGGGCTCTATAAAACCTAGAATAGCTAATATTAAGAATCTACCTAATATCTTCTACTCTTCCATAGATAAAGTAGGATGGTAAAACACTGGCTGATTAATTACCAGCGTAGGAGGGACCTTAACTCTAGGATCTATAGCTACATGTTGTGCCTCTACCTTATTACTACTCTAATCTGTAGATTGTGCACCACCATATGGTGCACCACCAACCAACCCTACAAGTTAAACTAAATTATCCTTGAGTATTAAAGAAGAAATAAACCCTGATGGATCCTAGGCTAGTCCCTGGTGCACCACTAGTAGGGGAAGAAAAATATATTGCTCAAGAGTTAGAATAGGGTCTATTAAAGCCCCCATATCCTGGACCCTAGTTGGGGACACATCTTGAGGTTGTCTACGACCTATGGTTCATCCAAAAATAGTAATAAGATCCATAAGCTTGGTCTCGAGACCCTTGTCTCATGTAGCTGTAGCACGTGTCCTGGCCATCTATGAAAGTGTGAAACTGAAGGAATGTCATAGAAACTAACTCAGACACTTAGCACAAAATAAGTGAAAAAAGTAAAAAAGTCCTAAGAATGTCCAATAAACTCTCAAAGATAAGAAATGGATGTCATCATTCTAAGTTGTGGGATTCTACTAAACAGCTGCTCTTGTACCAATAATACTAGTGAAACCTAGGCTCTATACTAATTTGTCATAACCCGATTTATGGGTTATGATGGCACCTACTAAATTTCACCTATAGGTAAGCCAAATTGTAGCCTAGAGCTATTTTCAGTGGGCTAACTTGATGGAAAATTCCCCAAAAGTGGCAAAATAAATAATTTAATTCATAATTAAGCAAGGAAATAGAAATAGGTTGAAAGGTAGTCATATCATAGTAAATAATCCCACGACCTAAGAGAGTCAGTACAAGAGCTACGACAACACACCATAAGTTCTTGAATAGTCAATAGAATGTATCTCAAAACAAAAGACAACACATAGATAAATTGAAGAAAATGGGGAGCCTCTAACTCTAAGAGCTCACCCTATCTCTAAAATCCTCCACAACATGATTACCAAATCAACGGAGGCAACTAGTACTCAAATCTGGAACAAAAAGGTACAGAAGTATCGTATGAGTATAAAAACCATGGGTACTCAGTAGGCATCATTGACCGACTGAGCTAAATAATGATATAAATATGATAAAATGCAAGATAACATAACTAAGTCAAGAGAAGAGGGAAAACTGAGAATAATTCCCACACTACTATAAATGATTAAATAAATAAACAGGAATAACAACATAAATAACAAGCAATTACAACTACAAAATTAGTCCTTGCAAGCCAATAAATATAGAAAGGTGAGTAACCCAATGTAGGCCCCCATAATCTTTGAGGATACAACCAAGAAAAATATAACCTAAACAACCATCATTTACCAACTTCAAAGATCCAACTACAATTGTCCATGACATGCCATACAATAACAATTTTCTCATTTTTGAACTTAAATCGGTATCCATATTATAATATCATACTCCTTTGCCAAACTCAAACTGTTATATATATCATCATAGTCATGATCAATAGCTAGACTCGAATAGGTAATTATATAATCAACATCATTATCAATACTCAAAATTGAATCATGAATTATATTATTAATATTATAATCAATAGCAAGACTCAAACCGATAATCATATAATCATTATCATGGTAAATATCCGTACATAAATCGGTATATATATATAATCAATATCATAAAAATACCAAAATTCAGATCGGTAAATATATCATCACTACTAAAATTAGTAGTCAGACTCGAACCTATAAATATATATATCATTACTATAATACCAATAAGCATAATCTCCCAATACCAACCCATATTAACCATCAAGTGCCAAATCTCTTCAATATTACCTTAGCAAGCATTTTTCAAGGTGTATACTAAGTGTATAAAAGGTAACACGAATCAACACAAATCTTGGCCTAAAGTGGGTCGAAGAGCACACTTCTAAATCACCAAAATCCATTATAAGGAAACTCTACCCTAGACTAGACCAAGTTATCTAAATTCTCTTTTTGATATTAAGCTAGTATTAATTAGACCTTAAATAAAAATTCTACTAATGACCTAAGAAGCTAAGCTAAATATACCTAAATAACGATTTCTGGAAGGCCTAAAAGGTCTAACTAACCTAAGTATTGTAAATCCCATCTAAAAAACCTAAAACTCATCCCAAATATTATTTTAATATCATAAACATACTATGAAATAGCTTAATCAATGAAGAGGGATGACTTAGGCTACCTGACGTCGAAGAAATCTTGAAGAATCAACTAAATCATGGATTTTCCTTTCTGAGAAGCTTCCTCAAGGTACCATGCTATCATAATCACAACCTACACAGTAAAATGACAACTATGAAACTTATTTTGTACTATTATGCTTTGGGTCAAAAATTACTTTAAAATCCCATGTGGGTTCCATTTACAGAAAATGCATTTCCAAAACCAACTCAAGTCCCCATATGCTCAAGGAGTGATTAACCTAAAAATGGGTAAATTCTAAGTTATATTTGTGCTAAAATTAAGTCACTAAGTTTTAGGGATTTTAGAGAAGAGAAGGGGAAATCAACCATGGAAATGGAGGAATCTTACCTCAAATTTGAAGAAAAACTCATAATTAATCTTTAAAAGATTCCAAAGGCACCCACAATGCTATTCCTAAGATATTCCAATCCTTGGAACTTAAGTCGCTTGAGAATAGATAAGAAATAGGCAAAAATAGGATAAAATTGGGTATTTATACCCTTTTCAGGTGCACAGGTATCCTATACAGAACCTATCAATCGTAATCGTGACATCTTCCAACTACCAGGGGAGTTGCGTTCACGATGACCAAATATTGCTTATGTAACACATGTAGGTTTCCTACCGGATCACGTATGCAATACATGGACTGTGACCACAGGTGCACCAGCACCAACTGAGACTTAGAAATTTCTAAGTCTATGCCAACCCCGCGGGATCCATCTGTAAACTTATACATGTAAATAGGATATTCTAACCCTATCAAATTTAAAGATCCAGACATAATGGCATAGTCAATAGCTTTAAATGAGCTGGATCTCCTTAGGGTTCAAACCAAAGGTCCACCTAACCAAAAATCAACAATTTAGAACTACTGGAATAGTAAGATTTAGCATGAAGGATCATTTGACTAAAGTTTTCACTTGGTGGCTATTTTGAACTAGCGAAGACTTCAAAATAAGAAATTGACTATAAGAACCAAATAAACTTCTCGGTAACCAAAATATTAGTATCAACAAGTTATAAATGACTTGGGGTAGCTATAGGAAAGCTTTAATAGTGAAAATAAGCAAAAATATAGAATATAACCTAATGGGTCATTAATTAGTGAGGGAATTCAATTGCCTCTAGGGAATTCTTGTGTTAGCCACCAACATTGTGGCCTTGAATTAGTCACAACTTTTTTAAATTAATGTGTGATTCAAGTGGCTTGGCATTGGATGTAGTATTTGGGAAAAGGAAGGAAAATTGTTTTATCCTATCCATTAATCTATAAAATCCTTGAATGACTCCCAACAAAATTATATGGTTACATATCAAGAATAATTTATGCTTTTTAGAAGTTCCACATCTATTTTTAGGAACCAAAGACATTGGGCACATCTATCATGCAACCCTTAATACTTGATAGATAAAAAAGATATAAAGCCTTAGTTGATCGGGTAGATCTTTCTACTTTAAGAATTTAATTTTAAAAGTTAAGGATCCGAAAAGATATGAAAGCCAAGTGGAGCATCACCTATCCCACCTCGAATCTAAAAAAGAGAAATAGGGTAAGATTGATATTGGTGACATATTTATCGATGATCTTGTCATGTCTCTCACGAAGAGTATGTTACCATGGTATGATTTTTTGAATCATGTAGCTAGTGAGTTGTTACCTAATCACTTGAACTATTACAAAAAGAAATATTTCCTCCATGATCTAAAAAGTTATTACTAGGATGAACCCAATCTATTTTGGGAGTATGCATATAGTGTGATTTATTATTGTCTTATGGGCGAATAAATAAGGCATATTCTTGAGGAATTACATTCTTCATCGGTCGGTGGTCATCATGGTCGTGTGCGTACAACTGCAAAAGTCCTCTAAAGAAGATTTTATAGGTCAAGTTTTTATCATGATGCCTATGGGTTAGTACGATCTTGTGAGAAATACCAAAGGGAAGGTGGGATACCAAGAATGTTCAAAATGCCTTTACAATCAAGTATTGATGTGACTTGTTTGATGATTAGGGTTGGACTTCATAGGACCCTTCCTGAGCTCATATGGTAACCACTACATCTTGGTAGAAATTGATTATGTTTCTAAATGGGTGAGGCAGTTGCATCAGGAAGTAAGAAATCTAAGAGTGTTACTAAATTATTGAAGCGATACATTACCACCCATTTGGGACACCCCGTGCTATGATAAGAAATGTGGTTCTCATTTTTGTAATCGATCATTCATTTCTTTGGTTGATAAATATGGAGTGAATAAAAAGGTGGCTTCTCGATACCATCCTTAATTTAATAGGCTAGCAAAAGTTTCCAATTGGACGATTAAAGTATTTTGGCAAAAATTGTGAATTCTAGTAGAACAGATTCTACTCAAAAACTTGATGATGTTTTGTAGGACAATAGAACCACGATCAAAACTCCCATTGGCATGTCACTATATTAATTAGTGTTTGGAAAGTCTTGTTACCTCCTCGTAAAGCTAGAAAAAAAGGAATTATGGGCCTTGTTTAAGTTGAGAATGTATTAGGAGCATGCCTCAAAGTCAAGGGTGGAATAATTTCAAGAGATTGATGAATTCCACTTAATAGCTTATAAGACTTACACTCTCTAAAAGGATTGATTGAAGAGATGGCATGACGCCAATATTATAAAATAGGAGTTCAAGGGTGTTTATGACGTCTTAGTATTTAAATCAAAGTACAATTTTCCTGAGTAAGCTCAAAACTAGATGTCCAGGTCCCATCAAGGTGGTTCATTATTTTCCTAGTGGAGTTATAGAATTAGAGACTAACATGGGATCCCAGTTTAAGCTCAATGTCCAATGAGTTAAATATTATAATTTGATGTCTCCGAAATCAGTTACTTAGAGATGATTTACCTAGATAATGCATGATTAAAGAAGAAGAATGTCATTCCACAACAATAACTAAGTCACATCTTGGAGGAAACCCAAGTTTGTTTTGTTGTTTTAAATGACATATATTAATTGATGCAGGTACGTGATTGATTTGGAATATAGGAATATGCCATAGAAAAAGTAAAAAAAGCTAGCACAAAGCTCCAGGAAAAAGGCCTTGACAATACGCCCACCCAATCAATGAATCACCAAATCCCTTCACCAAAAAATATTTCCCAACCCAGATGAACTATAAAAATTGGCAATGGAACTTTCTATTTGATGTATCGCTAAACAATTTAGCGAATGTCCAATCATCATTGAAATGATTTGACGTTAAGGACCCATGCTTTGACAACTATTAGATTCGATGAAGGACACATAAATTAGTGTATTACCAATGAGTTTTATGATGGAATAGTATCACTAAAGAGGGTCGTGTGTTTAATGAATGATAATTTGACTTCCTATGGCCCTTAAATTTCATGATATTTTGACTTTTAATATTATTCTAACATATTTTATTTCCCCCTTCCCTCTTTTATTTTACTCTCTCTAGTCATACACTTAAACACACTTATCATATTTTCATAAATTACGACCACCACACGAGAACAACTATCAAAAGAGTTGCATGCCATAACCATCTTTTCTTTCCTTATTGGATTATCTCTAAATCTTTAAGGTTTAAAATGATTTAAGTTTGAAGTCAATATTTTCCAATATTGCTCATGTCTAGTTGTTTAATATTGATACATATTGGATTTTTTGTGTAGGGTTTGTTTGTCACGACCCAAACCAGGGCCTGGCATGATGGGTATCCCAAGTATGCCGAAGACCGAAAACCACCCTATTTTCCTAGTCAAAATAGAACACAATACAACTAGCAACGGAAGAATCCCGAACATATAACAAGTAGGATGAGTCCCTAACATATGAAAAGATAGGAAAATCAACTTACTCAAAAAATAATCTAATAATTTCAATAACCATAAAATCCACAGTAATCCACAAAGCCTCCAAACAGACAAAATCCACTCTATATTGGGACAGGCCCTCGACGATAGCCAAAAAAGTCCAATAAAAGTAGTCTAAGACATAAATAAAACAAGAATTTAAAATGAAAACCATTCTGGAGAATGTAAGATCACCACTTCAAATCTAAGTATTGACAGCCTAGAAATCCTATCACTATGTAGGAAAAGTAAAAGTGTCTCTGATGCCTATGATAACACTCAATCTACAGCTCTCGTAAGAGTGTAAACAGTCGTTGTCAAATATAGAACCCAACTGGGTTGGGTATCGATCCCACAGGGAATAGCTTGGTCAACAAGTAAGCAAAGATTACTAGACTTTTAGTGCAAGTCTCGTAAAAAAGGGGGGAGTTTTATCGTGCAAGTAATGTAACCAAAGTGATGAAGTAAAAACAGAAAGTAAAGGAGTAAAAACGGTTTGCTTGGTTGGTTTATGATCAATGAGAATTGAGAAGTTGGGGTTATGTCCACCTTATGAGTTGTACATCTCTATTGGCTATGAGTTGTGCGAAATTCAGACATGCATGTGCTTATAGAGAATTATATTCGATGGTAAATCCAAGCGTCTTTCGACCTCAACAAGGACTATTTCACTTTAACTCTTTCGATCTTAAAGCGTATCTAATGGTACAAATTCTCCAAGAGGTTAATCCAGTTACGGCACTAACTTGTTAATAGGGGATGGGACCCTATTACCTTGACATTATCTCTTTTCCAGGCATATAACTTTTCTTTCGAACAAGTTAATGCTATACTGGCGTTATTCTATGCGTCTGCAGCCACAAGAATTTGCATTAAGATGAAGAGAATAATGATATAAGCAACACACATGTCACGAATTCACAAACTCATAGCCTTAGATACTATCTCATAAGGCTTCCATAACCCCAACAGAAAAGTTTAGCTATTCATGAGTGCGATGGAAATCATAATAAACATTATCATTATACCACAATAAAAGATCTCACGTGTAGTATGGCGTGGTGTGGCGTTAGGCGTGAATTCCTTGCAAAATAGCGATTCTCTTGTTGTAAAATTAAAAGTCGAATAGATGAAAAATAATGTCAACAATGAATTAATAAAGATTATTGTTTTGATGGATGGATGGATGGTGGATGGATGGGAATTGATGGAATGGGGGAATGAATGGGTGAATGTATTAAAATCTCTAGCAAAATAGGGTATTTATAATACCCATATCCTATTCCTACTAAGCTAATGAATTACTTAACCCAATCCTACTAGGTTAAGGTATCATTATCCTAATCCTAATAAATTACTGCATTATTATCCTAATCCTAATAGGTTACTGCTGGTCCCCAAAGTCTTCAGAAATGCTGTTTTTGCCCGGGACAGGTTTTCCATGCATCACTTTTAGTCCATAGGCATCTGAACGTTGCTCTCCTTCTTTCGTGAAGCTTCCTTTGGCCATAAAATGCTGAAATCTGCATCATTTATACCTGAAAACTTGCTAATCACATTTGTTAGCTCACTTACAGGAAAAAGGACTAAAAGTGCATGAATTATATATTTTGTCCTCAAAACTTGGCTAAAATATGGGCAAAATCTAGTGCTATAGGCGTGTAAATTCGCCTATCATCAACACCCCACACTTGAAGCTTTGTTCGTCCTCGAACAAAATATCATGTCTGTCTAAACATCAACTTAGGGTTGCACAGTATCAACACAAAATATTCGTCAAGACAAGCACAACAATCATTACAAAGAGTAGTTTTCCGATAATTAGTAGAAACAATTTAACCTCTAGCATAGACTCGTGATGGTGGCCGACTCATATTCAAAAGTTAAGGCACAAAGGATCATACACAACTACCCAAAACTCATCAACCATGTGTGTCTCACAATATATTACCCATAATCACTCATAAGTATAGCATATTTTTCAAACATGGGTATAAAAGTATCCTTGCTCTCGCTCTCACAACGAATTCATATGCTGCAACTGATGTCCATAGGCTTGCCCTTAGTGTAATGCTCCACTAAATATCAGAATGCTAAGCTTAGGATCAAATAGGTCTTTTACGGGTTGTAATGTAGGCTAAGGGACGGGTAGGACAATTTTGGCCAGAAATAGTGACTAAGTTCCCTAAGTGCTTTAATACAGCACAATATGCCATTTATGCTTTCTTTCAAACAACCTTTCTACTCTCTTTTATTCTACCACCCCTTTTCTCCACCTTTGTTTTTCAATTTTAAACATAACTAACTTTTCAGTTTTCCTTTCCTTTTTCTTTTTATAACATACCTCTTATGATAGCACTTTCTTTTTCATAACAAATTCAAGCACCAATACATTCTAAACCATTATACTCACCCAATTTCCTCTTATTTTGTCACATGACTTTATACTTTAAAGCACTTAGGAATTTGGATCAAATTATGGTCTTGAAAAAAATGGATTAGGCTTAAATATGAGGTTGTCAAAGAAAATAGGCTAAAGGCTCAAAAGGGGTTAACTAGGATAATGTCCATGGGTAGGTAAAAAGAAGGTAAACAAGTATAGGTTGCCAAAGAAATGCCTAAATCATCTCCTAGACTTGCACTCCTTATTTTCGCTTTACATACATACCAGGCAAGTTCTAGCATCAGCCACAAACACAGAATATACTATATCCTCACACACACAAGGCACATGGTCGAATTTATTGGGTGTAGTATAGACTCTCGACCCAACAGATGAAGGAATTGAACCACACAATATCACATAGTGAGTCACAATTAGAGCCTAAACGTCTCAATAGTCATGATTTTAGCACAAACTCTTGTTATAAACTCATGCTGCCTATTAGAATAATTTCATGCGAAGTTAAGCTAAAAAAAAAATTAACTACTAAAAAGAAAAACAAAACAAACATAAATGCAAATGCAGATAGAGAAATATAGCATGCAAATACCACCACCCCATACTTAGACGGGACACACTGCCCTCAGTGGAAAATAAATACGAAGAACCTGGTCAGTCGGACTCCTCCTCTATGTCTGGGTTCATACCCCCTTCGTCGAAATCATCATTGGAGTCGTCATCCTCAGCAGTTCCTCTTAAGTACCCCACTTGATTCTAAGAGTACGTCGAGGTATTTGCAGTACGGAGGATTCAGCTTGCTCTTTTCTTCCCATTTTTTGGCCTTTTTGTGAAGTGGTTGCTTGTCTTGTCTTTTGGTGCCATTGTACCACCTTTATCATGCAATACGTCCAAATCAAAATTTGAAATCGACCTCCTCGTTTTACACCTCTTTGCACCTACATTTACTCAAAAACAACAAGGACGATTAGAACGATGGGTTGCCTCCCATCAAGCGCCTTAGTTTTGGTCGTGGCTCGACAAAATCCTAAGAAAAAAAAAACAACAAGAACATTTAAAAATGATGGGTTGCCTCTCACCAAGCGCTTGATTTATCGTCGCGGCACGATATAGCTATCTCGATTACTTAGACTTCATCGAGATAGATGGTGGATCGTTTTCTGAATGGATTTAGATGACAATGAGGCTTACTTATAGGCCTGCAATCTTCTTCGAGATGACTGATACGTCTCCCCGGAGGGTCACCAATTATGTCATCAATAGTCCAACCCATAGCTCTCTTGTATCTCTTCAGAGCAGAGATGAGAGTCTCTAAGTGCTGTTCACTTAACTCATCCGCCACACTTATCGGAAGTATATTTCCACTTTCCAAGAACACATACCTTAGATAATCGGGGAGTTCTTTCAATTCTAGCATTGGTTGCTCTTCAATGGAAGTCTTTGCTGTTTGTGAAGGTTGATTTGTAAGATCAAGGTCCAACTTCTTAGGAGAATGAGAATATGACCCTATTTCTTTTAGAGCATATGTAGTTTCTCCATAATCTTCATCATCCTCATGCTCAACATTCAGTGGCGCAGCAGACAATGGCTCAACAGTAAGCTATTTCGCTACAGATAATGCATTCTTATCCTCATAATGAACATCAACTACAGAGAACACATTCATATCGCTGGGCTGCTTCATTACTTTGTATATATCAAAGCGGACAACTTCGTCATTCAACCGAAATAAATGCTCATTAGCTCTCATGTCAATAAGCACACTTCCAGTTGCGAGGAAAAGATGTCCCAAGATTATGGGAACTTCAGAATCTACCTCACAATCCAGAATAACGAAGTCTACAGGAAAAATGAATGAAGAAACCTTCACCAACACATCATTCAAGATACCCACAGGTTGTTTTACCGACCTATCAGCCATCACGAGCCTCATATTGGTTGGTGTCGGATCGCCTAACCCCAACTTCCTGTAGATGGATAGTGGCATCAAATTGATGCTAGCACCAATATCGCACAATGCCTTAGCAAAATTCATAGATCCAACCGTGCAAGGAATAGTGAAGGCACCAGGGTCGGCCTTTTTCTGAATTAGTGATCGGGTAGCAATAGCACTGCAAAGATGAACATTATCTGCCGGCTCATAACTTACCACCCGTTTCTTTGTTAAAAGGTCCTTCATGAATTTTGCGTACCCAGGCATTTGTTCTAGTGCCTCCACCAACGGAACATTAATAGTCAGCTGCTTTTAACATAGTCATGAATTTGCTGAACCTTGTATCATCTACCTTTTTCTGCAATCTTTGAGGAAAAGGTGGTGGTGGAAGTGGGATTGTTCTCTCCACATCTTTCTTCTCCTCTTGCTTCCGAATTTTGGTCGTCTCAGGCTGCAACCTACTAGGGGTGGCGTCATGGACGTCTTGGTCAGTTTCTATGGTGTTTTCTTCATTAGCCTTATCATCGTTGTCCGCTACATCATCGACCACTTGCTTTCCTTTGGATGAAGTTTCCAGCACCTTACCACTTTGGGTAGTAATAGCCATGCATGATCCATCATTCCTTGGATTTTGCACAGTGTTGCTAGGTATAGTGCCAACCTTTCTTTGATTGAATGCCGCAGATAATTGACTCAATTGTTGCTCCAGCTGTTTAATTGAAGTGGAATGCAAGTCAACCAATTGCTTCATTGAGGACAAGTCGTTTTTCACCTCATTCACTCCCCTATTAGTTGCCTCTACTCCTTGCAATAGTTTAGCCATCATATCTTCCATTGACATATTTCCAAAACCAGATGCAGTGGCGTCACGTCTTCCAGGAGGAACATACAAACCACTCCTGTCAGTCTTATCCTTCCAACTACCTTGATCACGGTCCTTATATCCTGAATTATCATAATAGTTCCGACCTTGGTTTCCTTGGGCATTACCTCAGAAACCCCTCTGTTTGTTCTAGTAGTTGGCTTCTTCCTCGGAATCAGATTCCTCACTTCCTTTCGATGCAACATCTTTAACTTTTTCGGTCTTCCCTGATAATAGATGCTTTGTAAGAAGATCCATCTACATTTTCATGTGAGCCATGTCTTGGTCACGATCCTCTTGTCTTCGCCTCTGCTCTGCAGTCATGCCAAAAGATACAGTAGAGCTTGCTACCTTAGAATCCCAGGTATACCAAGCTCTACTTTGCTTTGTCATCCGATCTAGCATATTGCTTGCCTGCACAAAGGTGAGGTCCATAAATGATCCACCTGCTGCATTATCTACCACTGGCTTAGTCACCAAATTCAATGAACTGTATAATATCTCCATCAAGTGGACATTGGTCATATGGTGATTTGGGCACCGCATAAGCTTTGTCTTGAACCTCTCCCATGTTTCGTGGAGAGCTTCAGTTGGAAGCTGTCGAAAATTGCTGATCTCATCTCTCAACTGTGATTTCTTGGATGGCGGAAAGAATCTTTCTAGGAAAGCGTCTTTCAATTGCCTCCAATTTGTAATAGAATCAGGAGTCAGCCCATTCAACCATAGAGTTTCCTCCCCAGACAGAGACAATGGAAATAGATGTAATCAAATTGCATTCTGACCAACACCAGGATTGCCAAACGACTTGCATGTAGAAATAAAGTTGATGAGATGCATATTCGGATCATCGCCTGCTAGTCCACCAAATAATACTTTGAGTTGCAATAACTGAATCATGGTGCTCGTGATATTGAACTTGGCTCCGGGTGCCAATGGTGGAAGAATAATAGCTCCGGTGGCACCAAGTCCGTCCAGATCGTCCTCATCGTCATCATAAGGAATTTGCATAGCTCAGCGTTCGGGCCTAAATCGCGCTTGACGATCTCTCCTCTGCATGGGTACCGCCATCTCAGCAGTATGCCATGGGTTTAGTAGCTCCTCATCGCCCAGGTCCTCATCATCAGGATTTGTTGCACGGCCTGGGTTATCAATATTTTGTTGATGCACTTGAGCAACTATCTTTTCAATTTCACGTTGTGCATCCATTGATGCACTGAACAAACCTGCAGTAAACAAAAACAACAACTAAAAGTAAAAGTACGAGAATCTTTGACCAAAGGGTCTAGTAATTATCACAAACTTAATTGACAACCGTATTCCCCGACAATGGCGCCAATTTTTTATAACGCTCAATCTACAGCTCTCGTAAGAGTGTAAAGCGGTTGTTGTGAAATATAGAACCCAACTGGGCTGGGTATCGATCCCACAGGGAATAGCTTGTTCAACAAGTAAGCAAAGATTACTAGACTTTTAGTGCAAGTCTCGTAAAAAAGGGGGGAGTTTTGTCGTGCAAGTAATGTAACCAAAGTAATGAAGTAAAAACAGAAAGTAAAGGAGTAAAAATGGTTTGCTTGGTTGGTTTATGATCAATGAGAATTGAGAAGTTGGGGTTATGTCCATCTTATGAGTTGTACGTCTCTATTGGCTATGAGTTGTGCGGAATTCAGACATGCATGTGCTTATAGAGAATTGTATTCGATGGTAAATCCAAGTGTCTTTCGACCTCAACAAGGACTATTTCACTTTAACTCTTTCGAGCTTAAAGCATATCTAACGGTACAAATTCTCCAAGAGGTTAATCCAGTTACGGCACTAACTTTTTAATAGGGGATGGGACCTTATTACCTTGACATTATCTCTTTTTCAGACATATAACTTTTCATTCGAACAAGTTAATGCTATACTGGCGTTATTCTATGCATCTGCAGCCACAAGAATTTGCATTAAGATGATGAGAATAATGATATAAGCAATACACGTGTCACGAATTCACAAACTCATAGCCTTTGATAGTATCTCATAAGGCTTCCATAACCCCAACAGAGAAGTTTAGCTATTCATGAGTGCGATGGAAATCACAATAGACATTATCATTATACGACAATAAAAGATCTCACGTGTAGTATGGCGTGGTGTGGCGTTAGGAGTGAATTCCTTGCAAAATAGCGATTCTCTTGTTGTAAAATTAAAAGTCGAATAGATGAAAAATAATGCCAACAATGAATTAATAAAGAGAATTGTTTTGATGGATGGATGGATGGGAATTGATGGAATGGGGGAATGAAAGGGTGAATGTATTAAAATCTCTAGCAAAATAGGGTATTTATAATACCCATATCCTATTCCTACTAAGCTAATGAATTACTTAACCCAATCCTACTAGGTTAAGGTATCATTATCCTAATCCTAATAAATTACTGCATTATTATCCTAATCCTAATAGGTTACTGCTGGTCCCCAAAGTCTTCAGAAATGTTGTTTTAGCCCGGGACAGGTTTTCCATGCATCACTTTCAGTCCATAGGCGTCCAAACGCTGCTCTCCTTCTTTCGTGAAGCTTCCTTTGGCCATAAAATGCTGAAATCTGCATCATTTATACCTGAAAACATGCTAATCACGTTTGTTAGCTCACTTACAGGAAAAAGGACTAAAAGTGCATGAATTATATATTTTGTCCTCAAAACTTGGCTAAAATATGGGCAAAATCTAGTGCTATAGGCGTGTAAATTCGCCTATCATCAGCCTACATCACATGGGGATACAAAATCCAAAGACGGTTAGTAGGTTGAGCACTAGCATGTAATTTAGGATAAGGATAATATAATGCAAGTTTTAAAATTCCAAACTCAATGTATATGGTCACATAAATGCATACATACATCATATAAGATGTTGGGATTGAGAGAAAGGTTGAGCATGAGATTTAAAATCATTAACCTAGACTGTGTAGCTTAGCCATTATAAAGACTCCCATAGGCTATATGGGTCCAACTCCCTTTCTGAAAAGGACTCAGTGCGTGTTAGCCACATGTACCATAGATATCCAAGGAAGAATAGGGAAGGAACCGACCCAACATTAATTTAGGATACATATATATATAGTGTGACATCAGCACATAATCATTAAGACTAACCCTTACATCGGCAAATATAAGTTTCCAGTATCTGTCCCCCAAGCTCTCCACGATCACGGCTTAGCTACACAACCCCTATTAAGCTCAATAAAAATAAGTTTCACATAACCCATCCAGTTAACCAAAGAATTGACCACTAAGGAACAACATAGGTATCGCCATACCCTTATGTTTGTAAGCCTATAATTATGCCTTTATAATTTCATTATTTTGGGAATGCCCCGACCCCTTTTGTTTGTTAAATCAATATGGGGGAATGCCCCAAACCCCTTTGTTCATTAAACCAAACTTAGTTCTATATCTTTTATTCTATGTAATAGTTCTAAAGGTATTTTCAATGCGTATATTCTCATGTTCAAAGCAAGTTTTATAAGACTGGGTTGAGGTTATCACCAACTTAATTATCAAAATCAACATAATTTAGAGAATCCATGGCCCCCTAGTTTATTCACCATGCCATGAACCCCACATGTTCAAAACCAACACTAGATCTTGAAAACTAAATATAAACCATGGGATAATCATTTAAGAAAATAATCATTCAAAACCCTAAACCCGTATTCCAAAACTAACATTCAAAACCACTTGAATAATAATTTAAAATAAATGTTTTAATAAAATAAGAATTGGAGAAGAGTAACATGCCTAAGATATCAAGAATTATGGAAAGATTCAACCCTTGGAAGCTTGAATTTCTCTCTTAAAATCTTAGGTGCTCTTGACTTAAGGAATTTTAAGATAAAAGAGTGTGTTTTGATTTGTTAAAAGATAGAAATAACCCCCTTTTGTTGTTTTATGGACGTGCGTCTATGTGGGGAAAAGAGGGAAATGTTCAAATTACACTTAATTAAAAGTTGAAAATTTAACGTAAGTGATAATGGGTCACCCTATGACTCGTGAGGACATATTATGACTCGTCACAATGAGTTGTAGTCTGGATAGTAGCATAAGGCACCTACACTAGTCTGACTACAAGTCATACCCTGCAACTTGTGCTCAAACCTTATGTCTTGTTTGGTTCCATTATAAGACGTATCATAAACAAGGGACCATTACATAGGTTTTTCTATGGAAGGGACCCTACGACTCGTAAAGAGTCCATAAACTTGTTACAACTTTCAAAGGCCAACATTCTGGGGTGTTACATTTTTCCCCTAGGATCATTCATCCCCCAATAACAAATCAACACATCCATTAGCATGATTTAACAGATAAATGCAACTAAACTTTCCTTTAACAAAGTCAAAAAACAAAGATATTAAGGAGAATACATACCTTAATTAGGATTATCAAAGGCAGGGAATACGAAGGGATATTTGGACTTCATGTCCTCTTCATCTTCCCAAGTAGTTGCTTCAACATTATGATTCCTCTATAGATTCTTCACTGAAGCCACATCCTTAGTGCTCAAATAGCGGGCTTGCCTATCAAAAATCTCCACTAGGACTTCCTCATAGGAAAAGGAATCTTAAATATTAACACTCTCCAAAAGAGTAACCAAAGAAGAATCACCCTTGCACTTCTTTAATAATTAAAAATCGATCAACAAATGGATAGAACCCAAACTCGAAGGCAACTCCAACTCGTACGCCACATTACCCACTCTTCTCAAAATAAAGTACTGACTAATATAACAAGGACTAAGCTTCCTCTTCTTTCCAAACCTTATCACCCTTTTCATGGGAGATACCGTTAAGAACACCTAATCACCAATATCAAACTCCAACTCCTTACGCCTTATATTTGTATAGGACTTTTGGTCACTTTGGGCGATTATAAGCCAATACCTAATCACCTTCACCTTCTCCATGGATGATGAACTAAGTTACGACCAAACAATTTAGTCTAACCAACTTTAAACCACCCAATAGAATATTGACATCTCCTACCATACAAAAACTCAAATGAAGCAACCTGAGAACAAGAATGATAGCTTTTACTATAAGCAAACTCGATGAGGGGCAAATGGTTAGCCCAAATACCACTAAAGTAAAGCAGACAATCCCTTAGCATATCACTAGGCTAAATGGTCCTCTCCACTTGTCCATCTATCTGAGGGTGGAAAGAAGTGCTAAGGTTCATATTAGTTCCCAAACCTCTCTGAAATAACTGCCAAAAGTGAGATGTGAAATGCGTACCGCAATCAAATATAATAGAAATAGGTTCACCATGCAACTTGGCGATCTCTTGAATGAATATCTTAGTATAATCCTTCCAAAAATAAGTAGTCCTTACGGAAAAGAAGTGAGCATACTTAGTCATCCTATCTAGGATGAACCAAATCGAATCAAACTAGTTATGATATCGTGGAAGATCCACAATATAGTCCACATTATTTATTTCCTACTTCCACATGGGCAACTCAATCCCTTGAGTCATACCACTAGGCCTTAAGTGCTCCACCTTCACTTGTTAAAAAACCATAAATTTAGCCACAAAATTGGACATATCCCTCCTTATCGTGTTCTACTAATAGATTTCTTTCAAATCATGGTACATCTTCATTGAACCAAGATGAACTGTGTACATTAACTCATGATCCTCAGCCAAAATCCTCTCTTGAAGCCTATTAATATCAGGAACACACAATCTACGTAGTACCTCAGGATACCATCACTACCAATCTCAGAATCCATGACTTTCTGCTGGCCCACATCATCCTTAATCTATATCAATATAGGATCTAAGACCCATTTCTCTATTACCTCAACACCAAGAGATGACTTCACTACTTCTTGCAAAATCATAGCTCCATATTCAAAGTCCAAATGATGAATACTAATATTAGCCATATTGTGATTACATTTCACAAAACCTCCCTTCTCCCCATCACTGTGAGATAAAATCCCCATGGATAACCTGCTAAGAGAATTATCAACCACATTAGCTTTACCTTGGTAATAATAAAGACTCATATCATAATCCTTGAGCAACTCAAGACCACTTCTTTTCCTGAGATTCAACTCCTTCTAAGTGAACACATACTGCAGGCTCTTATGATTGGAACATATATCAACTAAACTCCATACAAGTAATAGCCCCAAATCATTAAAGCAAAAACCACAATCAATAATTCCAAGTCGTGAGTCAAATAATTCTTCTTTATACCTTAAGCATCCTAGAAGCATGTGTCATAACCTTACCATGCTTTATCAAAACACAACCCAGTCCCACACAGAATGCATCACAATAAATAATAAAGCCATCAGTACCCTCGGTTAGGGTTAAAATCAAAACTAAAGTCAACTTATCCTAAAACTTTTCAAATCTACCCTCACAAGCATATAACCACAAAACATCACATTTTTCTGAGTCAACATAGTTAATGGAGCAGCAATAGAAGAGAAGCTCTCTACAAACCTCCTATAATACATAGCTAAGCCCAAAAATCACTAAATATAGATTGTAGTCATGGGTCAAAGCCACTTTTTAACTGCCTGGTTTCACTAAAATCTCACTAGAAACAACATGACTAAGGAATATCATAGTATTCAAATAGAACTCATACTTAAAAATTTAGCATACACCAGTTGACCTTTAAGAGTCTGCAACACTATATGGAGGTAAATAGCATTGTTGTACCTAAGCGCACACGAAAGTGTACATGGTCCCACTAAGTAGTAAACTGGCCTTTTACAGGCCAAGTGTACATCCCTCAGATACTTGTATGGAAAACTATCCAATTCTAGTTCACTATTATGATTAACCAAGTGCTATAGTAGTCAAAAGAGTGTGAAAGTTAAAACTAAGAGTAAACTTAAACAATGTAGTGAATTAAGAATTGACTCACCAAGTTGGAAAATTCATACATATTACTGAATAAAATATATTAGACAAATTATCTAACTATCATCAAATATATGCCCTCACACAAGAGAGTTGCCTATAATCACTCACATAAATCTAATTTTGAAACACCTTGGGCTTTGTCCCTAGGAAATTTCCTCAGTTTTGAACTCACTATCCTTTTAACAACTCACCATACTAGTCATATAGTATGGCTACGGTCTAGGGACCCTAGTAGTATGTTGGTCAGCGTGATGCTGGCTAAGTTTTATCCTAGCTATGAGAGACTCCATATAAGTCATACAAAATTATGATGAGAGGTTTAAGGTCCTATCATATGTTGTCCAGTATCTATCCCTAGATATTCTACCTTTGATACGACTTAATGGTACTATTCATATGGTCTAGTGACGAGTTGGGCAAGGAAGTCATATGTTGGATAGAATTTAGTGTCCAACTTTTTGACCCAGTGAAGACTTGAAGGTACTACTCATATGTGGTGGTGATGAGTTGAAGGCTCCACTCATACCCATCTATGAGTTTCCTATAGTTTTAAGTTGGGGATATTCTAGATATTTACCCTCTAAACTCCTTTTGACCCCAGGAAATAAAACATCTTTAGGGGCTACATTAACCTATTATTCTCATTCAAGCAATCTTAAAATCTCTCTCAAGCTCTTGTTTGAAGAAAATTATAGGGTTTGTACAAGGCAATAAATTAGGTGTTTTCAAGAGTGAATCTCTTCATCTTTCTTAGTGTCTAAGGCATGTTAATCCCCCCTTATTATTAGTTCAGCTAAAATTATGTTATAATGAATGGTTTTCATGGTATTATTAAGGATTATTTTGGTTTGAAATAGATGTTTGGGGTTTTGGTTGTTTAGTATTGAATAATGTTTGCCTTTATTTTTAATTGAACATGTGGTTGCATAGTAATGGTAAATTGATACTTGGCTTTTCTTTTGGACACTATATGACCTCAACATGTTTGTTAAAATTCCAATGAGATTGATTTTTGTCACACAGTTTGACTATTCTTGACATCTTTGCATTGCATAAATGGGTAATGAAACTAAAATTGGTTTGGTTTATTTTAAATGTTTTGGAAAGGCCTTGGTGACAATCACTTTAGTCTAATTGGAAATTTTGTGGGGTATATAGAATCCCCTAAGTGTTGGCTAGTGATATTGCTTGTAATCTATAGTCGGTATGACGTTACCAATTCATGAAGTCTTTCTAATGGACTCCTAGAATTGGTGGTTTAGTTATGTGCTGTCACGACCAGATCCTAGGCCCTAGCCGTGACGAGCATCCGGAACCATGAAAGCCCGGAACACCCATTCTCTATCTAGTTATTATTCACAAAGTTCGTAATCATAATAAAATGCGGAATTAAAACTGAGTACGGAATACATGGTCAAGTTCTGCAACATTTCTGAATAAAACTATCTGACATCAGTCTGCGAAATCTCTACTAAGAACACAAACATCTGTCTGAGAAGAAACTGGGACAAGGCCCCCAGTAAACCAAAAACATAATAAATAAGATAATGTCTGACATAATCAGGCCTTCCGAATAATAGAAGGCTCACCACTGCGAGATCAAGTCTGCAAATCCGAGAATGTCTACTGAGTAGCTGGACCCCTAGACTCTGCCTCAGGACCTGGAAGAGGGGGGGTCAACACAAAAGTACTGGTACGTGAAGCAATCCAAAAATAGTATAATGGAACATACATATATATATATATATATATATTAAGTGGAAACAATTTTTTCATCAAGACATCATGTATAAAACTGTTTCCGAAAAATACATGGGCACTTTCTGAAAACATGTAACCTGCCTGTTCATTTCAAATCAAGATCTGCGTTTTACTTCTGAGTTAGGTGGTATTCCCCTACAAGTCTAATATTCCACGGGCTGTATGGAATCCTCCATTGACTAGGCCGGAAAGACCCCAACCCAAGTGTTCCACAAGGGTTGGAGTGTCTGAGTCTGATACGCCACAAAACATTTAAGTCAGTACATAATAGTATACCCGGGTCGGCAAACCACGGTTTTAGGCAATGAGTCGCTTGAACTCAAGCCCTCTTCGGGGAACCACCTAACATCTCTGTATGCCCATTTTTAACCTTTTCTGTACATGCAACCTTCTGAATGTCTAAAATCATGAAAGTCTGAAATGTCTGTTAGTCTGAGTCTGATATGGCGTTAGTCTGAATTGGTATCTTCATACCAAGACATTGCAAGTCATGATTTATCTGAGCCATAATGTATTAAGCAAGAGCTTTCATTCAAAACATAGTTTAGACCACCAAAACATGTAACTGATGTAAAGGATTTCATACTCCGAAACTTAAAGTTCAATTCATGCAGAAATTTCATCAAACACCTGGTGGTCAAATGTCTTTAGCAAGTTCATGTATTCAAAATTGAAACACATTCATTCATATATGTATATAAACTGTCAAATCACTTTGGAGATGGTCAAAAGACCAAAACAATGATGTTAAAACATCTTATACATAAATATATATACATAATTTAAAACCCCATTCTAAAACATGATTTTTTTATGCCCATGAGAATTTAGGAAAAAGCCCGCGTACCTTGTTCTCCATGAATTTTGGGTGTCTATCGAAGCCTACGTCGAGAGGATTCCAAATCTGTAATTTGTTTCACGAACCCGCGGTTAAATCTTGAGGTGCTTGGGTTTTAATGTTGAAACCCTAGGGAGAGTTCTTGAGCAAATTTGAAGAATATAATGATATTTTGGATCTTTAGGGATTTAATTCCCGTGTTTAAGTTGATAGGAGAATGAGTATTTACGGAAATGCCATTAAAAATCTAGATGGAGTGAACATTTTGGCCGGGCGCGATCCAGCAGATGGCGCGGGCTAATCGTGCACTGCCACTGGATCGAAATCCAAACGAGGCCTTAGGCCCGTCAAAAAATTCTGAATTTTCTCCGAGACATACTACAACCTTGCCCCATCGTAACGCAACAAAAAAATCCAAAAATGAAGGTCGGGAAGGTGGAGAAGTTGTATCCCGAAGGTTTCCAGCTAAGAATGAGTCTAAGTTATTTCAACACTTAGAAGAATTTAAAACTTAAGTCTAAATCACAGAAATTACAGTTTAATACATGCATGACTTTTACGGGGCGTTACATTATCCCCCCCTTTGGGATCATTCATCCCCGAATGATGACGCGGGAATAGTCACGCACGATTTGAAGCAGATTCATACATAGAAGGAAACATAAAGCAAGAATTGTACCTTCCAATTCGTTATTTGCTGGTTCAAATAGGCTTGGGTATCTCACTTTCATGTCATGCTCCGACTCCCAAGTTGCTTCTTCAACTTTCTGATTTTGCCATAACACTTTAACTGAGATTATCTCCTTACTCCTTAATTTTCTCACTTGTCGATCTAGGATTTTCATGGGCTCTTCCTCGTAAGACAAGGAATCGTCCACCTTGATCTCATCAATGGGCACCACCAAAGAGTGATCTCCGATGCACTTCTTCAACATAGATATGTGGAATACTGGATGAATAGAACCCAAACTTGCAGGAAATTCTAATTCATACGTAACTCCACCTATTCTCCTTACAATCTGATACGGGCCTATATAGCGAGGACTTAGCTTACCCCTCTTCCCAAAATGCGTAACTCCCTTCATGGGAGAAACTTTGAGGAAAACCCAATCTCTAATCTCAAACTCTAACTCTCTTCTTCTGACGTCGGCATAGGATTTCTGACGACTCTGAGCTGTCTTAAGTCGTTCCCTAATGAGTTTCACATCCTCCATTGCCTGATGAACAAGATCAGGCCCATACATCTGCATCTCACCTACTTCATACCAGCCTATTGTAGACCTACATCTCCTTCCATACAATGCCTCAAAAGGTGCCATCTTAATACTAGAGTGGAAACTGTTGTTATAGGCAAACTCTATCAGTGGCAAGTGATCAACCCAACAACCTTTAAAGTCAATCACACAGGCCCTCAACATGTCCTCCAGGGTCTAGATGGTGCGTTCAGCTTGCCCATCATTCTGAGGGTGGAATGTTGTACTTAAGTTCACCTGGGTACCTAAACCTTTCTGAAACGATCTCCAAAACTGAGAAGAAAACTGCGTACCTCGGTCAGATATAATGGAGACAGGCACTCCATGCAAACGGACAATTTCTGCAATGAACAGCTTATCATAATCTTTCCCCGAATAGTTAGTCCTGACAGGCAGAAAGTGAGCTGACTTGGTCAGCCTATCTACAATCACCCATATAGAGTCATACTGATTTCGGGACTTCGGAAGTCCTGTAATAAAGTCCATATTGATCATTTCCCACTTCCACAAGGGCAACGCTATTTCCTGGGAAGTATCTCCTGGCCTCAAATATTCTACTTTCACTTGTTGGCAATTCAAGCACTTAGAAACAAAGTTAGCCACATTTTGCTTCATATTATTCCACCAAAACATAAATTTCAAATCATGGTACATCTTAGTAGAACCAGGATGGACAACATACCTCGAGGTGTGAGCTTCATCAAGAATTCTTTCTCGAAGCCTGTCGACATTCGGAACACATAATCTACCCTGAAACCTCAGAACGCCATCACCACAAATTTCTAAAGACATCACCTTCTGTTGACCCACATCTTTCTTGATTTGCATCAAGATGGAATCCTTAACCTGCTTCTCCTTCACTTCAGCACAAAGGGATGACTTAGCTAACTCATGAACAATCACCCCTCCGTCTTCGAAATCTAACAGTCGCACTCCCAGATTCGCAAGGCGGTGAATGTCCTTTACCATCTCTTTCTTTTCTTCTTCTACATGAGAAAGGCTTCCCATAGACAACCTGCTGAGGGCGTCGGCTACAACATTTACCTTTCCCGGATGGTAATGCAGGCTCATATCATAGTCTCTCAGAAGTTCCAACTACCGCCTCTGCCTGAGATTCAGTTCTTTCTGCGAGAAAACATACTGCAAACTCTTGTGATCAGTGAAGATATCAACATGAACACCGTACAAGTAGTGCCGCCAAATCTTAAAGGCAAACACCACAGCCGCTAACTCCAAATCATGAGTAGGGTAGTTCCGCTCGTGCACCTTCAACTGCCTAGATGCATAAGCTACCACCTGACCATGTTGCATCAAAACGCAGCCAAGTCCCACACGGGACGCATCACAGTAAACCACAAAACCATCAACACCCTCGGGAAGAGTCAAAATAGGTGCAGTGGTCAGTCTGTCTTTCAACTTCTCAAAACTATTTTCACATAAATCAGACCACACAAACTTTACCTTTTTCTGAGTCAGTTTAGTGAGTGGGGCCGCTATGGATGAAAAACTCTCTACGAACCTTCTGTAATAACCTATCAAACCCAAGAAGCTCCGAATATCGGTTGGAGTCGTGGGTCTGGGCCATTTTCTCACCGCCTCAACTTTCTGGGGATCCACTCTAATCCCGTCACTGGACACAATATGCCATAAGAAGGCAATAGCATCTAACCAGAACTCACACTTGGAAAATTTGGCATACAACCGATGATCCTTAAGGGTCTGAAGAATGATTCGGAGGTGATCGGCATGATCCTCTTTACTCTTAGAATAAATCAGAATATCATCAATAAATACAATGACAAACGAGTCAAGAAACTAACGGAAAACTCTATTCATAAGATCCATGAAGGCTTCAGGGGCATTAGTTAACCCGAGGGACATGACAAGAAATTCATAGTGACCATATCGGGTTCGAAAAGCTATTTTGGGAATGTATGACTCCCTAACTTTCAACTGATGATAACCCAAACGAAGGTCTATTTTTGAAAAACATCTAGCACCCTGAAGCTGGTCAAAAAGATCATCAATCATAGGAAGGGGATATTTGTTTTTAATTGTAATTTTATTCAACTGATGGTAATCTATGCACATACGAAGGGAACCGTCTTTCTTACGCATGAAAAGTACAGGTGCACCCCAAGGAGATACACTGGGGCATATAGATCCCTTATCTAGGAGGTTTGCTAGCTGCTCTTTCAACTCTTTTAGCTCTACAGGAGCCATTCTATATGGCGGAATAGAAATGGGACGGGTATCTGGAAACACATCAATACCAAACTCTATCTCCCTATCAGGGGGTATCCCTGGGAGATCTTCGAGAAAGGCTTCTGGAAATTCATTCACCACAGGGATAGATTGAAGAGGAGGATTTTCAACTTTAGAGTCCTTGACTCGAATAAGGTGATACAATCAACCCTTAGAAATGAGTTTTCGGGCTCTGAGATAAGATATCAAGTGCCCTTTGGGTGATAAAGAATGTCTCTCCCATTCTATCATTGGTTCATTCGGGAAGGAAAAGGTAACTCTACGGGTCCTATAATCTAATATGGCATAGCATGAATGGAGCCAATCCATCCCTAAGACAAATGCAACCATGTCCAACTCTATAAGGTCTGCCACCGTATCCCGACTACCAACAGTCACCACACAACCCCTATATACCCTTCTAGCAACAACAGAATCCCCCACCGGGGTTGAAACAGAAAAGGGTTCAGAAATCACACTGGGCTCAAACCCGAAACCAACAGCCACATAAGGGGTCACATAGGATAAGGTAGATCCGGGATCAAGTAACACACAGACATCACGAGAAAAGACTTGTAATGTACCGGTAACAACATCTGGGGAAGCTTCCGCCTCCTGGCGGTTGGTCAAGGCATATAACCGGTTGCGACTGTTCCCGGCAGCTGATGTGGCGCCCTTCTGAGATGGGGTTGGCACTGTGGAATTGACCTGAAACTTCGCACCACCAATACTCCTCCTAGCAGATGGACAGTCCCTCTGAAAGTGGCCTGACTGACCACATGAATAACATACAAGTGTGCCCAACTGACATTTCCCTGGATGATTCCTACCACAATTTTCACATCGCGGGTAAGTGCGATGCTGCTGAGCCACACTACCTTGCGACTGAGTATCTGGTGCTCTAGATCCATGAGGAGTCTGAAAGCTCTGAGTCTGTCTATCTGCAGGGGGTCTGGGCGCTGGGGCGCTGGCTGCTGACTGTGTATTATTCCAAAACCTCGTCTTCTTTGACCACCTATTTCCCCAGTTACCACTCTGCGGCTAACTCTGGTGCTGGTCCGCAGATTTAACTCTCTTGGCCTGTCTGTCCTTCTCTCTAGATTCAGCGATCTTTCTCTTCTTCTCTTCCACCTACTGCATGTGGACTGTCAGTCTAGATAAGTATAACTCCTTATTCAACATTTCCCCCTGGCACTCAATTACCAGGTTATCAGCAAGGCCGGATGCAAATTTTCTCATCCGGTCTCTCATATTGCTAGTCAATTCTGGTGCATAGCGGGCTAGTTGATTAAACTTCAAAGTGTACTCCTGTACATTCATACTGCCCTGCTTCATATTCATGAACTCTTCTGCTTTGGCCTCCCTCAACTCTAGAGGAAAGAATCTGTCAAGGAAAGCTTCTACAAACTCACCCCAAATTGTAGGCTTGGCACTCTCACCTTTAGCATCTTCCCAGTCTGCATACCATTGATTTACAATATCCTTAGGCTGATAAGTTTCCAATTCCACTCCTTCAATCTCATCTACATGCATTAACTTAAAGATCTTCTCCATCTCATCCACGAACTCCTGTGGATCTTCCTCCACCTTTGTACCAGTGAACTTAGTTGGATTCATCTTCATGAAATGCCTGACTCTAGTAGGCTCAGACGTAATGGATGCAGACCTAACATCTTCCGATCATTAAGCCTGGTTAGCTACCAGCTGTGTCAGCATATGGATAGACCATCTGAACTCTGCATTTGAGATATCTCTCTGAGTAGTTGGTGGACGGTTGACATTAGTCCGCAGAGCCTGAGGTGGACTGGTTGGGACTGGAGGGACTCCCGGAGTAGGTACAAGTTCTAGCGTGGAAGCTCTATTACGGGTCCGCATCCCTTGGGTGGGACGGACCACATCTGCCTGAGCACTCTGATCGATGTTGCAACGGGGGTCATAGTCGTGTTTCTGAAATACAAGAGATCATTGATGAGGGGACAGTTTAGACTTTGAAGCACGAACTAAATCACAAAGAAGGGAAACATTCCTAAACGCCTAGTAGCCTCCTATTTATAAGTGTGGCGCGCTACATACCCATAAATAGAACTCTACTCGACGCGATTTCGCAGACACCCTGGGACCATGAACCGTGCTTTGATACCAAGTTTGTCACTACCCGAGCCTAGGCCCTAGCGGTGAAAAGCATCCTAAACCATGAAGGCCCGAAACACCCATTCTCTATCTGGTTATTATTCACAACGTTCGTAATCATAATAAAATGCAGAATTAAAACTAAGTATGGAATACATGGTCAAGTTCTGCAATATTTCTGATTAATACTATCTGACATCAGTCTGCGAAATCTCTACTAAGAACACAAACATCTGTCTGAGAAGAAACTGGGACAAGGCCCCCAGTAAACCAAAAACATAATAAATAAGATAATGTCTGAAATAATTAGGCCTTCCGAATAATAGAAGGCTCACCACTGCGAGATCAAGTCTGCAAATCCGAGAATGTCTACTGAGTAGCTGGACCCCTAGACTATGCCTCAGGACCTGGAAGAGGGGGGGTCAGCATAAAAGTACTGGCAGGCGAAGCAATCCAAAAATAGTATAATGGAACATAAATATATATATATATATATATTAAGTGGAAGCAATTTTTTCATCAAGACATCATGTATAAAACTGTTTCCGAAAAAATACATGGGCACTTTCTGAAAATATGTAACCTGCCTGTTTATTTCAAATCAAGATCTGTGTTTTACTTCTGAGTTAGGTGGTATTCCCCTACTAGTATGATATTCCACTGGCTGTATGGAATCCGCCATTGACTCGGCGGGGAAGCCCCCAACCCAAGTGTGCCGCAAGGGTTGGAGTTTCTAAGTCTGATATGCCACAGGACATTTAAGTCAGCGCATAATAGTATACCCGGGTAGGCAAACCACGGTTTTCGGCAATGAGTCACTTGAACTCAAGCCCTCTTCGGGGAACCACCTAACATCTCTGTATGCCCATTTTTAACCTTTTCTGTACATGCAACATTCTGAATGTCTAAAATCATGAAAGTCTGAAATGTCTGTTAGTCTGAGTCTGATATGGCGTTAGTCTGAATTGGTATCATCATACCAAGACATTGCAAGTCATGATTTTTCTGAACCATAATGTATTAAGCAAGAGCTTTCATTCAAAACATAGTTTAGACCACCAAAACATGTAACTGATGTAAAGGATTTCATACTTCGAAACTTAAAGTTCAATTCATGCAGAAATTTTATCAAATACCTAGTGGTCAAATGTCTTTAGCAAGTTCATGTATTCAAAATTGAAACACATTTATTCATATATGTATATAAACTGTCAAATCGCTTTGGAGATTGTCAAAAGACCAAAACAATGATGTTAAAACATCTTATACATAAATATATATACATAATTTAAAACCTCATTCTAAAGCATGATTTTTTTATGCACATGAGAATTTAGGAAAAACCCCGCGTACCTTGTTCTCCACAAATTTTAGGTGTCTATCAAAGCCTACGTTGAAAGGATTCCAAATCTGTAATTTGTTTCACGAACCTGCGGTTAAATCTTGAGCTGCTTGGGTTTTAATGTTGAAACCCTAGGGAGAGTTCATGAGCGAATTTGAAGAATATAATGATATTTTGGCTCTTTAGGGATTTAATTCCCGTGTTTTAGTTGATAGGAGAATGAGTATTTATGGAAATGCCATTAAAAATCCGGATGGACAGAACATTTTGGCCGGGCGCGATCCAGCATGTGGCGCGGACTAATCGCGCACTGCCACTGGATCGAAATCCAAACGAGGCCTTAGGCTCGTCTAAAAATTCTAAATTTTCTTCGAGATGTACTACAACCTTGACCCATCATAATGCAATAAAAAAATCCAAAAATGAAGGTCAGGAAGGTCGAGAAGTTGTATCGCGAAGGTTGCCAGCTAAGAATGAGTCTAAGTCATTTCAACACTTAGAAGAATTTAAAACTTAAGTCTAAAGATCAGAAATTACAGTCTAATACATGCATGACTTTTACGGGGCGTTACATGTGCTAAATGTTTTAATTGGACACTAATGGAAGGTTGTGATAGCTAATTGTAAAGGTGTGAGTCCAATGGATGGACACTGGGAACTCTTGTTTTCTAACATAAGGGTTGTCTTTGGTGACCTTATGCTTGTAGGGTACATGGTAATACATAAAGTTTATTCTTGTATATGTGTATCATGGAGGGCGAAGGGTACATGGGAATCCCTAGCCCCTATGATATCTCTAATTTCTGCGGCCACATGCACTGGGTCCCATTCAAGGGGTAAAAATAAGACCATGTAGCCCATATGTGGATTATCACATTAAAGTTAAAAATCCCAGGTAAAGATTTTAAATGCATGCTAAACCTGATTTCCTTTCCAGACATGGTATATATGAATCTATGTGATTCCATATGGTTTCTGACTTTGGTTTTGTATTACTGGAATTAATTTATCCTTATTCCTAAGTACATTCTAGCATTAATTCCACTAACCATCTTCAGGTGTTGTATCCCTAAACTATGCAGGAACTGACCATACTACTACTCCTACTCAGTGATTTAGATTTGGGGACAACTTTGAGTCAGAATGAAGTGGTGAGCTTCCAAATATCGAAAGGCTCTATTTTATGCTATAAACTTCTTTTATTTTTGTTGTTTCCTTGGTTTGGTTTTGGATTTGGTTAGGGTCATGTCTTGCATAGATGTTATTGATTCTGGATAGAGATTTTATCAGACAACCATGGGCATGGGCGGTGTTTGTATTGTTGTCAGCCTTGGTATTGGTATTGGCATTAGGGTTTACACTGGTTGGGCATTTAGTTGGGTATTTGCTTGGTTTTGGTTATTGAATTTATTAAATGACTTTCAATTACTATTGTTTTATCTTTGTATATGTTCAAACCCATCCAACATAGGGTGCAGGGGAGTTATGGTTAGGTATTAGGGGCAGTCTCTAGTTCAAATTAGACTTGAGATGCCTAACATGAATTGGACCTAGTTCGGGTAATGTCAGATCGAATTAGATCCTTAGGTTCATGGTCAAATTGGGTGTCCAACAAAGCCGTGTCGAGTAGAGTCTCTTTTAAGGGTGTTTAGTGCACCACACTCACAAGGGAGAGGCTAGAGACATCTAGGAATGTTTCTCTCTCTTATGTTCTAATTTTGAACTGTAGAGTCTAAGGTCCTAAATTCTCCTCAAATTCATATTTGTTCTCTTCTTAGATCATGCCTCCTCAATGATCTAAAGCTCATGGAAACTCCTCTGTTCTACCTAAGGACAATGTTGATAGGACCTATTCTACTTATAAAGTCTAGACTTGGTCTAGGAGTTTACTTCTTGATTGTCCTCTTGGAGTTCCACCAGTTCCCTCCAGTTCTTCCTGAGCTCCTTAGGCTGGTGTGATGAATGTTAAGTTTCATCAGTCTATTCATATGTTAACATAGTTGGTAGTTTCTCAGGATGAGTGTGGTGCTTCTATTACTCTATCTTCTAAGGCTACAACGGTTGGCTAGTTTATAAGTATGGTGTTCACTGGTGTTAAGGTTGAGGAGGATCCTTAAGCTTTTGTAGATAAGATAGAAAAGATCTTTCGTGTTATGATTCTACAAATGTAGAGGGTTTGGAATTTATTGGCTATCAACTAAAAGATATAGCATATCAATCATATGAGTTTTTTTAACTTGAAGCAAGGCAAGATATTAGCCAAGAAGTATGCCTTGAAGTTTCACCAGTTATCTCGATATGCTCCAGAGTTGGTTTCTAGCATAAGGACTAGAATAAGAAAGTTCACTTCTATTTTATCTCGATAATTAATTCTAGAGAGTAAGTTTGCCTTATTGAACAAGGACATGGATATGTCTAGGTTGGTTGTGTACATACAATAAGTAGAGAAAAATAAGAAGAAGAAGTTTGAGATAGTAGAGAGGTAGAGCAAGAAGTTTAAAATTTCTATATAGGGTGGTGGCCAATAGCAAAGTGGCAAGGATGGTAAGAAGTGGCAAAAGAAGAAGTAGGGAATTTTGGGGTCTTACTCAACGGCTAATTCGCCCTACCCAAAGCCTTCGAGTGATCAACATTTTTTCAGTGGTGACAACTTTAATGCACAGGGTTCCCAATCTTAAGCTAGTAGGGCCCAATAATATTCTTCATATCCTCTCTACAAATTCTATAGTCGATTGTATTCAGATTAATGTGATAAAGGAAAGGACTAGTGCTTTAACTATTATCAGGTAGGGCATATGCTTAGAAATGATCTTGTTGGTAAGGTTGCCTCTAGGTAAAACACGATTTGAATTGCCTCTTCATTAGCTCTAGCACAAAAGGGTACACTATCTAGTTTTGGCACTATTCAGAACTGTCTTTATTCTTTCACTACTTGCTAGGAGTCAGAGGCATTACATGATGCCCTTACTGGTATGTTGAAACTCTTTTCCCTTGATGTGTAATATTTTCTTGATTTGAGGTTCACTATTTGTTATGTGACCCCATTTATGGCTGTGCATTTTAGTTTTGGTCTCGAGTGTGTTTTGAACCTTTTTTCTATTTCTACCTCGATGGGTGACTGTGGTTTCTGGGAGAGTCGATAGGGGTTGAGTGGTTTCTGTGACTGGTTAGGAAATCTTGGTAGATTTGTTTGAATTAGAAATGGTCAATTTTGATGTCATATTACGGATGGATTTGTTGCATTCATGAAATGATTCTTTAGACTGTCGAACCCGTACGATTCTCTTTAAATTCCCTAATGAGCTATTTGTCTGATGGGAGGGTTGTTCCCTAGCTCCTAAGGGGAAGTTCATATTGTATCTAAAGCTCGAAGATTGTTCTCCAAGGGGTGTCTCTATCATTTTTTTGGGTTAATAATTCTAACTCGGAGGGTCCTTTTCTGCATTCCATCCTGGTGGTGAATGAATTTTCTTACGTCTTATTTAATGACCTTCCTGGTTTTCCTCCTGATAGGGAGATTGAGTTTGGGATTGATCTTGTTCCGAAAACTCATCTAATTTCCATTCCTCCATATAGATTAACTTTGGCTGAGTTGAAGAAGTTTAAGGAGCAATAAAAGAATCTATTAGACAAGGTTTTTATCTATCCTAGTGTATCTCGGTGGGGTGCACCAATTTTATTCATGCATACGAAGGATGGCTCCCTTAAGATATGTCTTGATTACTAACAGTTGAATAAAGTAACTGTAAAGAATAAGTACCCTCTTCCAAGGATACGTGATTTGTTTGATTAGCTTCAAGGTGCTAATTTATTCTTCTATATTGATCTTCCACTTGGGTATCATCAGTTAAAGATTAGGGTGGTGGATATCCCTAAGAATACTTTGTAGTCTCGATATGGGAATTTTGAGTTCCTGGTTAAGTCTTTTAGACTGAAAAATGCATCAGTGGCATTCATAGATTTTATGAATAGAGTATCCCATCATTTTATGGATTCGCTCATTATTGTGTTCATAGACAATATTTTGGTGTACTCAAAGAGTAAGGTAAATCATGCTAATCACCTCTGTGTTGTATTGAAGACCCTGAAAGAGCAATAGTTGTATGACAAATTCTCAAAAATTGTGTTCTAGTTGAAATTTTTTTACTTTTCTTGGTCATGTCTTTTCTAGTAAAGGGGTCATGGTAGAACCACAAAAAGTTGCAGTGGTTTAAAGGTGTCCTAGACCCACGACTCTAACTGATATCCAAAGCTTCTTGGGTTTAGTTGGTTACTATAAGAGGTTTTTGGAGAGTTTTTCTTCTATAATTGCACCATTTACTAAGTTGACTCGAAAGAAGGTGAAGTTGTTATAGTCGGATCTTTGTAAGGGTATTTTTAAGAAGATGAAGAGTAATCTAACTTCAGCTCCAATCTTGACTCTGCCTAAAGGCACTAATGGCTTTGTGGTCTATTTTGATGCATCCCATATGGGGCTTAGTTTTGTTTTGATGGAACATGGTAAGGTGATAGCTTATGCCTCTACACAGTTGAAGGTGCATAAGAAGAATTATATGACTCATGACTTGGTGCTATTGGTTGTGGTGTTTTCATTAAAAATCTAGCATCACTATATATAAAGCATGCATGTGGATATCTTTTTTAATTATAAGAGTGGATAACATGTCTTTACTCAGAAAAATCTTAACCTCAAGCAAAGGAGATGGCTTGACCTTCTCAAGGAATATGACAGAAGTCTTCACTACCACCCAGGTAAAGCTAATGTAGTTGTTGATTCTCTTAGAAGGTTATCCATAGGGATTTTGGATCATGTGGATAAGGAGAAGCAGGAGTTGGTGAAAGATATTCACCATTTTGATAACGTTGGAGTTCACCTCTTCGACTCTGAGAATGGTCGTGTGTTTGAACAGGAGGTGGTGTGGTCGTCTTCCTGTCCTAAAATTAAGGAAAAACAGATGTTAGATCCTATCTTGAGGAGTATCAAGGGTGATTTAGGTGGGAATAAGGTAAAGTCCTTTGAGGTTAGTGGTCATGCAACTTTGTAGTACTATTAGAGGTTATGTATTTTGGATATAGATGGTTAGCAAAAGAGGATTTTGGCTGAAGAGCATGAGTCGTGCTATGTTGTTCATCCTGGTTTGATGAAAATGTATCATAACCTTAAGGAGATATATTGGTGAAAAAATATGAAGTGGGATATGGCCAGTTTTATGGCTAAGTACAGGCTATGCCAATAAGTGGAAGTTGAGCACATAAGGCTCAGAGGATTTTATAAAGAAATTGAGATGCCATAGTTAAAGTGGGAAGTTATCAACATGGATTTTGTTATTGATCTTTATCGATCTCAAAATCAGTTTGATTCGATTTGGGTTATCATGGATAGGATGGTAATGTCTGCTCACTTTTTCCCAGTAAGGACTAACTTTTCATCTGAGAAATATGTGAGGTTGTACCTTCAAGAGATTGTGAAGTTGTATGGGGTACCTGTTTCTATCATCTTTGATTGTGGTAGGAAAATTTCATCTCACTTTTAGTGGTTGTTTCAGAAAGTGTTGGGACTAAGGTGAGTCTGAGTACTGTTTTCCACCAACAGTCGAATGGACTATTCAAATATTGGAGGATATGCTTCGTGCTTACGTGATTGACAATGGTGGTAGTTGGGTTGTGCACTTACCTCTTATAGAGTTTATGTAAAACAATAGTTACCACTCTAGCATTTGGATGGCCCCATTTGAAGCCTTGAATGGCAGTAGCTGTAGGTCTCTGATTGGGTGGTTTGAGGTTGGTGAGGAAGATATTTTTAGTTTGAATCTGGTTCACTAAGCTATGGAAAAGATGAAGGTGATTCCAAATTGGCTCAAAGATGCACAAAGTTGCCAAAAGTCCTATGCGGATGTGAGCCATAGGATGTTAAATTTTGAGGTTAGGGATAAAGTTTTCTTAAAGGTGTCCCCCAAGAAGGGAGTAATCCGGTTTGGGAAGAATGGGAAGCTCAGTCCCCGGTATGTGGGTCTGTACTTGATTTTGAGAAAAGTTGGCAATGTTGCATATGATCTAGAGTTTCCCTCAAGTTTGAGCTCCATTCACCCGGTATTCTATAATTCTATGTTGAGAAAGTGTGCGCGTGATCCATCAAAGATTTTACCTATCAAGGATATTGGTATTTTGGATTCCCTATCTTGTGAGGAGGTCCCTATGGAAATCTTAAATTGGCAGGATCACAGGTTGCGGACTAAGGACGTAGTTTTGGTAAAGGCCCTATGGAGGAACCACAAGGTCAAAGAGGCTACTTAGGAATCTAAAGAGGACATGAACTCGAAGTAACTTTTTCCTGTTTTCTAGACCAGAAATTTGTGCGTAAGGTATGTGTTCATCTTACTATATTTCTTTTCAAACTTTGTTAAAGGAAAGATTGATTTACTTGGTATATTTTTTTTTAAGTTAGTTAAAGGTAAAACTAAAGGCATTTGGGGTCCAAATTGTTCTTGTACTACCTTGTTCCATTATTTGGGGATGAATGATCCAAGTGGGGTAGAATTGAAAAACCATGGGTTTTGGCCCTTAGAAATTTCTTGAATTTTAAATTCGATGTCCTTGTAACGACACACAATATGAGTTATATGGTATGGGTACGGGTCTAGTGCCCTAGTCATATGTTTGTCATTGTGATGCTGGCCAAGCTTTTTCCTAGCTATGAGAGACTCCATATGAATTATATGGTACTGTGAAAAGAGGTTGATAACGCTCAAATTACACTCTTGAATGGGTGTAAGCGATCGTTGTCAATAGAAGATCCAACTAGGTTGCGGTCGAATCCCACAGGGAATAGGGTCTGAACCTTAATTTGTTTATGAAATACTTTACTGGTAGCTTACTATTTCCGAAAATGGGGGTTTGAGATTCACAGAGAGTAAATTTTCACTTTCAATATTTTAGTGTTTGTAACCAAGATAAATGGGAAACCAGAGTTATATTAACCATAGGTTTTTGGGAGTTGACAGATGCTACGTAATGCTTAAGACTCTTGAAGTATGTAGAAACGGCAGAATATCCCTGATGACGGTACTATCTGACTTATCTTTCGACCTCACCAGACTATTTATTATCAAATTCTCTCGAACTTAGATAACATATCTCTTTCTAATAGGATTTTATCTCAGGTAGATTAATCCAGTTACGGCATCAATCATTAAACAGAAGGTTGGTAGCTTCCGAGTCCCTGTTGATAATTCACGTCCTCTAGTTTATTTTTCTCTTAAAATCAAATAATCCTAAGGCTTAACCTATTGTTTGCAACCAATAGATTCAAGTAAAAACAATAGAATTTCAAGACGTCCTACTACTCTTTGAATCCTTTCAATAACTAGCATCATATCATACCCTAATCCATGGATCCCATAACTCAGACTAATGGAATTACATGTTCATGATTTGATGAATGAAATAACAAGTTGAACTCATGATAATATGGATAAACTTACTAAAGGATGAAACCCAACAAGTCTTTCTTCAATTTAATCAGAAGATAGAAACCCACAATAATTGATAAGTGTTTTGAAGAGAGAACAGGAAATATACTTGATGAAAGAGACCCAGCAATTCACGACTCTCCACAGGATTAATTGTCTGATAGATTAAAAGATTATCCTCCATTCCAAAAATAATAATAATAATAATAATAATAATAATAATACTCATCCCCTAAAAACCCTAAAACAAGTCTTTAAATAGTTAATTCTTAATAAGGAAACAAAAATTAAGTTTCCAGTTTTCTCTTAGGAATAGACGGCGACAATCTTGACAATGTGTCAGACATCTGAAGACGTGTGCAAGATGTTTCAAAGATGCCAGGGAATTGTTATCTTCTGATTATTCTGATGGCAAATCTAACGGCGTATCACTTATGTGACGGCATGTGAAAAATGTCGTCACATCTTCATTAGAAATTATCATGTTCTGATTCGAATTGACGGCAATTTTGACACCTTATCACAGTTGTGATGGCACTTTAAAAAGGTCATCACACATCCCTTCAATTCTTTAGATTCTGTCTACGCTTGACGGTGACTTTGACAACCTTTCATATATGTGATGGCGCTTCAGAAATGTCGTCAGCTTTACCTCAGCTTATTTACACCAGATTCCAATTGATTTGTTCTTCTTTCCTTTTGTTTCCACTACTTTCACTCACATCTGTATTAACACGATAAAAACAATCAAGATTAACAAAAAATTTCCTTAAGACTTTGCAATTATTCCAAGTTAAAAGCCTCAAATGTGTTAGCATCTGCTCACACATCAACACCCTCAACTTAAAACAATTTCTTGTCCTTAAGAAACCAAACCTAACTAGGAGTATACAAATTACAATTCGGCAGCTAACTACTCCTATCAGGTCAGAATACATGCACCATCTCCATGATTAGTTAAAGTATGATCAACTATGTTTCTATTTAAAAACAACCATTCAACTCACCGGTATCTAGATATGGTAAAATCCTCAGCAATAGCAGCCCTACACATACCTAAATCATATTATCCGAACAAATCAATTATTAGCAACATACCTAGTGTGCCCTCACAACAAAGTAATCCATTTTTCACTCAGATTTACATGTATAGACATAGGGGTAAACATAAGACTCTCTGTCAGAACGAAATTCCAACATTGCGCCTCAAACTCCATAGGCTTGCCCTTATAGTCAATACCTAAGTCTTCAGACAAGTCAGTGAGGATCACTATAGGGCTTTTCTTAAGCTTGTAATGTAGGCTACGGGCTGGTATGATATTTCATGGGAATTTCATGGTTGTTACACCTCCTTAGCACTACATTAACTCTCACAGTTTCAACTTTTAACTTTCTTTTCTTCCCTCTTTTATTTGTCAGGCCTACTCAAGATGGGTGTTTTCTGTTCAAGCATCATATTATCTTTTCTCAAATTTTGTTTTTTAGTTTTCTCTTTTTTTACAGCACCCAACTTCTTTTTCATTTTTCTTCTTTTACCTCTCTTTATACTCATAATTCATCACGCACCCCTATAGTAGCCACCCTCAACTTAGGTTATGTTCCTAACTCTAGGTGCACAGTTCCCAAGGAGGACCACGGCCAAAACAGGTTTATTATCATATAATGGGAAGGTGAAAGGTGTACAAGAAAGAACTAGGCTATTTAGGCTCAAAAAGGGATCAAGGGGTATTATTCACATTTGGATTGTCATTTAAGCTAAAGCCGGTTAACATGCAAGAACGGCCTATGATCCTTTCCTAACACCTATCCTATGACTATGGCATGACTAATTGGGTAAGTTCTAGATTCAACACACAGTAGGAACTGAGTAAGACCTTACACGCACATGGCACACAAGTATATCGTATATCACTACTCGTTCATTTCATGAATTTGTTTTCTGCCACAAATAGATACACAGTGGTCACAATGGATGCAATGCACCAGTACACAACAGAATAGACCACTGGAGAGGTACTTAAAAATCATAAAATAAGATAACTTCCTCAAGTACTTGTACAACTCCTAATTATCTACAGAATATGTTACAATAGTTTACCCTACACCCTCAACTTAAAATAAAAATTAAAATTCAGTAAGGGTTAGGATATACCTAAAGACATTCAAGCATGTGGATCTTGGGTCTTCGACCCTGCTACTGTATCATTTGTTGTCTTCTCCCCACTCGTAGCATCTTCCCTTGCAGTGGTTGGAGCCTGGCTAAATGAAGTACCTGTAGCCCTAGCTCTGATGGTTGCTTCCTATGTTTCTGTGTCAGCCAGATACTCCAATCTTACCTTTTTCAATTCTTCCTTTTTCTACCTTCTTTGTAGCTTTTCTCTCTTCTTCTCTATCCGGCTCATCTCTCTTATTCTTGCCTTTCTTTTCACCCTTTTTCTTCTTTTTCCTTGGGGAGTCTGCAGTGAGATCAAGTATAGGAATTTCTTCCTTCATAACATGTATAGCTAAACCTGTTGGCGCCATAATTTGGTGCTGCTACAACATCCCAACCTCAGCCATTACCTTATCCAATGTAGCCCTGATTGTAGCCAGATTATCACCTATCATCTCTTTTGCTCGGGCCTCTAATCTGTTCTCCAAATCTGCCACCCGCTTAGGTGAAGTCATAAAAAGTTCAAGTACAGCATTCTTTTGTCCACAGCAGCGACAAACTATTTGGCTGGCCACTTTCCTGATATCAATCGGTTAAAATGCAGAACCTGTTGCTGCTGAAGAAATTGAAGTAGTCAGCTCACTTTGAGGCACTGAGTCTGCCTGAGCTGAAGATGTTGGTGGTGGTATATCTTCAGATCTTTGCACCCCCACATCTGGTGCTAAAAAAGTCTCAGTGAATGGAGGATCTGTTGTGCAAACTGTATCTTGATCAAGTCGCAAGCCCGGCTGAAGTTCATCTTTTCTGACAGGGTTATGGGTCTTCTTAGCATATAACTCATCATCAATACCTGAAATCTCAGGTACATTTACTGCTTCACACAACCTAGTAGCAAGACATGGGAATGGATATGCATCATCGGGTCTTGTGAGCCGAATCTTGATCTATTTCACTATAATTTCTCCAAAATCCAAGAGAGTTCTATCCATCAATCTTGCAACCAATTTTGCTCAATCATCCCCTAATATGTTGTCTCCCTTGGTACGTATCAGATCAATCCACACTAAACCCCACCAAAATCTTTCCCCTAAATTTAGAGATACTTTGGTTATCTTTTCTGCAGGATTATTCAGCCACTCAGGTTCTCCATATGCTATGAGAGGTTCTAGCCATTTGCGATGATTTTCCCAATGCTTTAATCGGGCATAGAAGGTAGGTGAAGGAGCTCGGAGGACGAAGGCTGGACCATGAAGAAACCTATTTATGGTGATATTTGATACATCCACCCTCACCCCATGTACTACAACTTTGGTCAGTAGAGGCTTATCTGAAGTTCTATCCCCATCTTTGCACATATTTTCCACTGTAGCCTGATAGTCCGCGTAGAACACCCGAACTAAAGAAGGACAGTAAATACCACTTACCCTAGTAGTCTACTCCAGGCCATAATCTTTGAGTTTTTGCATCACCTCAGGATATCTGATCAATCCTGTAGTGATAGTCTTCTTTTCCTCTAAAATTGGCCTTCTATCACTTCGTCGATCAGTTCTGCGAAGTCCATCACAAAAGATCTTTTTAGCCTCAGGGATTTGCTATCTCACATTAGTTTTAATTTTGGGGTTTTGTTTTTCACCAAAGTTCCCGTACTGGAGAATCCTTATCACCTTGCTGCTCCAATGATGGTGATTTCGATAGTTTCTTTAGCAGGCCTCTCAGTATCCTCATCTTCAAATTCTTATTCTGTGTGCTCAGACTCCTTCTTAGTGTATTATGGTCCTTGTTCCTCCGACGCTTGTTCAGATGAGGTTGTTTCCTTAGTATTATCAGTATCTTCCATATCAATAGGCTTAGGTGGAGGTGGTTCCTTTGGACTAGCCCTCTTTCTTGCCCATCTGAGCAATGGTTTGTCGTCTTCATAATCAGAGTCCTCATTGACAATTTTTTGAGGTGCACTCTCTTTAGGCACTTTCATTGGTGTGGTTGGATTCTTTTTCTTGGGTACTATGCTCTGTTCTACAACAACATAAAATATCCTCAATTAGTGTTCATAATCAAATAAAAGAAGAAGGATCACCTTAATTTAACATCATTACTATTTTTAGTTCAAATGTTTGATGGCTTTTCTGATTTGCCATCACATGTGTGACGGTGCTTCAAAAGCATCATCCACCTTATCCAGAATCTACAATATTTCTCAACTTTTGACAGTATTTTTTAATAGCCGTCACACAGGTGCAAGGTCGTAAAAATTGTCGTCATACAAAATTACAACTTCCAACTCGTTTTTTCTTGATTTTTCATCTACCATTATTCTCAATTTAAACTTAGGTCATGTTATTTAACTAAAATTTCAATGAAGTTGTACAACATAACCCTATAAACCCTAGTTTTCGAAGGAGCTTGAAATATGTTAAGGGTTCAACTCATTCATTTTGAAACCAAGGTTTCTTGTAGTTCACAATTTCTCCAAAGAAAGATAAAGTTAAAGTTTTTCTCATACATGAATGTCGACACTTAGTGGGTGTACCTTGATCACTTAGAATTACGAGTCAGAGAAGACTGAGATGAGAGAGAGGGAAGGTTTCTTGACTTACTCTCAAGATTCAACTTATAAGGAAAGTTTATAATTTGCCTTAGATAGAAATAAATTTGAAAAAGGAATGGAAATAACTCAATAAGGAAAGAAAACCAAAACTAAAAGGAAAATATCTATAGTACGTGGGAATGTGAACAACTATTGCTGGACTGGGTTAGCTTGAAATTTTTAACTGGGCCCAACTTATTTGACGGCATTTTTAACGGCGCGTTAGAGGTCGGACGACGCTTCAAAGTTGTCGTTAGCCTTAACAGCATAAGGCTTCGACTTGCTTGTTTTGACGATATTTCTCACGGCTTGTCATACTTATGACAGCCCCTCAAAAATTATCGTTAACCTTCTCAAGCTGACTATAACTAGTTCACCTTCTTTGTACAACTCTTAGCAACTAAAATTCAAAATGCTAGTGCAATAAAATTAAAACGTTGGGTTGCCTCCCAAATAGCGCCTGATTTAACGTCGCGGCACAACTTGATTATCTCGACTGCTCATACTTCATCAAGATACCGTATCAATACCTCATTACCATTTTCCTGGAATATATCCACAACTGGGAAGATATTCATTTTCTCTAACTGCTTAATAAGAGGGTGTATTCTGAATCTGGCCACCCTTTTTCTGTACCTGAGCTTTAGCTCATTGAGCTCCATATGAACCAATACTCTTCCCGTGGCTAATAGTGGTCTACCAAAAATTATGGATACCTTAAAATCAACATCACAATGCAATATCACAAAATCTGTAGGCGGAATAAAGTTATCCACCTTTACTGGCACATCATTCAATATACCAACTAGTCGTTTCATCGATCTCTCTGCTATCACAAGATGCATTGTTGTTGGGGTAGGTTCTTCAAATCCTAGCTTCTTGTAGATATCAAGTGGCATCAAATTAATACTTTCTCCTAAGTCACATAAGTCTTTGGTAAACTACACGGACCCAACTTATGCACGGTATAGTAAATTTTACAGGGTCAGGCTTTTTCTGCACTAAGGATTGTAAAGAAACAAGACTACAGTGGTGGATGTTGTCCACAGTCTCACATCTGACCTTTCTCTTCATGGTTACTAGGTATTTCATGAACTTGGAATAACCTGGCATTTGCTCAAGTGCCTTAGCCAAAGGCAGATTAATCATTAATTGCTTGAGCATAGCTGTGAACTTACCAATTTTTGCATCATCGACCTTTTTCTTCAATCATTGAGGAAAAGGAGGTGGTGGTCTAGGGATAGTATTTAACACTACTTCCTCTTCCTTCTTGTCTTCTTTCTCCAAAATATCAACCAAACCATACAGCTTCTTAGACTTTACTGGACTACTTCTTTCAGGATCATCAACACTTACCTTATTCTCCATAGGTTTGCCCACAGAAGGGCTACATAACATCTTACCACTCCGAGTGTTAATCACCATACAAGAGCCATCAGTTTGTGGGTTCTGAGCCGTATCACTAGGTAGAGTACCAACTTTTCTCTAGTTCAGTATAACAGAAAGTTAGCTTATTTGTTGCTCCAACTGCTTAATAGAATAAGAGTGTGAGCTAACCAACTAACTAAGGGTAGAAAATTCACTCTTCATAGTAGTTACCCCCGAGTTGGTAGCCTGAACTCCCTTCAACAGCTTTTACATCATGTCCTTTATGGATATTTTACCTGAACTGGTTGTCGCAGCATCCCGACTTTTAGGAGAAACATACAGACCACTCCTATCATTATTGTTTCTCTAGTGTCCCTGCTCTCTATCTTTATAATCAGGCTTGTCATAGAAGATCCGACCTTGTTTACCTTGGCTATTTCCTCAGAAACCACCCTGATTACTCACATAGTTTGCCTCTGCATCAGCACTTGTAGAAATAGTACCTTGAGATTCCACAACTTTAACCATTTCAGTTTTTTCGGATAGCAAGTGCTTGGCCAACAAGTCCATCTTCATCTTCAAATGGGCCATGTCCTGATCTCGCTCCTCATCCTTTTTACGTTGCGCCACAGTTATACCACTAGCAACAGTTGGGCTATCCACTGCACAATCCCTAGTGTGCCAAGCCCAACTCTGTTTGGTCATTCTATTCAGCATGTTAGAAGCATCTAGAAAAGAGAGTTCAATGAACGACCCACCTGCAGCATTGTAAACAATTGTGTTTGTCACAGATTTGAAAGCTCTATAAAAAGTCTCCATCAAATGCAAGTTTGTCATGCTGTGGTTTGGACATTGTGCAAGTTTTTTCTTAAATCTTTCCCAGGTTTCGTGCAATGCTTTAGTAGGGATCTATATGAAGTTAATAATTTTGTCACTCAACTATACCCTTCTGGAGAGTGGAAATAAACATTTTAGGAATGCATCTTAATCAGGCTCTAGTTCCTTCAGCCACATAGTTGCCTCTCCAGACAAAGACAATGGAAACAACCTCAACCTGATCGCATTTAGGCACACTCACAGATTGTCAAAAGCTTTTCAAATGGTGATAAAGTTTACTAAATGCATGTTCGGATCATCACCAGGCAAGCCTTCAAATAACCCCTTCAGATTCAAGAGTTGGATCATTGTACTTGTTATGCTGAATTTTGCAGCTGGTGCCAATGGTGGAGGAATAATAACACCCGTTGTACCAGCTCCATCTATTCTTTCATCATCTTTATCATCCTCATATAGAATAGGCTGTTGACCATATCTTTCTCGGACTGGATGGTTTCTATTGCTATTTCGCTACACTTGTGAAGTAATTTTCTCAGCTCGCCTTGGGTTATGAGGATTCAACAATTCCTCATCACCCAAGTCTTAATCATCAGGGTTCTAGCGACGTGCTTATTGACCCAAATGTTGCACATTCACTTGAGCCCTGGCCAAAGTAGCTAGTCTTTCTGCTTCTTGTTATTCAGCCATTCTCTCTATCAGTTGAGGTTCCGGGTTGATTAGTAATAGCGGTTCTCTAGAACTTCTTGTTTTTGGCATAAACAACACAAAAACTAAAATAGACAAAAAAAACAAATAAATGTAAATAAAGGAAACTTAAACACCATCAAATTTTCGCGCACAAACTTTTAGTCAACAACCGTATTCCCCGACAACGGCGCCATTTGTGATAATTCTCAAATTACACTCTTGAATGAGAGTAAGTGATCGTTTTCCATATAAAACCCAACTAGGTTGTGGTCGACTCCCATAGGGAATAGGGTGTGAACTTTAATTTGTTTATAAAATATTTACTAGTAGCTTACTATTTCCGAAATGGGAGTTTGAGTTTCACAGAGAGTCAATTTTCACCTTCAATATTTTAGTGTTTCTAACCAAGATAAATGGGAAACCATAGTTATGTTCACCATGGGTTTTTAGGAGTTGACAGATACTAGGTAATGCTTAAGACTCTTGAAGTAGGTAGAAAGGGCAGAATATCCATAACGACGGTACTATCTGACTTATCTTTTGACCTCACCAGACAATTTATTATCTAATTCTCTCAAAATTAGATAACATATCTATTTCTAATAGGATTTTATCTCAGGTACATTAATCTAGTTACAGTATCAATCATTAAATAGAAGGTTGGTAGCTTCCAAGTCCCTGTTGATAATTCACGTCTTCTAGTTTATTTCTCTATTAAAAGCATATAAGCCTAAGGCATAACCTATTGTTTGCAACCAATAGGGTCAAGTTAAAACAAAAGAATTTCAAGATGTCCTACTACTTTTTGAATCCTTTAAATACCTAGCATCATATCAACCCTAATCCGTGGATCCCATAAATTGGACTAATGAAATTAGCCGCTAATGATTTGATGAACGAAATAACAAGTTGAACTCATGATAATATGGATAAACATACTAAAGGATTAAACCCTACAAGTCTTTCTTCAATCCAATCACAAGATAGAAACCCATAATAATTGATAAATGTTTTGAAGAGAGAATAGGATATATACTTGATGAAAGAGACCTAGTAATTCATGACCTCTCCACACGATTAATTGTCTGATAGATTAAAAGATCCTCCTCCTTTACAAATAAAAAATAATAATCATCCCCTAAAAACCCTAAAATAAGTCTTTAAATAGTTAATTCCAAATAAGGAAACAAAAATTAAGATTCCAGTTTTTTCTACGAAATAGAGGGCGATGATCTTAACGGCGTGTTAGACGTCTGACGACGTGTGCAAGATATCGTCAAAGATTCCAGGGAATTGTTATCTTTGGATTCTTCTAATGTCAAATCTGATGGCGTGTCACTTATGTGACAGCGTGTAAAAAATATCATCACATCTTTATTGGATATCATAATGTTCTACTTCGAGTTGATGAAAATTATGATTCCTTATCACAGTTGTGATGGCGCTTCAAAAAGGTCGTCACACATTACTTCAATTATTCAGATTCTGTCTATGCTTGACGGTGACTTTGACAATCTTTCACATATCTAATGGTGCTTCAAAAATGTTGTCAGCTTTACCTCATTTTATTTGTACCAGATTCCAACTGATTTGCTCTTCTTTCCTTTTGTTTCTTCCCCTTTCACTCACATCTGCATTAACACAATAAAAACAATGAAAAATAACAAAAGTTGCTTAATGCTTTGTAATTATTCCGAGTTAAAAGCCTCAAATATGTTAGCATCTTTTTACACATCAGAGGTTTAGGGTCCAATCGTATGTTTTCTAGTGTCTAGCCCTAGTCGTTCTGCCTTGGATACAGCTTGATGGTACTAGTCGTATGGTCAAGTGACGAGTTGGTCAAGGGATTTGTATGTTGGGCATAATGTGGTGTCCAAATTTCTGACCTTGTGACGACTTTTGGTACAACTTATATGTGGTGGTAACGAGTTAGAGTGTTTAATCATCCCCACATGTGAGTTTTCTACAATTTTAAGTTTAGGGTACTCTGGACATTTCCCCTCTTAAATACTCTTGACCCCACAACAAAAACACCTTTAGGGGCTATATTAACCTATTATTCTTATTCTAACACTCTTCAAATATTTTAAAATCTCTCAAAATCACTTGGTATAAGAAAAGGCTAGGATTTCTATAACGCCATCAAAAAAGGGCTTTCAATAGTGAATCTCTCCGTTTTCCTTGGTGTTTAAGGCATGTTACTCATCCCTAATTTTTTGTTCAACTAAAAGCATGTTTTAATGAATTATTTTCATGGTATTATTGTGGATTTGTTTTTGTTTAAAATAGATTTTGGGGGTTTTGGTTGTTTATGGTTGGATAATGTTTTCCCATGTTTTTATTATATTATTTCATGTTATAATTATGAATTGAACATGTGGTTGCGTGGTAATTGTCAATTGATACCTTGTGATCTTTTGGAAATCGTATCTCCTTAACATGTTTGTTAAAATGCCAATTGGAATGGTTTTTTTTAGACAGTTTGACTATTCTTGAAATCTTTGCATTGCATGAAAGGGTAATGAAATTTAAATTGGTTTGGCTGATTTTAAATTCTTTGCAAAGGCCTTGGTGGCCACAACCTTTGTCTACTTGGAAATATTGTGGATTACATAGGAATCCCTTAAGTGTTGGCTAGTGAAAGTTCTTGCAAGCTATAGTCGATATGACAATACCACTTTATGATGCCTAGACAATGGAATCCTTGAATTGGTGGTTTGGTTATGTGCTAAATGTTTTAATTGGGCACTTATGGCAGTTTGTGATAGCTAACTACAAAGGTATGAGTCCTATAGATGGACACTGGGAACTCATGTTTGCTAACATGAGTGTTGGTCTTCGTGACCATATATTTGTGGGGTACATGAGAATCCCCTAAGTTTATACCAGTATATATGTATGAAGGAGGGCTAAGGGTACATGGGAATCCCTGACCGCTATGATATCTTTGGTTCGTGCGGCTACATGCATTGGGCCGCGTTCAATGGAAACACTCGATACATATATCCCATGAATGGATTATGACGGTAATGCTACATAGCCCAGGTAAAGGTTTTAACTGTATGCTTAACCTGATTCCCTTTCCCAGCACGGTATACATATATATCTATGTGATTGCATATGGTTATTGACTTTGGTTTTTAATTACTAACATTATTTTATCCTTATTCCTGAGTAGATGATAATATTTATTCTACTATCTGTCTTCGAGAACTGTATCCCCAAGTAATGCAGGAATCGACCATACTACTCTTACTCAGTGACTTAGATTCGGGGATAGCCCTAAATCAAACTCAAATGGTGATCTTCCATACTCCTAATGGCTCATATTCATGCTATGGACTTCTTTTATTTTTGTTGTTTCCTTGGTTTGGTTTTGGATATGTCCAAGGACATGTCCTGAATAGATATTATTGATTTTGGATATAGGCTTTGTCAGACAATTATAGGCATGGGTGGTGTCGGTATTAGTGTCAGCCTTAATATTGGTATTGGCGTTAGGCTTCAAACTAGTTGGGCATTTTATCAGATATTTGGTTGGTTATGGTTACAGACTTTATTAAAAGTCTTTCAATTATTGTTGCATTATCTTGTAATAAGTTTGGAACTCATCCAACGTAAGGTGCAGCGCGGTTACGATTGGGTATTGGGGTCGGTCTCCGGTCCTGATCAAACTTGAGATGCCCTACAAGACTAGGCCCTAGATCGTATTGTGTCAAATTTATTACAAATTAGGCACAAAATTAAATTACGCTCACTCTCATAGAAAATTCACAAGTTACACAAGATGAACCATAGGCTTGCCCTTAGTATAGTACTCCACTAATATTAAAATGGTAAGACTTATGATCAAATAGGTCTTTAAGGGTTCTAATGTAGTCTAAGGGATAGAGAGGAACTATTTTGGCCTAGAATAATGACTATCTTCCCTAAGCGCTTTAATACTTCACACTTTTCATTCAGATCTCTCTATTAACAACAGATTTCCACCACTTTTATCTACCCATATCTTTTGTTTTTCCCTATCTCATTGAGCTAATTCACGTACAATATGGTGGGACTGTTATCTCACCACACAGTATTCAATTTTGAACAATCTTCATTCTTTTAATTACCCAACTCCCAACCACCACACATAACAATTTTCAACACCAATAGCTATTTATTTGGGGCTTAAATTTCACCTTTTCTCCTCTTATTTTTCAAACTTCTTAACTTGCTTATGTTTTCACTAAAGTTCTTAAGAGCTTTGAATCAAATTAAGGTCGATTAAAGAAGTGAATTAGGCTACATCAAGGATACAAAATAAAAACAAGAGAAAGGCTCAATGGGAATAACTAGGATTATGCATACCGGTAGATCAAAAGTGGTATAAAATATAGATATCAAAGATATGCCTATATCATCTTCTAAACCCATACTATTTATTTCTCTTTCCACACACACCAGAAAAGTTCTAGCATCAAATGAAACAAGGAATATACAAACACCTCACATACACATGGCACATTCTCAACTAAAGTAGGATTATCACAGACTCTGAACCAAACAATAGCATGAATTCAACATTAATCCAACAAGTACAAGAGTCAAAATAATGAGCCTGTGAGTCTTAAAAGCAGTCATTCATCATAACTACATGCTATCACATACAAAGCCCACTTCAATCATGCAATTATATATAGCACCATTACGAATATCTCACTTACACTACATAAAAAATTTAAAATTTACTACTAAAATGAAAAAGGATATTGGGTTCATGGGGCTCCCCCATGGAAAAGAACCGAAAAGAACAACCACGGGGTGGGTGAAGTGTGCACCTACTAGACTGACCCAACCAACCAAAATGTAAAACAAGAAAATATGTATGCCACTATTTTCAAATTTACGTAAAATCTAGAAAAACAACTGTGACTCAAGAACTACCACATCACTTCACTCGAAACAATAGGAATTTACCCACCTCACACTTAAGAATCTACTTCATCCCAAAGTAAAATTAAAAGTAGGGATAGAAATACTCCCTGAGGCCTCTGGGCCTAGGTAGTAGCATCTTTTATCATTAAGAGTGTAGGGACCCCCACTAAGTCTTCGTCATGCTCTTTAGCTCTGGCTGTTGGTACTCATACTTCCCATCAACCTGTGACTCAACAAAAATAAAAACTACGCTTAGTAAAATCTAAAAATACTGAAAAATAAATACCTACCTTAACTTGGGTTGACTCCCAAGCACTGCCTAATTTAGTGTCGCGACACGACCTACATCAACTTTGTCCTCTACCCTGAGGATATGATTTCACCCCTAACCTCACATTAATATTTTTTATTCACTCATGGGCTGGTGGTACAAAGATTAAGGAACTGAGTAATGTATGGTGCATGGTAAACCACTAGGCCTTAACGTGAGGCATGTTTTTGTGTTGCTTGTCTGGTGTAAAATTAAGAATATAGAATTTTTGTTCCTCATTTTTACACACTTCCACTATTTCAGATAACTCCACATATATTTACTCATCTAAAGATAATATAGAAAAGTTCTTTGAATGAGGCCTAATGAATCCCAATGAATCCCACTTCTAAATTTACATCATTCACGATACACTCACTCATGTTCACCTTCTTAATGTCAGTCTCAAGAAAAAGATGACTGTTAAATGGTTGAGTTTCTTGTATTTGTTCCATAGATTAGCTAGTATCCACCTTAGCTTGTGAAGGTCCCGTCCACACCTTCCATCAAAATTTGGACAAATACTCTTCTTGTGAGGTACTCCACAAAAAAACCATAAATCATCACCACTCAATCACCATCTGTCATAGGCTGATGTATTAAGAAGTGTGATAGAAAAGTAAAAGAAAATAAAAAGAATAAATAAAAAAATACTAAACTATGTACAACTCAATATATCAAAACTAAAAATAAGATAGTTGTCGACTTACAAGTCACCGACAACGACGCCAAACACTTGTTGCATCCAAGCGCATACACAAGTGTACATGGTCCCACCAAGTAGTAGAGTGGTATTTTACTAGCGAAGTATCGATCTCTCAGAGACTTGTGTTGAAACAATCAAATTCTTGTTCACTATTACGATTTACCAAGTGCTATCATAGTCAAAAGAGTTTGAAAGTTAAAACTAAGAATAAACTAAAACAATATGGTAAATTGAAGGTCTTGGACAATCAATAGGGAGAAACCCAGGGTTAGGGCTCTATGAACAATCATACTATGCTATTCAACTTCATTGGTTAGGTTAATTATCTTGGTTGTTGATTCACGGGGTTGATATTATATCCATGGTCTTCCGAGCCTTTAATCACCTATATAACCTAGACCCACAACTACATCGTTGAGTTGGGATGTGAGAACTAAGTTAAATGCATTCATATTTCATCTTGTAAGTGAACTGAATAGGTCACTTAGGTATATTAGTATCCTAAATGCAAATTATAACTTCTCTTTGTAGAAGATCACAATCCTATTTTATTTATCCCCACATACTATCCACTTGTTCCTCCTTCCGAGCTCACAAGATGGCTATTGAATTATTATAAGGGTTGAAAATCCTTAAAATAGGGGAAAAAGGATAAATAAACAACTAAATATAATAGATAATCAAAACCAAGTCAATTCATAACAAGAGTAATAATGTTCTTGGCCTTAACCCGAAAAAATGGTGTTTAGCTTCTCATGGACATAATCATAATCGCAATGATAAAATACATGTTAAAATACATAAAAAAATCCAAAGTAATGGAATAAAAACCCTAATATAAGATTTATCTCGCCTCCCTCAATGTTTCAAGGTCATCCAAGGTGTGTAACATAATGTTTAAGGGTCCTATTTATAGTAGGACAAAACTGCCGATATGACTTTGGGTCTGCACCGCGGAACTAATCGTGGTGCCTAAAGTTTGGGGTACAACCTTATAAAGGTTAAATACTGTAATATTTAATTTAGTAATCCCCAAATTCCATGTCACAGACCCTAACATAGTGCAAAGCTTCATGGCACACCAATGACTCCAAAACGTCTTTTTTTGTCGAATCTTGTCCCATGTGTTTATCCATCCATTCCAAGGCTTTTGATGTTTTTTAAAATTGAATAACACCTTGTGTATAATAAATATATAATAATTATCAACTCAAAAAGAATCCTATATGATCAAAAACCATGAATTAGACCTTAAATAAACAGAAAATCAAAGACGGCGAACTAGAAACTTAAGCTAAGAATACTAGTTTTGTTCTTTTAATCTTTAACTTAGTTTTGAATTTTGGCTTATTTCAATGGAACCTTAAACACAATAAAAAAGTTTTTACATACACAATTACAGAATAATACCCTTATGAACTCATTACACATACTATAATCCATGGAGATCAACTAGAACAACACATAGCTCAAACTAGTAACACTAGTTTTCTTGTCTAAACTCTAAGTGACCAAATTGATTTCAAACTTGTTTGAAACACGCATTAAACATTATAATCAAGTATTTGAACACTTATATGCTCAATTATATCATTAACCACTCATTAAGAATCCAAGAAGTCCTTAAAAAAAGCTAAAGAAGCATAGATAATGACATTGAGGTGCATAAATTCACTTCAGATCAGAAATGATACTCCTCACTCTTAGAATATACCAATATGTCATCAATAAACATGATGAAAAACAAATCCAAAAACTTCCTAAATAACTAGTTTGTCAAATCGGTAAATGCATCCAGAGCATTAGCCAATCCAAATTACATAACCAAAACTCATAATGACCATACCAGGTACAGAAAGCAGTCTTAGGGATATCCACCTCCGTAATCTTCAACTGAGGCTAACCCGACCGAAGTTCAATCTTAGGAAAGCATCTATCACCCTACAGCTGGTCAAAAAGGTCATCAAACCTAGGAAGAGGGTACTTGTTCTTCACTGTCGCCTTATTCAGTTGTTGATAATCTAAACGCATCCGAAGGGAACCATCCTTCTTACACACAAAGAGAACAAAGGCTCCTCATGGAGAAACACTAGGACAGATGAAATACTTATCAAGAAGATAATATAGCTGCTCTTTAAATTCTTTTAACTCAACTGGAGTTATTTTGTATGGAGAGATAGAGATAGAACGGGTACCTGGTAGAAGATCAATCTCAAAGTCTATTTTCCTATCGGGAGGAATACCAAAAAGATCATTGAAAAATACTTCATGAAATTCATTAACCTTAGGAACAAATTGTAAGGAGAGAACCTCAGAACTAGAATCTTTGACACTAACTAAATGGTATAGGTACCCCATGGAAATCAACTTTCGGAATCTAAGATAAAAAAAAAATGTTCTCTTAGGTACCAGGGAATTCCCTTCCCACTCAAGTACTGGTTCATTTGGGAATTGGAAACTAATGCTCTATGTCCGAAAATCTACAGAATCATAGCACGGGTGAAGCAAATCCATCCCTAATAGCACATCAAAATCTAATATATCTAACTTTATTAGATCCATCAAGCTCTCTCAACCCAAATAGACACCATAAAACCCCTATAGACCCTTCTATACATAACAGAATCACCCACTGGGGTAGACACTGAGAAGGGATTGAAAATATACTCATGACCAAAACCAAAATGAGTAGCCATATAAGGGGTTATACTAGAAAGGGTAGACCTAGAATCAAGTAAATAGTACACATCACGAGAAAAGGGTTGTAACATACTAGTTACAACATTAGGAGACACCTTAGATTCCTAATGAATGGCAAAAGTATAAAGATGATTCCGACTAGTTTTGGTACCAGAAGTAGCACCCTTTGGCAAATGAACTGAAGACATAGCAATCAGAAACTTATTGTCTCCATTAGAAACATCAGCTAAAGGATATATTTTCTGAATATAGCTAGGCTGGTCATATCTAAAACACCTATTCCTTCGCTAATCAAAAAACCCATGGTGAAACTATCCATAAAATGTACAAGAATGATATGATGGAGTTGACTGGTCCCTACTGGCCTGAGATTGGGAATCTTATTTCTTAAACCCGTTATTGCTCTAAAAGTGGCGATTATCGGATGGCTTATGATATAGAGCACTAGTTGTAGAATAAGAACAAAAATTTCCACACTTCTTTTTAGACCAATGTCAGCCATTTCTACCACTATTCTGGTGGCCTCCACCCTTCTCAGAATACCTAGATTTCTTACTTTGCCTCTTTTCCATATCTGCTTGCTTTTTCTTCTCATATTTGACCTACTCCATAATACCATAAGCCTAGAGATATCCATATCCTTGTTCAACAAGGCATACTTGTACTCTATTAAAAAATATCGAGGTAAACCTAAAGCAAACTTCCTCATCTTAGCCCTTATAGAAGACACTAACTCTAGAGCGTAGCGGGTTAACTAATGGACTTCAAAGCGGGTTATTTGACAGTCATTTTGCCTTACTTTAGATTACCAAACTCCTCAACCTTTGCCTTTTTCAACTCCTAAGTAAAGACGTTATCAAGAAAAGCATAAAAAACTTATCCCATAATACTGGCTCAACATTATCCCCTGTCGATTGTTCCCACTCCTTATACTACGAATATGCAATATCCTTTAACTGATATGCAATGAACTTGACATGCTTTGATTCAGAATCATGCATCCCTCATAAGAATTTTTCCATCTCATCTATGAACCCTTGAGTATCCTTCTCAACCTTAGAACCAGTAAAAGTTAGAGGAATCGACCTCATGAACTGGCCAACTTTAGTGACCTCAGAAGATGGAGCAACAAAACTAATATGATCAGGCTGACAAGAGTGAGATGTCACAAACTGACTCAACGGATGAATAGATAGATGGAATTTGGCGTTAGAAAGGTCTCTTTTGGCTGCTGGGTCATATCTCTATCAGCCTAAAAAGCCTGAGAAAGACTGATAGGGACCGGTGGAACTACACATGGGCAGTCAGGAGCAAGGGCCCTAGACTAAGTTTGTACTCCATAAGTACTTAGGTGGGATAGAGGAGTTTTCACGAGCATTAGATCTTCTATAAGGAGTTATTTTTAATATGAACAAATAGAATTAGAGGATATTCAAGACCTTACAATCTATATCCCAATAATGGAACACAAGAAAAGGAAAAAAAATCCTAAATTCCACATAACTTTTCCTTATAAGTGTGGCGCGCTACACATCCATCAAAGAAACTCTACTTGACACAACAATGTGGATACACAAAGACAATGAACCTAAGGCTCTAATACCAGCTTTGTCATAACCCAAACCAAGGCCTGTCCATGACGAGTATTCCAAGTCTACCAAGGATAGGAGACCCTGACTTTTTCTAGTCAAAATAGAAGATAATATAACTAGAACTTGATGAATTCCAAACATATAACAAGATAGGATAAGTCCTAAATATTTGACAAGATAGGAAACACAACTAACTCATACAAGAATCTAAGAATTTCAACATCCATCCAAATCTACAATGATCCACAAAGCCTCTAAATAGTCTAAAATTGATCTATGTCGAGACATAACCCCAATGATAGCCAAAAGAGTCAATTAAAAGTAGTCTAAGACATAAATTAGAAAAGACTTTACAATAATAGCCCTTCTTAGGAATGGAATCTCACCACTTCAAAGATGACTACTGATAACCTTGAAATCCTATCACTATGTAAGAAAAATAGAAGTGTCTCCAGTCCCGGCATCGCATAGGATTACTGTATTTAGAGACGGTTATCAAGTTGAGAACTAGCATGTAACTCAGGATAAGGATAAAATAATGAAAGTTTCAAAATCCAGTACAAACTCAACATACATGTTCTCATACATTCATATATCCATACATACATACATATAAGATGCTAGGGATAGGGAATAAGGTTTAGCATGAGATTTAAAATCATTAACCAGGACTGTGAAGCTTAACCATTATAAAGGTACCAATGGGCTATATGGGTCTATCTCCTCCTACTAAAAGGGCCCCAATGCGTGTTAGCTGTACGAACCAAAGATATCTAAGAAAGACTATGGAATGCCCTGACCCCATATCAATCCAAGATACATACATACATATATATACACATATATAATACACACATATATATACATGCATACATATATATATATATATATACATATATGTATAAATTGGAATAGTTACACGATCATTAAGACCAACCCTTACGCCGACAAATGTGTGTTTCTAGGATCAGTCCCTCCGGGACCGCCACCATTATGACCTAGATAAATAACCCTCATCAAGCCCAACTAAAACAAGTTTCACATTACCCATTCATTTAACCAAGGAATTAACCACTAAGTCACACCATAGGTATCATTATACCCTTATGCTTGCAGGTTTATAATTATGTCATTATTATTTTATTAATTTAAAGGAATGTCCCGACCCCCTTTGTTTATTAAATCAGTGTGGGGAAATCTGTTGACCCTCTTTTTCATTCAATCAAATTTGGTTCTTTAGCCTTTTAAATTACGCAATAATTCCACAGGCATTTTCAATGCATAGATTCTCATGTTTGAAGCAAGTTTCACAAGATTGAGTTGAGGTTATCACCAATTCAATTATAAAAATACACATAATTAGGGGAATTTATGACCCCTAGTTTATTCAGCATGCCAGTGCACCAAACACGTTCAAAACAGTCACTAAAGCATGAAAAAGTACATATAAACCATGGGACAATCATTTAAGAAAAAAATCATTCAAATCCCTCAACCTACATTCCAAAGCCAACATTTAAAATTACTTGAATAATAATTTAAAATGCATGCTTTAACAAAATAAAATTTGGGAAAGAGTAACGTGCCTAAGATATCAATAATTACGAAGAGAAATAAACCCTTGGAAACTCAAATTGCCAATATATTAAAACCCTAGGTGTTCTTAACCTGGGGAATTTTGAGAGAAAAGAGTGTTTTTTGATTTGTTAAAAGATGGTAATAAATCCTTTTTGTTATTTTATTGTAACGACTTGATTGTCTGGAACCAGAACGTCACACGGTGCTCATGATCTCAAAGGACCACAATCCAACCCTCTATTGATATCTGTACCCAAACACTTCATAATATAGAAAATAAATGCAAAAACTGCCCATAAGGTTCAAAACATCTAAAAATACTTAAAATTAAAAACTGAATATTGATACATCTATTTGACAAGCCTCTAGACTATCTGATTTGTGGATTTGATGGTACATGTCCCTAACTAACTCTGTCTATTGATAATAAATCAAAATCTGATGCAATAATGATAAAAAGATCATTCTTGCATGAAGAGGACTCACTGCTATGCCTACTGTTGTTGAATGGGATTGAGCTGCTACGAGTATTCTAGATCTCATGCCTCTGAACCTAGGTGTCAAATAAAACACCATAGAACAAATGAATTAGTACGGAAATGTACTGAGTATAAAGATAAGGTAAGGCTAAATGCATGGGCTTATGCATGAATAATTACTTAACTAAATATTCATGAGAGTACTGAATGAGAACACATGCATGAATGTACAAACCATAATCACAATCATCACGACTCTAAATACTAAAACTCGGGTAACGCATTATGAAAATTTGAACTCACTACTAATACTGAGCTACTAAACAATTGAATAATCTTATACTGGTAAATGAGTACTGAGGTGAGATTAGTCTTATCAAGAGTGGTCTAGGAATGTGAGAATAGTAAAGCTGATTGACTAAATATACTTACATCATTGACTAAATTTTTATCTTTTCCACTCACGACTGACTTTATCAGAGATCAAACCTCTCTAGCGGATGATTAAGGAATATACTATCAATGATAAGAACTGATCATGTCTGAATCTGACAGCAAAAATACTCAACTGAATCTGAGACTGAGATCAAGCCTATCTGATGGGTGATCTCTAGATCAGATAACTCAAATACTCAACTGATCTAAGACTAAGATCAAGCCTATCTAACGGATGATCTCTAGATCTGATAATAAGAATACTCAACTGAATCTGGCACTGAGATCAAGCTTATATGATGGGTGATCTCTAGATCTAATAATGGTATTACTCAACTGAATATGAGACTGAGATCAAGCTTATCTGATGGGTGATCTCTAAATTTTATAATGAGATTACTCAATTGAATATAAGACTGACATTAAGCCTATCTAATAGGTAATCTCTAGATCTGATATTGAATAACTTTATATGGGACCAAGCCTATCTGACGGGTGGTCCATGAATCAATGGAACTAAGTGAGTTCCTCACTGAGATAGATAATGATATCTGACAGTCCTAATTTCTAAAGATTGATACTAAAACTGAAACTATAGGAAGTAGTCACTAAACCGACATGCCCCGAATCTCAACTGGTGGGGTCTAACCTGAACCCCAACTAAAAGAGTGTCAATATCGTGCCACGGGTATAGACCTCTTTGGTCAAGCCTATCTGATGGGTGACCTTCACAGGAAGTTAAGCCTAAAGCAATACAATAGTTAAGCCTATCTGACGGGTGACTAGCCTTTCTTGATGAGTGACTCCTACATCCTGTGCTGGCTACGCAGTTCTAGAGTTTAGGGATTTCTCCTAATGACTCTGCCTCTCTAATGGGGAGCCACCATCCCTTTCCTCGCTTGGTGATAGCTCCTACTCCTAACTGAAAGACTCTGAACTGATTCTTAACTAAACACAAACTCACAAACTAAGCTGAATCTGATACTGATCATGTTTCTCGAATGATCTGACTGAGTTAAGATGAATTCACTTCGTTCCGTATCTAACGGAATACTACTAAATCTCATTATCTAACTGATCGATACTGTGCTTTGAATAGAGTACTCGATTACTATAGAGGTCAGAACTGAACACTTGAATACTACTAGATCTGAGTTGGGTAAAGAACTAAGGCTAGATTACTAGCGATACTGAGATTACGGCTATTATGGAGATTACTGAGATTTCTTTAGTTCTGTATCTATTTGAGAATAAAGAGTTCTATAACTCACTGAGTTCTGAAAATCATGGCTCAACTGGTATTATCGTCAGAACTGACATGGGCTCTAGACAACAGCTAAATTGTCTGGAATAAATACCCCCAAGACTCGATAACATAAAAGTAAAACATAACCATTCTTGAATAATCAAGACCATGGACAATCATTTATCATCACAATCACTAAGGTATCACTTCAAGCATTTAGAAATCTTTAACATGTAATAACAAAGTGGGACATGCTATTGGATCATACTCCATTCAACAAAGCCTTGCATCAAGCACTTCGCACATATTAAGTCTTGCCATATACCAGAGAACACATAATTGTGGAACTTCATGCTATCATGTTAGAATTCATTTATCAAATACTTAGTATGTATTAAAGTCTTAGCATGTATCAAAGATAACAAAATTAGGGAATTTCAAGCTATCATGCCACAATTCATTCACTAAGGCTTTTCAACAAACACTTGGCATGCATGGGCTTACACACTATTGGGGATTTCTACATACTATAATGGCTCTAATTCATTCAAATAAGCATTTGATCGAGCATATGGGGAGGATGCTTTGCTTATTCAACAATTTTTATAGTTAATTGACATGAACATACCACTTAACAATCAACTTGAAGAGGGTTTATCATGATCACATGAATACCACATACTAGGGTCAAAGCTTGAAAACCTTTTAAACAAACATGAATCCCAACTCAATAATAGCATGAACAACAATTTCAACTCACATGAATCATGAAAATGTGTAAACATAAAAGCTTTGAAATTTAGAAAAGGGGTTCTTGAGCTTCTTGGATTAAAGGGACCCAAGAATCAACATCTGCATATCTTAGAGAAACTATTTCTTGAAAGCCCTTGGAGAGATTCTTGATTTCTTGATTTCTATTGAACAAGATGGAAGGGTTTTGATTTTGATTTTTATAGAAACCCTAGCTCTTGTTCTTGAACAACTTTGAGAGAAAACAATGACGTTTTAGGTGAAATAAGGCCAAATTCTATTTTAAGGAGTATATATAGGGGCTGGGAAAAGACCCTTTTTACCCCTAGAATTAAACTAAAAAATCCAAATTTTAAATGCTGGTGCGACGTGCCATAATCGTGCCAGCTCACTAGAAATTGGAAAATCGAGAAACTTCTTGACAGCGCGATGCAGTGGAATTGCGTTGCCACCTTGGTTGCAAATTGGAAAGGCACCACGACGCGGTGGAATCGTGTTGGTGCACTGGAAATTGACAATTGTAAAATTAATCCTTGGCATGATGCACCAAAATTGCGGAGACTCACTGGATTTTGACGATTGCCATTTTGGCTGGCTCTACGACGCGCTGAAATTCTAGGTGGCACACTGTCTCACTAAAATGGCTCTAACTCTTTGCCCGAGTATCAGATTAAGGCAAATTTGGTATCGACGAAAGCTAATTCTATTCTCTACATGACAAAGAGTTGATACTGGGGAAATTCTACATGGTTCAAAATAATTCTCACTTGGTAAGACACTTCTCAACCTTTGAGGGCTAGATTAACACTTAACTGAACATGCTCTAAGGCTCAGACTATAATAGAAATTTGTGGGGTCTTATAATATCTCCCCCTTGTAAATATTCATCCTCAAATGTTGCTTGGTATTCTAAGAATACTGATCGACTAAACTTACTCAAGGAATGGGAGCATATGAAACATGACTATGCAACTAGAACTACTGATACTCTAATTTCTCATACTGGACATACATACCTTACGCATGGAATACTCGACTGAAGCTACTCGTAAACTGAATTCTCATAATAGACATACATATCTAATGCATAGACTCATAACAGAGTTGATCTCATTAATGCATGACTGAATACACTGAAAAATTGAACTTTTTCTACTGAACATGTATATCTAATGCATGAATGTCTGACTGAATTGATTCTCGAAAGCATGAATGGCTATACAATGACAACTGACGTTAACTTCATAAGGAGAGTCTGAATATGAAAATGATTGAGTGTAAGGACATGAAAGCATCTCAATATCATAGGGTATCTCCCCCTTGGGACTCTATGTCCCTCTAAACATACTTCACTACAAATACTGGGGCGGTGCATAGGGAACCAATGAAGTGGGACATAATTGACCGACTCAGGTTTGAAGCTCATGCATGACTTATACTGATATATAAGCTCAAACTGGAAGCAAAGGATCTAGAAATACACATCACAGAGATAAAGAACTTATAACATACCCGAATCTATATCAGGGAACCTTTCCTGATCATAGGGATCCTAAAACGCATAGAGACTGTTTTGATGCTAACCACTATTTGCACTGAAAGGGGCACCCTGCTGATGAAACTCTCTGCCTCTCTGATCTAGCACTCTGCACTCTCATATTCTATAGTTTGGCTTACCACACCCAAAGAATACATCACTACCGAATCTACACACACCTAGGTGGCTCTTGCCACACACTCCATAAAGAGGATTGGTACGAACACCACTAGCACTACTAAAGGCTTTTAATCCTAGCTCCTAATCATAACTAACTTCCCCAAACTTTGGTGCGGTTACACTAGCTGAGGATAGAGCAAGGACTGAAAATCTCTGACTATGCTGAAAACGGCTACCACCATAAGATTCTACCTGAGAGAAACCATGACTACCTGTCCTGGCTCTCTTACTCACTCTCTCTCTCTCTTTTCTTATTTGCCTCAATCTTCTGTACATGCATCAACAGTCTAGCAAGGTCCATATCTCTATTGAACATAGCGTTTCTACACCCTTTTAATACTAACTCAGACACACTAGTCACAAACTTACTCATACTCGCTCTAGGGTCAGCTATCAAGTCAGGAGAATACTTATCTAACTGGTTAAACTTAAGACAATACTCTTTCACTGTCATAGAGCCTTGCCTTAGATTCATGAAATATTCTACCTTAGCTTTCCTTATTTTTAGCGGGGAGAATTTATCTAAGAAGGCACCCTGAAACTCTTGCCAAGTCATGAGAGTTACATCCTCCCCTCTACCCTTCTTCCACATCACTACCCAATAATGAGCAATATATTTCCGCCAATAGGATGCTAACTCTACACTCTCATCCTTAGAAATATGCATAACCTAGGTAATCTTCCCCACCCCCTCAAGGTAAAGCTGTGGGTCCTCACCTTCTACTGACCCAAAGAATTTTGGTGGGCTCATTCTCATGAAATCTCTAATTCTGGTTGTGTTTGAACCCCTATCTTTCTAAGTTGGGGCCACAGCCTAACGGTTACTCTGAACATTAGCCACAGCTTGGGCTAGCACCTGAAAACCTGCCCGAAACTCTGCATGTGACACACCCTCATTCTCAGGATCTACTGGCTGAGGGGGATGATTATCACCCCTATGGACATTATCTCTGCAAGGAGGCATACTCTATATATGGAAGAAAGAGGTAGATTAGAATGAGGATTAACTTGATCTCATGCTCACTCACGACATGAATATTGAAAAGCAGGAAACTGCTCCTAAAAACATCTTATATCCTCTTATAAAAAAATATGGCACGTAACACACCTATGCACAAGACTCTGCAAGATGCGGCTTTTAAGACTCCCAAGGAAACTATTGAAACTTAGGCTCTGATACTAATTTTCTAATGAGTTAATTTTCTTGAACCGAAATGTCACACGGTGCTCATGATCCTGAAGGAGAACAAGCCAACCCTCTACTGATATTTGTTCTCGAATACTGCATAATATAGATAATAAATGAGAAAACTGGCTATAAGGTTCAAAACATCTAAAAATACTCAAAATTGAAAACTAAATACTGATACATCTGTCCAAAAAGCCTCTAAACTATCTGAGGTGCAGAGTTTATGGGACATGTCCCCAACTAACTCTGTCTACTAAAAATAAAGAAAAATCATATGCAATAATAATAAAAGGATAATCCTCGAATGAAGAGGACTCACTGCTGTGTCTACTGCTGCTGACTGGGACTGAGCTACTATGGGTTCTCTGGATCTCGTACCTTTTAACCTATGGTGTCAAATAAAACACTACAATGCAAATGCGTTAGTATGGGAATGTACCGAGTATGAAGATGAGGTAAGGCTAAATGTAAGGGCTTATTCATGAATAATTACTTAACTAAATATTCATGAGAGTAGTGTATGAGAACATATGCATGAATGCACAAACCATAATCACAATAATCATGACTCTAAATACTGAAACTCGGGTACTGCATTACTGACATCTGAACTCACTACTAATACTGAGATACCAAACAACTAAATCATTTATTACTGATAAATAAGTACTGAGATGAGATCAATCTTATCTAGTGAGTGATCTCAGAATCTGAGGATACTAAAGCTGATTGACTAAATATACTGACATCTTTGACTGAATTTTTAGCTTTGCCACTCTCGACTGACTGAATAGGAGATCAATCCTCTCTAGTGGATGATTCTGGATTATACTATCAATGATAAGAAATGATCATGTCCAAATTTGACAACAAGAATACTCAACTAAATCTGAGACTGAGATCAATTCTAACTGATGGGTGATCTCTAGATCTGATAACAAAAATACTTAACTGAATCTGAGATTAACATCAAGCCTATCTGATGAGTGATCTCTAAATCTGATAATAAGAATACTCAACTGAATCTGAGATTGAGATTAAGCCTATCTGAAAAGTGACCTCTAGATCTGATAATGGGATTACTTAACTGAATATGAGACTGAGATCAACCTATCTAATGGGTGATCTATAGATATTATAATGAGATTACTCAACTGAATATAAGACTGAGATCAAACCTATCTGATCGGTGATCTCTAGATCTGATACTGAATATCTTTATATGGGACTAAGCCTATCTGACCAGTTGTCCATAAATCAATGGAACTATCTGAGTTCCTTACTGAGATAGATGATTGTATCTGACAGTCCTGATTTCTAAAGATTCATACTAAAACTGCAACTGTGTATAGTAATCACTTAACCAACATGCCTCAAATCTCAACTAGTATGGTCCAACCTGCAACCCCAGCTGAAAGGGTGTCAATACCGTGCCACGAATAAAGACCTCGATGGTCAAGCCTGTATGATGGATGACCCTCGTAGGAAGTTAAGCCAAAGTCAATATAATAGTCAATCCTATCTGATAAGCGACTAGCCTTTCCTGATGGGTCACTCTTATATCCTGCGTTGGCTATGCAGTTCTAGAGTTTAGGGATTACTCCTAATGACTCTACCTCACTGACTGAGAGCCACCATCCCTGCCCTCGCTCGGTGCTAGCGTCTAATCCCAATTGAAAGACACTAAACCGACTCTTAACTGAATACAAACTAAGCTAAATCTAATATTGATCATGTTTTTCAAATGATCTAACTGAGTTAAGCTGAATTCACCTGGTTCCGTATCTGACAAGATACTACTGAATCTCATTATATAACTTAATGACACTGATCTTCAAATATAGTACTCTTTTAAAATAGATGTCAGAACTGAACACTTGAAAACTACTAGATCTGAGCTGGGTACAGAACTGAGGCTAGATTACTCGCAGTACTGAGTTATGGTGATTATGGAGATTATTGAGATTTCTTATGTTCTGTATCTGTCTAAGAATACAGAGTTCTATAACTTGATGAGTTCTGAGAATCATGGCTCGACGAGAATTATCTTGAAAACTGACACAGACTCTAGACAGCAGCTAAATTATCGAGTATAAATAACCCATAACTCGAGAACATAAAAGTACAACATAACCGTTCTAGAATAATCAAGACCATGGATAATCATTCATCATCACAATCACTAAGGTATTACTTTAAGTATTTAGGAATCCTAAACATGTAATAACATAGAGGGACATGCTATTGGATCATACTCCATTCAACAAGGCCTTGCATCAAGCACTTTTCACATATTTAAGTCATCGCATGTACCGGAAACACATAATTGGGGAACTTTGTGCTATCATGTTACAATTCATTCATCAAACACTTACCAAGTATTAAAGTCTTAGAATGCATCAAAGAGCACAAAATTAGGAAATTTCATGCCATCATGCCACAATTCATTCACTAAGGCTTTTCAACAAACACGTGGCATACATGCGCTACACATAATTGGGGGTTTCTAGTCAACATGCTATAATGGCTCTAATTCATTCACATAAGCATTTTATAAAGAATATGGGGAGCATACTTTGCTTATTCAAAAATTTCTACACTTAATTGATATGAACACACTACTTAACAAGAAACTTGAAGAGGGTTTATCATGAACATCACATGAAGACCACATACTAGGTTCAAAGCTTGAAAATCATGTAAACAAACATGAATCACAACTCAATAATAGCATGAACATCAATTTCAACGCACATGAATCATGAACACTCATAAACATAAAAGCTTTGAAATTTTGAAAAAGGGTTCTTGAGTTTCTTGGATGAAAGGGACCAAAGAATCAAAATCTACATACCTTAGAAAAACTCTTTCTTGAAATACCTTGGAAAGATTCTTGATTTCTTGATTTCTCTTAAAGAAGAAGGAAGGGTTTTGATTTTTGTAGAAACCCTAGCTCTTGTTTTTGAACAACTTTAAGAGACAATAATGATATTTTGGGTAAAATGAGGCCCAATCCCGTGTTAAGGAGTATATATAGGGGTTGGGAAAAGACCCTTTTTGCCCCTAGAATTAAAATAAAAAATCCTGATTTTACATGCTGGCGCGACGCGACATAATCGCGCCAGCTCACTGAAAATTCGACAATCGGGAAATTGTTTGATGGCGCGATGCGGTGGAATCGCGTTGCCACCTTGGTTGCAAACTGGAAAGGCACCACAACGCGGTGGAATCATGTTGGTGCATTAAAAATTGACAATTCTAAAATCAAGCCTTGGCGTAATACACCAAAATCATGGAGGCTCACTGGATTTTGATGATTTTGATGCTATCTCACTAAAATGGCTCTAACTCTTTACCTGAGTGTCGAATTTAGACAAATTTGGTATCGACGGAAAGCTTATTCAATTCGTTACATGAAAAAAATGTCGATATTGGGGAAATTCTATATGGTTAAAAATACGTATCACTTAGGAAGACACTTCTTAACTTTTTAGGGCTGGATTAACACTTCACTAAACACGCTATAAGGCTCAGACTATGAGAGAATTTTGTGGGGTATTACATTTTTACAGTAGGGTTCTAAGTCAGGGAAAAAGAAAAATATCTAAGGTTCCCTTAATTAGATGCAAAAAATTTATCGTAGTGACGATGAGTCACCTACGACTTATGAGGACACATTAAAACCCATCACCACAAGTTGTAGTCTAGACAGTAGCATAAGGCACCAACACTAAGATGATTGATATAACTCACCCTCAAACCTTACAACTCATGAGGTTCAATCATAGACACATCAAAAGCAAAGGACCATTACACTTATTTGGTTACGGAAGGGACCCTATGAATTATAAAGAGTCCATATGATTCGTTATGTCCTAATCATACTCAGGAAAAAGACATTATCACTCTATGATTTGGGGTCCTACAATCTGTAAAGACACCTTACAACCCATAAGCTGAGTTGTAATCTAGGCAGCAAGCTCAAAGTCATGAAATTTCCAATGGCCAAAATTCTAGGGTGTTGCATTATTCTTGCTCGATTTTACTATTTTTTAAGTGAATTTTTTGTTTAACTTGAAAATTTTATTCATTTGTTTCTTGTTAGATTAAAGTTTAGTCATTCAAATTCGATATCCAAATGATTAATTTTTAGCCATAATTGCCATGGGGATTATTTGTTGATGAAATGGGTGTAAAAAGGGCTTGAATATTTGTAGGTAGATTTTAAAACCAATCAATTTTGCCAAATAATATATTAGGTGACTATGTTCTAAAAGGAAAAATCATCATATTTTTGTTTAATTTTTGAAATATGGAGAAGTTTAAGTAGACATGGTTATTAGAGTTAAGAATCTTTGTTAAAATATCCTAAAAATCCCTTTAAATAATGACAGTCTTTTTGGGATAGTAATTATTTGATGATGGATTGAGTACTTTGGTGATGCACCAAACTTTATGGCACATAACCAAAGCACTCCCCATGTCGATGATTGTCACAGTGTGTTGTCTAGACTAAGTGACATTTTTTTGATGATATTATGGCTTAGAAATTCTCTAGGAGTATCGCTAAACCCTTTACCGTATTGCTAGTTTCCCTATTTTTTAATTGATCTATCTCCCCATTCTATTCCATACAATGATAGTTGTTTGGCACTATTTGAAAATGTGCTTATTTATTTGATGATGCTTATCTCAATATATTTTTATATGTTGTTTTGCTATTTATTTGAGGATGCTTATCTCAATATATTTTTATATGTTGTTTTTCTAACTCTTGTGATCCCATAGCTCCTCTGATGTGTTGATATGGTCCACCCTAAGCATATAACAAAAAGAACTCTTGTTCTTATCATCCTACTTCAAAAAATAAAAAGTGTGTAAAGTTCAATGAAAAATCTCAACAAGAAAGATTTTATAAATGAAAGAGAATGGATGAGAATACAAGAAAGGCATACACAGTTAAGGAATAAAGCTCAAAACACAATTCAAATTCCAAGAGGTAAAACCTTAGTTCCTTAGAAGAGGGGAACACTACATATATTCATGAACCATTTCCTACTCTTGAGAATACTCTACTAAAAAAAGAAGAGAGTAGAACAACCATATAATGTTTCACCAAAGCCTGAACCCCATCTACATGGGGGTCACCAATTCCTTAATCATATTAAGATGCCCAATCAGCATATAATAATTGACGAACAAAAACTCAGTATGAATAGGTTAGAAGTAAAGCATCCCAGGGTGTTATCTGTAGTGACATACCATGACTTTATGTACTTTTTGAGTATTTACTAAACCTTTGAAGCCTTATATTTAAAGTTGGGTGCAAGATTTTTATGTGGCATATGGAAAGATATTATTGGCTAAAAAAGAGGCATAGCAAGAAACAAGAGATGTTGTTATGGTGCTTGGTGTGGATGTTCATTGTGATGAGATGACTAAATGAAATTTTTGGAAGCTAAACGTTATGCATTCACTACTTCAACACTAAAGTAGGGAACCAAGTGGCTAAATTATGGGGATGGTTAGCCCCTTTGGTAAGTGATAGCACACCTCTGTGGCTTGTCCCAAAGGTTTAAATAATGAGGGGGATATTCATTTGTAAGTGTGGTATTGGTTAAGCTTTGTTTGGAGAAATTTATTTCCCTTGAAACAAAATTGATACTTGTGCACCCTCGAGAAGTACTTGTTGGCACTATACTGCAAAGGAAAAGTTATACTTTTCCTTGATTATTTCCTCATAGATTCCTTGTTGGGCACAACAAAAGAATATCTCTCTTTATTTTCCCTCCTTGATCACCAAGATATGCCTCTATGTCAGGGTTTCCTTTACCAAGAAAAATGATTTTGAGTGTACTCCTACTTTTACAGTGGATATTACTAGACTTGATCTTGCTTACAAAGTGAATAAGAAGAAAGTTTGATTGGATGATTCCTCGATGGTTGACCTTAATACCCTTGATAGTGGTGTTAGCTAGACCACTCCTACTAGTACTACAATTCTTATACCTCCTAGGTTAGTTACAACAGTACCTTCTCTAGTTTTCTCCATAGCCCTATCTACTCAGCCTCTGAGGCCCACTACTCATGTCCCCCGCCTATCTACTACCATAGGCACGTTGTGGGCCTAATTGACTTAGGCTAGCCTTATTTGAATGGAATATTTATCTTATTATGGGGATGTGATATTATTCATATTAGTGTAGGATATACCAAGATGATTATTAATATGGTAAAATTTGCCATGGTACCATTTCATGATGAGTTAAAAGGTATTTGTGAAACACTATATGTGTTTGGTAGAAAGATAGATAAGTTGAGTGATCCACAACCTATATTTATCGATAGGGTGTTAAAGAATATGCATGATGATTTTTCTTACCTATAAAAGCTTGTGGATAAACACTAGTTCCCTAATTTGACCAATTTATAGGGAGTTTTATCTAAGTCATCGGTGCCAGAACCTACTAGTGAGGATGTTCTAGTTATACAAAAAGAGAAATAAGAGATGGACAATGCTTCATATGTTGTGGACAATGATGAAACTGAGATTGAGAGCTACTTTAAGGATTAGGAACAGATTTGTATATAGGTTGAGCCTCAGGTTGCACTACAGTTTTATAAGTAGACTGACAGGTAGAAAACTGATGATGTTATTCTTCCTGCTACTTTGGAGAGGTCTATTAGTGAAATAACATATATTGGGAGCTATAGTTCATCCTCTACTATAGAGACTGAGGATACTATACTAGATCCTTCTCCATAGGACACACTTAGAGTTGTCCCAGGCTTCGATGCCTAGATAGAGGCCACTTTCTATAGGCGAGTCACCACACCATACTTATTGATCCTTATGGGGACCCTTCATTTCATTCTCTTATATTACTTTTAGTAAGATTCCATTAAGGATAAGTCATACTTTAGATTTGGGGATCAGTGTTTATTTTAGTTGGCTCTATAATATTTGGTTCTTCTAATAAATTATTCTAGATATTTTATTTATTTTTGTGTATGGTTATGCCTGTGATTCTGATATTACTTTGGATATTTTATTTAAAATGTAATATTTTAGTGTGTTGTAATTAACTTCTTCATTGTTATGTAGGAGTTCCACATTGAAAATCCCAAGTATAAATTTCTTCATTTGGAAGTTATAAAACTTAAGGTAGGCTAGTGTCAATTGATTTCTTAGTGAGTATGGTTTATGGAAATATGGTACTGATTAATATAGCCTGAGATACTTCTATATAAATTTCTAGTTATCTAAGATAGTACGGAACCCATAGCATATTCTGAAATTGAATTTGGGTAAAATAAAACTCACAAAATTAACTTTAAAGTAAAGCGAACTATTGAATGCCCCGGGATAAACGTGAATTGTTAAAAATGAAATTTTTGGTAAAAATGGACTTTCTGTCCCTTCAACACCTCTATAGAGGTCAGTACATTGGTATAGTGGTGTTCAAAGTAGTCAATACTGCCATAGCAGTTGGATACCGCTATAGCTGTCGTGTACCGTTGTAACAGTAAAATCACATATTTATATAATATTTCTCCTAAATAGTGAATTATTTTCTAAAATAATTTTTGGGCAAATAAAGAGCGGACTAGGGCGAGTTTTATCAGAAAGTCAATATTTGGCTTTATAAAGGTAAGTAATTCATCCCCCATTATCTTGTAATTGATAATTTATCCTTAGAATCGCTAATTCAATGAGTTTGAGGAAGGTTTTAGGGCTTAATTTAGTAAATTTTGGATGCAGGGGGAATTAAGGGATAAAATAATGGTGTTAGTTTGATTAGTGCTTAATTACCTTTTTTTTGTTACTAGAATGGAAATAGAATGATCATGAACTTAGCCTTAGGAGTTGGGTGGGATTTGTGAATCTCGACATGTTAGATCACTTCTTGATGTATGTATTTCTATGCATGATTTAGACCACGAGCTTGTAGGTATTGCATGAAAGGGCAAAGATCAGGCTTAGAGGGTTGTTTAACCTAGATTCAAGGTAGGTGGTGGTATTTTAGTTAATCCAACAAGTATTATATGGTGCATGTTATCTACTTTGTAGTGTGGATGGTTACCGCATATTGTTTGGTATGGTAAATGAAATGCTTACTTTCTAAATGAATTGAATGGGATTATTTCTAATTGTGAAATATTTTTGTACTTAGAACATTCTATCAGGTTATTAGTGAAACAAGGTTGGTAGACACATGAATTTGGGATTTACTACACGTACAGTAATTGTCCCTTGTAGGTCATGGCTAGATAGTGGTTGAACTTTTTGAAGCATGTACGTACGAGGGTCAGGTGAGTTTGTTGGCTCCATGAGTGAATCAAAAAATTATGTTTCTTGCTTAATAAGTTTTCTTGGCTGGTTTGACTCATCTTGAGTATACTTGACTTGGTGATAACATTTTGATTGTTCCTTGACCTAACTGCTGTTGTTATTTTTTATATGCTAAATATATATGCATTAAGCATGGATATATTATTTGTATTATATTATAGTTATATGTTCATATTTTCATCTTGGGTTGGTCAAATGACCCTACCAGTACACTATTGTTATTGTGTGATGATACTACACATGTATTTACTTTAGTGAGACCTCGCCATTGATTCCAGAAGCTAAGTTCATAATTTTTGGGTGAGGAGCGTGTTTTGAGCTACCACAAAATCTCTCTCTATAAATGTAGTTCTTTGTTTTATATTATGGTTTATTACTAGTTTTGGGGTAGCATCCCCTTTTTCTCGACACTCTTAGAAGTTTTGGTATAGTCACTTTTGGACCTTAGAGATATTTCCTTTGCAAGGTACAATGTTTAGGTATAATTTGTACTTAGGCTTATTTGTTTAGACATTGATGCTTATGTCATCACCTGATTTGTGAGTCATGATGGCACCTACTAAATCCCACTAGTAGGTAAGCCAAAACAACAACCCGGAGCTAACGCAATGGATTGATTTGGTAGGACATACCTATCATAGAAGAAATTAAAGAACTAAGCTAGAATTCTAGTTAGATAAAGATAGACAATAGAAGATATCAATCCCACGACCTGGTAGAGCCAGTACAAGAGCATCTAATAGTATCAATACAACTCAAATATCTAGAATAATCAATACATCTATATCAATTGAAAAGACTAAATAATAGTAAGATAGAAGGAAATGGTAAATTCAACTCCAAGAGCACACCCTATCTCCAATATCAATCACCACACAAATTGGAATCAATGGTGGTAATTAGTACTCAAATCTGCATCAAAAAGGTACAGAAGTATAGTATGAGTACCATAACAATGGGTAATTAGTAGGCCTCATCGGGTGACTGAGCTAGATCATGATATAAGTATAGTAAAATCTAAGATAACATAATTATGTCAAGATATAGGAACAAACCTGAATTGACTCTAATAACACTGTATAAGGTAAGTAATTAATTAGGAATAATAGTATAACATAACGCATCAACAAATGTGAATATCATTATGTAAGATAAGTAAATAATTCGGAACAATAACGTATGATAAAGCATCAACACAAACAAACACAATCACAAAATTGGCTCACATAAGCCAATTGGTGCAGAAAGTAAAGAACTCATCACAGTATCCCATACGACTGGAGAGTACACTCAAGAGAAGAATAAGGAAATCAACCAACATTATAGCTAACTTTTGTTATCATTTTACCATCATTCCATAATTATCATCAAGTGGTTATTTACCACCATTTCACAATTCCCCAATATTAGGCAATGTACTCACATTCCATAATATTATCATCATTTAACAATCTTAGCATAAATATACTAGTCACTATTTACTAGTTAACCATCGCTTATTACATATTCATTTGACTACTAGTTATCGTATAACCTCTAATCGTCATTCAACAACTATTTACCATATAGCCACTAATTACCATTTGTTAGATAACCATGAATTATCACTAGCATCATTTATTACAAATCATCACTTACTACGAATCATCATTACAAACTAAACCTCATTTGTCAACTAGTCAATATTAGCCACTTATATAAATATCCACCACTAATCCTTATTTATCACTAATCATCAACTATACCACTTTATAAATATTTATCAGTTTTGAGCTATAACCGGCATCCTTAATATCAACATCACCCAAATTATACATAAGTATATAGAAGTATATATTTTCCATACATAGGGTAAGCTGGACTCGAACCAGTAGATGTACATATAGGCACATCAATATAATCATTCTTTGGATTTGCTGGGTATCAATGCATCATCATAATCATCCACTAGCCTTGTAAGGTATATATATATATATCATAATAATTCTTTATCCTTGTTGGGTATATATCATCATAATCATACTCCAGACTTGCCGGGTATATATTATCATAATCACCCTCCGGCCTTGTCAGGAATATATCATCACAATATCCTTTGGTCCCTTGTCGGGTATCAATATCATCATAGTATCATCTGGCCTTGATGGGTATATATCATCACAATATCCTTCTATCTTGCTGGGTATCATAATATCCTCTGGACTTGTTGGGTATCAATACACATGTATAATCATAATCGTTGACAAAATCAATAGCATAAGCAATCATATAATGAAGTATAGTAATTTCAAACATAATAAATGGTAGAACCTCCCAATATAATCAATAATCATGACTTCAAACATAATTCATGGCACAATTGCTATTATCATCCTTAGAAATATTTTCTAGCATGGTCAAATCATAAGCAATATCATGAGGAATGACTCATTAATATCCTATTCATGGCCTATCATTATCATAAGGATAGTATATCAATAGATTGAGCAATATCTAATCCATGGCATAATCTATAGGTTATTCATAGCATGGTCAATAACAACATTTATGGCTTAGGCAATATCATAGTCAGGGGCTCATTCTATAGTTTATTTGGTAGCACAATCAATAGCCAAAATAGTAGCATAATCAATACCTTATCATAAGATTAGATATAAATCATACATATGACATAATCATTAGGCATTACTTCTAACGTCATACATCATGACCAACAAGTATCATGGTTCCTCAGCATTGCCTAAAGACGGTAGTCTCTAGGAACTTAATAAGTGTACAAAGGGTTTCAAGAGAACTATCATCAATTTTGACTTAAGGTGGGTTAAGAGCCTATTTCTAAATCCTCAAAATATATTCTAGGTCAAACACTACTCTGGAATAGGCTATGGTATCTAAATTCAGGCTTAGATGTATAATAAGCCACCATTACTCCTAAGGTAGAGATACTTTTCATGCAGTTAAACTAAGTCCATTGGAACTAAGAAAAACTTTATTAGCTTAAGAAACTAAGGCAAAACTAACCCAAGCATGATTAATTAGAGCATTCTACTTAATTTAGAGAAAACTAAGGCATTATCGTGCTAAACATAAGTAATGATGTCTAATGCACTATAGTTTAAGGAAATAAGCTAAGTATTTCACTCTATGGGTTCAATATATCCTAAACAATCTAACAAAACCCAAATCTTGAACTTTATAAACCAAAGCCTAAAATCCATCCAAAATCCAACACAATATCATAAGAACACTATGATATAGCTCAATCTAACAAGGGATAAACCTAACATACCTTAACGTCGAAGAAAGTTCAACGGACCACTAAACCTTTGATTTTTCCTTTGGAGAATCTTCCTAAAGATGCCAAGAAAACAAAAAATACATTCTACTCACCAATAGGAGAATATTAAAGCCCATATTGTACCATAATACTTTGGGGTCAAAAACTACCTCAAATACCCCATTTGGATCCCACTTGCATAAATCATGTTTTAGGAACCAACCCAACATAATATCAAGCTCAAGGAATCATTACTCTCATAAATGGGTGAAAACCAAGCTAATTTGGGGCTAAAATTAAGACCTAACAATTTTGGGATTTGAGCAAAAAATTAATAAATTCAACCATGAATTTAAAGGATTCTTACTTTAAATCCATAGGAGAATCAAGAAATAGATGTTAATCTAGTTTCCCAAGCTCCTATAAACTTTAATTTTAATCTAAGACATTATTTAACAATTTTTAGATCTCAAGACAAGATTGGAAATGAGCAAAATTATGGACTAAGGGTTCCTTTTAAAACCAGACCATTCCCTCAGAAGTGACTATCGCAATCTATAACTGTTCGATCGCACTATCTCCCAACTATCATTGTTGTTGCGATCATGAGAGGACTATGGTGATTACACTATCTCCTTTGTACAAGGAGTCATGATCGGGACCCTTGGCTGGCGATAGACACTTCATCAATTGAAATTAAAACTTAAAAATTTTCTAAGTTTTTGTCAAGCCCTCAGGATTCATTCAGAATCTCGTATACACAAATGAACTAAGTAACCATACCAAATTTGATATTCCAGACTCAATGGTGCAATCTAATTTTCCAGCCGAGGTCGTTTTGACCAAATGTGAGTTGCACATCCATATTTCATTTTCTTAAATTTCTAACTAATAGATAAAAATGAGCTTGGGTGCCTTGGGACCCAAACCAAAGGTCTATCTAGCCTAAAATCAGCATTCCAAAGTTGTTGGAGTATTCCAAATTTGTATACTAGATTGTTTTACTAATGTATTTTTCTGATGGCCATTTGGAACAAGCAAAGACTTCAAAATATAGATTTAGCTCTATTAACCAAATGAACTATCTGGTAATTCAACTTTCATTCCTAGCAAGACATAAATGACTTAGGGTAGCTATGTAAAATCTCTGATGGAAAGAATAAGCAAAAATATGGAAAATGACCTTAAGGGTCATTATAATATCCACTACTAAAAGAACTTTCATCCTCAAAAGTTAAAGATTAAGATATACCTTAAGTCTCAAACAGGAGAAGATATTGGGTCCGCATCTTACTGTCGATCTCCCAAGTAGCCTCCTCCATTATATGGTGCCTCCACTGAACCTTAACTACGAGAATCTCCCTAGTGTGCATGTGACATCACTATACAAAATGAACATCGACTCCTCTACAAAGGTCAACTGCTCATCCAACTAGACTTAGACCTATCTAAGAACATGAGGAATATCAGTAATGTATTACTGCAATATAGAAATAGGGAAAAATGGATGAATAGAGCCTAAATCTATAGGTAAAGCTAACTCATAAGACACCTTACCAACTGCGTAAGTAATCTCAAAAGGTCCAATATATATTGGATTAAGCTTTTCCTTTCTCCCAAACCTTATTACATAAATTATTAGAAATATATAGAGAAATACTAGATCACTAACTCTAAATCTGAAGGTATGAATCTTATGGCCTACATAGGCCTTCTGCTGGCTTTGAGCTACTCTCAACCTTTCCTGAATCACACTAACTCTATCAGTCTGTCAAATGCATATACGACTATCAAATCTCAAAACACCCTTAAAATCTATGGTAACTCTCTCAGACTTACCACTCGACATCGAAACATAAATGAAGCAAATCTTGTTATCCTCAAACCGATGATATTAAATCTCCTCACATAGTAAAGACCTTACCCATACACTAGCCAAAATCCTCCTAGGTTCTAAAATATCAAGGGAAACCATCGAGTTGCCTAAGGACTAAACATCTTATCGTAATGACCTCTGAAAAACTAAAATACAAGCCAAGCTACCCATACTCACTACCTTTAAACTCAAGGCATTTTATACCATATTTTCCTTGCTTTGATAATATAAGATTGAAATAGCATAACACTTAAACAACTCCAACCATATATATTTTCTAGCATTAAGTTCTTTCTAGGTCATAAGATATTAAAGATATTCTCTACCTATTTTTTACCTTTTAGATTATACCTCCTAGACGATCTGATGTTCTTGGATGATCTTATGTCCCAACTGAGGACAATGTGGATGGTGCTCATCCTACTGCAGAGGTACAGACACGGGCTAGGTTCACTATTTCTAATTGTTCTTATAAAGTTCCAGCTAACTTTGTACGTACTTTTCTAATTGGTGGAACTCATACTCAATCACCTCAGGGAAATATTACTAATGTAGAATTTTACTAATCCATTCATCTATTGACCTAGTTGCCAACATCTCAGTCATGTTAGATGGGTTCTACTAGTATTATTATGAGTTCCTTTGAGGCTACTAGATTTGTTAAATTTATGAGGTTGACCCTCTGACTTTCTATGGTACTAAGTTTAAGGAGGATCCTTAAAGTTTTATTGATGAGATCGAGAAGTTCTTTTGGGTGTTGCATGCTGCTGAGGTTGAGGGTAAGGAATTCCCTACTTATGAATTGAAGGATGTAGTGTACCAATAGTAGAAAGAGAGGGAGCGGCTTAGGGATTATGATGCTAAGTCCTCTTTGTCAGATTGTTTTCCCTAGTAATTTTCTTGACTACTTCTTTTCTCGAGAGTTGAGAGAGGCAAAAGTAGAAAAGTTTATGAATTCAAAGTAAGGTAGGATGTCAGTGGAGGAGTATACCTTGAAATTCCACTAGTTGTCTCGATATACTCCTGATTTAGTTTCTAGAATGAGAACTAGAATGAGGAAATTTTCTTCTAGTTTTTTTTGTGAACTAATTTTTTAGAGAAAGCTACCTTGTTAAACAAAGATATGGACATTTCCCGACTGGTAGTGTGTATACTATAGGTTGAGGAGGAAAAAAAGCAAGAAGATATGGGTAAGAGATAGAGTAATAAATTTTAGTATTTAAATTAGGGTAGAGGTCAACAATGGAGTAGTGGAGATTCTAGGAAGTGGTCCAAGAACAAGTGGGGTAACTCTAGTTCCTATTCAATGGCTAGTGCACCTTATCCAAAGTCATATGGGGATTGTCATTTTCAGAGTGGTGATGGTTCTAGGGCACAAGGTTCCTAATCTCAGTCCAGTAGGACCTAGTCAGCTCTATTGTATCCTTCTTATAGATTTTATGGTCGAATACATCATGTTTTTTATGGTGAGGTGAATAATTGGTGTTTGAGCTGGGACAAATTTGTTATTTGCAGTGGAATTGTCCTTCAAAGGTTGCTTCTGTGTCCAATAAGGTTCCTATTTATACTTCATCAGCTCTTGCACAAAAAGGTGTCATTTTTAGCTTTGTCACTGGTCAAAATTTCTTGTATACTTTTACTACCTATCAGGAGTCTGTGGCATGAGCTGATGTCATCATTAGTATGTTAAAAATATTTTACTATGATGTGTATTGTTTTCTTGATCTATGGTCTACCTTTTCTTATATGACCCCATTTATGGATGTGCATTTTGGTTTCTATCTTGAGTGTATTTGGATTCTTTTTTTATTCTACCCTGATGGGTGAATCTGTGGTTACTATAAGGTTCTATTGGGTTTGTAGGGTATCTTTTGGTGGTAGGGAAACTTTGGTGGATTTGTTTGAATTAGACATGCTAGATTTTGATGTCATTCTGGGATGGGTTGGTTGCACTCGTGCTATGCCTCTTTAGATTGTCGGACCCATAAGGTCTTATTTAAATTCCCTAATAAGTGGGTTATTGAGTTGTGATGGAGTACCTAAGTGACTAAGGGGAGGTTCAAATCATATCTTAGAGCGCAAAAATTAATTTCCAATGGGTGTCTTTATCATATGGTCTGGGTTAAAGATCTTAACTCAGAGGGTCCTTATTTACAATCCATTCCTGTGCTTTGGGAGTTTATTGAGGTTTTCCCTTATGATAATCTTGGTGCTTTTCTTAATAGGGAAATTGATTTTGGGATTGGTCTTATTTTAGACACTCGTCCTATCTCAATCCCTCCTTATAGAATAGCTCTGGTTAAGTTGAATGAACTTAGGAGTAGTTAAAGGATCTTTTGGACAATGATTTTATTCACCCTAGTGTGTCGCCATGGGGTGCTCCCATTCTCTTCATGCTTAAGAAGAATAGTTCTTTTTGGATGTATATTGATTATAATCAATTTAATAAGGTAACGGTGAAGAATAAGTACCCTCTTCCTAGGATTGTTGATTTGTTTGACCATCTTCAGAGTGCTAAGTACTTTTCTAAGATTGATATTTGGTCGATTTGTCATCTGTTGAAGATTAGGGAAGTGGATATACATAAAATTGCCTTCCGAAGCCGGTATGGAATTTTGAGTTTTTGGTGATGTCATTTGGTTGACTAAATCCCTGGCAGCATATTTGGATCTCAGGAATAGGGTATTTCATAAGTTTTGGGATTTTTTTGTGATTGTGTTTATAGATGATAGTTTGGTATATTCAAAGAGTGAGGTGGATCATGCAAATCACCTATGTATTATGTTGCAGACCCTAAAGGATCAATAATTATATGTTATGTTTTCTAATTATGAGTTTTGATTGAATGGTGTTGCATTTATGGGTTATGCTTTTTCAAGTGAAGGGACCATAGTGGATTTGCAGAAAGTTTATGTGGTTTTGAAGTGGCCTATACCCACAACTCCTATTGATATTTAAAGCTTCTTAGGTTTAGTGGGTTATTATCGGAGGTTTGTGGAGAGATTTTTATCTATTCCTTCACCTTTGACTAAGTTGACTCAAAATAAGGTAAGGTTTCAATGGTCTGACGCTTATGAGGGGAGCTTTGAGAAGATGAAAGATAAATTGACTTTATCTCTAGTTTTTACCCTACCCGAGGGTAGTGATGGTTTTATGGTTTACTATGATGCATCTTGTGTGGGACTTAGTTGCATATTGATGTAGCATAGAAAGATGGTTGCATATGTTTTTAGATAGTTGAAAGTTCATAAGAGGAATTATCCAACTCATGATTTTCTGGCATTGATTATTGTATTAGCATTGATGATTTGGTAGCATTATCTATATGGGGTTCATGTCTATATCTTTTTAAATCATAAGAGCATGAAGTATGTACTTACCCAAAAGGAGTTGAATATCAGGTAAAACAGATGGCTTTAATTGATCAAGGAATATGACATGAGTCTCCACTGTCACCCAAGTAAAGCTGATATGGTTGTTGAAGCTCTTAGCAGTTTATCTATAGGGAACTTGTCTCAAATGGAAATAGAGAAGTTGATTTGGTGAACAATATTTATCGCTTGACTAATCTCGGAGTTTGTTTCTTAGATTCTGAAGATGGTAATGGTTTTGTTCAAGAGGCGAAGAAGTTATCTCTTGGTGCTAAGGTAAGAAGAAATAGGTGTTAGATACTAAGTTGATGCAAATCAAGGATGATATAGTTAGGAAGAAGGTAATGGCTTTTGAGATTGGTGATAATAGTATCTTGAGGTACAAAGGGAGGTTTTGTGTTCTGAATATTAATGGGCCCCAAGGTAAAATTTTGGTTGAAGCTCATGAGTCATGTTATTTGGTTCATCCTGGCTCAATGAAGATGTATTATGATCTTAATGAGATTTATTAGTGGAATAACATGATGACGGATGTACCTAATTTTGTGGCTAAATGTATGGTGTGTCAACACGTCAAAGTGGAACACTTGAGGACTGGTAGGTTGTCTCAAGAAATTGTGTTGCTTGTGTGGAAATGGGAAGTAATAAATATGGTTTTGTGACTAGTCCTCTGCGGTCTTAGAACCAGTTTGATTCCCAGTTTGATTCTATTTGGGTCATTGTGGATAAAATGACTACGTCTGCTCACTTCTTGTTAGTGAGGACTAACTTCTCTGGTAAGGATTATTCTAGATTGTTTATACAGGAGGTCGTGAAGTTACCTGGTGCTCCCATTTCTATTATTCCTGATCATGGTAACCAATTCTCATCTTATTTTTAGTGGCCTTATCTATGAGGTTTGGGGACTAAGGTGACCTTTTGTACCATTTTTCACCTGCAGATGGATGTACAAGTACAAACAACTATTTAGACTTTAGAGTATATGCTTTGAGCTTATGTAATTGACTTTGGTGGTATTTGGGTTAACCATTTTCTTATTATTGAGTTTGCATATAATAATAGTTATCACCCTAGCACTGGTATGGCTTCATTTGAGGTGTTGTATGGTAGGAGGTGTAGATCTCCTATCGGATTGTTTGAAGTTAGTGAAGTGAGGTTATTAGGTCCTGATTGAGTTCATCAAGCCATGGAGAAGGTGAAGGAGATTTGGGTTAGGCTTAAGACTGCCCAAAGTTGCAAAAAGTCCTATGAAGACATGAGGCGAAGAGAGATGGAGTTTGATGTGGGTTCTTGGGTATTCCTAAAGGTGTATCCCATGAAGGGAGTGATATATTTTGGGAAGAATGGGAAGTATAGTCCCCATTACATTGGTCCTTATTTGATTTTAAAGATAGTAGAAAGTGTTTCATATGAGTTAGAGTTTCCTACGAGTTTGGGTTCTATTCACCCTGTGTTTAATGTGTCCATGTTGAGGAAATATATGGGTGATCCTTCCATGGTGGTTCTTATTCAGACTATTGGTATCTTGGATTCCCTATATTACGAAGAGGTCCCTATAGATATTTTGGATAGAAAAGTACATAGGTTACGGACTAAATATGTATCATTGGTGAAGGTCCTTTGGAGGAACCATAAAGTGGAAGAAGCCACTAGGGAAGCAGAAAAGGATTTAAAGGCTAAGTATATATTTCTATTCCATGAGATGAATAAAGAAACTTGTGCTACAAATTCCATTCTTTCTTGTAAATATTCGAGTTTATCCTTTGATTCCTGTGTACTATTATTATTCTCATGCAACACTCTCCCTAGCTCATCATTCGTGAACAAATGATCCAAATGGAGGAAATGTAACACCCATAAATATTGAGAAATTTATTCTTGGCCTTCCCGTACTCTGTATATCATTTTTTGAGCTAAATTGTGTTCGGGGATATTAAAAGGGTAACTCAAAAGAGTTTCGGAATTTTTTGATGGGATTCAGGGTTATTTTAGACCTAGAGGCAGCAAGCCTCCACGATATGGGCGTGCCACGGAGGTTATCATGGAGACTAACCTCCATAACATGGAGGTTGTGTTCAGCAATAGGGTCTATGACACGGAGTCGGGCTTCCACGATAAGGTCCGTGCCATGGAACCGTGTATTTTTCTGCAGCCATTTTCTATTTTAAAAAGGATGAGGGGTAGAAGGGTCCTTTCAGACATGCACGTTTATATCACTATAAGGGTCTATTTTCATCAGTTTTCATCCTGCGAAGTCCATTCTGATTACCATCAATCATTATTTCTCAAAGTCCCCTTTTCAACTCAAGGCTTGGGCTTAATGAGGTTATCATTTAGGGTCCTAAGGGAGTTATTTTCTTTGAATTTCTTGGTAATTAAGGCATGTATCTCTTTCCCTTGAACTTATATTTTCTCAATGGCATAAATTGACTATTAATGCATGATTTTGTTGTAAATTTTTACATAGTATAGGGCTTTTGACATGATTGGTCTTTAAAGTGATTTTCCATGGTTAATTATGCAATATTCATGTTTTATTATGATTTTTTGGGACATTGTGGGATGCATGGGAATGATAATTAAATGGAGGGGTCATGGTTAATCCCAAATTTGATGATTTTTCCTTGGTATATGGCTTGGAAATAATGTACCATCTACCTGTTTGTGAAATTATCAATGAATATGATTTGTCACTTGATTTGGTTTTGCTTATTTCTTGAAACAAATGCATGGTATAAATGGTTAAATTGTTAAGGATGGGTTTGAAAGCCTTGTGGGGTATGATGGAATCCCTGATGTGAAAGATTTACGAAAAACTTTGTGGGGTATGAAGGAATCCCCAAGTGATTTTTATAATGAAGTCAGCGGGGTATGAAAGAATCCCGTAAGTGATGGCTAATGACATTTCTTGCAAGCTATATTCAGTATGACACTACCACTTAATAATTCCTATATAATTGACTCCTAGAATTTGGTAAATGGGTTATGTGTTAAATGTTTTAATTGGGCTTAAAGGGGGTTGTGTAGCTAACCCATGAAGGTGTGAGTTTGATTGACTGATATTGGAAACTCATCTTTACTGACGTGAAGTTTTGTATTGATGACCATGTGTTGGTGGTGTACGAAGGAATCCCCCAAGCATACATATATAATTGTATCATAGTTGGTGAAGGGTACATCGAAATCCCAGACCATCTATGATATCTCAAGTTTGTGTGGCTAACACTCACTGGATCCTGACCAGGGGTTACAACTGAACCCATATAGCCCTGGGTAGTCTATGATGATCAAGCTACACAGTCTAGGTTAAAGCTTTAAATTTTATGCTAAGCCTTGTTCACTTTCCCGTCATTTGATATATATATATATATATGTATGTATGTATGTATTGCATATGATGTTGTGAATTGGTTTTTAAGGGTTTCTATATCATAGATCATGGCATTATTTGTTCCCTGATCCTTGAGTTACATGATAGAACTCCAATGGCTAGCCTTCTTCAAAATTTGTATCCCCATGCAATGCAGGAACTGGCCATACTTCAACTCCTCCTGCACAATGATCAGGCATTCGTGGTTAGTTCGTGAGTTGACTTGAAGTGGTGAGCTTCCATCTCTCGAAAGACTTCATTTTGTGTTTTGGTTTCTTATGTCTTGGACTTAATTTCTGATTTTTTTGGCTATGGTCGAAGGCATGTCCCAATACTTTATTGATACTCGATTTTGTTATAGGCTTTCAGGATACTGTGGACATGGGCATTGTTGATGTTTTCAGATATTGATCCAATATAGTTTCTTCTTGGATTTCTTATTTTATTTTATTTTTTATTGTTAATCACTTGCTTCTAGGTGTTCATGGTTATAATGGAATAGGCTCAGGGGGCGCTGTCCGGTCATACTTGGTATGTCTGTCATGGCTAGGCTCTAGTTTGGGTCGTGACATACATAGGGCTAGTCGGACTCGTATTGGTATATGTACACATAGGCATATCAATATATTAATCCTCTGGCCTTGCCGGGTATCAATGCATCATCATAATCATCCTTCAGCCTTGCCGGCTATATATCATCATAATCATCATCCTTCCTTGTCAGGTATATATCATCAGAATCATCCTTCAAGGTTTTACATTCTCCCCCCCCCCCCTCCCCAGGATCATTCATCCCTATATAAAGAAAAAAGGCATCCATTAGGATGATAGGAAATAAAGATATAAAGGAAAACACAATTTACTTTAACAAAGCTAGGAAACAAATATATCAAGGAAACACACACCTTAAGCATGATTATCTCAAGCAGAAAACAGGAATGGATATTTGTACTTCATTTCCTATTTAGCTTCCCAAGTGGCTTATTCAACCTTATGAATCCTCCATACAACCTTCACTAAAGCAACATGCTTGGTCCATATCTGGCGGACTCATCAAGTCAAAATCTTAATCAGGACTTCCTCATGAGACAAAGAATCGAAAAAGCCAACACTCTCTAATGGGACAATCAAAGAAGGATCACCCACGCACTTCTTCAACATCAAAACATGAATTACCGGATGAACTAAACCCAAACTAGAAGGCAACTCCTACTCATAAGCAATGTTGCCTACTCTACTCAAGATCAAGTACGGGCTAACATAATGGGGACTGCGCATCCTCTTCTTTCAACATATCATCACTCCCTTCACGGGAGATACATTCAAGAATTCCCAATTGCCAATACCAAACTCTAACTCTCTTTACCTCACATCCATATAGGACTTTTGGCGAATTTGGGTGGTCTTAAGCCTTTCCCTTATTATCTTTACCCTTTTCATAGACTTATGAACCAAATCTCGACCAAAAACTCAGCCTCGCCAACTTTAAACCACCCAATAGGAGAACAACATATCCTACCATACAAGGCCTCAAATGTAGCCATACGAATTCTATAATGGTTGCTATTGCGATATGCAAACTCTACGAGAGGAAAAGTTTCAACCCAACTACCACCAAAATCGATCTCACATGACCTTAGCATATCCTTCAAAGTTTGAATGGTCCTCTCCTCTTGTCCATCTGTATGAGGGTGGAAAGCGATTCTAAGGTTCACCTTAGTTCCTAAATCTCTCATATAATAACGCCAAAAATGCAGTGAGAACTCTATACCTTGATCAGATGTAATGGAAACTGGAGCACCATGCAACTTGGTGATCTCCTAAATGAAAATATTCACATAATCCTCTGTTTAAAAGTTAGTCATCACAGGCAAAAAATGAGTTGACTTGGTTATCCTGTCCACGATGACACATATCAAATCAAACTAACTATGAGACCACAGAAGACTGGTAACGGAATCTATATCAATCGTTTCCCATTTCCATACAAGAAACTTAATCTCTTGATACAAACCACCAAATCTCAAGTGTTCGACCTTCACTTGTTAACAAACCATACTCTTAGGTATGAAATTTGCCACATCTCTCTTCATGTTATTACACTAATAATTGTCCTTCAAGACATGATACATCTTCATTGAACTAGGATAAACCGTATACCTCGATTCATGAGCCTCATCCAAAATCCTTTCCCATAACCCATCAACATCGGGAATGCATAATCTACCTTGGTACCTTAGGATACCATCACCACCAATCTAAAAATCCAAGACTTTCTCTTGACCAACATCATCCTTGATCTGCACCAAAATGGAATCCAAAACTTGCTTCTCCTTCACCTCTGCACCAATAGATGATTTCACCACTTCTTGAACCATCACACCTCCATCCTTAGTGTGCAAACAAAGAACCCCAAAATTAGCCTACCAGTGAATATCCTTTACAAAACCTCACTTCTCCTCCTTCACATGAGATACGCTCCCCATGGATAACCTGCTAAGAGAATTATCAACAACATTAGCTTTACCTGGATAATAGTGAAAATTCATATCATAGTCCTTCAGCAACTCAAGCCATCTCCGTTTCCTGAGATTCAAATCTTTCTGAGTGAACATGTATTGTAGGCTCTTGTGACCAGAATATATATATATATATATCAACATGAACGCCATAAAAGTAATGGCGCCAAATCTTTAAGGCAAAAATCACATCCAAAAACTCCAAATCATGAGATAAATAATTCTTCTCATACACCTTAAGCTGTCTAGAAGCATACACCACCATCCTGCCATGATATATCAAAACACAACCATGTCTTACAAGGGATACATCATAATATACAATGAAACCATCAGGGTCTTCCAGTAGGGTCAAAACCAGAGCTGAACTCCACTCATCCTTCAACTTCTTAAAACTACCCTCACAAGAATCAAAACACAATATGTTCACCTTCCTTTAAGTCAACCTAGTCAATAGGGCTATAATCAAAGAGAAACACTTCAAAAATCACCTATAATACCCATCTCAACCCAAAAAGCTCTAAATATCGGTTAGAGTTTGGGTCTAGGCCACTTCTTAACTACCACAATCTTTTGTGGATCCACAGTGATCCCCTTACTAAAACAACATTACCTAACAAAGTAACAACATTCAACTAGAATTCGTACTTCAAGAACTTAACATACAACAATTAATCCTTAAGGGTTTGCAACAGTATACAGAGATGGTTGGCATGATCCTCCTCACTTTTTGAATAAACCAATATATCATTAATAAACACAATAAAAAATAAATCCAAATATTAATGGAATACCTGGTTCATAAGATCCATAAATACTACTAGGGCATTTTTCAAACCAAAAGACATCACCAAATAATCAAAATGACCATACCGGGTTGGGAAAGAAGTCTTAGGGATATCTACCTTCTTAATTTTCAGTTGATGATAAGCCAACCAAAGATCAATCTTAGAGAAGTACTTAGCACCATAAAGTTAGTCAAAGAGATCAGCAATCCTAGGAGAGGGTACTTATTCTTCACTGTCACCTTATTCAAATGGCAATAGTCTATAAACATAGGAAGGGACCCATCCTTCTTACACGGGAAAAGAATAGGAGTGCCCTACGGGGAAATACTAGGGCGAATAAAACCTTTGTCAAAAAGATCTTTCAACTATTCCTAAAGTTCTTTCAACTCAACCGGAGTCATTCTATAATGAGGAACAAAGATAGGACGAGTATTCAGTATAAGGTCAATCCTAAAGTTTATTTCCCATCAATAAAAACACCAAGAAGATTATCGGGGAACACTTTGGGATACTCACAGACCATAGAGATAGAGTGCAGAGAGGGACCCTCTATACTAGAATCCTTAACATGCATAAGATGATAAAGACACCCCTTGGAAATCAATTTTCTGGCTCTAAGAAAGGCAATGAACCTTCCTTAGGCACTAGGGAACTCCTTTCCCATTCTATAACTGGCTTATTAGGAAATTTGAAAATGACCTTACAGGTCCGATAATCTAGAGAGGTATAGCATGAATGGAGCCAATCTATCCCCAAGATAATATCAAAATCTGGCATATCCAATTCTACCAAATCTACTAAGATCTATCTACCACTGATAGATACCACACAACTCTTATAAACTCTTCTAGAAACCACCAAATCACCCATGGGGGTAGACACAAAAAAGGGGTCTAAAATAAACTTAGGACCAAAATAACAATAAATAGCCACAAAAGGGGTCACATAAGAAAGAGTCAATCCTAGATCAACCAGATAATACAATCACGAGAAATAGTTACAATATACCAATAATGACATCTGGAGAGGCCTTAGAGTTTTGATGGGTGGCAAGAGTATACAGATAATTTTGGCCAGTGTTGATACCCAAAGAATCACCCTTTGGTGCAGGATCTAAAAAAGTAAGAACATGGACCTTATTAATTTCAGAAAAAAACCATGAAGAAAAATACCATTGCATATGACAAAGATAACAACAATTAAAGAACTTATTTCTTCCCTCATCATATACTCTATGATGGCTCTACGTATAAAAATTACAAGGGAGATAAGATAGGGCCAATTGAGCTATATTGGCCTAAGACTAGGCACTTTGTTATTTAAACCCACTGTCATCATGAAAGCGATGATCACCTAAAGGCTTAGGATATGGAATACTAGCAATAGAATAAGAAACAAAATTTCTCCACTTCTTCTTAGACCACTGTCTGTCATCCCTACCACAATTCTAAAAACTTTATACCTGTTGAGAATACTTGAATCTCTTACTATACCTTTTCCCTGTCACAGCTTGCTTCTTTTTTTCTCCTCAACCTATCGCATATACATCACAAGCCTAGAGATATACATATCGTTGTTTAGAAAGGTGGCATTATACTCTAAAACCAAATCATGGGACATGCCCAAAGCAAACTTTCTGATGCTCACCCTCATATATAATACAAACTTTGAAGCATAATCAGATAACTGATGAAATATCAAGGCATACTCCTTCACAATCATTTTTCTTTGTTTCAAATTCATGAAATCCTTAGCCTTTGCCTCTCTCAGCTCTTAAGGAATGAAACAAAAAAGAAAAGTCATCCTAAATAGAAGGTTCAGTATTATCTCCCCTCATCTTCTCCCACTCTTCATACCATTGATATGTAACATCCTTTAGCTGGTATACAAAAAGCTCAACACCATCAGAGTTAGAAGCATGCATAACCTTAAATATCTTTTCCATCTCATTGATAAAATTTTAAGGATCCTCCTCAACCTTTGAACTGCTAAAAGTCAAAGGGCTCAACCTCATAAATTGGCCATTTCTAGTGACTTCAAAATATAGGCCAATAGAAGCAACACACTCAATCTGATAGGCCTCTAACTGTGTAAGAAAATGGGTTAAATAGTGAAAATCAACATTAGACACATCAGTATGAGGTGTCTAAAGAGGGCTAAAGGGAACCGGTGGAAGTCCAGAAGGGCATTAAAGAGTTGGAACCCTAAATTAGGTCTGTACCCCATAAAAAGGATGAGTTCCATCCATATTTTCCTCAAGTGGGATAGAGCATTTTCCACGAGCATCAAATTTTTTGGGAGGAATGATCTGAAATATGAACAAATAGGAATTAGAAGAGATTCAATGCCTTAGACCCTACAAACTAAAATAGAAAAACAAGAAAGAAAGACATTCCTAAATATCTTGTAGCCTCTCTCTTATAAGTGTGGTGCCCTACACACCCATAAAAGAGGCTCTATTTGACATAGAATTGTGGATACCCAATTGTAATGACCCTGCAGGTCATTTTTGATAATATTTATCTTTACCATTTGAGCTTCTGCATTGCTTCCCCAAGTAATGTCTGACTTGTTGGGACCGACAGTTTGGTTATCGAATAGTTTATTTGATTTTTAGAGCTAATTCCTTATTTTGAAGACTTCGACAGTTCTAAATGGCCACTGGTGAGAACTTTAGTGAAATAATCTCGAATGTAAATTATGAATGCACCATCAGCTACAAAATATTAATTTTAGTCTAGGTATACCTTTTTTAGGGTTCCAATGAACCTGAGCTCATTTCGACCTATTTGGCAGAAAGTTAAAAATTGGAAAGAGTAAGTGTGGGTCCCACATTTGGTTGAAACGACCTTGGATTGAAAATCCAACTTTTACATTTCATCCTAAATGTTGATTATAGGCTAGGGAGACCCTTGGTTTAGATCCAAAGGCTCCCGGACTTATTTTGGGCTATTGAGCAAATTTAATATAAAGTGATGAAACTATAGGTGTAGGCCCAATTTTTTTCCTAAATAATTTTTGATAAATTTTTGATGATTCCAATGTCTTTGAAATGTGGTTTACACTAAATATTCACTATTTTATTGTGTTATTTTAATTTCGGATGATTTTAGAGGGTCAAAAACTTATTTTTGAGTTTTCTATCATCTAGTGCAACAAGATCATAGCTAATAGTGCAATCCCGATAGCATGATCGCTGCCCATATGACCATGATAGCAATATTTCATTAGTTGTAGGGGATATATAAAGGTCCCAAGATGTATTTGGGGCATTCCCCTTCACTATTTAGATCTAGAAACCCTAAAATAAGTGTAATAACTCAAAATTGGTCATGGGGGGGGGGTAACTTGGGAGCTTAATTATCATCTTGTATCGTGATTATCTTCAAGATTAAGGTAAGAATTTCTTGAATTCATGCTTGAATTTCTTAGTTTGAACTCAAAATCACAATTTAGCTTAGGGCTTAATTTTAGCCAAAAGTATGCTTAGTATTTACCCATTCTTTGAGAGTTACGTTTCCTTATTCATGTGTAAAACTGGGTTGGTCTCAAAAACTCTTTTTCTATATATAGGACCCATGTGGCGTTTTGGTGTCATTTTTGGACCCAAAGAAAAATAGTGTGATATGGGTATCATTAGACTCATATTGATCAATAGATTATGGTTATTATATTGTAATGACATTTTTGAGATTGTGAAGTAAAGATGAGGATGTGGTGCTTGAAGGCTGATTTTGCAGTTCGGCCTTGAGGTAGGCTCCTGTCCACTTTCCTTCGCAGATGATGTATGATATGTATTGTGTGTGGATATGACTGCTAGGATTGATTATGATTAAGATAGCTTAGCCTTTATTATTGAAGTCTTAGGAATTTTGATAAGGTTCTTGGACCCGTAAGATAGTATGTTGATGACTTTGCAGACTCTTATTGACTTCTTCTTTGTTCTGATTAGATTGTAGAATAGATGTGATGCATTTCTAGATATGGATATGGTTTTAGTGTTGGAAGGATGATTAGTTTATTTGATCTTATTGGGCTAGTATGGTATTCTTGGAATCATAATTTGGGTGGAATTGACTTAAGTGCCCTTACTTCTAGTTGAAGGTCCTATCTTAGGCTTTTATGTGGCTTACTTGATATCTAGAAACTGGAGTAGATATCTTAGCCTAGTTTGGGTTATAGTGTACCCAACTAAGGAAATTGAGGTAGAAATGGGATTGTTCGACCCACTTAGGCCTATACTTATCTTAGTCATTGTGGAATTAGCTGCAGATATTTGCCATAGTTGAGTCTAGTAAACCTTAGTATAAGGTTACTTTGTAACTTGGTATACTATAATGATCTTCCTTGGATTGTGACTTATGAGTTATAGCTACGTTGTTGCTCATAGAAATGACATGATAATGGGCCCATATAGATGCCATTTCCTCTTAGACTTGACAATTGACCCATAAAAATGACCTTTCCTCTTAGACTTGATATTTTTCCCTTGGAGATGTTGTTTCCTAGTATACATAATGTTGGTTCCTTAGAGATTATTTTCTCTTAGATGTAATGTTGGGCCTATAGAGACGCTATCTCCTTTTAGATATGATAGTTAGCCTAGAGAGTCTATATTCCTCACCATCTTGATGAATGACCATTATTTATGAAATGACTTATAGTTATTTTATGCTTATTGATAGTATCCCTCCTATGTGAGAGATGATTATATGCTTATTGATATTATAACTTATATATGTGAGTTGCCTCCTATATGTGCGATGATTAGAGATATGCTAGGACTTATAAGTATTTTTATAGAGATGAGCTTTGATTATGTATATGGGCCAAAAGTTGGGATCATGATATTTTAATTATTTTAGATATATTATTGGGTCAAGGGACGATAGATGATATCGATTGGATATAAAAAAATTGCTTATCCTTGTAGAGAATGCAGTAACAGTTCACGAATATATATATATGTATGTGTGTATGCATATATGTATCTCTCCGGTATGGGATAGAGAATTATGTGGTATGATGCTTATGATTTGACTAATTGAATATTGGAGATGGAATGCATAGATTTGATACATTCATGATTATTATATTTGTTATTGATGTAATTCTAGATGAAATGCAATCTTATGACTATTCTTCCTAATATTATCACATAAGTTACATGGTAACTACTTGTCTATTAGGTGACAATAGTACTTGATGCTTAGAATTCTAAATATGTTAGTTAATGATCCTTTCTTAGTCATATGGTAGCTAATACGTAGCTATAATTATAGGTTTATCGATGGTAATGATATGTGGCTATTTATAATGCCGATTAGTTGTTAAGTAAGGATAATGTGGTTAACATTGCTCGGTGATAAGGTATGCTTGTGATAATGATGCCTAGTTAATAATGATGCCTTGTTACTAATGTTGACTAGCTAATAAAGCGGACTTGTTAACAACAATAATTAGTTGGTAAATGATTATTAGATATTGATTGGTGTTAGTTAATAAAGGATGTTTAGGTGATAAATAATGAGTAGTCAATAGATGACGATTATGGTTTAACGATGAACCTTGACTAGACGTTAGGTTTGGCTAATTATTGATTAATGGTTAGTTGTTATTCCATGGTTAATGATTTTGTGTAGAATCGATTAGATTAATAACTACAGATCGTGTGATAACTAGTGAACTAGCGGCATAATAATGAGTCTTGGTTATTTAATAATAAGCAGATTGAATATAATGATAAATAGTTATTTTTACGATGTTATGATTATGGTTGAAAGTTTATTGGCTTGAGTCTGTGCACCTATTATAAACCTATATTTATGCATTGATGATTATGATGATATATTGATACCTGGTAAGGTCGGATAATACTATGATGATACACTGATACCCTGTAAGGCCGGAGCACACTATGATGATATATTGATACCCGACAAGGACGGAGAATACTGTTATGATATATTGATACGCGGTAAGGCCGTAGGATAATATGATGATATATTGATATTCAGCAAGGCCATATGATACTATGATAATATATTGATTCCCGACAAGATCGGAGGATACTATGATGATATATTCATACCTAATAAGGACGAAGGATACTATGATGATATATTGATACTCGACAAGGTCAGAGGATGCTATGATGATATATTAATATCCGGCAAGGTCAAAGGTTAACTATGATAATGATGGCCCTGATGAGGACAGTTATGATGAGTTGTGATATTGATTGTATACTTTCCATTCATTCCTACATGTGCATCTCCTATCAGCAATATGTAGCTATGTTTACCAGTTAGTATGGGATTGTTGCATAAAAATAGGTGAAGAATATGACTTTTAATATTGCATATTGATTGAAACTTCTGAGCCTGGGGTGGTGGAGGTACTCATCGGCTCGACTATGTATTTGGTTGTTCGAAGTAGCTGGTTATTCATGTTGTTATTGATATTGTTGTTATCATTGTTATGATAATTATTATGGCTAGCTTGTGACAGATTAGTCTTTGATTTGGTATTGGGATTTGAGGTATGCCTTTATCCTCTCCTATCTTATGATTGCATTATTATGCATGATTATTTCATATCTAGCATATGGATTAGAAACCCTGAGTATGATAGTATTTAAATCACGATTCTATTATAATGAGGTCTCAAAATGAGAATATAATGATATAGATTATGCTTTGAGATGACCTCATGTTTATATGTATATATACCTATGTATATATATATTTAGCTAGATGAAGCTATGATACTACCGTATATCCTTTCCTTCGTTGTTCATATTGTATAGTCATTTCTTTGCCTTGTATATTACTATATATATATATATATTTTTCCAATCTATATCCATATATTGACCTGGGATATACGGTATAGTATTGACGTTTATTGAATGTAGCTATAATAGGATAGTTCACCCTGATACTTCCTTAGTTTTATCATGTTAGACTCTTGGACATAAACAGGATATTGTTCCTTAATGTATTATTAATTTGTCATATGATATCTGGACTCTTGGGTGTAGTTTCTATTGGGTTAATATGTTTTGTATATATGCTTTATCTTTGGAGCTCAATTGGTAGTAGCCTAGTGAGTACAATTTATTTGATACTCATAATACACTTCTACAGCTTCCAGATCATAGTATAGGTTATCGATGCTGATGTGTACATTATGCAAAGCATCCATTGTTCAAAGACTTAGATTGAGATCTTAAAGTTTAGATCATTACTTATCTCTTTCTTATGTATTAGACTAGTTTCTAAGTTGCATTCAGAGATAAATTGTATTATTTTATTCCTTTTGGTATTTTGCTTTTGTACACTTTTTATATTAGAAGCCCTTGTACTGATACCACCAGGTTTTGAGATTCTTCTATGTACTGATCTTTATTTCATATATTCTGTATTTTTCCTTACATTATTGAGTAGTCCATTACTAGCCATCCCGGACTATGAGCTAGCTTGCCTACTAGTGGGTTATGGTAGGTGCCATCATAACGTGAGAAGTTGGGTCGTGACAAAATTGGTATCAGAGCCTAGGTTTTATCGGTGTATTAGTACAAGATTTAAGTGTTAGTAGAGTCCTGCAGATTGGTGCGGAGACGTCTGTAGCCTATCTTTGGGAGCCTAGAATGACATTTTAGAAAATTCACTTCACGACTCCTTATCATGTGTCCGTATATCTATGTACCTTTAACATATTCTTTGACTCCATTCTATCCTTGAAGGACGATGCAATATTGTCAATAGATACATACAAGACTCTAACACATATTTCTAGAATTTTAGTAAAGTATCAGACTAGAGAGTTAGAGATGGATATCAAAGATCTCCAATAGTAACAAAAAAGGATTTGGGCAGAGTCCCCATCAGACTTGCAGAGTGTGGTATAGTTCTTCGAGCCATGGTCCAGATTATTAGGGGTAGTATCTCAAAGTATTCTAGGATGTTGGTTGGGTTGTGTTGTAATGAGACACTGTCTTAGAGAATGCCCCTGGTATGAGATAGTTGATCAACTAGAGTTAGCATGTATTCCTTACTATCCTAGAGTTCCCAAGATAGGCTATGATTTCAAAAGTTGGACATAATTTGGTGAATTATTTCAGCATCCGTTGGCCATCCATTTGGGCTCGATTTGTGTTCTATTTATATTAATGTTTCAGGAATTGCTACAGCCATAGAGAGACTTACTACTAGTCTAGAGGGTGTCCCTGACATGAGATTCCAGTCATTTAGCTTAGTTAGATCTGCTTTTGATGTTGTGATATCTTCAGTTAGAGATAGTGCACTTGGCACCTCATCATTCAATCGAACGGTCTGAGTTAGACCCATTCAAATTTATTTTCCTTATTCCCATCAGGCATGTGACTATGGATGTTACCATGATTGGTGTGCTTTAATTTCTCACATTTATCTCTTATTATGTGAATTGGGGTTTTCATACCCATTGATGATTGTATGCCTTGATGAATTTATATCGGTCATTATGTACCTTATTGTTGAATTCATGATTATGTTAGTACTCCGTGGCTTATTTCTTTGAGTAGTGGATAGAGTAGATATTTATTGATGTTTTTCCCCTCTGGGGTGGTTTTGGGTTTGAGTCCTATTTATCTTGGAATATTAGCCATGTTGTGACTCTTGAGTAGTACATGATATTGATATTCATTTTAGTACCGCTTGTTCAGTATGTTGAAGTGCTATTGTCATTGCTATTTCTACCACTATGTGAGGTTATTGATATTAATTGATATTATTACTTGATGTTGTTACATGATGAATTTGACTATCGTTGGGTAGGTGAATAGAAAAGTGTTATGTAGTTAGACTTTTATTTTCATGTGATATTTTTTAGTGATTTGAGTATATATAGCCTAATTTGATGATTTCTTTCCCCTAGCATGGCAAGGTTGGTTGTGCTTCCTCTTGGTTAGCTGTATTTGGTTGATTTTGAGGATGTATTGTGGTATCGAATATAAGTTAACCTTCAATGGTTCTTTGTGTTTTTTAGAAGGAAATTTAGTTATGTTGCCTTTTTTTGAGTTTGGGATCCTCAAACATCCCTACTGGGTTGTAAAGGATTTTGTTTTGGCTATCCTTTCTTGTATAACCCATTTGATAGATGGGCCAGCTTGACGTTTGTTCTTCATTTGTGGTTGTTTCTTTGGCTGATAGCATTTTTTATGATATTGAGATGTCGTGGATTTATCTCAGAGGTCTGTTGGGTCTATTCCCTCGTAATGGATTGCCTTGTTGTTAGTGTAGAGATTAGATACTCCTTTGTTGTTGTGATATAATTTTACCTAGTGGAGTTTGAAAGTTAGAAGAAATTGGCCTTTCTTGTGATCGTTTCTCAAGTTGGAAAATTAGAAATTCTTTAGCTCAAGTTGTTAGTACTCTGGTGGTGGTCTCGACTTTGACCTTGGTTTTGAGATTGTTAATCCCTCTTTGATGATGTTGTTCTTGGGTGGATTCATGAAATTCCCATTTCAGCATTTGTTCTGCCAAGGGATGTTTGTGGAGTGATTCTCCTCGATAATATATGCCAGTGGCTATTTCTTTGCCTTGATGGAGTATTGGATTGGTTAGGTCCCAGATTACGTTGCATTTCTCCGAGTTGCAAAAGTTTTTTCCTTCACTAGTGTCGTTTTTAGTCTTGAGATGTTTTGAGTATGTTTGGATAGGTCATACCCTTCAACGGATATGGAGTAGGTTATATGCATTATTAGCTAGTGATATTTCCTTTGGCATGACTCCTATTTTGTGGCTATGTTTCATTCCCTCCAGCTAATATACAGTTGGTTGCTTGTGATTATCAGTTAGTGCTTATCCCTGTGGTGATTTTTCTCCCCCGATATGTCTTGACTGTGGCTTGGTATGACTTATCTCAGATATTCCAGATTTGAATACTATAGTCGATTTGAGATAGTTGACATTGATATAGCCTTATAGGCCTAGTTTTAAATTTTGACTTCGTGAAATGTCTATTTGGAAGTATGATAGATTTGGAGCATTAATTCCTACTTGTTGTAAGTTTTGATTTAGATATTTGAGACCGAGCGGTTCAGCCTTGATATTAAGATTTCAGCTTAGTATTGTAAAGCTTGCATGTAGCTTTTGTTTTAAACTTGTCCTTGTTTATATTTCATTTATAGGTTGGTTGAGCCTACTCCGTGGAAAGAATTCTTAGGAATATCCACCTCCTTAATCTTCAACTGATGATAAGAAAACCATAGATCAATCTTAAGAAGTACCTAACACCCTGAAGCTGGTCAAAGAGATCATCAATCCTAGGGAGAGAGTACGTATTCTTCTCCATCACCTTATTTAATTGGTGATAGGTTAAACACATATGAAGGGACCCATCATTCTTACGCACGTAAAGAATAGGATCGCCCCACGGGGAAACACTGGGGCAAATAAAACCTTTGTCAAGAAAATCTTTCAACTGTTCCTTAAGTTCTTTCAACTCAGTTGGAGAAATTCTGTCAGTAGGAACAGAGATAGGATAAGTATTCGGTAGAAGGTCAATCCTAAAGTTTATTTTCCTATTGGCAAGAACAACAGGCAGATCATTAGGGAACACTTCGGGATACTCACAAACCACAAGGACAGATTGCAGAGAGGGACCCTCCAAATTAGAATCCTTAAGATGCACAAGATGATAAAGACACCCCTTGGAAATCAATTTTCGGGCTCTAAGATAAGAAATGAACCTTCCCTTAGGCACTAGGGAACTCCCTTCCCATTCTATAACCATTTTATTAGGAAAATTGAAAATGACCTTATGGGTCTGACAATCTAGAGAGGCATAGCATGAATGTAGCTAATCCATCCCCAAGATAACATCAAAATCTAGTGTAATACCCAGTATTAGTCTTATCTCAGTTCATCTTATAGTGCATGCATAAGAGACTTAGAACCTGAAAATTTAGCTAGGGGGCATAGTTTTATTTATGGCCTCTTAACTTTGATGATGTTTAAAGTGACCATCCCAACCTCGAGACATAAATTGTTGAGTTAATTCTTGTTCAGGGGTGTAAGGAGCATGTTGAGTTAATTCTTGTTGAGGCACGTTTGGATTTCATTTCCAAAACGTCATCGCAATTGAATTACCTCGCGGTGGGTGTAGCGACGAGGGGTTCATCACATAATGATGATTTGAAAATCGACGTTCCTGTTACGAATTTAAATCCTAGAGAGGCAGTCTTGTCTTTTCCTATTGCCCCAATCCGTAAAAAGATGAGATTAATCTTTAGTTAAGGCATTATATGCCTGAATTCCTTAATTTCTCTCTAAATAAAACCACAACCCTTCCCCAAGTTCATCAAGTTCAAGTATCTCCCCTTCAAGAAAACAAAGAAATTGGGCTTCCCAATCCAAGAATGTTCAACAAAATTAAATCCTCTTTTGATATTAAAGCTTTAAGGCATGTTTGATGTCCATCCATGGGCCCTTTTCACCCATGGAGTCCAAGAATTCATTTTTCAGTTTAAATTATAGTTTTTTTACATGTTATTGTGACTTATATCCATGAAGCTCATACAAACTTTGATTTTAAATTTTGTTGATCATCTGATTTTGTTGCAACTATCCCTTGACACGTTTGAATGATGATTATTCGTATGTTAAATCCTAAACCCATGATTTTAATATTTCCATTAATCTATTATCACATGATTTAACTATTCCCATGCATTAACTCATGAACCTCGTGCGTTTGATGGAATTCCTAAGAGTTAAATTTTGAATAATGACCCCTATTAAGAATTGTAATGCTATATATGTTCTTATTGATACTTCTATTCAGTACTGGGGGTTATGCCCAAAACATAGTTATTTACATAGTCTCAGTGTCTTTCAGAATGGTTATAGATATGTATGAGCATTATTCATTAAGCCAGTTATCATAATTAGTTAAGCTTAGATCAGTTCGATAATACGAGTCAGCTTAGTTGAGAGTAGAATTTAGCAACGAGCGAACCTAGGGATGGGGGCTCAACTGCCTGTAGAAGGTGTGACCCTTAGTAGCAATTCCTTTGTTTTTGAACTATGTATCCAACATAGGTTTGAGATGTTGAACTTCCAGTAGAGGGTTGACACATATCTCACCAGGGCACCTGCCAGTAGAGAGTGACATTTTAGTCCTTCGGGACTTCACTTTAGTGGATCCATAGAGCCATTATTAGCACCCGTGGCACGGTACTGACACCCTTCCAACTAGGGTCACACTTTGGACCCCAATTATCTCAGATCAGGGCATGAAAGTTATATGATAGATCCCACAGTCTCAGAGTAATGCCCCAAAAACCTATCCCGAGACGTCACACGGTGCTTAAGGCCACACGTGGCCTCAAGCTAACCCTCTAAGCCTGTCATCACTTTTAGAACTCACTATATCACAAATCATTTTAAAAATAGGAAAGAATAATCATTTCATGAGCATACTGTGATACAAAGAAATACTGTCCTGTACAAATAAAATACTGAAAGTTCTGTACTTACTGGTACTCTAGTCTGACAAACCTCTACTACAAAGGACTAAGGAGCCATTGGGACTGATCCCCAACTGACTCACCTGAACTGAAAAGAAACAACCATCTACTATCAAGTCCAAATATCAGGGACATAGTTCCTCTAATCATGAGGACTCACCAACTGTAAGAATGTAGATGGAGGTACTCAAAGATCACTGTCTCTACTGAGACTGGACACCTGAACCTATATCACGAGAAAACATAGAAAATAGAAGAGTATGGGAATCAGTACTTGGGATTGTACTGAGTATGTGGGGGTGTATGCAATACTTTTAAACAATATCATAAATGTAAAATAAATTCATGCATGCTGACAATAATGATTCTCTTCGCTTAAATTTCCTGAAACATAATTTCCACAAATCATCGATAATAACACATGCTTCACAAAATCTCATAAATCATCGGACTCAACTCAAACTCTTTAACTAATGACTTAGAGTGACTCGGTAACTCAATAAACTTAGACTATTATGGACTTGGGAGTTTCTTATAACAGACATAAACTATTTGAGCCGTATAGAGTCTAATGTTTTTCCCTCCTAAGGAAGGAACCCCACATTGGTGGGAGCGTTATACTCTTGCCAGGGAGTATAAACTCAAACTCTTCTTTGTGATCACAAACTTGGCACTTTGGCCCTCAAATCTCAATCCTACGGTGGCACATACTTCAAAGGAAGTAAGATGCGCTGAACCCATACTTCTCGCTCGATGCTAAATACTCCTCCCGGACTTAGCTCAGAACGCATTAGGAAACCCACCTCAATAAACTCAAGGGTCTATTATAGAGACCAAAATCATAACTATATATCTCGTCTGTAAATCATAAACAACTTGTGGATTCCTAACTCGACTCAATCTCAAAATAATCTTTCTCATCATCAAGTACACTTGCTTATCAAATCATATCAAGTATCAAAAGCTTCGAGAAAACGTCATAGGACTTATTCTTAACTCTCAAGATTAATATTGATAAATATATTTAATACTCAAAATTATCATGGAAAGAGCATAACTCATGACACTTATCATTTATCACTTTAGAAATCATCAATTCATAGTCTCAATATACGTTTCATAGCATAGATTCTCAATTTAAGAATTAAAAAATAAAATAGTCATGTATATCAATCTTGAATAGCTCAATTCTCATAGATCAATGATAAAGTAATTTGGGTATAAATCAACTTGCACAATCATAAAATTCCAGTAGTGAAAATCATTTTTTTGGGCACAAGAATGAAAGGATATTCTTGTTCAAGCCCCACATACCTTGATTATTATCCGGGATGAAAAAACTTGTTATAGACTTCTTTTCACACTTCTTGAGTTAGAGATCTTAATGTTCTTGACTTGGAAGTTTCAAATCTTGAACTAATCTGTGAAAACCATGGCTTGATGTTAAGATGTTTAGACAAGAATTGGATTGAATTTTGGAGAGAAACCCTAGAATTTTGGAGGAGATGGAAGAGGAAATAAGGATTTTCTCACTCATTTGCATATATATATAAATGGTAAGGAGGGTGGAAAAGACCAAAATACCCTTGACCAAATTCTAGAACTAGAACCCAATTTTTAGTCCTGGCTCAAAGCGCCAGGATCATGGTTCTTCACTGGATTTGGACAATTGAGAAACATCTCAGTGGTGCGACGAGATGAAGTCTCCTTTGCCACCTTAGTCGTGACTTGAAGGGTAACGCGAGGTGGTGAAATCGCGTTGGTGCACTAGAATTTGACAATTCTAATATTAAGCCTTGGCGCGATGCACCAATATCATGGAGGCTCACTGGAAAATGACAATTACCATTTTGGCTGGCTCCGCAACACGCTAAAGTGCCAGGTTGCACACTGTCTCACTAAAATGGCTCTAACTCTTCACCCGGGTGTCGGATTTGGACAAATTTGGTATCAATGGAAATATTATTCAATCCTATACATAGAAAAAAAATAGAAATTATAGAAATATAATATGGTATAAACATCAATAACTTTGGAAGTCATCTATATTCACTCAAAAAGTGGATTTAGGCTAAAGAAATGATCAGGGTATTAAATATCTCCCCCTTGGAAAAATTCATCCTCGAATGTTGCTAGTTAGGCTCAAGATCAAAGAGGAAATTGGAAATACTTTATGGGAACCATTTTCTCAACCGAATTACTTTACTCTAGATTTTTGAGTACTTCATAGAATGCAAGAATCATATAATGGATATCTATACAACTGAATACGCTGGATTAGTAGGAAACTGAATTAAAGAAGAATAGTACCCTTGGTTTGATTTGGACTCGCGGAGAAGAGATGATGGTATCTTGTTAGCATATCCTCTTCTAATTCCCAAGTAGCACTCTCAACTGATTGATTTCACCACAAAACTTTAACCAAGGGAACCTCCTTGTTTCTTAGAATACGGACTTGATAATCTAGAATCTCGACCGGAACTTCATCATAAGAAAGACTATCCCCAACATCTAAGCTCTCTGATGGTTCAACCAGAACAGAATCACCAATGTGCTTCTTGAGCATAGAAACGTGACAGACAGGGTAGATAGCTAACAACCCTGCAGGCAACTCAATCTCATAAGTTGCTTTCCCAATACGATTCAAAACTCTATAAGGGCCAATATATCGGGGACTAAGCTTTCCTTTCTTTCCAAATCTTTTCACCCCTTTAATGGGTAAAATATTCAAGTACACTAAATCATTAACCCTAAACTCAAGAGATCTTCTTCACACATCTGCATATGACTTCTGATGAATCTGGGCTGCCTTTAACCTTTCCTGAATCAACTTAACTTTCTCTATGTCCACGAACACAATATCAGGTCAAATCACAGCAACCTCACCCACTTCGAACCAACCTATAGGTGAGACACATATACTTTCATACAAAGCCTCAAATGGATCCATTCCAATGCTAGCATGAAAACTGTTGTTATAACCAAATTCAACCAATGGAAAATGTTTATCCCAACTTCCTTTGAAATCAAGAACACATGCCCTCAACATATCCTCCAATGTTTGAATAGTCCTCTTAGCCTGACCATCTATCGACGCATTAAAAGCAGGGCTAAGATGAACTTGGGTTCCAAGACCCTTTTGAAAAAATCTCCGAAACTGAGAAGTACATTGAGTACCTCTATCGGAGATGATTTCCAACGAAACTCAATGCAACCTGACTAACTCTCGGATGTACATCTTAGTATAGTCCTCATTGGTAAAAGATGAATGTACTGGCAGAAAATGTACTGCTTTAGTCAAACTGTCTACAATGACCCAAGTAGAATCATGATGATGACGAGAGAGAGGTAAACCATTCACGAAATCCATGTTCACCACTTCCCACTTCCAAGTAGGAATGCTAAATTCTTTCACCATACCACCGAGTCTCTAGTGCTCTATCTTCACCTGTTGGCAAGTTGCGCACTTCTCTACAAACTTTGCTATATCCCTCTTCATACCATTCTACTAATAAATTTCCCATAAATCACAGTACATCTTGGTAGCACCGGGTTGAATAAAATTTTGCGCGCCATGTGCTTCAGCATAATTCTCATCCTCAGATCATCAACCTCAGAAACACATAATCTATTCTAAAGCCTCAATACACCATCTCACCCTTGGGAGAAAACCCCCACTTTTTTGTCTTTAACTAACCCTTTCAGTTCGATCAAATGAGAATCCATATCCTGCTTCTCCTTCACTTTTGAAACTCGGGAAGATTCAAAACTATTTTGGACCCAAACATTACACTCAGCTGAATCAAGAAATCTAACACCCAACCTAGATAAACGATGAAATTCATGAACCAATTCCCTTTTATCGTTCTCCACATACATCACACTACCCATGGATGACCTACTAAAGGCATCCGCCACTACATTGGTCTTGCCCGGATTATACAACACACTCATATCATAGTCCTTCAGGAATTCTAACCATCGCCTCTGCCGCAGGTTCAACTCTCTCTGAGTAAGCACATACTGCAAACTCTTGTGATCCGTAAAGACATCAACATGAACACCATATAAGTAGTATCACCAGATTTTTAAGGCAAAAACCACCGCAGCTAGCTCAAGATCATAGGTCAGGTAATTCTCATCATACGGTTTCAACTGTCTGGAAGCATAGGCTAGAACCTTACCTTTCTGCATCAACACACAACCCAAACCAACTCTAAAGGAATCACAATACACCACAAAATCATCTACACCACTACGCAGGGTCAACACAGGGGCTGAAGTGAGTCAAGTATTCAACTCCTGAAAACTCTTCTCGCAAGATCTGACCACTAGAATTTAACTTTCTTTTGGGTTCACAGGGTCAAAGGAGTAGCAATGGAGGAGAAACCTTCAACAAAACGATGATAGTAATCAGCTAGACCCAAGAAACTCCTAATGTCAAATGACAAAATAGGTCTAGGCCAATTTTTCACAGCTTCTACCTTTTGAGGATCAACTCAAATACCTTCAAAAGAAATAATATGACCTAGAAAGGAAATTGACCTTAACCAAAGTTCACACTTGCTAAATTTGGTAAAAAAAATTGATAATCTCTAAAGGTTTGCAAGATAATTCAGAGATGATCTTCATGGTCATTTTTATTTTGGGAGTATACAAGGATGTCATCTATGAACACAATAACAAACATATCTAAGTACTGTCTGAACATCAGATTCATAAGGTCCATAAAGGCTACTGGAGAATTAGTTAGCCCGAAGGACATGACCAGGAATTCAAAATGACCATAACAGGTGCAAAAAGCTGTCTTTGGAATATCACACTCTCTGTCTTTAAGTTGGTGATAATCGGATCTCAAATCTATTTTCGAGAAATAACTAACGCCTTGCAGCTGATCAAACAGGTCATTAATTCTAAGAAGAGGGTACTTGTTCTTGACTGTGACCTTGTTGAGATGAAAATAGTCAATGCACATACGTAATGAACCGTCTTTCTATCGCATGAAAAGAATGGGTGCGCCCTAAGGACACACCCTAGGCCTTATAAAACCCTTATCAAGAAGATCTCTGAGTTGCTCTTTCAACTCCTTAAGTTCTATGGGGGGGCCATGCGATACACAGGAATAGAAATAGGTTGCGTATCAGGAAGAAGATCAATCCCAAATTCTATCTCTGTATCGGGAGGTACCCCTGGGTGATTTTCTGGGAAAACATCAAGAAACTCATTAACAACACTAATGGACTGAATAGTCGGAGTCTGAGACTTAGTTTCTTTAACTTGAACCAAATGATAGATACCACCTTTAGATATCAATTTCCTTGCTTTAAGGTAGGATATAAAATTACTCTTGGAAGCTATAGAACTTCTAAACCACTCAAAAACTGGCTCATTGGGAAACTAAAACTTGATTACATGGGTACGACTGTCTATAGATGCACAACAACAGTGAAGCCAACCAATACCCAGAATAATGTCAAAATCAACCATGCCTAGCTCGATCAAGTCTGCAAACATAGTTCTATTAAGGACAGTGATAGGACACTTCTTATACCTACAATAAAATAGTCATGTATATCAATCTTGAATATTTCAATTCTCATAAATCAATGATAAAGTAATTTGGGTATAAATCAATTTGCACAATCATAAAATTCCAATAGTGAAAATCAATTCTTTGGGAACAAGAATGAAAGGATATTCTTGTTCCAGACCCACATACCTTGATTATTATCTGGGTTGAATAAACTTGCTATAGACTTCTTTTCCCACTTTTTGAATTAGAGATCTTAATGTTCTTAACTTGGAAGTTTTAAATATTGAACTAATTTGTGAAAACCATGGCTTGATGTTGAGATGTTTAGATAAGAATTGGATTGAATTTTGGAGAGAAACCCTAGAATTTTGGAGGAGATGGAAGAGAAAATAAGGATTTTCTCCATCACTTGTATATATATAAAGGGTAAGGACAGTGGAAAAGACCAAAATACCCTTGACCAAATTCACTCAAAAAGTGGATTTAGGCTAAAGAAATTATCAGGGTATTACAATATCTCCCCCTTGAAAACATTCGTCCTTGAATGTTACTAGTTAGGCTCAAGATTAAAGAGGAAATTAGAAATACTTTATGGGAACCATTTGCTCAACCGACTTAATTCACTCTAGATTTTTTAGTACTTCATAGAATGCATGAATCATAGAATGGATATCTATACATCTGAATATGCTGGATTAGTAGGAAACTGAATTAAAGAAGAATAGTACCCTTGGTTTGATTTGGACTCACAGAGAAGAGATGAGGGTATCAGGTTAGCATATCCTCTTCTGCTTCCCAAGTAGCACCCTCAACTGATTGATTTTGCCACATAACTTTAAAAAAATGAACCTCCCTATTTCTTAGTCTACGAACTTGATAATCTAGAATCTTGACTGGAACTTTATCATATGAAAGACTATCCCGAACATCTAAGTTCTCTGATGGTTCAACCACAACTGAATCACCAATGTTCTTCTTGAGCATAGAAACGTGAAAGACAGGGTAGATAGCTGACAACTCTGCAAGCAACTCAATCTCATAAGCTACTTTTCCAATATGATTCCAAACTCTATTAGGGCAAACATATCGGGGACTAAGCTTCCCTTTCTTTCCAAATCTTTTCACACCTTTCATAGGTGAATTATTCAAGTACACCAAATCATCAACCCCAAACATAAGATCTCTTCTTCTCACATCTGCATACGACTTCTGATTACTCTAGGCTGCCTTCAACCTTTCTCGAATGAACTTAACTTTCTCCATGGACTCGAACATAGCATCAACTTCAATCACAGCAGCCTCACCTACTTCGAACTAACCTATTGGTGATCTATATCTCCTTCTATAAAAAGCCTCAAATGGAGTCATTCTAATGCTAGCATGAAAACTGTTATTATAAGAAAATTCAACCAATGGCAAATGCTTATCCCAACTTCCTTTGAAATTAAGAACACATGCACTTAATATATCCTCCAAAGTCTGAATAGTCCACTCAGCCTGACCGTCTATCTGCGAATGAAAAACAGAGCTAAGACAAACTTGGGTGCCAAGACTCTTTTGAAAAGCTCTCCAAAACTGAGAAATAAATTAAGTACCTCTATCAGAGATAATAGCCAACGAAACTCCATGCAACCTAACTAACTCTTAGATGTACAACTTAGCATAGTCCTCAGCGGTAAAAAATGAATGTACTGGCAGGTAATATGATGACTTAGTCAACCTGTCTACAATGACCCAAGTAGAATCATGATGACGGCGATAGAAAGGTAAACCAGTCAAAAAAACCATGTTTACCACTTCCCACTTCTAAGTAGGAATGCTAAATTCTTGCATCATACCATCGAGTCTCTAGTTCTCTATCTTCACCTGTTGGCAAGTTGCACACATCTCTATAAAATTTTCTATATCCCTCTTCATACAATTCCACTAATAAATTTCTCGCAAATTATGGTACATCTTGGTAGCACCGGGATGAATAGAATTCTATGCGCCATGCACTTTAGTCATAATTCTCAGCCTCAGATCATCAACCTTAGGCACACACAATCTATTCTAAATCCTCAATACACCATCTCCCCTTTGGGAGAAAACCCCCACTTTTTGGTCTTTAATTGACCCTTTTAGTTCGATCAAATGAGAATACATATCCTGCTTCTCCTTCACTTTTAAAACTTGGGAAGATTCGAAACTATTCTGGACCCAAACATTACCCTTAGCTGAATCAAAAAATCTAACAGCCAACCTAGCTAAACGATGCACTACATGAACCAATTCCCTTTTATCGTACTCCACATGCATCACACTACCCATGGACGACATGCTAAGGGCATCCACCACTACATTGTCCTTGCCCGGGTGTTACAACACACTCATGTCATAGTCCGTCAGCAATTCTAACCATCGCCTCTACCACAGGTTCAATTCTCTTTGAGTAAACACATACTGCAAACTATTGTGATTTGTAAAGAAATCAACATAAACACCGTACAAGTAATGTCTCCAAATTTTTAAGTCAAACACCACTTCAGCTATCTCAAGATCATGGGTCAGGTAATTATTCTCATGTGGTTTCAACTGTCTGGAAACATAGGCTATAACCTTACCTTTCTGCATCAACACACAATCTAAACCAACTCTAAAGGCATCACGATACACCACAAAATCATCTACACCATTAGGCAGAGTCAACATAAGGGCTGAAGTGAGTCGAGTCTTCAACTCCTGAAAACTCTTCTCGCAAGAATCTGACAACTAGAATTTAACTTTCTTTTGGGTTAACCAGGTCAAAGGAGCAGCAATGGAGGAGAAACCTTAAACAAAACTATGATAGTAACCTGCTACACCTAAGAAACTCCTAATGTCAGACGAGGAAATAGGTCTAGGCCAATCACAGCTTCTATATTTTGAGGATCAACTCAAATACCTTCAGAATAAATAATATGACCCAGAAAGGCAATTGACCTTAACCAAAATTTAAACTTGCTAAATTTGGAAAATAATTGATGATCTCTAAGGGTTTTCAAGACAATTTAGAGATAAACTTCATGGTTGTTTTTATTTTGGGAGTATACAAGGATGTCATCTATGAACACAATAACAAACATATTTAAGTACTGCCTGAACACCCGATTCATAAGGTCCATAAAAGCTATTAGGACATTAGTTAGCCCGAAGGACATGAAATGACCACAGCGGGTATGAAAAGTTGTCTTTGGAATATCACACTCTCTGACTTTTAGTGGTGATAACTGGATCTCAAATCTATTTTCGAGAAATAACTGGCACCTTACAGCTGATCAAATAGGTCATTAATTCTAGGAAGAGGGTACTTGTTCTTGACTATGACCTTGTTGAGATGATGATACTCAATGCACATATGCAATGAACCATCTTTATTTCACACGAAAAGAATGGGTGCACCCAAAGGAGATACACTAGGCCTTATAAAACCCTTATCAAGAAGATCTCTGAGTTTCTCATTCAACTCCTTAAGTTCTACGGGGGTCATGTGATATGGAAGAATAGAAATAGGCTGCGTATCGGGAAAAAGATCAATCCTGAATTCTATCTCTCAATTAGGAGGTACCCCTGGGTGATTTTTCGATAAAAACGTCAAGAAACTCATTGACACCAGTAATTGACTAAATAGTCAGAGTCTCGGACTTTGTTTCTTTAACTTGAACCAAATGATAGATACAACCCTTAGATATCAATTTCTTGGCTTTAAAAAATTGGCTCATTGGGAAACTAAAACTTGACTACACGGGTACGATAGTCTATAGATGCATAACAAGAGTGAAGCCAATCCATACCCAGAATAATGTCAAAATTAACCATGTCTAGCTCGATCAAGTCTATAAACATAATTGTATTAAGGATAGTGATAGGACACTTCATATACACTTACTTAGCAACAATAGATTTATCTACTGGGGTAGAAAGTAGAAGAGGCTCACGAATCTCTTTAGCACTGATTTTAAAATTCACAGCCACCAACTGATTCACATAAGAAACATTTGACCCCGGGTCCATCAACATATATACATCGAAATGAAATATATGGAGCATACCAGTAACAACATCTAGTGAATCCTCCTTCTCCTGGCGGGGTGGTATAGCATAAAATTGTTCTTGCGCTAACCACTTATAGTACTAGATAAGGCACCCTGAGAAGGATTAGGACAAACTAAAGGGGCTGGAGCACTAATATCCTGACTCTGGGGACGAATATCATGACTCCTCTGTCTAGTGTGTGGGCAATCCCTGAATCTTTGGCCCAACTTACCACAACCAAAACAACCTCTTCGATCGACTAAAAACTCACCAGGATAGTCCCTACCACACTTCATACATGGGGAAGGATAAGGTCTGTTACTCACACTTGCCTGGGACCTGGACATAGTAGGCCTATTACCCTGCTCCTGCATAATTTTGAATGTGGGAGCACTGGGTGATAAAGGCACTGGCAGAAGTGAATGATTCTAGGACTGAGGGCGATTCCCTCCCAAAAATTTAGTCTGACCATAACCTTGTTACTCTAATCTAACTCTCTTATTTGCCCTTACTCTATCTTTCTTCTTCACCTTATCCGCTTCAATCTGCTGAGCATGAATTATTAGTCTTGAAAGGTCCATGTCCCTACTGAGCATAGCGGATCTACATTCTTTCACAACAAACCAGATACACCAGCTAAAAACTTACTCATACTGGTTCTAGAATTAGCCATCATACCGGGATCATACTTAGATACTAGTGGAACTTATGACAATACTCCTTAACTGTAATGGGTCCCTGTCTCAAGTTCATAAATTCTTCTATTTTCGCTTCCCTCAGCTCTGATGGAAGGAATTTAACTAAGAATGCATCCTGGAATAACTGCCAAGTCATGGGAGCGGCATCCTCCCCTCTACTCTTCCTCCATAACTCCACCCAATCATAAGCAATATCTTTCAAGTGATAGGAAGCTAGATCTATACTTTCTTCCTCCGTTATATGCCTTACCTATCTTTGACCCATAAAACTTTGGCAAATTTATCTGCATAAAATCACGAACCCGAGCTACTGTTGAATTACCTTCCCTCAAAGGTGGAACTGCGGTCTGAACATAGGTATGAGCATTAGCGGTAACCACCTGGGCTAACGCTTGAAAAGCTGCCCAGAATTTAGCATAGGACACCGACTTACCTAAAGGATTAATGGGTTGACGTCGTTTGTTGTTTCTGCGATCTCTACGATGAGGCATTTTCTATCATAAATGAGCATGAATTAATAGCAGAGAGAAACAATTGTAGGCATGATAGACTTTTGAAGAAATAAACAACTTTTGCTAAAATATTCCATAGCCTCTTACTCATAGATGTGGTGCTCTACACGCCGATGATCAAGACTCTACATGATGTGGGTCGTCAAACTCCCTAGGACTCTTCAAACCTTAGGCTCTAATACCACGATTGTAATGCACCAAGAACCTAACTCGAGATGTCACACGGTGCTTAAGGCAACACGTGGCCTCAAGCTAACCCTCTAAGCCTGTCATCACTTTTAGAACTCACTATATCACAAAATATTTTTAAAATAGGGAAGAATAATCATATCATAAGCATACTTTGATACGAATAAATACTGTTCTTTATAAATAATATGCTGAAATTTCTGTACATACTAGTACTCTAGTATGACAAAGACTCTACTACAAAAGACTGAGGAGCCATTGGGAAAGATCCCCAACTGACTCGCCTGAATTGTAAAGAAACAACCATGTAATATCAAGGAAAAAAATTAGGGACATAGGTCCTCGAACCATGAGGACTCACCAACTGTAAGAATGTAGATGGAGGTACTCAAAGATCACTGTCGTTGTTGAGACTGAGCACCTGAACCTACATCATGAGAAAATGTAAAACATAGAAGAGTATAGAAATTAGTACTTGGAATTGTACTAAGTATGTGGGGGTGTATGTAATACTTTTAAACAATATCATAAATGTAAAATAAAGTAATGCATGCTAACAATAATGAATATCTTCGCTTGAATTTCCTAAAACATTATTTCCAAAAATCATCAATAATAACACATGCTTCATAAAATCTCATAAATCATCAGACTCAACTCAAACTCTTTAACTCATGACTTAGAGTGACTCGGTACCTCAAGAAACCTAGACTATTTTGGATTTGGGAGTTTCTTCTATCTAATATAAACCATGTGAGCCGCATATAGTCCAATATTTTGCCCTCCTAACAAAGGAACCCCACATTGGCGGGAGCATTATAATCATGTCAGGGAGTATAACATCAAACTTTTTTTGTGATCACAAACTCGGCACTTTGGCCCTCAAATCTTAATCCTATGATGGCATGTAGTTTTAGAGAAGTAGGATGTACTGAACCCATATTTCTCGCTCAGTGCTAAATACTCCTCCTGGACTCAACTCAGAACGCGTTAGGAAATCCACCTCAATCAACTCAAAGGTCTATCATAGAGACCAAAATCATAAATATATATCTCATTTGTAAATTATAAACAACTTGTGTATTCGTAACTCGACTCAATCTCAAAATAATATATCTCATCATCAAGTACACTTGCTTATAAAATCGTATCAAGCATCAAAAGCTTCAAGAAAATGTCATAGGACTCATTCTTGACTCTCAAGCTCAATATCGATAAATATATTCAATACTCAAACTTCTCATGGAAATAGCATAACTCATAACATTATCATTTATCACTTTAGAAATCATCAATTCATAGTCGCAATATATGATTCATAGCATAAATTCTCAATTTAAGAATAAAATAATAAAATAGTCATGTATATCAATCTTCAATAGATCAACTCTCAAAAATCAATGATAAAGTAATTTGGGTATAAATCCGCTTGCATAATCATAAATTTCAATAGTTAAAATTAATTATTTGGGCACAAGAATGAAAGGATATTGTTTTTCAAGCCCCACATACCTTGATTATTATCCAGGATTAATAAACTTGCTATAGACTTCTTTTCCCACTTCTTGAGTTAGAGATCTTAATGTTCTTGACTTGGAAGTTTCAAATCTTAAACTAATTAGTGAAAACCATGGCTTGATGTTGAGATGTTTAGACAAGAATTGCAATGACTTTTGGAGAGAAACCCTAGAAGTTTTAACGAGATGGAAGAGAAAATAGGGATTTTATCCCTCACTTCTATATATATAAATGGTAAGAACTTTGGGAAAGACAAAAATACCCTTGAGTAAATTCTAGAATTGGAGCCTGATTTTTAGCCCTAGTGCGACACACCAGGATTGCGGTCCTTCACCTCTATTTGGACAATTGGGAAACTACTCAGTGGCGCAACACAGTGAAGTAGCATTTACCACCGTGGTCGTGACATAGAAGGGCACCACGACATAGTGTAATCGTGTTGGTGCACTAGAATTTGACAATTCTAATATTGAGCCTTGGTGTGATGCACTAATATCATGGAGGCTCATTGGAAACTGACAATTGCCATTTTAGCTGGCTCCGTGATGCGTTAAAATGCCAGGTGGCATACTATCTCACTAAAATGTCTCTAACTCTTCACTCGAGTATTGAATTTGGGTGAATTTTGTATCAATGGAAAGCTTATTCAATGCTCTACATGGAAAAAATTGAAAATTAGAGAAATACAACATGGTATAAACGTCAATATCTTTAGAAGTCATCCGTATTCACTCAAATGGAAGATTTACGCTTAAGAAATAATTGGGGTATTACTCTCAGTCCAGTATTCAATATAGAATTTAGTCTCAGGTTTATTTGACCATAGCATATAGTTATCAGTTATTCAGTTATTATTATTTCAATTTATTGATTAATTTGGAATCATATTATATGCTTGGTCATGCATTCGCAGATTTGATAGTTTTCATGCATTTATATTGAGTTACCTCATGCTATTCACTCAGCCAGTTATTATTCATACACATGGATCCATGCATATCAGCCTAACCTCATCTCTCATACTAGTACATTCAAAGTATAGATCACATACTCTTTTCTTGCCCTATGATGTTTGATATCATAGGTTCGGATACTCAGGATCCTAACTGTGCGTAGATTATTTAGCTTATCAGCAATAGTAGTCATGGTGAATTCTCATCTATTGAGGATATGGTGGTTTATTTTAGATTACTTCAGTATTTTAGTATTTTCTTTCAGTTGCCATTTGGAGTTAGTTGGGGCCTATCCCATCAACTCTTTTAAGTTAGTTTTAGAGGCTTTCAGATATTTCAGACAGCCAGTTGATTTTCTAATCTTTTTAGTCAGATATTTAGTATATTCATTTATATTTCCGACTTGAGAATTTCATTGTATTAATTTTAGTACTTAAAACCTTTAGTATTATTCAGTTATTTCTACACATGTGTATCTTATTACCATATTACTGAGTTCTCATCACAGGTACTAGTTTATAGGTTATCTTGGTATCTTTTAAGATCATAAGCACCATTTCGTGACTAGGGGTATCCTCGGGTCATGAAAAAACTTAGTATCAGATCCTAAGGTCTTAAAGTTTCCTAGGGAGTCTGAAAGCCACGTTGAGTAGAGTCTTGTACATAGGTGTGAAGCATGCCACTCTTATGGACATGAGGCTACAAGAAGTTTTAGGAAAAGTTTCCATTCATTTAATATTCATGTCGTGCAAATGAGCTTGAGCTCAATTTAAAATATCTTTCTAATTCAATCTTCCTTTTGTTTATCAAAAATACCTCCGAGAAGGAACAACAAAAGAAGAAACAAGAATCAGCCTGCACCTCTGCCTATTTTGAAAGATCCATTGAATGAGCATGTTTCTCATGTCGAGTTCAGAGTTGCACTAACTACCTTGGCTCACATAGTAGAATCTAAGAATAATCAACAGACTACTATCCTAGACAATTTAGTGTGTAATACCACTGCAGCTAGGATTCGAGACATTACTCAAGTGAACCCTTCCTTGTTTTTGGAATCCAAGTTTGATGAGAATTTGTGGGAGTTTTTTGACATGGATCAAAATATGACTGAAATTATGGGTTTCACGTATAGTGATAGTGTAAAGTTGGTTTCTTACCAATTATAGGATGTAGCTCACACCTGGTATAAGCAGTGGAAGGGGGATAGGGGAGTAGATACAGGGCCTGTAGAGTAGGAGGAGTTTTCCATAGCCTTTTTCGATAGGTTCTTCCCTTTAGAGTTGAGGAAATCTAAGGTGCAGGAGTTCATAAATTTGATACAGCATAACATGAGTGTGAGGGATTATTCATGTAAGATTACTAGTTGGGTAGGTATGCTCCTTCGATGGTGGCTAATAATGGGTCTAGGATGAGTAAGTTTGTCTCTAGTGTAGCTGAAAGTGTGGTCAAGGAGTATAGGATAGCAATGTTGATTAAGGAGATGTACTTTTCTAGGCTTATGGTCCATGCTAAGCATATTAAGGGAGAGAATGAAATGGAGAATAAGAGGGCCAATACAGGTAGTTTTAACTTTACTTAGCTGAGGTCGTAGGGTGCTAACCGTTCTTAATTCCATCATAAATATTCAACCCTTACTCTGTCTTTAGCTAGTGCTCTAATTCCAAAGTTTGAAAATTATAATCGAGATCGGGTGCTAGGCTCTAAGTCCCAGGATAAGTATAAACAGTGGTCGTACTAATCCTCTTTGACAAAAATATGATAGAAATCATCAGGGTGTATATAGAGTCAGTAGTGATGTATGATTTAGGTGTGGCAATCCAGGCCACAGATTTAGGGATTGCCCAAAAAGTGGTCAGTAGGGTCAGTCTAGCCGTCCCTCAGTTCCATCTGGTCGCCAACTCAGCAAAGTGCCACTTCTAGTACTACCAGTGGTCATCGCCCAAATAGACTATATGCACTCCAGTCCCTACAGGATCAAAAAAGTTCTTCTTATGTGGTTATAGGTACATTACAGACCTTTTATTTATATTTTTATTCTTTGTTAGATCACAGAGCTTCACTTTCTTTTGTAACCCCTTACATAGTTGTTAATTTTGGTGTCAGCCCCAAAACTTTAGTAGAGCCTTTCTCAATGTCTACCCTAATGATTAAATCTTTTCTTTCCAAGTGGGTATACAAAAGCTGCATAATTACAGTATCTCAGAAAGTCACTTCAGTAGACCTTGTGGAGTTATAGATGACTGATTTTGATGTCATTCTCATCATGGATTGGCTCCACTCATGCTATGCTTTAGTTGATTGTAGAAATAGAGTTGTTCATTTTCAGTTTCCTAATGAACTAGTCCTTGAATGGAGGGGTAGTACTTCAGTGTTTAGAGGTCAACTTATTTCATACCTTAGAGCGAGAAAAATGATACCAAAGGGGTGTGTTTACCAGCTTGTTCTAGTCAAAGACTCTAATTTTGAGACTCCCAGTCTCAAGTCCATTTTAGTAGTAAGAAAATTTCTAGATATGTTCCCTAAAGATCTTTCTGAAGTTCCTGCCAAAAGGAAAATTGAATTCATAATAGACATTCTTCCGGATACCCAACTTATCTTTATTCCTCTCTATAGATTTGCTCCATCTAAGCTTAGGGAGTTGAAAGAACAGTTGAAAGACCTTTTAGATAAGGGATTCATCAGGCCTAGTGTTTCCCCATGGGGAGCTTCTGTCATTTTCATGTGAAAGAAAGATGGTTCTCTTAGAATGTGTATTAATTACCACCAGTTGAACAAAGTCATAGTTAGGAATAAGTACCCACTTCTTAGAACTGCTGACTTGTTTGACCAACTTCAAGGTGCCATTTATTTCTCTACAATAGACATCAGATCCGGCTATTATCAGCTCACTGTCAGAGAATGTGATACTTTGAAAATAGTTTTTAGAACTCGGTATGGTCACTTTAAATTTCTAGTTATGTCTTTTTGATTAAAGAATGCCCCAACAGCCTTCATGGACTTGATGAACCAAGTGTTCAAGCAGTACTTGGACATGTTCATGATAGTTTTTAATAATGATATTCTTGTCTATTCCCATAATGAAAATGATCATGCAGACTATCTCATAATTGTATTACAAACTCTTACCCATCAGTTATTCGCCAAATTCAATAAGTATAAATTTTGGCTAAGAACAGTAGATTTCCTTGGCAATATTGACCCTGACAAGTGTGGTATTCCTGGGATCATACCTGATGTGTTACAGAAATGTATATGAGAAAAGTTTGATCACAGTGATAGATTGGCAAGTATATACCTATCTTGGTTTAGTTTGGCTAAGTTGATTTTAGTTTCTAAAAAGGTTAGTTTCGGTGATGGCATTAGAGTTGACCTTCAAAAGATTAAAATAGTAAGAAACTGGCCTAAATCTATCTCTCCATCAGATATCAAAAGTTTATTGTGTTTAGATGGCTATTATTGATAGTTTGTTGAAGGGTTTTCATCTATTACATCTCCCATGTATAGACTGACTCAGAAAAAAGTCCAGTTTCAGTTGTCAGATTCTTGTGAGAAGAGTTTTCAGGAGTTGAAGACTCGGCTCACCTCAGCCTTAGTTTTGACCTTGCCAGATGATTTAGATGGGTTTGTTGTTTATTGTGATACTTCTAGAGTTGGTTTGGGTTATTTTTTAATGCATAGAGGTAAGGTCATAGCCTACACCTCTAGACAGCTTAAACCCTATGAGAAGCACTACCCTACCCATGATCTTGAGTTTCCAGTTATAATGTTTGCCTTAAATATTTGGAGGTATTATTTGTATGGGGTACATATTGATGTGTTCAAGGATCTCAAAATGTTATAGTATATATTTTTGCAGACAGATTTAAATCTCTATGATAGAAGGTGGTTAGAATTGTTGAAATATTATGATATAAATATTTTGTATCATCAGAGCAAGGCCAATGTAGTGCCAGATGCCCTTAGTAGATTGTCTATAGGTAGTGTTGCTCGTGTATAGGATAATAAGAAACATTTAGATAGGGAGGTTCATCAGCTTGCTAAATTAGGTGCATGGTTGATAGATTTGGCTGAGGGTAGTGTATGGGTTCAGAATAGTCTAGAATTTTCTTTGGTTGCTGATGTGAAAGAGAAGCAAGATAGGGATTATAGTCTGTTTAAGTTAAAAAAATCAGTTAGAGATCAGAAAGTAGAGGTTTTCTCCAAAGAAAGAGATGGTGTGCTTGATGTCAGGGTAGGCTGTGTGTGCCGGGTGTAGATAGTTTGAGACAGCGAATCCTTGTAGAAGTGAATAGTGTGCTTCTTCTATTCATCCAGGAGCCACTTAGATGTATCATGATTTGTGGGAAATCTATTGGTGGAGTGGTATGAATAGGTATATTGAGAAGTTTGTAGCTAAGTGTCCTAATTGTTAGTGGTCAAGGTTGAGCACCAGAGGCCTAGTGGCTCAATGCAAGAGTTTAGTATTCCTACTTAGAAGTGGGAAGAGGTAAACATGGACTTTATGATAGGGTTTCCCCATTCGTGTTATCAGCATGATTCGATATGGGTTATTGTAGACAGGATGACCAAATCAGCCCATTTCTTGCCAATCCATACCTCATATACTTCCGAGGACTATGCCAATCTCTATATTAGAGAGTTGGTTAGATTTTATAGAATCCCATTATCTATTATTTCAGATAGAGGTATTCAGTTTACCTCTCATTTTTGGAAAGCTTTTCAGAAGGTTCTTTGTACCCAAGTTCATCTTTGTACAGCCTTTCACCCTTAGACCGATGGTCAGGAAGAAAAGACCATTCAGACCCTAGAGGACATGTTGAGAGCATGTGTTATCGACTTTAAGGGTAGTTGGGATGATCACTTGCCTTTGATTGAGTTTGCCTACCATAAAATTTATCATTCCAGTATTCAGATAGCTCCATTTGAGGCTCTTCATGGGAGGAGATATAGATCTCCAATTAGTTGGTTTGATGTAAGTAAAATTGCATTTATAGGGCTAGATTCAGTATTTAATACGATAGAGAAATTTAAAATAATCAGAGAGAGGCTTCAGATAACCCAAAGCTGATAGAAATCCTATACATATGTGAGAATAAGAGACTTTGAGTTTAAGGTTGGTGAGTTAGTCTATTTGAAAATCTCTCCCATAAAGTGAGTGATGAGGTTTGGCAAGAAGGGAAAGATCAGTCATCAATATGTTGGTCGTCATAGGATCTTGAGCCACTTTGGAAAAGTAGCTTATGAGCTTGAGTTGCCTGCAGATTTGGCAGCAGTGCATCTAGTGTCCCATGTCTCTTTATTAAAGAAGTGAATTAGAGACCCAACTGTAGTAGTCTCTTTAGAACATACAAATTTTTAGGATAGCCTTTCTTACAAAGAATTCCTAGTTGAAATCCTTGATCGTCAAATTCGTAGACTAAGGAACAAAGAAGTTCCCTTGGTCAAAGTTCTTTGGAGGAATCAGTCTGTTGAGGGAGCCACTTGGGAAGCAGAAGCAGATAGGCATACCAAGCACCCTCCATGTTTCTCCGCAAACTCAAACTCAGTTTCAGGTAACAGTTTTTCTTAGATTATCTCTTTTGCATTCCCAATTCCAACTATATAATTATCTTTCTATGATTGTATGCATTCTCGAATCAGTTCAGTCATGTATCATGTTTCAGACTCAGTCATGTAATGATGTTTTCAATTAATGTTCCCAAGGGGGAGATATTATATTACCCTTTATTAGTCTTAGCTCAGTTCAACTCATAGTATATGCATAAGAGACTTAGAACCTAAAAATTTAGCTAAGTGTTGGGGACTTAGTTTTATTTTTGGCCTCTTAACTTGATGATTTTTAAAGTGACCTTCCCAACCCCGAGAAATAACTTTTTGAGTTAATTCATGTTTAGGGCATAAAGAGCATGTCTAAAAGAAGTTTTGGATTTTTTAGATGAGGATTGAGGAATATTGGGATTTCATTTCCAGAACATCACCATGATTGCATTGCGTCGCGGTGGGTAGATCGATGAGGGGTCCATCATATCACAGTGATGTGCAATTGGGTCTTACAGTTACAAATTTAAATCCTAGAGGGGTAGTCTTGTCATTTCCCATTGCTCGAATCTTTAAAAACATAATATTAACCTTAATTAATGCATTATATGCCCAAATTCCTTAATTTCTCTCTAAATTAAACCCTAACCCTTCCCCAAGTTTATCAAGTTCAAGATCTTCCCTTCAAAAAAACCAAGAAATTGGGCTTCCCAATCCAAGAACTTTCTAGAAAAGTAAATCCTCTTTCGAGATTAAAGTTTTAAGGTATGTTTAATGTTCATCCATGGGCCCTTTTAAACCATGGAGTCCAAGAATTCATTTTTAAGTTTAAATTATGGTTTTTTACATGTTATTATGAATTATATCCATGAAGCTCATATGAACTTTGATTCTGAATCATGTTTATCATGTGATTTCGTTGCAACTATCCCTTGACACATTTGAATGATGATTATTCGCATGTTAAATCCTTAACCCATGATTTTAGTATTTCCATTATACTATTATCACATGTTTTAACTATTCCCGTGCTTTAACTCATGACCCTTATGTGTTTGATGAAATGCCTAAGAAATGAATATTAAACAATGGTGACTATTATGATTTGTAAAGCTATATATGTCCTTATTGATACTTTTATTCAGTGTTAGGGGTTATGAATTCCCGAAACATAGTTGTTTACTTAGTTTCGGTATCTTTCATAATGGTTTTAGATATGTATGAGAATTATTCATTCAGCCAATTATAATAATCAATTATGCTTAAATTAGTTCAGTAATCCGAGTCAGTTTAGTTAGGAGCAGGATTTACCACCGAGGAGACCCATGGATGGGGGCTCACCTTCCAGTAGAGAGTGTGACTCTTAGTAGCAATTCCTACATTCCAGAAATACATAGCTAGCATAGGTTTGAGATGTTAACCTACCAGTTGAGGGTTCACACATATCTCACTAGGGCATCTGCAAGTAGAGGGAGACTCTTTGGTCCTGCGGGACTACATAATAGTTGATCCAGAGAGGCATTGTTCATTCCCGTGGCATGGTACTGACACCCTTATAATTAGGGTCAAAGTTTGGACCCCAATTAGCTCAAATCTGGGCATGTCAGTTAGATGATAGCTCCCCTAGTCTCCGACCAGTATTCAGTATATAATTCAGTCTGAGGTTTGTTTGACCATAGCATACAATTATTAGTTATTTAGTTATTAGTATTTAAGTATTTTAGTTTATAGATTATTTTTGAATCATATTACATTCTTGGTCATGCATTCACAAATTTCATAGTTTTCATGCATTTATATTCAGTTACCACATGATATTCACTCAGCCAGTTATTATTCATGCACATGAACCCATGTATATCTGCCTAACCTCATCTCTCATATCAGTACATTCAAAGTACTGGTCGCGTACTCTTTTCTTGTGATATGATGTTTAATATCATAGGTTTAGATTCTTAGGATCCTGACCATGCATAGATAGTTCAGCCTATCAGCAGTAGTAGTCGTGGTAAGTCCTCATCTATCGAGGACATGGTGGTTTATTTCAGTTTACTTCAGTATTTTAGTATTTCAGTATTTTCTATAAGTTGTCATTTAGAGTAAGTTGGGTCCTGTTCCATCAACTCTTTTTAGCTAGTTGTAGAGGCTTTCAAACATTTCAAATAGTCAATTGATTTGTTAAATTTTCAGTCAGATATTTAGTATGTTTGTTTATATATCAGAAATGATAATTTCATTGTAATAATTTCAGTACATAAAACCTATGGCATTATTCAGTTATTTCTATATATGTGTATCTTATTACCATATTATTCAGTGCACACAACAGGTACCAGTTCATGGGTTAGCTTGTGGTTTTTCGGGACTGTAAGCACTGTTGTTGCAACTAGGGGGCAGCCTCGGGTTTTGACATCTATCATATCCAATTTGACCAAATCCACCAAGTTCTTTCTACCATAAATAAATACCATAAAACCCTTACAAACTCTTATAACAACCACAGAATCACCCACCAAGGTAGACACAAAAAGGGAGTCTAATATAGACTCAGGATCAAAATTAAAATGAATAGCCGCATAAGGGTTCATAAAAGAAAGAGTCGACCCTGGATTAATAAGACAATACAATCATGGGAAGAGTTGCAACATACCAGTAATGATATCATGAAAGGCCTCAGAGTCTTGATTGGTGGCAAGAGCATATATATAATTTCGGCCGGTGTTGGTACCCGAAGCAGCACCCTTTAGTACAGGAGCTAAAGAAGTAGCAACAGGAACCTTATTAGCTTCAGAAGAAACCCTTTAAGGAAATCCCCATTTTATGTGACCAAGATGACCACACATAAAGACCTTATTTCTTCGATCATCACATACTCCATGATGGATCTGCCCATAAAAATGACAAGGGGATAAGATGGGGCCGACAGAGCTATGTGGGCCTAATACTCGGCATTTTGTTCCCCAAATCCACTATCAATCTAAAAGAGAATATCACCTAAAGGCTTAGGATATAGAGCACTATCCATAGAATAAGAACTATAATTTCCCCACTTTTTCTTAGACCACTACCTGCCATCCCAACAACTATTCTAAAGACCTCATCCCTATTCAGAATACCTGAATCTCTTACTCTTTCTTTTCCTTATCTTAGCTTGCTTCTTCTTTTCCTCCTCAGCCTATTGCATATACATCACAAACCTTGAGATATTCATATACTTGTTTAACAAGGCGGTCTTACACTCTAAAACTAAATCACGAAACAAACCCAAGAACACTTTATCATCCTCACCCTCATATATAACACAAACTCTGAAGCCTAATAAGATAACTAGTTAAATTTCAAGGCATACTCCTTCACAGCCATTCTACCTTGTTTCAAATTCATGAACTCCCCATCCTTTGCTTTACTGAGCTCTTGAGGAAAGAAATAATCCTGAAAAAAAACTAGAAAAGCTATCCCACGTAGCTGGCTCAGCATCATATCCCTTCATCTGCTCCAACTCCTCAAGCCACTGATATGTAGCATCCTTCAGCTGGTACACAGCAAACTCAACACCCTCAGAGTTAGAAGCCTGCATAACCTTGAAGATCTTTTCCATCTCATTAATAAAATTTTGAGGGGTTAAACCTCATAAACTGGACAACTCTAGTGACCTTAGATGATGGGGAAACAGAAGCAACATGCTCAGTCTGATAGGGCACAAACTATGTAAGAAAATGGGTCAAGTAGCAAAACTCTATATTTGACACATTAATATAAGGTATCTGGAAAGGGCTAGAGGGAATTGGTAGAATTCCAAGAGGGCATTCAGGAGGTGGAACCCTTGATCAGGTTCGTACCTCATAAACAAGACGAGTTCCATCTACATTGTGCTCAAGTGGTATAGAGAAGTTCCCATGAGCATCATATCTTCTGGTAGGCATGATCTAAAATGCAAACAAATGGGAATTAGAGAAGATTCAAGTCCTTAAACCCTACAGTCTAAAATAGAACAATAAGAAAGAACATTCTTAAATATCTTGTAGCTTCTCCTTTATAAGTGTGGTACACTACACACCCATAAAAGAGGCTCTACTTGACATGGCTTTATGGACACCCAATTGACCATGAACTTGGCTCTGTTACTAACTTTGTCACGAACTAAACCAGGGATTGGCCATGCATGAAAAGCATCTTAAGTTCGTCGTGGACCAAATACCACCCCCTTTTCCTAGTCACACAGAACTCAATATACTAACAGTGGTTGAATTCCAAATATATACCAATGAGGAATAATTAAAACTCAAGAAGTATAAGACACAACTACAACTAATAACCCATCCACAGTAATCCATAAAGCCTCTATGACAAACTAAATCAAACCAATGTTAGTACATGTCTCCGATGATAGACAAAATAAGTCCAAAGAAAGTCTATATAAAGGATAAACTATGAAGTAATAGCCTTTTGAAAGAAGGAGGATCTCTACTTCAAGCTGACTATGGATAATATAGAAATTCTATCATTGTTCAGGAAAAGTAGAAGTGTCTTTAGTTCCAGCATCGTATGGGGATACAACATCTGAGATGGCTAGCGGGTTAAGTGTTGCCATATAACTCAGGAATAAGGGTAAAGTAGTGACAATTTAAAATCCAATTTAACCCAATGTACAAGTTCATATATATGCATTGATGATGTATATTTACTAAGGTACTATGATTTTTTTGATGATATGATAAACCTGCTGAGAGACTAGATGAATAACCAAGAACCTACACCAGGCAAATCTCAGAAGGAAAAAGGAAATCAGGTTCTCAGGAGAAATAAGTTGTAAATATTCCACAGATATGTCGTATTTCATAGGGACTAGGACTCGTGGTCATTAATGTTTTTGGCAGTCAACAATACAGCTGGCAGTTGTACTTTTTGCAGAAAAGTTGGTGCACAACAACAAAGGAGCAGCAACTTTTATTTTTTACCAATGAGAAGCTTTCTAGGTTTTTCCCTCCAATTTGTTCCATATATAGATCATTATATGGAAGGAAAACCTAGCTTTTGCAAACCAAAAAATTCACATCCTCTTAGCAAAAGTCTCAATTATTCTTCAAGAAAAAACTCTAGCAATCAAAGGACTAGTTTTTCTACAACGAAATATGTCCTTAGGTCTAGATTGTTGAGTCATTGTATTTTTATCTAATATTGTATGCCTACTACTCTTTTGAGAATATTGTATAGGTATTTTATTTTCTCTTTTCTTCTAGATCTAAGATGTAGGCTAGATTTATCCATTATAGTATTGGTGGCTAGAGTTAGCTATGGTAGTAGCATTGTGGTCTAAAGTTAGACTTTGTTGTTTACCTAAGAGTGTCAACTAGAGGTAGTTCATAAAGAGGGCATGAGTTAGAAAAGTTTTAGTCAATAAGAGTTAGCTGACATTGGAGGCTACAATAAATTTATTTAGTGTTTCTTGCATTAAAGTTATCAGTGTTTCTTGCATTAAAGTTATCACAAGTGAATGGGGTTAAGCGATAAACCATCGGATTATGAGAATGAGCCTATAATCAAACCATTGCTATCGTTTTAGTGAAGGTTGCATTGTCCTATTAGCCTTATTTGTGTTCTATTTTCTAGTGAAGGTTGCATTGTCCTATTGATAGTCATTGGTAGTTAGATTCAGTTAAGGCCCTGTTTCTCTTAACTTTTGGTGGATTCTCATAAGCCAGAATTCATGCATATATAAACTTAAATAAAATGATGGGATAGGGAACAAGGTTTAGCATAAACCTTAAAATATTAGCCTAGACTGTATAGCTCTACTGTTATATGAAGGCACCTACGAGAAATAAGGGTGCAACTCTCCCAAGTTGAAAGGGACTCAGTACGTGTAGCCACACAAACCAAAGAATAATCATATGTACATATGTACCATGAGGGAATCGAACATCCCAGTCATATATTAAGGGTGACTTAAGCACCTAGTCATTTAACAGAGGGGACTCGAGCTGCCCAATCATTTAATAAGGGGGACTCGAACCACTTGGTCATTTAGACCCTTATGTCGATAAATGTGGTTTCCAGTATTGGTCCCTCGGGACCTCTACTTTCATGGCCCAACTACACAATACTCTTTTAAGCTAAATTTAAATACTTTTCTCAAATTCCCATTCATTAAACCAATTCATTCGTTGATGCACCCCATTGATATCGTCATACTAACTTTACTTTCAAGATACGTTATCAGGTCATATTAATTATTTATCCTATGGGGGAATTCAGAACCCCTTTAGTTCATTTTTTTATTCACATAGGAAGTTCAGAATTCCCAAGGTTTAATTAAAAATCAATCCATAGTTCATTAGCTTTTTATACATATAATAGATCAAGTGAGCAATTCAAACTATATGATAAAACCATATCTCAATGTCAATTTCACAAATGGGTTGAGGGAACACAATTTCAAAAACAATATGTTAAGACAAAATCATCAATTTGTGGTAAACCATGAACCCTTAGTTTATTCACCATGCCCATGCACTCCACGAGTTCAAAACCATTAATAATGCATAATAAATCATGGAAAACAATTTAAGAGACATTCATTCCAAAACCTTCAACACATATCAACAGTACATGTTAAATCCATATAAATAATCATATTTTTTCATGCTTTAAGTAAAATAAATCTAATGGTAGAGTCACATGCCTTAATCACCAATATATTTGAAGAAGGAATCACCCTTGGAAGTTCTAATTGCCATCCTTGAGAAACCCTAAGTATTTTTTCTTGAGAGAATTTGATAGAGCCTTGAGAGTGGTTATTATTATGTTATGGATGATAATGCGGCCCCCAATAAGATTTTAAGTTGTGGGTTGATATTGCGGAAAAGGGGAAATATCGAAAGTGCTCCCAATTAAAAGCTAAAAAACTATCACCAGTGACTACGGGTCATTATATAATTCATAAGGACTCAATATGACTTGTCACCTCAATTCACAGTCTAGATATTAGCTAAGGAACCAATCTCTAATGACCTTGCAGCTTACGTTACACAACTCATCAAGAGACCCTACAACTCACAGGGACCCTGTAGTAACTAGGACATAAATATTTGGGGTACACACTGGTCACCCAATGATCTGTAATCCATGACATGTAATGAGTCTTTATGATTTGGGACCTTATTCCATAATCAATACAATAGCATAGGAATTACTCACTGGTCAGGAAATAATTTGGATTCTATGGCTCGTAAGGACACTTATGACTTGTAAGGTGAGTCGTAGGTTTGGGTAGTGAATTCAAAAACTCCAAAAATTTTAGGGACCGAAATTTGGGGTGTTAGAGTTAGTATTACTTGTTATTTTCATCGATCATGCTTATGGGGTGTTGGTTGGGTTTATTTATTATTTTTTCTATCTTTTGGACTTATGTTGATCCGATTAGGATATCGTTAAATGCTTGCTTTATGCTTTCTGAGATGTTTTACTTATATTTCTTGTGATTGACAAAATTTTGCCTATTACAGTATTTTGACCCCTTTTTTACCTTAAGTGCATATTCACACTTTATTATACCTTTATGTTATTTGATCTTACTCAGTTTATGATTCCTACTAAGTGTCATATGCTTTGGTTCTTGTACTAAACTACATCTTTTTCCCACAGTAAAAATCCTTGTATGAGTCCTCATTGTTGATGTCATTCTCATTAGAGATATTGATTAGAGATATAGGGTGAGTTCTTGGTGATCGGAGCTGATCTATCTCTTTTTATTTTGGATTAGTTTTATTTTATACCTTTGGAGGTTATTCTGTATTTATATTACACTTTTCTAGTACTTTTTAATCCTTAGTGGCTCTTGTACTGGCTATACTAGGTCTTGGGGATTCATTTTGTATATTTTTGCCCTTTCCCCTCTCTATTGTATGCTTATTTTGTCTATTTCATCAATTATCACTTAATTTTGTGATATTATCTTGTTCTTATTTCTTCATATTATTAGTTGTTACTTGTTATTTTGAGCTACAGATTTAGTTTACCTAATGATTGGTTATAGTATGTTCCATCATAAGCTTAGTTTTTGGATCTGGACAAGGTTGAATGAGGGTATACCTTAATGATACATAGTAGTATAATTTAGAATAGAAATTTGAGCAAAGACTCATGAAAGGATCTCAATTACTTTACATGTTCTGATATAAGCATACATATATATACTATTTTGGAAGTCGTATTTAGCATTAAAAGGGCATGTGTTAGATTACCCATGCCCTAAAACAATGTTAATGTCATGGGTTTGGATAGTATTACTAGTCATATAATTTCTTAGCCCAAAGAGGCTTATGTATTATGTCCATTATGCCCAGTATCCCAACAGATATGTTATAATTAGCCAACCATATTAGAATTTAGAACATCACGAAATCATGGGAGATCATGTTTATTTGTTATAAGAAACTCCCTAAAACATTAATGATTTGTACTTTCATTACTTATGCATTAATAAAACCAAATTTTTGTAGACATTTGTTATTATGCTATCTAAGAACCTCAGTTTTACTATAGGTTTTAATTAGTCAGATTTATTTTGTTTATCTATGCTATCAGCTTATTGAAATATTTTAAATGATTATTTCATCTCGTATGTCTCATTTTATCTCTTGTCATTGGGTTTCTGTTTATATCGATTATACTTAGTTCTTCAATTTCTCTTTTATTTTACACTACTATTTTCAAATTTTATCTTGTGTAACAAAGCATCCAGTTGTATTAACCACTCCTCTTGCACTACATCTTATTATAATGTAGATTCAGGTGCCCAAACTCAGGTTCATGTCAAAACATTCTATTAGCACTTCATGTTCTATCCTTAGTGAGTCCTCCTATTATCTAGTGGACTTAGAGCGGTTACTAGCTTTAGTTTACTCCTTTTTATTGACATTTAATTTAAAGGTAGTCTAAGCCTTGTCCAGGTAGAATTATTCCATTTTCTTTGCAATAGGCTTCATCAGACAATAGTTATTTAGTATGTGAGATATACTTTAAGTATTCATCTATGAAGACTAATTTATCCTTATAGATTAGCTAATGATTTTACTTCTCAACTTCCACATGCATTTAGAATTATTCTATTAGTCGAATTCCTGGAAAAGGATCCACTTAGGCTACTTATAGTTCTTGGTCCCGGTCATACCTAGGTGTAAACTTGGGTCATCACAAATTTAGTATCATAGCCTCCTATGTCAGCATTTTCAAGGGGCTAGAGTTTAAACCAAGTTTAAGAAAATACCAAAAAAATAGGGTAGATCTCAGTCCTAAGTCTAGGTAAATAACATGTTGTGGGGCAAACCTCGGGAAGGATGCTGAGTCATAAGAAGGAGTGTATGTGACAACCCAATTTGCAAGAAGGAGTCCATATTGTGACAATACATAATAGATTTTGGGTATATAAGTAGGCAGGCCTTTACGCCCTAGTAATACATCTAAATATGTGCAGGCTTAGTCCTGGAGCTAATAATATCACTAGCTAGTTGGGTCATTACAAATGGTATCTGAGCCAAGTTAGGTACTATGATGCCTCAAGGATCAGTGTTGTCTATGTATTAATGCAACATGGTAACTTCATAGCTTGTGCTTCTAGACAACTTACAACACATGAGAAGAATTACCTAACTTGTGATCGTGAGCTGGCAGTGGTTGTGTTTGCACTGAAGATATAATGTCAATGCCTTTATAGTGTCTATGTTGATACTTTAACTGATAATAAAATCCTGCAATATGTTTTTAGTTAGATAGTATTGAACCTTAGGAAAAGAATATAGATGGAGTTACTCAAGGACTTGACATGAGTGTGCTTTATCATTTAGGGAAAGAAAATTATTATTATTTATACACTTAACAAGTTGTCTATTGTGAGTACTACTTGTTAAGAAAGAGGGAAAAAGGAGCTTGCAAAGGATGTCAAACGACTTGCACATTTAAGTGTTCATATTATTGTAATGCCTCGATTCCCATGAACCAGAATGCCACATGGTGCTCGTGACCCCAAAGGACCACAAGCTAACCCTTCACTGATATCCGTATTTGTTCACTGAATAATATAATACGATAAATGCAGAAATTGGCTTAATCTGGCCATAAGGTTCAAACATCTAAATATACAGTACTGAAAACTAAATATCAATACATCTGTCTAAAAAGCCTCTACACTGTCTGAACTATGGAGTTGAAGGGACAATTCCCTAACTAACTTCGTCTACTAAAATCACCAAAACACTAAAATAGAATATGCTCGGATGATGAGGACTCACTACTGCACCCACTGCTATAAGATTTGACATCTAAATATACTCTGAATCTCGCTATTCTGAACCTATGGTGGGGAAAGCACCATAGCGCGAATGCGTCAGTACAAAGAATGTACCAAGTATGCAAGGATAGGGTAAGGTAAAATATAAGGCTTATGCATAAACATAACAATCTAAATAATATGTATTCGCTAGAATAAACATATATAGAAACTTTGCAGTTACCAATTTTGAAACATTTCTGATCAACAATACACACATGGATGCATAAAGTACAACTGAAATCATCATGACACCGAATGTTACATTTTGAACGCTGACACCCGAAAAAAATAATACTAACAATAAGATACTAAGTATCTGAAGCTACTAGAGTCGACATCTGTACTTATCTATACTGAGAAATTGGATAACTGATATTACTGATATTTGATATTCAAATTCATCAACTCTGGAACACTGAACAACTGAATCTGAGATCAACACTCATCTTGCAGGAAGTCTCTAGAACACTGAACAACTGAATCTGAGATCAACCCTCATTTAGCAGGAAGTCTGTAGAACAATAAACAACTGAATCTGAGATCAACCCTCATCTAGCAAGAAGTCTCTATACTCAAAGATAATGAAAATGGGTTAATAAGTACGAGAGCAACCCTCATCTCGCAGGAAGTCTTTCTACTCAAGGATAATGTTAGCAATACTGGGAGGCCTGTATCTGACAGCCTCAACTTCTGTATATTAACTGAGTTCTTTTCTAAGACTGTTACTTAAACTGTGGGAGTGATCATTTAACCGACATACCCCACTTACCACAAGTGGGATCCAACCTGTGCCCCGGCTAGAATAGTGTTAATACCGTGCCACCAGTAAAGACAACTGCATAGGACCCTCTACTATTAGGACCTCAAACGAGAACGGTGGTACCCTCTACTCGCAGGACAACCACCTCATCTAACCCTCTACTCATAGGATAGATGTCTCAACCTACGTTGGCAACGTAGTTCAGGAGCATAAGGATTGCTACCAGGAATCAAACCCTCTACTCGCAGGAATGTTCCCATCCTTAGCTCACTCGATGCTGAATCCTACTTCTAACTGAAAGACATTTAACCAGTTCTTAACTATACTCAACTGAACTGAATCTGTTCTCACATTATGATACTTTATCAATATAATAGAGTTTTCTAGATTCCGTTCTCTGATGGAGTAATTCTAATTGCCACTTACTTTTAAGATAAGCTTACTATCTCACAAAATGTAAGAGGTCTGTAACGGAGTGAATTGATATGTAAGATTTCAGAGATTCATGGCCTGATTATTCGATAAAGAATGATTTCTGAGATTACTGAGTTTTCCCCAAGATTTGAAACTAACCGAGAGTTCATTGTTGATCGCTCGATTGAGATTACCATGAAACTGACTCTGTTCTAGACCAGCAGACTATTTCGGGCTTATGTACCCCCAGCACACAATAGCATAAAGTAACACAAGATAGATAAGCCATACACAACATGCCCATAGGCCATCATACTCAACATATAATTGTAGACTTCACACTTAGCAAATCAAATGGCCTTATTTCTCCATATAAGCATCCAATCGAACACGTGGACACCATGCTTTGGGTCCACAGCAAATACTATGATCAAACATCATAGTTACCTCAACAATTCATCATGGCATTCCATCATACACCCACAACGTACCAGAAATTCAAGAAAATCAACTATCCATTGGAATAAAGCATGAATTTATCTTTTAAGACCTAATGAACCACAATGCATAGTTTCCTATTCTCTTGAATATTTTGTCAAACATATGGTAGACATAAGTTAAGTATATGGATATGGCATGGAATCATAATTTGGATAACAAACATGTCAAATACTTAAATTCTTCTTCACATAGGCATTTTAGCAATCATCTTACATACACCATTTAGGTCATAGGTTTAATGCTCAATTTCATGCACCAAAACACCATCATCCTTCAACTTCAACATCCACATTTCTCAATTCACAATCCAACTCACATTTATAAAATATTTGACATATCAATTAATAGTAGGGATATATAATTCCCAATAACATTATCAAGTCATAACAAGGAAATAATGGAATAATATTATAATTAAAGGCTTAATAATTTAAATCATAATATATTCATAATCAATTAATTTTGGACCTATTATGTTATAAAAATAAAATCTCTAGTCTCTTAGGTATTTTCACAAACACCTTACATGCACTTCTTAGGCATAGGTGGATTCATCAAGAATACAAGTATTCAATCACCCATTTCATATATTTATACATCACACACCACCATAGTTTCCACAAACATACAAAGATCCCTACTTGGATATCATCAAATTCAAGAACGTAATCACCAACAATCACACAAATACTACACACATATACTTCAACCAACACACATAATTATCCCACAAATATATCTCAACCATTATGTGAATACTACACACATATACAATGAAAATTTAGAAAGTATAATCATATATATATATATGTACACATGTATCTTGAGCCTTTGAAAAAGGATTTGTGGGCTCTATGGACAAAAGGATCCCATAGATAAACACTTGCATACCTTAGATTTTGTAGCCGAAGAGATTAACGGAAGCAATTCGCGAAGAAAATCCTTGAATCGATTTTCCCCCAATTGGAACCCTAACCCTAACTCCTCTTGTTCTATATATATATATACATATATTTTGAGAGAGAGATATAAGAAAAATGAGAGAAAATGAATGACAATTGTCAACTCAAATGGGGTATATATAGAGGGTTACCATAATGGAAAATGACCAAAATACCTTTAAAAATTAATTAATGTCAAATCTGCCCTTCAGTGATCTATCCGATAGGCTGAAGTAAATTGTCCATAACATTTTACTCCGATGTCCAAATTGGATGAAACAAATTTTATTGGAAAGAAGACTCTCAGGTCTTTCCATTGATCCATAGCAGCTCACACAGTTCATTATCTACAAGGAGTTATGATCATTTGAATTTGACCAAAAAAATCGCCTAGTTGCAGTATTTTTTTCTTTCCTGCACATTTTACTGTTCACAGTTCAATCGGAATGGTCGTAGTTTGATCGGAATGGTCGTAACTCATCGCTCGAGTGTCCGTTTTGGGTGATCCACATATCGTTGGAAAGATTATTTGATGCTCTAAGAAATGGTGGGCCGAAATCCAATAAATGATACACAAAAAATTAGAAATCATTCTCAAATAGGATCCCAACACATTTATGTACAAAATTTCAATGAAAAAATTTATGGGGCATTACATCATCTCCCCCTTGGAAACATTTGTCCTCGAATGTGAAGGCCATATCAAGAACACTAATCGACTGGGTTTATTCTAGACAGCAACACATCTCAAAATATAACCACACGACTAAAGCAACCAATACTCTGCGTACTTTCACTAGTCATGCACATCTATCGCATAAAACATTCAACAACCCACTTAAGGGTAAATTTTCACAACGCACATGCATCTCAGATGCACAGAATCATAACCCAACCAATCTCTTTAATACATATTCAAATATGCCCACAATTCGAGTTCCTTTGTATTGAACGTGCATATTAAATACAATATACCTAATATACCAAATTCTCGAAAGCATAACTAGAAATGCAACGATAGATGAGGTTAACATCATAGAAAGAGCATGGACATACAATTATTATAACATTATGGGGTATCTCGCCCTTGAGACCCAAGGTCCCTCTAGACATATTTCACTGAGAATGGGTCGGGAATTGTCTCCTTTTACTGCTTTTTTCCATACCTACAGGCACCACTACTAGATTCTGAGGACCTTACTTGTCACTTTCTCTATCATCCTCCTCTCATCTTTAAGTCATCATCAGACACTTTTGAATACTTGGCTAAACCCCGAAATGAACTACAACCAATGTACTTTAGAGTCTGAGGCACGATGGTGTACAAAATGATAACTTAATTCATCCAGAAAGACTATACTTGAAAACATAAATTCAATACCAATGCTACTTCTTGGAATACAACTCTTATCTTTCCTTAGTCTCTACAATCATCATATACATACACTCTTTTCAACACCTACTTGTCTCACTAAACACATTATCTTCTTCGATTTCTTCATAGGCTACTAATACCTCATTCATATCTTAATACTTATTTTGGAGTCCACAAACTTACATTCTTCAAAGATTCAAGCTTAGGTTCTAAAACATAACATGAATATCCACAAATCTTTAATAAACATACTATTCTAATTCTAGCCTTCAAACATCACATCTCTTAAACTTATTCTTCTCCACACCATGAAAATCGCAGTTATATCTCTATCAATCAACACATATAATTCCCAACTTCCACACTTAGATTCTTACGTATATAATTTCAAGCCTATTCATTCACCATATAAACAGCTAACCCCATAAGGCATACTCTGCTCAGTTTAGAGAACATTGTCCCGAAACTATCTGCGGGGTCCGTTAGAGAAAGTTCTATCTGAAAGACTTTGGCTTCACTACTTTTGTTACCTTAAGAGTAAGGTAAATCTGATATAAGTAGATCATTACAAGAGTCTACATAACTCTCTTGGAAAATCTTGCTCTAGCATGATCTGGGTTATGAAAGAACGGAAACTCTATTAAACATCCCATAGCCTCCCGTACATGAATGTGGCGTGCAACACACTCTTGAACAAGACTCTATTAGATGCGGCTTTTCAAACTCCCTAGGACACTATTAACCTTAGGCTCTGATACCAAGTTTTTAACGCCCCAATTCCCATGAACCGAAATGCCACACGGTGCTCGTGACCCCGAGGGACCACAAGCTAACCCTTCACTGATATCCGTACCTGTTCACTGAATAATATAATACGATAAATGCAGAAATTGGCTAAATCTGGCCATAAGGTTCAAACATTTAAATATACAGTACTGAAAACTAAATATCAATACATCTGTCTGAAAAGCCTCTACATTGTCTAAACTATGGAGTTGAAGGTACAATTCTCCAACTAACTCCATCTACTAAAATCACCAAAACACTGAAATAGAACATCCTCGGATAATGAGGACTCACTATTGCACCCACTGCTACAAGATCTGACAGCTAAATATACTTTGAATCTCACTCTTCTGAACCTATGGTGGGGAAAGCACCATAGCGCGAATGCGTCAGCACAAAGAATGTACCGAGTATCCAAGGATAGGGTAAGGTAAAATATAAGGATTATGCATAAACATAACAATCTGAATAATATGTATTCGCTGGAATAAACAAATATAGAAACTCTGTAGTTATCAAATTTGAAACATGTCTAATCAACAATACACACATGGATGCATAAAGTACAACTGAAATCATCATTACACCAAATGTTACATTTTGAACGCTAACACCGAAAAATAATAATACTGACAATAAGATACTGAGTATCTAAAGCTACTAGAGTCGGCACCTGTACTTATCATACTGAGAAATCAAACAACTGATATTACTGATATTTAATATTAAAATTCACCAACTCTGGAACACTGAACAACTAAATCTGAGATCAACCTTCATCTAGAAGGAAGTCGCTAGAACACTGAACAACTGAATCTGAGATCAACCCTCATCTAGTAGGAAGTCTCTAGAACACTGAACAAATGAATCTAAGATCAACCCTCATCTAGTAGGAAGTCTCTATACTAAACGATAATGATAATGGGTAAATAAGTTTAAGAGCAACTCTCATCTCGCAGGAAGTCTCTCTACTCAATGATAATGATAGCAATATTGGGAGGCATGTATGTGACAGCCTCAACTTCTGCACATTAACTGAATTCTTTTCTGAGACTGTTACTGAAACTGTGGGATTGATCATTTAACCGACATGCCCCACTTAACACAAGTGGGATCCAACCTATACACCAGCTGGAAGGGTGTCAATACCGCGCCACCAGTAAAGACAACTGCATAGGACCCTCTACTATCAAGACCCAAAACGAGAATGGTGGGAACCTATACTCACAGGACAACCACCTCATCTAACCCTTTACTCTCAGGATAGATGTCTCAACCTATGCTGGCAACATAGTTCAGGAGCATAAGGATTGCTACCAGGAATCAAAACCTCTACTCACAGGAATGTTCCCATCTTTAGCTCGCTCGGTGCTGAATCCTACTTCCAACTGAAAGACATTTAACCAGTTCTTAACTATACTCAACTGAACTGAATCTGTTCTCACATTATGATACTTTATCAATATGATAGAGTTGGCTTGATTCTGTTCTCTGACGGAGTATTTCTAATTTCTACTTACTTTTAAGATAAGCTTACTATCTCACAAAATATACAAAGGTCTATAACGGAGTGAATTGATATGTAAAATTTTAGAGCGTCATGGCCTGATTATTCTATAAAGAATGATTTTTGAGATTACTGAGTTTTCCCCAGGATTTGAAACTAGCCAGGAGTTCATTATTCATCGCTCGATTGAGATTACCATGAAACTGACTTGGATCTAGACCAGCAGACTATTTCGGGCATACGTACCCCCAGTACACAATAGCATAAAGTAACACAATATAGATAACTCATACACAACATACCCATAGGCCATCATACACAACACATAATTGAGGACTTCACACTTAGCAAATCAAATGGCCTCATTTCTCCATATAAGCATCCAATCGAACACGTAGGGAGCATGCTTTGGGTCCACAGAAAATACTATGCACAAACATCATAGTTACCTCAACAATTCATCATAGCATTCCATCATACACCCGCAACGTACCAAAAATTCAAGGAAATCAACTATCCATTGGAATAAAGCATGAATTTATCTTTTAAGACCTAATGAACCACAATGCATAGTTTCCTATTCTCTTAAATATTTTGTCAAACATATGGTAGACATAAGTTAAGCATATGGATATGGTATGGAATCATAATTTGGATAACAAACATGTCAAATACTTAAATTCTTCTTCACATAGGCATTTTAGCAATCATCTTACATGCACCATTTAGGGCATAGGTTTAATGCTCAATTTTATGCACCACAACACCATCATCCTTCAACTTCAACATCCATATTTCTCAATTCACAATCCAACTCACATTTATAAAATATTTGACATATCAATCAATAGTAGGGATATATAATTACCAATAACACTATCAAGTCATAACAAGGAAATAATGGAATAATATTATAATTAAAGGCTTAATAATTTAAATCATCATATATTCATAATCAATTAATTTTTGACCTATTATGTTATAAAAATAAAATCTCTAGTCTCTTAGGTATTTTCACATACACCTTACATGCACTTCTTAGGCATAGGTGGATTCATCAAGATTACAAGTATTCAATCACCCATTTCATAAATTTATACATCACACACCACCATAGTTTTCACAAACATACAAATATCCCTTCTTGAATATCATCAACTTCAACAACATAATCACCAACCATCACACAAATACTACACACATATACTTCAACCAACACACATAATCATCCCACACATATATCTCAACCATCATGTGAATACTACACATATACACAATGAAAATTTAGAAAGTATAATCATATATATATATATACACATGTATCTTGAGCCTTTGAAAAAGGATTTATGGGATCTATGGACAAAAGGAGCCCATAGATAAACACTTGCATTTCTTATATTTCCTAGCCGAAGAGATTAACGGAAGTAATTCGCGAAGCGAAGCCTTGAATTAATTTTCCCCCAATTGGAACCTTAACCCTAACTCCTCTTCTTCTATATATATACATATATATATGCATATATGTTGAGAGAGAGATATAAGAGAAATGGGAGAAAATAAATGACAATTCTTAGCTCAAAGGAGGTATATATAGAGGGTTACCATAATGGAAAATGACCAAAATACCTTTAAAAATCAATTAATGTCAAATCTGCCCTTCAGTGATCTATCCGTTAGGCTAAAGTAAATTGGTCATAACATTTTACTTCGATGTCCAAATTGGATGAAATAAATTTTATTGCAAAGAAGACTCTTAGGGATTTCCGTTGATATATAGCAGCTTATACAGTTCATTATGTACAAGGAGTTATGATCATTTGAAATTGACCAAAAAAATTACCTGGTTGCAGTATTTTTTCCTTTCCTTCACATTTTTCTGTTAACAGTTCAATCGGAATGGTCGTAGTTTGATTGGAATGGTCGTAACTCATCGCTCGAGTGTCCGTTTTGTGTGATCCACAACGGATCACACAAAAAATTATAAATCATTCTCGAAGATAGGATCCTGACACATTTATGCACAAAATTTCAACGAAAATTTTTTTTGGGGTATTACAATTATTGAATCCACAAATGGTGATGTGATATTTTCGTAGTTGTCTGATCGATCTTTGTTAGATAAAGTTAAATAAAAGAAATACAATGATCCCTATTTACTGTAATTAAAAGAAAAAATCATTAAGAAGAAGCCCATGGCTTTTGAACTAGGAGGATATGGAGTCATGAGGTACCAAGGTAGGCTATGTGTTCCAAATATTGATAGTCTCAGAGAAAGAATTACGACAAAAGTACAAAGACCAGATATTCCATTCATTCGGGCTCCATAAAGATATTTCATGACTTGAGAAAGGTCTACTGGTGGAATAGTATGAAGAAGAATATTGTAGAGTTTGTAGTTAAATACCCGAATTATCAGTAAGTTACCAGAGTCCTAGTGGTAAGGATCGAGATAAAAGTATTCATAAGTGAAAATTAGAGATTAAAAATATGGACTTTATTATTGGTTTACTGAAAACTTGTTGTAAGCATGATCTGATTTGGGTAGTTGTAGATATAATGACTCATCAAACCACTTTTTCCATCAAGAGAACTTATACAGTGAAGGATTATGCTATATTTTATATTTGAGAGTTAGTTAGACTTTGTGAGATTCCTTTTTCCATCATTTTTAGGGGTGGTCAATATATGGCTCACATTTGGAAGTTGTTTAAAAGGAGTTTAGCTGAAACCTTACCAGTGTTTTTCACTGATAGATAGATATATAGGAAGGTACAAATCTCTATTTAGACTTTTGTGGATATGTTAAGGGATTTTTTTAGTGATGTAAACAATAATTGAGATGATCACCTAACTTTTATTGAGTTTGCATATAATAATAGTTACCACTCTTGCATATACATGGTACCATTTAAGGCTCTGTATAGGCAGTGATGTAGTTCTCTTATTGGTTGAATTAAGGTAGGTGAAGCTTCAATGATTGTGCCAAACCTAGTTCATAAATCCATGGAAAAGGTTAAGCTAATTTGGGAGCAGTATAAAATTGCTCGAAGATGGTAGAAATCATACTTAGATGTGAGGCGAGAGTTTGAAGTAGGTGATTTCGTCTTTTTGAAAGTTCCACCTATAAAAAGTGTCATTCATTTTGTTAAGAAAGTGTAACACCCCATGAGTTCCATGTATATAAAGTTAGACTTTAATCAGAAAATCAATAAGAATTCCTAGATTTTACATCAAAATGACTCATTGTATTAATCATCCCATTACTCATGGTAGACTGACTAGAAATTTCTCCAAGGTCATAGTCACCATGACTCAACACAAGTGTTCTATGACCAATGTATGAGTTGTAGGTCAACTCATAATGAGGATCTTGAGGAAAGTTTCAAAGAATGAAAAACCATCTCAGGGACCACAACTCCCTTGTATGAAATGTATGATCAAGGTAAAAGTTGTACCATGACTCTTAGATCCTAATTCAGTAGTCCATTCATCGTCATCCTAGGCCCAACAGGTGATAGTTACAACTCATGTAACCAAGTCAAGAATAATATTGATGACCCATATGACTAGAACCATGATCTACCTAGACAACCCAAGAACCATGCATTGCAGCCACGACTCATAGGATCAAGGTATGAATTGAACCATAAACTCGTGCGATGTAAAACTAGAGTTTCAGTTACATTTTATAGTGGAAATATTTTAATTTTCCACTCTTATAACTCCTAAACTATGTAGCTTTATATATTTAAAAGAGGGTTTTGATAGACTTTGCCAATACTAAGCCCTCATTATTACCAAAACATACTTCAAGTAAGAGAAACAAATGATTTAGATCCCCAGTGTCTTCACTCTAAGGATTCTCCTCCAAACTATTAAATTGTTTAGTTTATTATAAATTCTCTCCAATACAATTATGTGGGAGTTCAATGGGGGATTCATGTTACCCTTATGCCCTAAACTATCAATTTTCTTAGTTAATTCTATGATTTCATGATTTAGGGTTAAAAATCAAAGAATGTTAAATTATGTTATTTTCAATTCTTGTAAATCATTATAATGTTATGGTTATGGTTACTAGTAAATATGCATTCTTTCAACAGTCTGAAATCAGTTATTGACATTCTGAACAATGGTGTGTAATTTAACTAATTCTACAATAGGTTGTATAAAAAATACCTGGCATGTAATGTATACATGATCTCTGGAACTCGATAAATTTGCCATGATTAGTTTTAAATATCAAAACCTCAATAAAGTAGAAATAAAACTAACTCATTCTTTAAATTCTTATATCTATTATTACTTATGAGCAGCTAGTAAATACATTTTTTCTAAATTATTTAGTACCGAGCGAACACGAGTTCTTGTTAACCCAAGTGCTAGAACTATGTTGGCATCATGGGTTAAGGGTCATTACAAGTTGAGAGTGTAACCTCAATCCCGAATATGCTCAGTATAGTGGATTCACACTAATTAGGTTCTATACCTTTGGCTGAGTAAAGGGGAATCTCCTATCTAGGGTTGTATAGTAGACTCGTCGTTTTCTCATATGATTTATGTCAGTTAAGAAAACATCCTACATAAACATTTTTATTATGATTTGTAAATTACCCTCAGATTTTAGCTATATTGATCTACTTTTTGTTTTATAGTTTTTCCTAACTATTCATAACATGACATTACTATTGGATCATGGTGCATCAGCTTACGTATTTCTTATTTAAAGTGTTTACCCTAGTATGGTATCAATTTTCAACAAGATTACACTCAACAATCTCAAAATCATGGTTTGTTACATATGCATTAAGAAAAGAAAAAGAAATTTCTGATTCTTAGCTAAAAATCAAAAAAGTTAAATGGAAGTATAATGGAACACTGAATTAGGCATGAACTCAGTCAAAGTGTCATGTAGACACCTCTTCAGCTTTGTAAACCTCCAATGGTTCTAATTGCCATTAGCTTCATTTATTGGAAAATGATAGAAATAAATAGCTATGAGTTCAAGGACATGTGTCTTAGGTATCTTGTTACATTTTTATTAATAATTTTAATATTTTGATATTAATATGTAATGAATAATAAATAAATCCTAAAATTTAATTATATTTTATATGAAGCTTTGGGATTAATAATTCTATAGGTGCTTCTTCCTAAATTTTTAGCTTTCCATCTGGATAGAATTTTTGGTCAAGAATGGTAAAAGGAAGAAGACATAGGGAATAATGTAAACTAGGAGCTTAAGAATAAAATGTGGAATTGTAGTACCACCTCAAATCACAAAGCGTTTAAAAATTAAGGCAATAATCTATTTATAAGTTATAAGGTAAGGCATTTCCCAATAAAGAAGCTCCACTCAAGCCCTAAAGTACTAGAACTATGGCAATCAACCACCTTTTAATGTTATTAGTTGTGCCACTAAATATTCCTTGGTCATGCTCAGGTAATCTATATAATAGTATTTGATTATCTAAGCTTTTTATCTCTTTATTCATGTCATTAAGGATCCAATCCATTCTCTTTGATCCTTCTCCCTCCTTTTCAACTGTATATTCTATACTCCTTTTTGCAAAGAACACTTTGTGCTTTCATGGATAATTCTCTGAAGGACTAATCCTGCCACCTTTCTTCATTTCCTTAGCCCTCATCATTGATCACCACATGTTATCCACTCCTTCTCCCATATGTCCTCTTCAATTTTACCCAATATAGATAGTTCCTCCACTTTTAGGGTTTGAAGTCAATCAAAATTGTAAAGTAAGAAACAAATACTAAAAATAACTTGGCAAAAAAATTGAGAAGACACTTTATTTCGCGTGAAAAGATTTGTTTGTTTTCATATTTAATACTTCGAACACGTGTCACTATACCACTAACCTAAAAATGTCACATATGATAGAGGACATCATAAACCTTTCTCATTCTCCCCATAAAATGCCTCTTTCATAATGTCTCACTAATATTTTGTATTTTTAACAGAATATTTCCATTTGTTCTCCCACCCACTTTTCAATTACTACCTATTTTCCTTATTTTTCAAATCTTCAAACATTTATATATTTATCTTTGAATACTTCTCTTCCTTAGAATATCATCACAAAAACCTTACTCTTATTCCCAATAGGTTTTATATTTGGTTCCCCAAAGAGTTCCTATTATCATCAAACCCCCAATAAAGATAGTGTATGATGATGAAGATGAAGATTCATTAGTAGATTTTTACCTTCCTTAAAAAAACCCTAAGTTCTCTTGCAACTACAAGTCTTTTAATGACACGGAACCCTAAGGAAATGAAAGTTATTAATTTATGTTATATTATGTTTCCACTTAATCTTTGAGGACTACATTCTTGTCATTAAAATTGAAACCAATGGTCTTAAGAAATAGAATTCTCTCCCTTATTGTTACAAAAAACATTACTACCCTAAAGGCTATATATTACCTTTTTACAATAAGCTTAATTGATAAAATTATTTATTAAATATGCAAAATCTACTTGATCAACATAGGGCAAGTTTCCCCAACCGATCGAAGAGTAGTGGCCTGATTTTGGGTTCAAGACAAGGAGACAAGCCAATCATTTATCATTGATCACCTATCCTACTTTAATACACCTTATTGTCTGAGATAGTGTTGTGACCATCAAAAGTCAGGGTAAAATGCTATATTTACTACTCTTGATAATTTCATCCTGGCATATATAGAGAGGTAGGTGTTTATTTGTACCGAGGATATCATCTTGGATTTTAAATTTTTAGAATCATGGAACTTCGATTGTAAGTTATCATATATCATACTTTCCGCTCTTGCATTTGTTTCTTTACTAATTCTTCTTCTATTTTCCAACTTTTGCTTAAAATCCTCCCTAGAAAGTTCTAGACTCCATGACAGACAAAAAGAATGTCTGGGAATTCATTATTTATGGTGAAAAATAGAAAGAAAAGTATTACGGTGAAAGCCTTTCTTTCTCTTATTATGTATTTATTTTCATCTCTCATCTTTTGTCTATCTGAATTCTTTTTTCTCCAGGGCTCAAAAAAGGTAATTTCCATGATTCAAAAAGATTAGTTCATAAAATACATAGAAGGAGCTCAATGTAAGATAAGCTATGTATATAGAGAAAAGAGGCAAAAACCAATGGTTTCAACTATCTGGGAAACTCTTGATGTCACAAACTAGCCATTGGAAAAGAATAAAAGTTGACTACCTCTTATAATCAATGGTAGAAGTTAAATTCCCTCTTCCCTCCCTATAAATTGGTGGTCTCACCACTGATTTGAGGTTTTTCATACCCATGGAGGAAACTATTGGTGACCAAAATATTTTAGAAGAGGTTTCAAAAAACAAAGTTATAATTATGGCTAGTTTGAGCCTTATTCTAATCAAACGACTCTGATAATTTCACCAGTTCCTTCTACGAATACCTCTCACATGTAGAAAGAAATTTCTAGAAAGAAAAATCAAAAAAGAAAATTATAATAGAAAGAAGAAAAAGAAGAAGAAGAAGAAGAAGAACTCTTGGTCCCAAAAGTCGTTGTCGTGCCTTTCTTAGTGACTATCTGTATAAGGCCTCTAAGCCCATCCACACTCAAGGGTCCATACCTCTCTCTCCATATATCAAAAGAAATAAGTTTTTCTTTGAATCTTGGTTCTCCTAAGAAGACGTGAAAACCATATAGAATAACACCCACTCCGACCTTCTCTATGAGGTCACTTATATCTTCGCTCGAATGAGTTGCTTTTATGACTATATTTCTTACATTTACTTCCCCTTATCTAAACTATGATACATGTATTGTTTATATGTTTACACAATGGTTTTTGAGATACTTCTTCAATTGGAGGAAAATAAAAATCCTTATCATTTTATTGGAGCCATTTGAAAGAATATGTCAATGTTGTGTATTACAGGTACTGAAATATTAAAGTTTGGTTGACGTAGTAAAGGATGACCTCATTCATTAAAATGCACGACTAACCTTCAAACTTGCTGCTCTCCAAGTTGAGGAGACGGTGTGGAAAGGCGATTAAGGCCTCTCTTTTGAAGAGATAAGATATTGTTGAGTAGGCCTCCTTTATAAGGGGCAACAAGAAAGTGTGTGATGTGAAGGTTTATTCTTTTAAAAGTAAATGTCAAATTTAAAGCTAGAGTTGGCCTCTCTTTCTCTAAAAGTTATTAAAGCCAACCCTTATTTGAGAGGGTGGAATAACTGGAAAAAGATAATGGGGTAAGAAGGGCTAGGAGATTATATGTAACTTGAATTATGTCCCCAAAAACAGTTTTAGATATGGAAGGCTAAACTTCATAATTTGTAGGTATTGAAAGCTTACTCCCCTACTATTCATAGGAAATCCAACAAGCCTGATATCTAACTCTAAGAAGGTTACAGAATTAACTATCAAAGATCTTGACCCTACCTCTAGAAATAATATCCATATTAAAATGGAAAGGATAGTGTTGAGTACTCTAAGATGACAATTTTAGCAATTGATTTCTTTTCTTTATTTTTTAACCTTATCATTTAGGAAGGCTTAGGAATGATTAAACTTAGACCTATGATCTACAAATTCATCTCTTTCTCTAGTATTTTGAAAGAAGTTAGATAAAGTCAGCAAAAGAAATGGCAATGAAGAAGAAAGGATTTTCAATTTAAGCTTCTCGCTTATAAAAATACGTACTAAATAAAGGACATGTGGGTTAGGTAAAACCTTTTTTGAGAGTAAATAGTTATAAAGGAAAAAGTCCAAATCCAAAGTTTTTTTTCAATGTTTATGCTTTAAAATCAAGAGTTAGTATATATTATTTATTTTTACTCCCCTCCTGAGACCAAATTTACCTACACAGGGAAACTACTATCAGCTTCTTTCTCATGCAATAATCTTTTCTTTCTTTCCCTTTTATTATGTCATCCTAAGACATATATCATAGAGTTTTATATAAAGCACTCTACATGGTCAGTCGGGGCATTATTCTACTCATTTTCTTTGTTATAATAATCTTGAAAATAGGCTCACAAAAGGGAGTGAGTTGTGTGATGAACCTGTTGTATACTACCCAAGAATCCTCTTGTTTCTTTCTTTTCTATCCATTCGCTTTTTAGGGAATGACCATAGCTTTAACTAGTCACAAGTACCCAAATATTTTATATTTTCTAGATCATGAACTCACTCTTGACTATTCATATTCATGGCTCATTCATAATCAAGGATCTAAGCTCCTAATCAATTCTCTAATGGTTAAGTCTTTAGGATTTTGATCCGATCATCATTGATTTAAGATAAAGTATTATATAAATGAATATGAAATATTTTTCATTTATGACTTAACTTTTTATTACTTGATTTTATGACCGTGTTTGGGTTGCCATTTTGAAAGGTCAATTGAAAACCTTCACATGTATATAAAACATCGGGAATTAGGTCATTATTTGTGCTTTTTATACAATTAGTAGTTCATTTAGTCTTCTATACTTGTTCTGCATTCCCCTAGTATCAATGACAATCCCTAGTGCTTTGCTTTCGAGGATCATAGGAGGTATCTCTCCCCTAGTGTTTATTCTTGTAGCATGATAATTTGAACATAATAGTTATTTATGTTTAGGTTACATATTCCTAAAATTCTTGATTCTTCCCCCATTATAAACTTTACCGAAAAAACCATATTGGTATAAAAACTAGTCAAAGAAAAAACTAGTACAAGATCCACATGTTTACTTGAACTTTTTCAACAATAGTACCTTTATATGTGACTAATATTCTATTTACTTTACAGTTATTTGTCGATAATGTCATATAGTTAGTAGGCACCATTTTTAGTACGTCTACTACTTTGTATGTGCCTTCTCAGTTTGGATTTATAATTTCTATGATTGGATCTCAAATGTTGAGAGTCACTTTTTGAAGAATCAGATCTTCGACCTTAAAAAGTTAAAGATTAGTTCAATGGATGTAATATCTTTCCATTCTTTGCTTTTGGGCCATCATTCATACGACAACTTCTCTTTGCTTATCCAACAAATCCAAACAACCTAATATATCTTCATAATATTTCTCATTGTTACTATGTCAGAATCTGATTCTTGGTTCACCAACTTCTACAAAAATCAATGCTTTTGTGCAATACACTAATGAGAAAGTCATCTCATCAATGTTGGACTTCATTTTTTTTCTGATGTAACCATAGAATGTCGAATAATTCATTAGTCTAATTTCCTTTGGCATCTTCTAATCTTTTCTTAAGATTATTAATATCTTATTGTTCGATTTGTCTAGTTGTTAACATTTGGGTGATATGGTGATAAATTATTCCTTTTGATCTACATCCTTGTAAGTAATTTGATTGTCTTTGCCCTGATGAATTGCAGGCATTATTGCATGGGATCCCATTTGGGATTCCAAAATGGCAGATTATATCATCCCAAATGAACGCTATCAGGTTGACTCTTGAATTTATTTAAAATATCCTACTCAATCCATTTCGAGAACTAGTTAATCATTATCAATGAACTACATCATTGTAAGGAATTTGGTTGTCTTGCCCTAATGAATTGTTGGTCATTATTGCATGGGATCTCCTTTAGTATTCCAAAATGGCAGATTATATTATCTCGTATAAACTCTATCACCTCAACTCTCAAATTTGTTTGAAATATCCTACTTTAATCCATTTAGATAAATAGTCAGTCAATATCAATAAGAATTTTACAAGTCTGAAAGTCAATGACAATGGTTCAACAATGTCCTTCCTTACTTCTTAAAAGGCCATAGGACCGCTAGCAGATGCAAAATCTCCCTTGGTTAATGACCCATCTGGGAAAAATACTGATATTTGTCACATCTTCATACAAATTCTATTCCAACTTGCTTTATTTAGGTACAATAATATCCTAGACATAGTCACAACCCAAGACCGTGCTCAAAGTCACGAGTGATCCTAATCTAACCCATGGCCTGGCATAACACTAAGAATACTAAAGAAGTAATGAACTAAGCGAAAGCTAAACTGAAAAGAATTGATAATTAAAATAATAAAATCAATATAGACTATCAAACTATGACTATCTGAAATACTCAACAAGATAAAAACATAACATTTTGTTTGTTTGAAAGCCTCTACCTCATATGAGTTGTTGGGACAAGCCCCTAACTAACTCCAATCGTCTGAAAATAAATAAAGGGAAAATCGAAAAGAAATACTAATAAATAATCCCCAAATAATGAGAACTCACACAAATATTAGTATTGATATCATACAAAAACATTCGAAGCTCAATTTAGATGTTGAGCGTCGGAACCTATATTATAAGACAATATAGCACAGAAAAAGTATATGATCAGTACTTGAAATATACTGAGTATGTAAGATGGGAAATAACTAACATAAACTGAGCATAATGCATGAAAAATGGTGAAATGATTCATGACCAAGTATAAACATGTGTTGAATGATAAGCTGAATAACTTAATACAAGGTCATACAAAATCTAAGACTGAAACATAAGTTGTGGACTATGGGAGATAACATTAACAGACATATCCCAATATAATCTGACTAGGGTCCAACCAATATTCCTAATTGTATGGGTGTTCAATACCTTGCTAAGGGTAGATTATTAGCTGGCGTGGATCCACTAAACTAGTGGCCTAAAGGACTAGGATATCAGTCCTAATCTAAATGGCGACCTCTTATAACCTACGGTGACATCTTAGTTTTGGAACTCAGGTACTTTTACTAAAGGTCTCAGTCCTAACTGATGGATGAGCCTTTATCCCTACGTTCGCACAATGCAAAGTATTACTCCCAACTAAATGACACTGATAACTGATATGCTAAATATAATAGTGTTCTAAAAATAATAATATATATGCATAATCTGAAGTACTCAAGAACACGTAAACTAATGTATTCATGAATTCCTAGGTATCAAGTATTCATAACCCACTAGCTTTGAAGAATACAACTAAACATGACAATATCAAAATATAAACATGATAGGGAATTTCATAACTCAAACCCAAGAATTAACAACTTTATCAATATAATGTGATTTCATGTTTTTTGAGTATGTAAAGATGCTTAAACTTATGGTAAACACATATTTATGGTTTATTTCAAGAAATAAATTGAAGAATTATGAGACCCATGCTTTTCATGGAACCCTAAACTTGATGGGTTAAATTTAACTTGAGAATATGGTGATCTTTGGGACCTAATGGGTGAAAGGAGACCCACTGATGAAATCCCACATACCTGAAGATGAAATCCTTGAAGAATTCCTTAGAATTTGATCTTGAAATTGAAAACCCTAATTTGGCCTTTGGAGAAGGCAATCGCCTATTTTCTCTATTTTAAAGTAAGTGTCGATTTATTCTAGAGTTAATGAGGGATTTAGGGTGATTTAGCCTTATCTTCCAACCTTAGGATAGATAAAACGATGTCCTTTTGGTGCTAAAAGAGTGGTAAAATTCGAACAACCCCCATTTAAAATGTGTAGAAAATTTCTTGAAGCAATGTGATGACTCAGGCTACGACTTGTATGGTTTGACCACGAGTCGTGGCCTAGAGTCGTGATTAGAGGACCTAAATTTTGTTTTCCTACTGTTATGAAAATGGCTCCTTTTGATGACATGTGTAGTCTGATAATGAGTCATCACAAACGGTCCTAGTCAAAGGAATCAAAACTTTGGTTTCCCACTACTGTGACAACGACTCCACCTGATGATTTGTTTAAACTTATAATGAGTCATATCCTAGGTATAGTATCACTGGACTGCATTTTCTGGTTCTTCACTATCGTCATGACAAGCCTTCATGATGAATCCTTTAGATAGATAATGAGTTATCTTCAGAGGCAACATCACTGGTGCGTTAGTAAATTAGCCATAACATTTTACCCCAATATAGGATTAAGACAAGACTAGTGGCACTGGAAAGCTAATTCAATTGTCAATATGTTGGTAGATATAGAGCTCAATAACTTAGGGTATTACAATATCTTCCCTTTGGGATCATTCATCCCCAAATGAAACTAACTAAGCGAAAAACTAGGAGGAACTACAATTTTACACTGAACTCCTACGAGTTGAGCAATGATTTGATAACTTAATCTACAATTGTTACATTGATAGAACCGAACTCATGAATGCAGGTTATGATATAAAAATAGTTGGGTGTTCTGACATAGAATAGAAAGAATTAATTAATTAAATGAACTATTGCCTCAAGTTGGGACTAAGTTTGAAGAGAAAAGATGGGGTACTTGGTCATCATATCTACCTCTACTTCCCAAGTAGATCCCTGAACGAACTAATTTCTCTACAAAACCTTTACTAAAGTGACCCTTTTGTTTCTCAGCTTATGAATTTGATGATCAAGGATCTCAATTGGGATCTCTTCATAAGAGAGAATAACTTTGCATTTCTTTAACAAGGAAACATGGGAGACTAGATGCAATGATGCTTACTTTGTTGGCAACTTCAACTTGTAGGCTACCTTACTATATTGACTCAAGACCTTATAAGGACCAATATAGCAAGAACTAAGCTTTCCTTTCTTACCAACTATCTTTACCCCTTCCATGGGCGAAACCTTTAAGTAGGAAAAATATCCAATATCAAACTCAAGCTCCCTTCTCCTTAAATCTACATAAGATTTCTGACAACTCTGGCAGTTTTCAGCCTTTCTCTAACCAGATGAATTCTTATCATTGCCTCCTATACTAAATCTGGCCCTATTAAAGCAACTTTACCAACCTCAAACCAACCAATAGGATATTTACACCTCCTACTATAAAGCATTTCATACTAGTCTATTTGAAAACTTGAGAGGTAGTTTTTATTATAAGCTAAATTAATCAAGGGCAAGTGATCATCCTAACTAGACTTGAAGTTAATCACGCATACTCTCAATATGTTCTCTAAGGTATGAATGGTCTTCTTTAACTGGCCATCTTTCTATGGGTGAAAAGCTATACTAAGATAAACTTAGGTACCAAGACCCATATGAAATGTCTTCCAAAATCGAGAGGTAAACTAAGTACCTCTATCTGAAATAATAGTCAAAAGGACTCTATGAATTTTCACTAGCTCCATAAGATAGTTTTTAGCATAGTCTTCAGTTGAATCTAAAGTGTTAATTGGCAAGAAATGGGTTGACTGTGTCATTCGGTCCACAATAACCCAAATAGAATCATGATGCTGAAGGATACGAGGAAACCGTTTAATGAATTCCATATTCACTACTTCACACTGTTAAGTAGGAATGATGATTTCTTGAAGCATACCAAAGGTCTCTGTTTCTTAACCTTAACCTGCTGGCAATTCTGACACTTAGCCACAAATTTTGCAATATCCTTTTTCATGCCGTTCCCCCAATAGACTACCCGAAAATCGTGATACATCTTAGTAGTCCTGGGTGAATAGACTATCGAGAACTATGAGTATCTGTTAGCTTTCACTGTGTCAAATCATCCATATTTGGAACACACAGTCCTCCCTAATAGTGAAGAAAACCATCTCCCCCTTGGGAGAAAACCTCAACCTTTTGATTTTGGACTACATATTTTAACCTAAGTAAAATAGGATCAGTATCTTGGTTTTTGTTCACCTTAGCTACCAATGAAGATTATAAACCATTTTGAAGTAAGACATTACCTTTGGTTAAATTAACCAACTGAATGTCAAACCTTGAAAGCTAGTGAACCTCACGAACTAACTTTTTTTTCTCATCCTTAACATGAGCAACATGATAACGCTCAATCTACAGCTCTCGTAGAAGTGTAAAGCGGTCGCTAGCAAATATAGAACCCAATTGGGTTGGGTATCGATCCCTCAGGGAATAGCTCGGTCAACAAGTAAGCAACGGTTACTAGACTTTTAGTGCAAGTCTCGTAAAAAGGGGGTATTGTAATGTGTAACCAAAATATTAAAGTAAGAACTAAAAATAGCAAAGTAAAAAGAAAGAATGTTTAGTAGGTTGTAAAACAACGAGAATTGAAGCATTGGGGTTATGTCCACCTTATGAGTTATACGTCTCTATTGGCTATGAGTTATGCGGAATTCAGATATACATGTGCTTATAGAGAATTGTATTCGATGGTAAATCCAGGCATCTTTCGACCTATTCGAGGATTATTTCACTTTAAATCTTTCGAGCTTAAAGCGTGTCTAACGGTACAAATTCTCCAAGAGGTTAATCCAGTTACGGCACTAACTATTTAATAGGGGATGGGACCCTACTACCTTGACATTATCTCTTTTCCAGACAGATAACCTTTCTTTCGAACAAGTTAAATGTTATACTGGCGTATTCTTGTGTTTGCAACCACAAAGAATTTAGATTAAGATGAAGATAATAATGATATAAGCAGCATACGTGTCACGAACTCACAAACTCATAGTAATAGATAGTATCTCATTCGGCTTCCATAACCCCAACAGAGAGGTTTAGTTACCCATGAGTGCGTAGGAAATCACAATTGGCATTGTTGTTATACCACAATAATGATGAATTTCGTGTAGCACACAAGTGGTAGGCGTTTAGGCGTGAATTCCTTAGCAAAGTAACGTTTCTCTTTGTTGCAGAAATTAAGAATTGAACAGATGAATAGAAGAAGAAAATTAATGGAAGAGTCTTTCGGAAGTAGAATGGTTAATTGAACAGTGAATAAAAATCTCTAGCAAGATAGGGTATTTATAATACCCATATCCTAATCCTACTAAGCTAATGAAATACTTAACCAAATCCTACTAAGCTAATGAAATACTTAACCCAATTGTACTAGGTTAATGTAACATTATCCAAATCCAAATAGACTAGTGAAATACTTAACCCAATTGTACTAGGTTAATGTATTATTATCCTAAACCAAATAATTTATTGCAAGTCCCCAAAGTCTTCAGAAATATTGTTTTAGCCCGGGACAGATTTTCCATGCATCACTTTTGGTCCTTAGGCGTCCAAGCTTGGCTTTTCTGCTGTCATGAAGCTTTCTTTGGCGTCAAGTACTCCATAAAATGCTGAATTCTGGATCATTTATACCTGAAACTTTGCTAATCATGTTCGTTAGCTCACTTATAGGAAAAAGGACTAAAAGTGCATGAAATATATAATTTGTTCTCAAAACATTGCTAAAATATGGGTAAAATATAGCACTATAGGCGTGTAAATTCACCTATCATCAACACCACATACTTGAAGCTTTGTTAGTCCTCGAACAAAATATCATGTCCTTCTAAACATCAACTTAGGGTTTTACAGCAACAACACAAAATATTCGTCAAGACAGGCACAACAATTATCAACAAAGAGTAGTTTTCCGATCATTAGTAGAAACAGTTTAACCTCTAGCATAGACTCGTGATGGTGGTCAACTCATATTCAAAAGTTAAGGCACAAGGAATCATATACAACTACCCAAAACTCATCAACCATGTGTGTCTCACAATATATTACCCATAATCACTCTCAAGCATAGTATACTTATCAAACATAGGTATAGAAATATCCTAGCTCTCGCTCTCACAAAGAATTCATATGCTGCAACTAATGACCATAGGCTTGCCCTTAGTGTAATGCTCCACTAAATGTCAGAATGCTAGGCTTAGGATCAAGTAGGTCTTTTGATGGTTGTAATGTAGGCTAAGGGACGGGTAGGACTATTTTGGCCAGAAATAGTGACTATGTTCCTAAGCACTTTAATACATCACATTGTATCATTAACACTTTTTTCTTTCAACCTTTCTTTCTTTTATTCTACCACCCTTGTTCTCCTCTTTTGTTTTTCAATTTTAAGCATAACTCACTTTTCAGCTTTCTTTTCCCTTTTTTTTTTCTTTTCATAACATACCTCTTATGATAGCACTCTTTTTTTTATCTTTTTCATAACACCTTCAAGCACCACTACAATTCAGAGCATCTTACTCACCCAATTTTCCTCTTATTTCGTCACATGACTTTTCACTTTAAAGCACTTAGGAATTTGGATCAAATTATGGTCTTGAAAGAATGGATTAGGCTTTCATATGAGGTTTGTCAAAGAAGTAGGCTAAAGGCTCAAAAGGGTTTAACTAGGATGATGTCCACGGGTAGGTAAAATGAATCTAAACATGTATAGGTTGCCAAAGAAATGCCTAAATCATCTCCTAAACTTACACTCCTTATTTTCGCTTTACATACATACCAGGCAAGTTCTAGCATCAGCCACAAATATAGAATATACTATTAATCTCACATACACAAGGCACATGGTCGACTTTATTGGAAGTAATATAGACTCTTGACCCAACAAGTGAAGGAATTGAACCACATAATATCACATAATGAGTCACAATTAAAGCCTAAACGTCTCAATAGTCACAATTGTAGCACATACTCTTGTTATAATCTCATGCTGCCTATTAGAATAATTTCATGCGAAGCTAAATAAAAAAAATTTACTACTAAAAAAACTTAACTTAAACAAAAAAAATGAAACATACGAAAAAAAATAAATAAACAAAGTGAACAAACATAGATGCGGTAGAGAAGTATATCATGCAATACCGCCACCCCACACTTAAACGGGACACTGTCCTCAGTGGAAAGTAAATACGAAGAACCTGGTCAGTCGGACTCTTCCTCAATGTCGGGGGTCATACCCCCTTCGTCGGAATCATCATAAGAGTCGTCGTCAAAGTTCTCTTCCACGTCGGAATCAGGCAAGCGTCGATCATCATCGGTCGGCACATCATCGTCTAGAGGTTCCTCAAAGTATGTACCTACTCCACACATCTCCCGGGCATGCATATTCATTGGATAGTCATGGTCCAGCTGTTGGAGTTCTGCAGCAGTTGGAACACGACCTCCACTCATCATTGTGAACCGTGTCATGCCATAAAGATGACGGAAGAAACTCTTATCTCGAGCATGTCTCTCCGCAGTAGTAAGGTTGACACCATGTGTTGTGTCAGCATCTTTGACCTTTGTGAGGTCAACCTTCTTCGAGTTATGTGGGAGTTTGTGATCAGCTGGTTCCTCTTCGATATCCTCCTTCCGCAAGACTGCTGTCAACAGATTACCAAAAGTGAAGTGGGACCTCTTGTGTAGTCTGGCCTTCCGCATTGTAGACTGAATGATTGCCCCAATGTTTATAGGGACATTCATCATCAATGCATAGACCAAACACACTCTATCTCTTGTTATTTTGGTGTATTGTGTCCCAGGAATAAGGTAGGAGTTGACGATGCGCAACCAGATTCTTGCTTCCCTATTCAAAGGAGCATAGGGGAAGGTGTTGTGTCGTTCGGTGTCTTGGTGTCTGCTCTACCTTGCCATGAATCTACTTCCACAAAGTGTGTGTCGAATTGCTCTATAAGGAGGTCTGTTGTACAGCTCTTTGAATGGTGCTGGATCGACCGAAGGTAAGCCAAGAAAGGAGTTGATCAAATCCGCGTTGAGCTGTAGAACTTGGCCCCAAATTTTGACTTCGCTGCCCGTGGTTTTCGGCGACCAGTTGGCATAAAATTCTCTTGTCAAATCAAGATTACATTCTCCCATGTCGCGGAAGATGAAATTCAGATTCAATGCCATGATTTTTGCCAACATACGCAGTTCCTTCTTCGCTAGGCTGTCCTTGTTGATCAAGTCGACATGAATATATTTGCTTTTCTTGTTGTTCCTATACCATTCTTTAGCTTCCTCCTCAAGAACCCATTTTATTCCAAACATTCGGCGGGGTAATTGCATTGAGGATGATTCTCCTTGGTCCTTGCGACCTCTCTTCTTGCCCTTTTCGGATGTGGTAGCCTTATCTTGTCTCGCTTTAGGTGCCATTGTTCCTGAGATTTAACCGATATTTCATGTTAGCATCAACTCAATGGAAATAATCTATAAACAAGCCATCGGGGTACCACCCCACACTTAGTTTTGTTGATACAAATCAGTGAAGTGAAAGTGGTCGATTACTTAGACTTCGTCGACATACGTTTAAGGAGCTATATTCCGACAAGAAAATCAGTGATGTATCACTTCGTGCAACCTTTGCAATACTTTCATGTTAGGTATAACAATACTACTACATAGGGATTTCATCATGGTATAGTTTCTATCAACAATCACAACCTCCTATGTCAACTCAATGGAAATAATCTATAAACAAGCCATCGGGGTACCACCCCACACTTAGTTTTGTTGATACAAATCAGTGAAGTGAAAGTGGTCAATTACTTAGACTTCATCGACATACGTTTAAGGAGCTATATTCCGACAAGAAAATCAGTGATGTATCACTTCGTGCAACCTTTGCAATACTTTCATGTTAGGTATAACAATACTACTACATAGGGATTTCATCATGGTATAGTTTCTATCAACAATCACAACCTCCTATGTCTGTAGGCAACTCTAAGTCTTATCCCGATGAACGGGATAGCCTAATCATGTAGGTATACAAGTGACAAGACTATGCAATGTTCATAACCATAGCAATTCCGTAAAGAGTATGACAATGCAATTAAAACCAAATGCAAGTCGAAAACAAGTTAAGATTATCCTAACGTACTTGTTTACTCACATGGTTGTGCGTCAACAATTCAAACACTCTAACATCACCAATATTTCTTACAGATGTAGCAATTCATGATAGACATAGCAACGTAGTACTTACGAGAAATAGATGAAGAATAAGAGAGTACTTACGTGATTGAAGCCTTTGGAGATGTTCTTGTGAATTGAAAGAGCAAAAAGAAAAATTTTGAGATGATTTGGAGTGGATGTGCGGAGCCTTTAGGTAAAGTTTCAATGTGTTTATGTTTCTAGACTAAGTCCCCTTTATATAGTAAAAGAATGGGTCGGGTTTTGACCCATTTAAAATCAGTTTTGGAGACAAAAAGGGACCATAGGCGACGCCTTTAGCTTTGCCTATGCATGGTATAGGCGGCGCCTAATGCAAAGCATAAGCTAGCATAGGCGGCACCTAGTGTAATGCATAAAGGGACCATAGGCGGCACCTAGTGCATGGCATATGATATTCCGAGACCAAATGCTTTTGCATAGGCGGCGCCTATGCTATAGCATACTTGAGCATGGGCGGCGCCTATGCGTTTGCACACTAGAATCCGAGACCTTAGGCTATAGTATAGGCGTTGCCTTATTCGTGGCCTAGTTTTACCTAGGCCTAGCCTTGCTCGATGCCTATTTTGTCATGAGCAATGCTCAATCCATAGCCTTATGCATATTTATTCCAAACTTACCACCTTTACCATACACTACGTCCAAATCGTCATTTGAAACCAATCTCCTCGTTGAATACTTATTGCACCTACATTTTCTCAAAACCAATGAAAACGATTAGTATAATGGGTTGCCTCCCATCAAGCGCCTTAGTTTTGGTCGTGGCATGACTCTTATTTTTGGATTTTCATTTATCAAAAGTAAAATGCGAAAAAAACAAAATACGATAAACTATAAATGATAAACGATGGGTTGCCTCCCATTTAGCGCCTTATTTATTATCGTGGCACGACATAGTTACCTCGAGTACTTAGACTTCGTCGAGATAAGTGCTGGCCAGATAATTCATCGAGTCAAGAGGACCGATATAAGGTTTAACACGTTGACCATTCACCTTGAAGACAACACCATTATTGTCTTCCAATTCAACTACTCCAGACGAGTAGACTTGGATAACTTTGTATGGACCAGACCACTTAGACTTTAACTTACCTGGGAACAAATTCAATCTGGAGTTGAAGAGAAGCACCATATCATCCTTTTGAAAGTTTCGTCGAAAAATCCGCTGATCATAATACTTCTTCATCCGCTCCTTGTGTAGGTCCGATCTCTCATAAGCATGGAGACAGAACTCATCTAATTCGTTCAGCTGCTCCAACCTCAGATTCATTGCGTCATCCCAATTCAAGTTCAATTGCTTCAATGCCCACAATGCCTTATGCTCGAGCTCAATGGGTAAATGACAAGCCTTCCCATAAACTAGTTGATAAGGATACATGTCAATGGGTGTTTTGAATGCAGTCCTATACGCCTATAGTGCATCATCTAGCTTCCGAGACCAATCTTTCCTATTAGCATAGACCATCTTCGCAAGGATTTGCTTGATCTCCCGATTGGAAACCTCTACTTGTCCATTCGTTTGTGGGTGATAAGGCGTGGCTACCTTATGTTGCTTGACACCATACTTGGCCAACACGGATTTGAATAGCTTGTTGCAAAAGTGAGATCCTCCATCACTTATGATAGTACGTGGTACTCTAAAGCGAGAGAAGATATTCCTCTTCAAAAATGCTACAACACGCTTTCCCTCGTTGTCGGCCAACGCTACAGCTTCAACCCATTTTGAGACATAATCTACAGCAACTAAGATGTACTTCATTCCAAACGAATTCACGAATGGACCCATGAAATCAATGCCCCACACATCAAAGAGTTATACCTCAAGAATTTTTGACATGGGCATCTCATGGTGTTTCGAAATAGCACCTTGACGCTGGCATTGGTCGCACCTTCTAACATAGTCATAGGCATCTCTAAATATCGAAGGCCAATTATAACCACTTTGCAATACTTTTCTTTCCGTCCGATTGCCTGCATGATGTCCTCCAACTTGGGAAGTGTGGCATGCTTCCAAAATATTAGGCACCTCTACATGGGATATACATCGTCGAATAATACCATCTGTACATCGTCGAAAAAAATATGGCTCATCCCAATAGTAGTGTTGTACGTCATGCATAAACTTCCTCTTTTGATGGTATGATAAATTGGCAAGTATTACATTACTCACCACAAAATTTGCAAAGTCGGCATACCATGGTAAATTTTCTGTTATCGTCGCTAGGATCTCCTCGTCAGGGAATGCATCATCAATCTCGATATCAGGCTGCACCACATGCTTGTTCTCGAGTCTAGATAGATGGTCGGCCACTTGGTTCTCGCAACCTCTTCTATCTTTAACTTCAAAATCAAACTCTTGCAGCAGTAATACCCATCGAATTAATCTTGGTTTTGCATCCTTCTTTGTCATTAGATACCTAAGAGTTGCATGGTCTGTATGAAGAATCACCTTAGTACCCAATAGATAGGCATGAAACTTCTCAAACTCATACACAACCGCTAGGAGCTCTTGTTCTGTCACAGTGTAGTTCCTTTGGGCTTCATTTAGGACCTTACTCGCATAGTAGATAGGATGAAATAATTTCTCCTTTCTTTAACCAAGCACAGCTCCAACGGCTACACCACTAGCATCACACATGACTTCGAATGGGAAAGACCAATCTGGTGCTACCATGATAGGGGCTTCAATGAGTTTTCCTTTGAGGCATTCGAACGCCTTTAAGCAATCTCCATTAAAGTCAAACTTCGCATCTTTCTCCAAGAGTTTGCACAATGGACTAGCAATTTTGGAGAAGTCTTTGATGAACCGACGATAGAAACCTGCATGGCCGAGAAAACTACGAACTCCCTTCACCGAAATTGGAGGCGGTAGCTTCTCAATAACCTCTATTTTTGCTCGATCAACCTCAATCCCTCTTTCAGAGATCTTGTGCCAAAGAACTATACCTTCTTTTACCATGAAGTGGCACTTCTCCCAATTCAGCACTAGGTTGAATTCTATACATCTTTGCAATGCCATGCTTAGGTTTGCCAAGCACGCTTCAAAAGACTCACCAAAAACTGAAAAATTATCCATGAATACCTCCAAAAATTCTTTAACCATATCAGAAAAAATAGACATCATACAGCGTTGAAAGGTGGCTGGTGCATTACATAACCCGAATGGCATACGTTTGAAGGCAAACATACCATATGGGCATGTAAACGTTGTCTTTTCTTGGTCCTCGGGGGTAATACAAATCTGATTGTAGCCTGAATAACCGTCCAAGAAACAAAACCATCCTTTCCCCGCTAATCGATCTAGCATTAGGTCCATGAATGGCATTGGGAAGTGATCTTTGAGAGTCCAAGAATTCAGCTTTCGGTAGTCCATGCATACTCTCCATCCAGTGATGGGTCTGAGTGGAATAAGTTCATTCTTCGCATTCGCGACCACCGTCATGCCTCCTTTCTTGGAAACACATTGTACTGGGCTTACCCATGTACTATCAGAGATTGGATACACAACCCCCGTGTCTAACCACTTGATAATTTCTTTCTTCACCACTTCTTGCATAGGTGGGTTTAGACGTCTTTGATGCTCAATGGTGGGTGTGCAATTTTCTTAAAGCTGAATTTTATGTGTACAAATCCCAGGTGAAATACTAATAATATCTACAATGGTCCATCCAATGGCTCTAATGTACTTCCGTAGAATAGCAATGAGAGCTGCAACTTGTTGCTCACCCAAATCTGCTGCAACAATGACTGGAAGTGTGTTTTCGCTTCCTAGGAATGCATACTTTAAATGTCTTGGCAGCTCCTTCAATTCTAATATGGGTGGCTCTTCAATAGATGGCTTAGCTGGTGGTATGGGTCGATTCTTGAGATCAAGGTCCAGCTTCTTGGGAGCATAGCGATATGTCCCTAATCCTGATAGAGCACAAATAGCTTCTTCACAATATTCAGCATCCTCAGTCTCTCCATTCATGAGCACAACCGCCAAAGGGTCATCAATAATTTGCTCTTCTTCAAGTAATTCTTTCTTACCATCAAAGAAAACATCAGCCACTGAAAATACACTCAGATCTTTGGGTTGCTTCATTGATTTGCAAACATCAAAGCGAATTACTTCGTCATTTATTTGGAATAAAAGCTCATTAGCTCTCAAATCAATGAGCACACTTCCTGTAGCAAGGAAAGGGCGCCCTAAGATTATGGGAACTTCTGAGTCTGCCTCACAATCCAAAATAACAAAGTCTGCCGGAAAAATGAATGAAGAAACCTTTACCAATACATCACATAGAATACCAACAGGTCGTTTTACCGACCTATCCGCCATGACAAGCCTCATATTGGTTGGAGTAGGATCACCCAAGCCCAACTTCTTGTAGATTGATAATGGCATCAAATTGATGCTGGCTCCTAAGTCACATAGTGCTTTGGCAAAATTCAAAAATCCAACGGTGCAGGGAATAGTGAAAGCTCCGGGGTCGGCTTTCTTCTGAACTATTGATCGAGTAGCGATTGCACTACAATGATGCACATCTTCATTCAACTCATAGCTTGCTGCCCGCTTCTTTGTCAAAATATCCTTCATAAATTTCGTATACCCAGGCATTTGTTCTAGTGCCTCTACCAACGGAACATTAATGGTCAGCTGATTTAACATATTCATGAATTTGCTGAACTTTGTATCATCCGCAATCTTCTTTAATCTTTGAGGAAAAAGTGGTGGTGGATAAGGAATTGTTTTCTCCACGGATTTCTTCTCCTCTTGCTTCCATTTTTCATCCTTTTCAGGCTGCAACATACTCGGTGTGACGTCATAGACGTCGTGGGTGGTTTCTATGGCAGTTTCTCCTTTTGCCTTATCATCGATGTCTGCTGCCTCGTCAATCACTTGCTTGCCTTTGGATGAAGTTTCCAGCACCTTACCACTTCGGGTAGTAATAGTCATGCATGATCCATCATTCCTTGGATTTTGCACAATGTCGCTAGGTAAAGTGCCAGCCTTCTTTTGATTGAGTGCTGCTGAAAGTTGGCTCAATTGCTGCTCTATTTGCTTAATTGAAGTGGAATGTGAGTCAACCAATTGCTTCATTGAGGACAAATCATTTATTACCGTCGTTACTCCCGCGCTGGTTGCCTCCACTCCTTTCAATAGTTTAGCCATCATATCTTCCATATTTCCAGAACCAGATGTGGTGGTGTCACGTCTTCCTGGGGGAACGTATAAACCACTCTTTTCATTCTTGTTCTTACAACAACCTTGGTCCTTGTTTCCAGATTTATCATAGTAGTTTCGACCTTGGTTTCCTTGGGTATTACCTCGGAAACCCCCCTGATTGTTCAAGTAGTTGGCTTCTTCTTCGGAATCAGATTCCTCTCTTCCTTTTGATGCAATAGCTTTCACTTTTTCGGTCTTCCTTGATCATAAATGCATTGTAAGAAGATCCATTTGTTTTTTCATATGCGCCATATCATGATCACGTTCTTCTTCTCTTCTTCTTTGGACTGCAGTCATGCCAATAGATAAAGTGGGGCTTGCCACCTCAGAATCCCTAGTATGCCAAGCTCTACTTTGCTTCGTCATACGATCTAGCATATTGCTTGCTTGACCAAAGGTGAGGTCCATAAAAGATCCTCCAGCTGAATTATCCACCACTGGATTAGTTATTGAATTCAAGGCTCTATATAATATCTCCATTAGGTGAACATTAGTCATATGATGGTTTGGGCATCTCGCTAGCTTTGTCTTGAACCTCTCCCATGTTTCATGAAGAGCTTCAGTGGGAAGCTGAAGAAAGTTGCTGATGTTATCTCGCAATTGTGCTCTTTTGGATGGCGAAAATAATCTTTCTAGGAAAGCGTCTCTCAATTGCCTCCAATTTGTAATAGAATCAGGAGTCATCCCATTTAACCATTGAGTTGCCTCCCTAGACAGAGACAATGGGAATAGACGTAATCGAATTGCATTCTGACCAACACCAGGATTGTCAAACGACTTGCATGTAGAAATAAAGTTGATGAGATGCATATTCGGATCATCGCCTGCTAGTCCACCAAATAATCCCTTGAGTTGCAATAACTGAATCATGGTGCTTGTGATGTTGAACTTGGCTCCGGGCGCTAATGGTGGAGGAATTATGGCTCCAGTGGCTCCGGCACCATCAAGATCATCATCATCATCGTCAAAAGCTGGTTGTATATGTTGGTGATCATACCTAAACCGAGCTTGACTACCTCTTATGTTGGCAGGTGTTATGATTTCAGCATCACGCCTAGGGTTTAGTAACTCGACATCACCTAAATCCTCATCGTCAGGATTTGTTGCTATCCCAGGGTTATCACTGTTTTGTTGTTGAACTTGAGCGGCGGCAAGAGCAGCTAATCTCACCTGTTCCTGTTGAGCAGCCATCCTTTCGATTTCTGCTTGCGCTTCCATTCTACCAATGCATTGTGGTTCAGGATTGATAGGTAATAACGGTTGACCAGAACTTCGAGTATGGGGCATGCACTAAAGAAAAACCTGCAGTAAACAAAAACAAAAACTGAAAGTAAAAGTACGAGAATCTTTGACCAAAGGGTCTAGTAATTATCACAAACTTAATGGACACTCGTAGTCCCCGGCAACGGCACCAATTTTTGATAACGCTCAATCTACAGCTCTCGTAGGAGTGTAAAGCGGTCGCTAGCAAATATAGAACCCAACTGGGTTGGGTATCGATCCCTCAGGGAATAGCTTGGTCAAAAAGTAAGCAACGGTTACTAGACTTTTAGTGCAAGTCTCGTAAAAAGGGGGGATTGTAATGTGTGACCAAAATATTAAAGTAAGAACTAAAAATAGCAAAGTAAAAAGAAAGAATGTTTAGTAGGTTGTAAAACAATGAGAATTGAAGCGTTGGGTTTATGTCCACCTTATGAGTTATACGTCTCTATTGGCTATGAGTTATGCGGAATTTAGACATGCATGTTCTTATAGAGAATTGTATTCGATGGTAAATCCAGGCGTCTTTCGACCTATTCGAAGATTATTTCACTTTAACTCTTTCGGGCTTAAAGCGTGTCTAACGGTATAAATTCTCCAAGAGGTTAATCCAGTTACGGCACTAACTGTTTAATAGGGGATGGGACCCTACTACCTTGACATTATCTCTTTTCCTGATAGATAACCTTTCTTTCGAACAAGTTAAATGTTATACTGGCATATTCTTGTGTTTGCAACCACAAAGAATTTAGATTAAGATGAAGAGAATAATGATATAAGCAGCATACGTGTCATGAACTCACAAACTCATAGTAATAGATAGTATCTCATTCGGCTTCCATAACCCCAACAGAGAGGTTTAGTTACCCATGAGTGCGTAGGAAATCACAATTGGCATTGTTGTTATACCACAATAATGATGAATTTTGTGTAGCACACAAGTGGTAGGCGTTTAGGCGTGAATTCCTTAGCAAAGTAACGTTTCTCTTTGTTGCGGAAATTAAGAATTGAACAGATGAATAGAAGAAGAAAATTAATGAAAGAGCCTTTCGGAAGTAGAATGTTTAATTGAAGAGTGAATAAAAATCTCTAGCAAGATAGGGTATTTATAATACCCATATCCTAATCCTACTAAGCTAATGAAATACTTAACCAAATCCTACTAAGCTAATGAAATACTTAACCCAATTGTACTAGGTTAATGTAACATTATCCAAATCCAAATAGACTAGTGAAATACTTAACCCAATTGTACTAGGTTAATGTATTATTATCCTAATCCAAATAATTTACTGCAAGTCGCCAAAGTCTTCAGAAATGTTGTTTTAGCCCGGGACAGATTTTCCATGCATCACTTTTGGTCCTTAGGCGTCCAAGCTTGGCTTTTCTCCTTTCGTGAAGCTTTCTTTGGCATCAAGTACTCCATAAAATGCTGAATTATGCATCATTTATACCTGAAACTTTGCTAATCATGTTCGTTAGCTCACTTATAGGAAAAAGGACTAAAAGTGCATGAAATATATAATTTGTTCTCAAAACATTGCTATAATATGGGTAAAATATAGCACTATAGGCGTGTAAATTCGCCTATCATTACAACACTCTTTATAGACAACCTGCTAAAGGCATAGGCCACAACATTGGTCTTACCCGGGTGGTACAAAACACTCATGTCATAGTCCTTTAATAAGTCTATCCATCTTCTCTAACAAATATTTAGATATTTTTGGTTGAACATATACTAAAGGCTCTTGTGATCAGTGAACATATCAGCATGAACCCCATTAATATAATGCCTCCAAATCTTTAAGGCAAAGTAACTACTGCCAACTCAAGATCATGAGTCGGGTAGTTCTTCTCATAAGGTTTGAGTTATCTAGAGGCATATACTACTCGTGGGAATTAGTAGGTTCCATCATGACTCATCAATTGAGTCATGACAAATTTGTATCAAAGTTAGGTTACACCGATATTATTGGTACTAGAGCAAGTGTGTTGTTGAGTCCTATAAATTAGAACGATGACATCTGTTTCCTATCTTTTGAAGGATATCGGACATTTTTAGGAGTTTTTCACATATTTCACTTATATCATGCTAAGAGTCAGAGTTTGCTTATAGAATATTCCTTTGATTTCACTCTTTCATAGATGGCAAGGACATGTGCTACTGCTACATGATAACGCTCAATCTACAGCTCTCGTAGGAGTGTAAAGCGGTCGTAGTCAAATATAGAACCTAACTGGGTTGGGTATCGATCCCACAGGGAATAGCTTGGTCAACAAGTAAGCAAAGATTACTAGACTTTTGGTGCAAGTCTCGTAAAAAGGGGGGATTTTATCGTGCAAAATAATGTAAACAAAGTAATAAAGTAAAAACGGAAAATAGCAAATTAAAAAGAAAGAATATTTGGTAAGATGTAAAACAATGAGAATTGAGAAGTTGGGGTTATGTCCACCTTATGAGTTGTACGTCTCTATTTGCTATTAGTTATGCGGAATTCAGACATGCATGTGCTTATAGAGAATTGTATTCGATGGTAAATCCAAGCGTCTTTCGACCTAAACAAGGGCTATTTCACTGTAACTCTTTCGAGCTTACAGCGTATCTAACAGTACAAATTCTCCAAGAGGTTAATCCAGTTACGACACTGACTTTTTAATAGGGGATGGGACCCTATTACCTTGACATTATCTCTTTTCCAGACATATAACTTTTCTTTCGAACAAGTTAATGCTATACTGGCGTATTCTATGCGTTTGCAACCACAAAGAATTTAGATCAAGATATAGAGAATAATGATATAAGCAGCATACGTGTCACGAATTCACAAACTCATAGCAATAGATAGTATCTCATATGGCTTCCATAACCCCAACAGAGAAGTTTAGTTACCCATGAGTGCGAAGGAAATCACAATCGACATTGTTATTGTACCACAATAAAGATCTCGTGTAGTAAAGTGTGGTAGGCGTTAGGCGTGAACTCCCTTGCAAAGTAACGTTTCTCTTGTTGTGAAAAAATAAGAATTGATTAGATGAATCGAAGAAGAATAAAAAGTAGAATTAATGGAAGAATTAGAAGTAGTAGTGAATGAATAAAAATCTCTAGCAAAATAAGGTATTTATAACACCCATATCCTATTCCTACTAAGCTACTGCATTACTTAACCCATTCCTACTGGGTTACTGCATCATTATCCTAATCCTACTAAGTTACTGCATTATTATCCTAATCCTAATAGGTTACTGCTGGTCCCCAAAGTCTTCAGAAATGTTGTTTTTGCCCGAGACAGGTTTTCCATGCATCAATTTTGGTATTTGGTGTCCAAGCTTTCCCTTCCTTCTTTCGTGAAGCTTTCTTTGGTGTGAAGTTATCCATAAAATGCTGAAATCTGCATCATTTATACCGGAAAACTTGCTAATCATGTTCGTTAGCTCACTTACAGGAAAAAGGACTAAAAGTGCATGAAATATATAATTTGTCCTCAAAACTTGGCTAAAATATGGGTAAAATATAGTACTTTAGGCGTGTAAATTCGCCTATCATCAACACCCCACACTTAAAGCTTTGTTCGTCCTCGAACAAACTTTTATGTCCATCTAAACATCTACTTAGGGTTTCACAGTAACAACACAAAATATTCATCAAGACTGGCATAGCAATCATTAACAAAGAGTAGTTTTCTGATCATTAGTAGAAACAATTCAACCTCCAACATAGACTCGTGATGGTAGTTAATTCGTATCCAAAAGTTAAGGTACAAAGAATCATACACAACTACCCAAAACTCATCAACCATGTGTATCTCACACTATATTACCCATAATCACTCACAAGTATAGTATATATTTCAAACATGGGTATAGGATTATCCTTGCTCTCACTCTCACAAAGAATTCATATGCTGCAGCTGATGACCATAGCTTTCCCTTAGTGTAATGGTCCACTAAATATCAGAATGCTAAGCTTAGGATCAAATAGGTCTTTTGATGGTTGTAATGTAGGCAAAGGGACGGGTAGGACTATTTTGGCCAGAAATAGTGACTATGTTCCTAAGAGCTTTAATACATCACATTGTATCATTAACACTTTTCTTTCAAACAACCTTTCTACTTTCTTTTATTCTACCACCCCTTTTCTCCTCTTTTGTTTTTCAATTTTGAACATAACTAACTTTTCAGTTTTATTTTTTTCTTTCCTTTTTCTTTTCATAACATACCTCTTATGATAGTAATTCTTTTTCATAACAAATTCAAGCAACATTACTTCCCAAAGCATCATACTCACCCAATTTCCTCTTATTTTGTCACATGACTTTACACTTTAAAGCACTTAGGAATTTGGATCAAATTATGGTCTTGAAAAAATGGATTAGGCTTACATATGAGATTGTCAAAGAAAATAGGCTCAATGCTCAAAAGGGTTATCTAGGATAATGTCCACGGGTAGGTAAAAAGAAGGTAAACAAGTGTAGGTTGCCAAAGAAATGCCTAAATCATCTCCTAAACTTGCACTCCTTATTTTCGCTTTACATACATACCAGGCAAGTTCTAGCATCAGCCACAAACATAGAATATACTATTATCTCACACACACAAGGCACATGGTCGACTTTATTGGGAGTAGTATAGACTCTCAACCCAAAAGATGAAGGAATTGAACCACACAATATCACATAGTGAGTCACAATTAGAGCCTAAACGTCTCAATAGTCATGATTTTAGCACAAACTCTTGTTATAATCTCATGCTGCCTATTAGAATAATTTCATGTGAAGTTAAGTAAAAAAAAAAGTTAACTACTAAAAAAATGAAAAACGAAAAAAAACTAAAATGAAAAACGAAAAAAAAAACTAAAGCAAACATAAATGCAAATGTGGATAGAGAAGTATAGCATGCAAATACCACCACCCCACACTTAGACGGGACATACTGCCTTCAGTGGAAAATAAATACGAAGAACCTGGTCAGTCGGACTCCTCCTCTATGTCGGGGGTCATACCCCCTTCGTCGGAATCATCATAGGAGTCGTCGTCATCAGAATTCTCCTCCACATCGGAGTCTGGCATTCGTCGATCATCATCGGTCGGCACATCGTCATCAAGAGGTTCCTCAAAGTATGTACCTACTCCACACATCTCCCTTGTATGCACATTCATTGGGTAGTCATAATCTAGTTGTTAGAGCTCTGCAGCAGTTGGAACACGGCCACCGCTCATCATTGTAAACCGAGTCATGCCATAAAGATGGCGAAAGAAACTCTCATCTCGAGCATGCCTTTCTAATGTGGTAAGGTTGACTCCATGCGTGGTTTTAGCATCTTTAACCTTCATGAGATCAACCTTCTTTGGGTTGTGTGGGAGTTTATGATCAGCCGGTTCCTCTTCGATGTCTTCCTTCCTTAGTATTGCAGTCAATAGATTGCCAAAACTGAAGTAGGACCTCTTGTGTAGCCTAGCTTTCCGCATTGTAGATCGAATAATTGCCCCAATATTGATAGGGACATTCTTCATCAATGCATATACCAAGCACACTCTATCTCGTGTTATCTTGGTGTACTGGGTCCTTGGAATTAGACAAGAGTTGACTAGTTGCAGCCATATCCGTGCTTCCCTATTCAAAGGAGCATATGGGAAGGTGTTGTGCCAGCTGGTGTCCTTGTGTCTACTCCATCATGCCATGGATCTTGTTCCACAAAGTGTGTGTTGAATGGCCCTGTATGAAGGTTTATTGTACAGCTCCTTGAGTGGTGATGGATCAATTGAAGGCAAACGTAGAAAGGAGTTGAAGAAATCCGCATTGAGTTGTAAAACTTGGCCCCGAATCTTGACTTCATTCCCTGTGGTTTTGGGTGACCAGTTGGCATAGAATTCTCGTGTTAAATCGAGATTGCATTCTCCCATGTCTCGGAAGATGAAATCAAGATGTAACGCCATGATATTGGCCAACATGCGCGGTTCTTTCTTTGCTAGGCTTTCCTTGTTTATCAAGTCCGTATGAACATATTTCTTCTCTTTGTTGTTCCTATACCATTCCTTTGCTTCCTCCTCTAAAACCCATTTAATTCCGAACATGCGGCGTGGTACTTGCATCGAGGAGGATTCTCCTTTCTCTTTTCGTCCTCTTTTCTTGCCTTTTTGTGAAGTGGTTGCTTTATCTTTGCCTTGTCTTGCTTTGGGTGCCATTGTACCTGAGATTATAACGATAGTCAAGTTAGCATCATCTAGGTGGATACAATCAATAAACAGGCAGTAGTGGCACCACCCCACACTTAGTTTGTTGGCATCAACTAGTGAAGTGAAAGTGGTCGATTACTCAGACTTCATCGGCATACGTTTTAGGTGCTATATTCCAACAATAAAATCAGTGCAGTCATACTTCTTGTATTCTTAGCAATACTTTCATGTTTGATATATCAAGACTACTACATAGGGATTGAATCAAGGTATAGCATCTAGAAATAATCACAATCTCCTATGTTGGTAGTCAACCATAATTCTTATCTCGATGAACAAGTCATTCCAACATGTAAGATTTCTATTGACAATATTATGCAATTTTCTTGACCATGTTAATTCTGCAAAAGTATGACAGTGCATCAAAATCAAATCCAAGTTGGAAACATGTCAACATCATTCTTACGTATTCTTTCACTCACTTAGTTGTATCACAACCCATCAACCACATTCAAATCACCAATACTACTTCAAGATTTAGCAATTCATAATATGCGTAATAGTGTAGTACTTACGGAATATAAATGAAGAACAAAGAAGTACTTACTTGATTGATGGCTTTGGATGATGTTCTTGCAAAGTAAAAGAGCAAAAGGAAAATTTTTGAGATGATTTGGAGAGGTAGGCGGCGCTTATTCTAGGTTTGCAATGTATTTTTGGTCTAAGACTAAGTCTCTTATTTATAGGGCAATCTTGGGTCGGGTTTTGACCCATTTAAAATCGGATTTGGAGACCAAAAGTGACCATAGGCGGCGCCTTTTGCTTTGCCTATGCTTGGCATAGGCGGCGCCTTTTGCAAAGCATTGTCTAGCATAGGCAGCGCCTATGCCATGGAATTCCTAGGCATAGGCGGCACCTATGCTATGGAATACTTGGGCATGGGCGGCGCCTATGCTATGGCACACTAGATTCCGAGACCTTAGGCCATAGTATAGGCCTTGCCTTGTTCGTGGCCTAGTTTTACCTAAGCCTAGCCTTGTTCGATGCCTATATTTTCATGAGCAATGCTCAATCCATAGCCTTTTGCTTCTTCATTCCTAACTTACCACCTTTAACATGCAATACGTTCAAATCAAAATTTGAAACCGACCTCCTCGTTTTACACCTCTTTGCACCTACATTTACTCAAAAACAATAAAGACGATTAGAACGATGGGTTGCCTCCCATCAAGCGCCTTAGTTTTGGTCGTGGCACGACTCTTTTTTTTTTTTTTGAATTTTTATTTATCAAAGGAAAACACGTAATAAGATAAAAAATGAAAAACGATGGGTTGCCTCCCATCTAGCGCTTGATTTGTTGTCGCGGCACGACATGGCTATCTCGAGTACTTAGACTTCGTCGAGATAAGTTATGGCCATATAGTTTATCGAATCAAGAGGACCGATATATGGTTTTACTCATTGGCCATTCACCTTGAAGACAACATCATTAGTGTCTTCCAACTCAACTACTCCAGACGAGTAGACTTGGTTAACTTTGTATGGACCAGACCACTTGGACTTTAACTTACCTGGGAATAACTTCAGTCTGGAATTGAAGACAAGTACCATATCATCCTTTTGAAAGTTTCGTCAAACAATCCGCTGATCATGATACTTTTTCATTCGCTCCTTGTAGAGATCCGATCTTTCATAAGCCTGTAGATGGAATTCATCCATCTCGTTCAGTTGCTCCAATCTCAGATTCATTGCATCATCCCAGTTCAAATTTAATCGTTTCAAAGCCCACAATGCCTTATGCTCAAGCTCAATGGGTAAGTGACAAGCCTTCCCATAAACTAGTTGATACGGGGACATGCCAATTGGTGTTTTGAATGCAGTCCTATAAGCCCATAGTGCATCGTCCAACTTCCGAGACCAATCTGTCCTATTAGCATTTACTGTTTTAGCAAGGATTTGCTTTATCTCTCGGTTGGAAACCTCTACCTGGCCGCTAGTTTATGGGTGATAAGGCGTGGCTACCTTATGTTGCTTGACACCATGTTTTGCCAACACGGATTTGAATAGCTTGTTGCAAAAGTGAGATCCTCCATCGCTTATGATAGTACGTGGTACTCCAAAGCGAGAGAAGATATTTCTCTTCAAGAATGCTACAACACGCTTTCCTTTATTGTCAGCCAATGCTACAGCTTCAACCCATTTCGAGACATAATCTACAACAACTAGGCTGTACTTCATTCCAAACGAATTTACGAATGGACCCATGAAATCTATACCCCATACATCAAAGAGCCCTACTTTAAGAATTTTTGACATGGGCATCTCATGGTGTTTCAAAATAGCACCTTGTTTTTGGCATTGGTCTCATCTTCTAACAAAGTCGTAGGCATCTTTAAATATCGAAGGCCAATAATATCCACTTTGCAATACCTTTCTTGTTGTCCGATTACTTGTGTGATGTCCCCCAACTTGGGAAGTATGGCATGCTTCCAATATAGTAGGCACCTCTACATGGGATATACATCATCGGATAACACCATCCGCGCATCGTCGAAACAAATATGGCTCATCCCAAAAGTAGTGTTTTACATCTTGCATAAACTTCCTCTTTTGATGGTAAGATAAGTTTGCAGGTATCACATTACTCACCACAAAATTTGCAAAGTCGGCATACCATGGTAATCCTTCCATTATTGTCGCTAAGATCTCCTCGTCAGGGAATGCATCATCAATCACGATTTCAGGCTGCGCCACATGCTCGTTCTCGAGTCTAGATAGATGATCAGCCACTTGGTTCTTGCAACCTCTTCTATCTTTAACCTCGAAATCAAATTCTTGCAGCAGCAAAACCCATCGAATTAGTCTTGGTTTCGCATCCTTCTTTGTCATTAGATACCTCAGAGCTGCATGGTCTGTATGAACGATCACTTTGGTTCCCAACAGATACGCACGGAACTTCTCAAAAGCATACACAACTGCTAGGAGCTCTTGTTCCGTGACAGTATAGTTCTTTTAGGCATCGTTTAGGACCTTGCTAGCATAGTAGATAGGGTGAAATAATTTCTCCTTCCTTTGGCCAAGTACAGCGCCAACAGAAACCCCACTAGCATCACACATGACTTCGAACGGTAGAGACCAATCTGGTGCTATCATGATAGGGGCTTCAATGAGTTTTCTATTGAGGGATTCGAATGCCTTCAAACAATCTTCATTGAAGTCATACTTTGCATCTTTCTCCAAGAGTTTGCACAATGGACTCACGATTTTGGGGAAGTCTTTGATGAACCGCCAATAGAAACCTGCATGACCGAGGAAACTATGAACTCCCTTCACTGAAATTGGGGGCAATAGCTTCTCGATGACTTCAATTTTTGCTCAATCAACCTCAATTCCTCTTTCGGAGATTTTATGCCCAAGAATGATTCCTTCTTTTACCATGAAGTGGCACTTTTCCCAATTCAGCACTAGGTTGAATTCTACACATCTTTGCAACGCCATACTTAGGTTTGCCAAGCACGCTTCAAACGATTCGCCAACAACTAAAAAGTCGTCCATGAATACCTCCAAAGTATCTTCAACCATATCAGAAAAATGGACATCATACAACGCAGAAAGGTGGCTGGTGAGTTACATAGCCCAAATGGCATACGTTTGAAGGCAAACGTGCCATATGGATATGTGAATGTTGTCTTCTCTTGGTCTTCGAGGGCAATGCAAATCTGATTATAGCCTGAATAACCGTCTAAGAAACAAAACCATCCTTTCCCCGCTAATCGATCTAGAATTTGGTCCATGAATGGCATTGGAAAGTGATCTTTGAGCTTCCATGAATTCAGCTTTCGGTAGTCCATGCATACTCTCCATCCGGTGACGGGTCTGAGTGGAATAAGCTCATTCTTTTCATTCACGACAACCGCCATGCCTCCTTTCTTGGGAACACATTGTACCGGGCTTACCCATGTACTGTCGGAGATTGGATACACAACTCCTGCGTCTAACCACTTAATAATTTCTTTCTTCACCACTTCTTGCATAGGTGGATTGAGACGTCTTTTATGCTCAATGGTGGGTGTGCAATTTTCTTCAAGCTGAATCTTGTGGGTACAAATCCCAGGTGGAATACCAATAATATCCGCGATGGTCCAATCAATGGCTCTTATACACTTCCGTAGAATAGTAATGAGAGCTGCAACTTGTTGCTCACCCAAATCTGCTGCCACAATGACTGGAAGTGTATTTCCGTTTCCTAAGAATGCATACTTTAAATAACTAGGCAGCTCCTTCAATTCTAATGTGGGTGGCTCTTCAATAGATGGCTTCGCTAGTTGTGTGGGTTGATTTTTGAGATCAAGGTCCAGCTTCTTAGGAGCATGGCGATATGTCCCTAATCCTGATAGAGCACAAATAGCTTCTTCGCAATTTTCAGTGTCCTTACTCTCTCCATTCATGAGCACAATCGCCAATGGGACATCCATAATTTGCTCTTCTTTAAGTAATTCTTTCTCATCATCAAAGTAAACATCGGCCACTGAAAAGACGTTCAGATCTTTGGGTTGCTTCATTGATTTGCACACATCAAAGCGAACTACTTCGTCATTTATTCAGAATGAAAGCTCATTAGCTCTCAAATCAATAAGCACACTTCCTGTAGCAAGGAAAGGGCGCCCCAAGATTATGGGAACTTCTGAGTCTGCCTCACAATCCAAAATAACAAAGTCTACTGGAAAGAAGAATGAAGCAACCTTTACCAATACATCACATAGAATACCAACAGGTCGTTTTACCGACCTATCCGCCATTACGAGCCTCATATTGGTTGGAGTAGGATCTCCCAACCCCAACTTTTTATAGATATATAATGGCATCAAATTAATGCTGGCTCCTAAATCACATAATGCCTTGGCAAAATTCAAAGATCCAACGGTGCAAGGAATAGTGAAAGCACCGGGGTCAGCCTTCTTCTGAACTAGTGATCGGGTAGCGATTGCGCTGCAGTGATGAACGTCATTTTTCAACTCATAGCTGGCTGCCCGCTTCTTTATCAAAAGATCCTTCATGAATTTTGCATACCCAGGCATTTGTTCAAGTGCCTCTACCAATGGAACATTAATGGTCAGCTGCTTTAGCATAGTCATGAATTTGCTGAATTTTGTATCATCCACCACTTTCTTCAATCTTTGAGGAAAAGGTGGTGGTGGATAAGGAATTGTTTTCTCCACGGCTTTCTTCTCCTCTTGCTTCCGTTTTTCAGTTTTTCAGGCTGCAACAAACTCGGTGTGACGTCATGGACGTCGTGGGTAGCTTCTGCAGAATCTTCTCCTTTTGACTTGTCATTGATGTCCGCTACTTCGCCAACCACTTGCTTGCCTTTTGATGAAGTTTCCAGCACCTTACCACTTTGGGTAGTAACAGCTATGCATGACCCATCATTCCTTGGGTTTTGCACAGTGTCGCTAGGTAAAGTGCCAGCCTTTCTTTGATTGAGTGTTGCTGAAAGTTGGCTCAATTGCTGCTCTATTTTCTTGATTGAAGTGGAATGAGAATCAACTAATTGCTTCATGGAGGACAAATCATTTATTACCTCTGTTACTCTAGTGCTCGTTGCTTCCACTCCTTTTAATAGTTTAGCCATCATCTCTTCCATATTTCCAGATCCGGATGTAGTGGTGTCACGTCTTCCTGGGGGAACGTACAAACCACTTTTGTCATTCTTGTTCTTCCAACTACCTTGGTCCTTGTTTCCAGATTTGTCATAGTAGTTCCGACCTTGGTTTCCTTGGGCATTGCCTCGGAAATCCCCCTAATTGTTTAAGTAGTTGGCTTCTTCTTCCGAATCAGATTCGTCTCTTTCTTTTGACGCAACAGCTTTGACTTTTTCGGTCTTCCCTGATAATAGATGCTTTGTAAGAAGATCAACTTGTGTTTTCATGTGCGCCATATCTTGATCACGTTCTTCTTCTCTTCTCCTTTGGTCTGCAGTCATGCCAACAGATAAAGTAGGGCTTGCTACCTCAGAATCCCTGGAATGCCAAGCTCTACTTTGCTTTGTCATCCGATCTATCATATTGCTTGCCTGACCAAAGGTGAGGTCCATAAATGATCCTCCTGCCGCATTATCTACCACTGGTTTAGTTATTAAATTCAAGGCCCTGTATAGTATCTCCATTAGGTGAACATTAATCATGTGATGGTTTGGGCACCTCATTAGCTTTGTCTTGAACCTCTCCCATGTTTCATGTAGGGCTTCAGTTGGAAGCTGACGAAAGTTGCTGATTTCGTCTCTCAATTATGCTCTTTTGGATGGCGGAAAGAATCTTTCTAGGAAAGCGTCTCTCAATTGCCTCTAATTTGTAATAGAATCAGGAGTCAGCCCATTCAACCATAGAGTTGCCTCCCCAGACAGAGACAATGGAGATAGACGTAATCGAATTGCATTCTGACCAACGCCAGGATTGTCAAACGACTTGCATGTAGAAATAAAGTTGATGAGATGCATATTCGGATCATCGCCTGCTAGTCCACCAAATAATCCTTTGAGTTGCAATAACTGAATCATGGTGCTCGTGATGTTGAACTTGGCTCCGGGCGCTAATGGTGGAGGAATTATGGCTCCTGTGGCTCCGGCTCCATCAAGATCATCATCATCCTCGTCGAAGGATGGTTGCATAGCTCGGTATTCAGGCCTAAACCTAGCTTAACGATCTCTTCTATTGGCAGGTGTTGCGATCTCAGCAGCATGCCTAGGGTTTAGTAACTCATCATCACCTAGGTCCTTATCGTCGAGATTTATTGCTCGCCCAGGGTTGTCAATATTTTGTTGATGCACTTGAGCGGCGGCAAGAGCAGCTAGTCTCGCCTGTTCCTGTTGAGCAGCCATCCTTTCAATTTCGTGTTGTATCTCCATTCTGCCAATACGTTGTGGTTCAGGATTGATAGGTAATAACGGTTGACCAGAACTTTTAGTATGGGGCATGCAATAAATAAAAACCTGCAGAAAACAAAAACAAAAACTAAAAGTAAAAGTATGAGAATCTTCGACCAAAGGGTCTAGTAATTATCACAAACTTAATTGACACTCGTATTCCCCGCCAACGGCGCCAATTTTTGGTAATGCTCAATCTACAGCTCTCGTAGGAGTGTAAAGCGATCGTAGTCAAATATAGAACCCAACTGGGTTGGGTATCGATCCCACAGGGAATAGCTTGGTCAACAAGTAAGCAAAGATTACTAGACTTTTGGTGCAAGTCTCGTAAAAAGGGGGGATTTTATCGTGCAAAATAATGTAAACAAAGTAATAAAGTAAAAACGGAAAATAGCAAAGTAAAAAGAAAGAATGTTTGGTAAGATGTAAAACAATGAGAATTGAGAAGTTGGGGTTATGTCCACCTTATGAGTTGTACGTCTCTATTGGCTATTAGTTATGCGGAATTAAGACATGCATGTGCTTATAGAGAATTGTTTTCGATGGTAAATCCAAGCGTTTTTCGACCTAAACAAGGACTATTTCACTGTAACTCTTTCGAGCTTACAGCGTATCTAACGGTACAAATTCTCCAAGAGGTTAATCCAGTTACGGCACTAACTTTTTAATAGGGGATGGGACCCTATTACCTTGACATTATCTCTTTTCCAGACATATAACTTTTCTTTCAAACAAGTTACTGCTATACTGGCGTATTCTATGCATTTGCAACCACAAAGAATTTAGATTAAGATGAAGAGAATAATGATATAAGCAGCATACGTGTCACGAATTCACAAACTCATAGCAATAGATAGTATCTCATATGGCTTCCATAACCCCAACAGAGAAGTTTAGTTACCCATGAGTGCGAAGGAAATCACAATCGACATTTTTATTTTACCATAATAAAGATCTCGTGTAGTAAAGTGTGGTAGGCGTTAGGCGTGAACTCCCTTGCAAAGTAACGTTTCTCTTGTTGTGAAAAAATAAGAATTGATTAGATGAATAGAAGAAGAATAAAAAGTAGAATTAATGGAAGAATTAGAAGTAGTAGTGAATGAAAAAAAATCTCTAGCAAAATAGGGTATTTATAACACCCATATCCTATTCCTACTAAGCTACTGCATTACTTAACCCATTCCTACTGGGTTACTGCATCATTATCCTAATCCTACTAAGTTACTGCATTATTATCCTAATCCTAATAGGTTACTGCTGGTCCCCAAAGTCTTCAAAAATGTTGTTTTTGCCCGGGACAGGTATTCCATGCATCACTTTTGGTCCTTGGCGTCCAAGCTTTCCCTTCCTTCTTTCGTGAAGCTTTCTTTGGTGTGAAGTTATCCATAAAATGCTGAAATCTGCATCATTTATACCTGAAAACTTGCTAATCATGTTCGTTAGCTCACTTATAGGAAAAAGGACTAAAAGTGCATGAAATATATAATTTGTCCTCAAAACTTGGCTAAAATATGGGTAAAATATAGTACTTTAGGCGTGTAAATTCGTCTATCATCACTACATGAGATAAAGGTCCCATAACCAATCCTAGGGATCCTACTCCTACTAACGGACAACCTAAAGGTCGTGGACAGCCTATAGATGTGTCCCCAATAAGGGGCTAAGAAATAGGGCCTTCACCACACCCTATACTCTCTCCTTAGCTAGAGATTTCTTTACCCCATCCAGTAGTGGGCAGGGACCAGCCCAAGCTCCACCAGGGTTCATTTCTTTATTAGTTCTCAGAGATTATTTAGTTTAATTTTTAGTTTTAGTTGGTGGTGCCCCATCTAATAGTTAACAGTCTATAGATTAGAGTGGTACTGAGGCGGGGGCGCAGCTTAGGTTTTTTTATTCTCTGGGAGAGGATGCGTATGATTTTTTGATTGCTTATGAGGATAGATTATGTAATTTGGGCCTTTTTTTCCTTTTTCTTTTTAATACCTTACACAAAAGAATCCTCCCATAATTTAGGCCTTATTGAGACTCATGGTGAGTATTACACCATAGTTCTATTGTATTTGGCTGATCGACATTGGTGGAGAGGTTATTTGGATTCTAGACAAACTGGATCTTCTCCTTTGACATAGACTCAGTTCTCTGAGATGTTCTTAAAGAAGTACATGCCCCGCAGCCTTAGGGATCTCTTGAGAGATTAGTTCTCTAGATTAGAGAAAGGATCCATGACATTTGCAGAGTATGAGGATCATTTTCATGAGTTAGCTAGGCATGCTACTTCTATTCTGGACACCGAGTATGAGAGAGTTTGCTACTCTGTTTGAGGATTGATATTTACTCTTCGCATATCTACTCATAGTTTGGTTGCAGCGGGTAGGTCTTTTTCTTAGATTTTGGATCATGCTTAGGTAATGAAGGATATGCATCATGAGGCCTAAGAAGACAATGATAAAAGGCCTAGATATCAGGGCAGTTTCAATGTGACCTATAGTATTCTCAATTCAGATGTAGTAGTTCTCATGGTGGGTATTCCCCGCGTCTATCCTATCATCCTTAGAGTCAGCCTAATCGATCGATTAGGCAACTCTTTATATTACTAATAGAGGCTACTCAAGTGTAAGTGATCGCCCTAGTCAATTTAGCAGTCAGTCTTTGGAGGTTCATTTTTTGGCTATTTTTGTTATGGTGGTTACTTTGGGTCAAATGGATCTGTTGTTTAGGATTCACCCAAACAGTATTGTTGATACAATACAGAAACGTGCTAAGCTCGATCTAGAAGTTCAGCATCGAAATCTATATTATAAGACAATATAGCACAAGAAAAGTATGTTATCAGTACTTTGAATGTAATGAGTATGTAAGATAGGAAATAACTAACATAAACTGAGTATAATACCTGAAACATGGTGAAATAATGTAAGACCAACATTAAACATATGTTGAATGATAAGCTAAATAATTGAACACAAGGTCACAAAAAATCTGAGACTAAAACATTAATTATGGATAGTGGGAGCTAACATTAACTAAAACACCCCAATCTAATCTAACTAGGATCCAACCTGTAGCCCCAGTTAGATGGGTTTTTAGTACCTTTCCAAGGGAACGAGCACTAAATAGCGTGGATCCATTAAACTAGTGTCCAAAGGGACTAGGGTGTCAGTACTAATCTGGTGAGTGACCCTTTATAACCTATGGTGGTGCCATAGTTCTGGAACTTAGGGAATTCTACTAAAGGTCTCAGTCCTAACTGACGGGTGAGCCGTCATCCCTACAATGCTTAGTGCTAAGTTTTACTGCTAACTGAAAGACATTAACAACTAATATGCTCAATATAATAGTATTCTAAAAATAATTATATATATTCATAATTTGAAGTATTCAAGAATATGTAAATAGATGTATGCATGAATTCCTAGGTATCGAGTGTTCATAACCCACCAGCTCTGAAGACTGCAACTAAACATGACAATATCAAAATATAAACATGATAGGGAATTTCATAACTCAATCCCAAGAATTAAAAATTTTACCAATATAATGGGATTTCATATTAATAAGTATGGAAATATACTTAAAGTTATGGGAAACACATATTCATGGTTTAATTCAAGAAATAAACTGAAGAATTATGAGACTCATGCTTTTCATGAAACCCTAAACTTGAAGGGTGAAATTTAACTTAATAATATCATTGATCTTTGGGATTCAATTAGTGAAAATATACCCATTGATGAAATCCCACATAACTAAGAATTCTTTGGAATTTGATCTTTAAATTGGAAAACCCTAATTTGGTCTTTGGAGAAGACTATCACCCATTTTCTCTGTTTAAAACCAAGCATCGATTGATACTTGAGTAAATGAGGGATTTGTGGTGATTTAGCCTTATATTCTAGCCTTAGAGATTGATAATCCCCATTTAAAACATTTAGAAAATTCTAGAAGTAGTTGAGATGACTCACGCTACGACTCGTATGGTCTGAGCACGAGTCATGTCCTGGAGTCATGATCAGAGGACATAAATTTTGGTTTTCTACTATTATGACAATGGCTCCTTCTGAAGACTCGTGCTCTCTGATAATGAGTCATCATGAAGGTCCATAATCCAAGGGATTAGAACTTTGGTTTCCCTCTATTGTAACAACGAATTCACCTAATGACTTATTTAGACTTATAATGATTCATAGTTAGGTTCATCATCACTGGACTAAATTTTCTAGTTATTAACTATCGTCACAATGAGCCTTCTTTATAACTCATTTAGACTTCCAATGAGTCATCGTCACAGGCATTATCACTGGCAGCCTGATAGTGCCTTAGTAAATTAGCCATAACATTTTACCTGATATCGAGTTAAGGCAAGATTGGTGGTGTTGGAAAGCTAATTTAATTGTCTCTATGAAAACTTATGGTATTTCACCTTATCATCATAAGGATAAGAGAATTTGCTCTAGAGTGACTGTTGCATATTTTTTGTGTATTTATCTCATTATGCAGTTGGTTTCTCTTAATCCAAAACAACTCGCTATTGCCCTAAATATGTCCTTCTATACAAGTTCCCATCTATAAGAAACTTATTTTCATAGCCCTGAGAGCCTAAGAAGCTTTTGATTGTTTTGGGTAGTTTCCCCATCCTTCATGTGCTTGACAAAATCAATAAGCCAAACCCATACAACATTCATCAAATTTACTTCTCTATGTTTAGATTCCTCTAGTATTGAATGCAATAAATATATATTAAACCACTCGCAATTTCATCTACTATCAAAGCTTACAAATAATTGAGGGTGTATTTCTTATTTTCTTATCCTTAGGATTTGAGACTATATCCCTTTATTGAATTGGGGCAAGGCTACTTTAAACATGCTCAAGTATGTCAGCATCATTTTTTACCTTATACGTCCCATGAACATGTTCACAACTATTTAGGAGTAACAACTGATTTGGATTATCTTGGAACCAAGTCCTCGAGTTATTTAATACATACGAGAATGTCCTCATACCCGTCCTCATTATTAGTAAGTAGAGTACACTTTATTGCTAGTGTAAATCTCTTCCAGTTAGGAGTTACTATAATATCACTAACTCGATGCCTTTCACATCTGAATTTTCATCATATATTGAGTCCCAAAACTAAATAAATTTGTAGAGGTGGGGATGTCCTTTTTCATTACTTGAGGAGTCATCCTCGGAATGAAGTCAGTAACAAAGTCAGGTAGAACTTGACACTTGATGGATGTCTGAGGCTTATACTAGATATCTAATTCATTGACCATTTTTCCCTTCTCCCAATAATTAGAGCTTATGGACGAGATTATGTAATTGATATATCTTTACCACGACAATAGAGTGACTTTGAAAATATGACCTTAGTTTTTGAGCAACTAAGGCCAACTTTTCCAAATTTGACTATCGACTTTTCGCACTCAACATACTTCTGCTGAGATCATAAATAGGGCATTATGTACCTTTCTCTTATCAGATAAGCACCACACTTACTGCTACCTCAACCATGTATAAATGGAGGATCCACTGTTATACCCTAAAAGATTTTGCTAGAATTGGTAGGCTTCATAGGTATGCCTTTAAATCTTGTGGGGGTTGCTAACATTCCATTGTCCAAGTAAACTAGTTTTTCCTAAATAAGTAAAAAAATTGGCAGTATTTCTCCAAAGATCTCAAAATGAATTGGCTAAGAATAACCACCTACTCAGTAATCCATTGTATAGACTTGACATTATCGAGAATATTTAGGAATTTCTTAATTTCTTTGATATTGTCTTAATTCACTTTAACCCCCTTATTTGATATGAGAAATCCTAAAAACTTGCCTGATTTGACACAAAAAATAAAATTTTCTAGGTTCAGCTTCATATGGTGGTTTCTGTACATCAAAATTCTTCTGTAGGTAAGCCATGTGATCTTTTTTTTTCAAATATTTTACTAGCATATCATTCATATAGACCTACATAGTCTTACTAATTCACTTTTTAAACATCTTATTCATCAGTGTAATGACCCTCCGGGTCATTTTCTGCTATTCTATACTTTTTTGCTACTTAGAGCTTTTCTATAGTTGCCCTAAGTCATTTGTGACTTGCTTGAGCTAACAATTCAGTTACTGGGCATTTCATTTGGTTTTTAGAGCCAATTCCCTATTTTGAAATCCTTACTAGTAAGGATTGACTATCGAGCATAAACTTCATATTAATAACTCGTATGTCAATTCTAATAGTTCCATCAGACCTGAAATACTGATTTTAGACTATGAGATATTTGGTTTGGGTCCCAAGGCTTCCAAACTTATTTTAGTCTATTGGATGAATTTGGGTAACTATGGTGCTTAGGTATGGGGCCCATATTTCATCAAATGACACTGGATAGAAATTTTTATTGTGCCATTGAATTTGGAATGTCAAATTTGATAAGGTAGCATAGTTCTTTTTCTTTCACAAGATTCCAAACGAATCTCTAGGGGTTGGTGGAAACTTGGTGAAATCCAAGTTCAGCTGGTGCATAGACTCGACAGGTACAACTGCTTAATCTAGCCTTTGATTACTTTAGTGACCAAGTCTGGTCCCAACTATGTCACTTTAGTAGCGACCTGGCTGCTAAAGAGGACATAGCTTAAGTGGTATCATGTCTGCTTTAGTGGAGGTCGGCCAACTGCTAGGGATTCCTTAAGTGATCCTATGCCACTTTATCAGCGACTGCTTAAGCAGTAACGTATGGGGCATTTGATTTAACCACCATCCATTTTTCTTCTATTTTCTCTAAGTTCCAAGAGCACTAAATCCCTACGGAGTGTAAAAAATTAGGAGAATGACTCTTGGCTGATCATGGGGTGTTGTTGAGATTGAGTAAGTCATTTCCTCATTGTAACCCTTATAAGTTTCAATCTGATTCTTGGTTTAATTCTTTGATTTATTTCATAAAACTCAAGTTGGTGTGATTCTGTAAGAGGGTGCCGCATGGGATTTTGAATCAATTTTGGACCCGAAGCATAAGAATGCAATATGGGTATCATTATTCCTGTAATAACATGTATATCACTATTTTGATAGTGTGGCAACATACAAAGGCTTTTCAAAAGAGGAAATCTCTAATTTAGTAGACTTTACAGTACATTCTTATTAGATTGAGCTTTATAATAGTATAGGCATTATGCTAGTCTTGGGTTGGTAATTATGACTTGATCACATAGCTAATGAAATATAGATTATTTAGTCGGTTAGTAAATCATAATTAGACATATTTAACTTAATTACTTCTTTCTTAGGTTGAATTGCTATCTTATGTCTCAATGAGACATATTTATCACTTTGTAGTTGGGTTTTGGAACCTTATCCTTTTTGGGGGTTGTAATTACTTTATAACAGACTTTTGGAGGTAGAGGTGGGCCTTTCCTGCCCACTTTAGGTCAAGATTACTACTATTTCCTTGTAAACTTAATAGGCCTTAATACGTTATCCTATTTACATTCTTGATCCTGGGAGGATTTAGACATATTCCAACTTGTTCTAAGCTTGTATTTGGGAGATGGTAAGGACGGTTCAAGTTTGTCAAATTATGATATTAAGACCAGTTCAAGTCCAGCATCTTTGATGATATTAATTCTTGTTAGAGTTCGAGTATTCATGATATTTTTTGTAGTTCAAGTCCGACATGTGAGAAACTATTTTGCTTTAAACTTGGCATTGAAAGGTTACTTATGATGGTTATAGAATTATGATGTTTATGGTTTGAGAGAATCTATGATTACAATTTTACGATTCGGATACTTAGGATACATATTAAATTACTTCTTCTTGATTGCACCCACTGAGATTATAGTGGCTCGCATGTATTATTTATTGGTGTTTGTGTCTTTTGGGCTCATAAGGACCCAGTTATGCTATAGTTAGCCATGTTCTCATTGGTATTATTTATTCAGTTATTTATTTTCAGTACTTGAAGCTCGATTTTGTGGTAGATATTTTTTCCTTGAGTTATTTTATATCTGATATTTTATTGTACTTATATTATGATTTAGCTTAGTCAGCCAATATGCAAACTGATTACCCATTGCTTTGGTACTCATAAAACACTTAGGAATCATTTTCCAATGCAGATCTAAGAAATAGGTATCATCATTAACATTGTATTAGTGTTGGTCGAAGTTCAAAGATAAGGTGAGCTTTTGAAGTTGAAGCTGACTTTCTCTCTTTCTTCTATTTTGGATGGTCTTTCTATTCAAGACCATTGTATATTTTCTACTTGTAGTACTCTCATTCTTTTGCTAGTCTCTCATTCCAACCTTAATAGGTCGTGGGATATTTTACTTTTTTCCTTATTTTACCCTTTGTTATTCTATCTTTCTTACATATTATGACTTATAATCTAATTATTTGCATAATTATAGTATTTATCCTATTTTACACCAACTATCCCATTACTTGTCATTTTGGAATATGGTTTAGCTTACCTACTGGCGGTCAAGTAAGTGTCATCATGACTCATTAAATCAAGTTATGACAAACAGCCTTTGATAAGTTGCACTTGGATTCTTTAAACCAAAGGGAATCAAATTTTAACTATATATGCCAATTTTAGTGATAAAAGAAGTTCTATCCTGATATTATCAGTCATCCAAATTTAGTTGTATTGATAGTACGCATCAAAAAAAAACTTATTATCTCATGTACGACCATGTCATCAATCGTTTGATGAATATTTGGTAGAGGAAAAAAATATTTTCTGCATGATTTTTGTATGTCTCTAACATTAATATACATCATGAACTTATTCTATTTCTTTGGCACCACGACCACGATTGCAAGCCATTTTGGTAACTCACTTCCTAGAGTTGCCCTATTTTTAGAAATCGTCTATCTCTTCCATAACAAAGCTATCATTTTTACCTTAGGTTTAGGTTGAGTTTCTATATACTAGGAAGAATTTTGGGTCCATCCCTATCTTTAGAACGGTTATGTCTAGTGGGATACCTATTATGTAAAGGTAGACCAAGAAAATCAATCAACATTAACCTTAAAAATATTAATGAGTTTGTCTCTAATCTCAAGACTTAGTCTCAATCATGTGCCAAGATACACCTTGCTCATTAAAAATTAGTGAGAAGCATAACTTGCTCGAGCTTTTCTACAATTATTTTAGTCGTATCGTGATCATATGGAATGTGAAAAAACCTTGGAACTTAGTACTACGCCATATTCTTCTACCATTTCTGGAAGTCCTTCCTTCATCTCATTCTTGAAGGTGGACTCCAATTTTTGTAATTATTATTTAGCACAACTTGACTTGGCATTCGCCTTTTCTTTGGCCAAATTTATGGCATATAGTTTCCATGCAGACAACAAGTTACCCTTAATCTATCTTATCCCATTTAGTCTCTGGAACTTTATCATTTGATTGTATATAGATGATACCACCCTCATGGTATGAACCCAGAGTTTTCATAAGATAACATTATATCTCATATCTCCATAAGGAATGTCAAAATAGGTTGACTTAATCACCTCTTTAGTGTTTTGTTGATAGTTGTATTTATCCTTTGATGGTATCGCGGGACATATTGAATTTAGCCAATAATTTTTTCATTTGAATTAATTTATATACCATCTCTATTTACTCAAGGACCCATTTGTGGATGATATTTTTTCTACCTCAATCAATCAATACATAATTTTCAATATCTAAAAACATTATCAAAGCGTGATTATACGGAGGCTCCAAGCAGTCTACATCTTGTTCATCAAAAATGATCACCTCAGAACTTTAATCTCAGGACTTTCCATGTGATTGACCATCATCTTTGCCTTTTTTGTAGTTAAAATTTTTATGCCACTGATTTCCTCATCTTCGATAATAATATTAATTTTTCTGTGGGGCGAGAAATCTGTAGGGTTTTCTTTCCAAACCCTTAACATATGATTATGTGATCTGCAATAAATGTCTTTTGCCCTAGTCTGAGATTTATATTGTTGGTGCACCTCATCCCTAGTTTTGTCTCTAAGATCCATCAAGATTTACTTTAGCTATGAATAAGAAGTTGAGGTCTTAGTGTTTAGACCCTCTATAAAGGTACGTAATCATTTAGGTAGTTGAGGTCTTAGTGTTTAGACCCACTATAAAGATGTGTAATCATTTAGGACCCTGGCAATATATTTCTTTCAAAATTATTACAAGTTCCATAAGTAATTTGGAGTCACCTTGTTTGATTTTGAAAATATATACTTTCCTTGGTTGCGTCATTCTAGTTTTGACACTTAATGTTTCGAGGTGTACATAATTTTTGGGCTCACTCACTTCCGCATATCCTATCTTGAGTTACTTATTGAGAAGCTCTATTTCCAAGTTAATCTTTTCATAGTTGAATCTCAGTGCTATCAAATGTCTGAATTTGGTACCGTAAGAAAGCATCATGGCCATTGACTTCTGCAATTCCTCTACCATCTCTTCTTGGGCAGCTATACGGTCTGTCAAGTAATTTTGCTAGTCCTCTAAGAAACACAAAGTATATGCATAGTCCTGTAGGCTTTAGCTTGCCATTTTATGATTCCTGCAAAATGAGGATATTCAAACTAGAAAGAATATGTATTGGTGAGTTAAAACATCACACAATTTTCCTAGCCCCACAGTGGGAGACAAATAATTTACTGGAAAAATAGGATAGTTAGATTTGTACAAGGCCAAGGACACATATCTCAGCTTAATTTGTTATATTAGGTAATTGATAATTTGAATATTACCAAATTAGTAAGTAAAGAATGCCAAAAAATCCTATAAATGCAAGAGTTATTAAAGTTTTGGGCTTTGTTAACATTGTGGGCGCTTTGTCAATAAATGATATCCTTCTATTTGGATACATTTTTTACTAAGGAATAGTAAAGGGAAAAGACTTAGTGAATAATATAAACTTGGAGTTCAAGAATAAAATATGGTGTTGTAGTATTGCCTCAAATCAAAATGCCTTACAAATAAAGTATAAACTATTTATAGGTTTTAAGGGTATGGCATCAACCAATAAGGAATCTTTACTCGAGCCCTAAAGTAGTAAAGCCTATGAGCATAAGCGACAAGATAATGTCATTAGTGTTCTAGATAATACTCCTATGTCATGCTTAGGTGATTTTTACTATAATACCCATGTATCTATCTTTTTTATCTCTTTAGCCACGTCATTAGGATGTATTTTACTTTCTCTCCCTTGGTCCATCATTTTTACACTTATTCCAATGGAGATGACTTCCGTGTCTTCAAGGATATTTCTATTGAGGAATAATCCTCCTAGGTTTTCTATATTTCCTCTAGACCACGTGCCTAATCACCACATATTCTCCGTTCCTGCTGCCATATGTTCTTATCAATTTTACCTAATACAAGCCTCTATCAAAACACTTTTGCATCCCTGTTACAAACTTCACAGTCAATAATACTACTCAAAATGAAGATAAACATACACTAATAATGCAGCTCCAAGATGACAAAGTAACTTAGAACAAAGGCCTAACGAACGAGCATATTTTATAACATAAACAATAAAAATGATATTTTCTTTATCCTAAATGGGATAATGATGCTAAAATTTACCATAAAAGAGAAATGCAGGGAGGGACTTAGGGTAACAAAGAGTTCTTACTATTGAAACTTCCATAAGTGTCGAATAACCTGGAATTTCTTAGTGAAACAGAACCTGTCTCAACTGGAAGTTTCTTCATTGGAGAAAAAAGGGATGAAAAAGGGACTAGATGATGATGATTGACCACTTCCACTATCATGTTCCCCTGAAGAACGAAGTTTTTTAAGATCTTAAAGTGATGCATCTGGCATTTCAAATCGCGTATCACCTCTAATAAGCCTGCAAGCATTATTGTTGCAAATGAGATTGGAAATGTATACTAATTGCTTTTTTATGTCAACAACATGACATCCTTCAATATCATTACTAATGTTACATTGAAATGCAAATCAATGGACTAGTTTAGGGGATAGAATGGGAATGCGGTGAAGAAAATACAAGACTAAAGATGAATTGAGGAGAGCTTTGCATTTTAAGGTCAAAGTTGTCATTGTCAGTAACCGCGGGAAGAAAAATTTTCTAGAAGCATAAAGAACCCTTTCTGCATTGAAGCCATAAAGATTTGAAGTAGTTAGATTGATTTTTCTATTATTATGTTGGTTCAATTAGGGTTAGGTCACAGTAGTGAAGGAGGTAGAAGGTATAAGTGTCTCTTGGAGTTTCCTTCATTGATGAATTAAGAGTGAATAGTAGAGCGCAACAACTAGAACTAACACAAGGGCAATGACTATTGTGAGGCTCACCGATAGGGGTGGCAAATGGGTGGTTTGGGCCGAATTTGGGCAGAAAAAATGGGATAAAGCAATAAATGGGTCATTGTCCAACCCACCCAAAATATAGATGGGCTAAGATGGGTTAGGCCGACATGAGCTAAACAACGGGTTATAGCCCAACCCACCCATCTTAACCCATCATTTAACAATTTATCATTCTAGTAGCAATTAGGTTAGAATGATAGTTTTCAATTTTATTTTTATATTTATATTTAAGTTTTTATTATTATTATTTTCAAGTAAAAATAAAAGATAAAAACTAAAAAAATTTAATAAAAGCATTCGTATATATATTTTATACAAAACAATGATAATGAATATGGTAAGAGAGATGAAAAAGGAAAAAACTATGAATTTTTAATTTAAAAATTTAAATTTTTTGGAGGGTGGGGGCGGTGAAGGGGGCCAGGGGATGGTATGATAAAAAATAATTTTTATTAAATAAATTAATTATTTTAAGGGGGGAGGGGGTTGGGGTAAAACAAATTCAATTTTTTGTAATAATTCTTTAAAAAAATATTTTAAGGGGAGGGAGGAGAGGAGCTAGTAGGGTGGTCGGGGTAGAGGGATGATGTAATAAAAAATTATTTTTTAAAAAGATAAATTTAAAAAATATTTTTTGGGGGATGGGGGTGGGGTGGGGGGCATCGAGATAGAGGGAGGTGGGTGGGGTAAAAAACTAAATTTTTCTAAAAAAAATAAAAACTAAAAAGTATTTAAATTTTTTTGATGGGTGGGGGATGGAATAAGAAAAATGTTTTATTTTAAATTAAAAAAATTATTTGTTCCTATAATTTCCAAGACGAGAAAAGAATAAATAAATTTAAAATATTAAAAATGAAACTATAAGTACATATTTGTTGGTCAAAGCTGAACATTATCATGAGCCCATTTAGGCTGATAATTTATGATGGGTTAACTTGGGCTAACCCAAATCAGCCTATCTTCAAAATCATTCTACTTCAATCCATTAAAACATGGGTGGGATAGATAGATTAAATGGGTTTAGGTTAATTTTGCCACCCCTACTTACTACCATCACTAATATTGTCGACATTACAATTTTTGAGTTCTCCTTCATTCTCCATCGCCCTATCTGTGCACACTGACATAGGTGTTGAAAAACAAGAGAATCTTGTAAATTAATGGGACTTTGGAAGCATGTGGATATTTTAGCTGGAAATATCATTTTCGCTTGTGTGAATTAGGTAAAGTGTCACGACCCAAATCAAGGTCTCGCCGTGACAGGCATCTCAAGTCCACCGAGGACTGGAGACCACCTCCCCTCCTCTCCCCCTTAGCCTAGTCAACCAGATTGCCATACAACATAACAGCAAAACTCTAACATAAAATGAGATAGAAGAATATGATTCAGACTCAAAGAGATCTATAAGTTTAACAACCAATCCTCTGTTCACGGTACTTGTCCAACAAACCCTCTAACAAAACCAAAGATAAATTGGTCCGAACATGCCCCTGACCATAGCCAAGAAAGAAAATTCATGATAAAGTGTCAATACATAACAGAACCCAAAACATGAAATGAGGTCTTCCGAAGAATGGAAGCTCACCACTTCAGTCTGACTCACAAGTTGTCCCATGATTACCTAGTCACAGTGCAAGGAGAGTAGAAGTATGGTCAGTTCATGCATTGCATGGGAATAGAGTGTCGTAACATAGTTAGCAATTGAAGCGCTAGCATGTAACTCAGGGATATAGGATAACATAATGCATGATCAACATTTCAAAATCATTCAAATTCTATGCACATAATCAAATGCATACACGTATATATGTATCACATGTTGGGGTAGGGAACAAGGCTTAACATGCACTTTATAACCTTAGCCTGAATTGTGTAGCTTAACCATCATATAATAGTACCCAAGGGATATATGGGCCCCAACTATCACCCCTGGTCGAGCTCTAGTGCGTGTAGCTGCATTAACCAGAGAATAATCTCATATATATGCACGGGGGACTCGAATCTCACAATCATATACTAAGGTGATTTAAGCACTTGATTATGTATGTAATATGCGGGACTCGAATCTCCCAATCATAGAATATGCTGGACTCAAACCACCTAGTCATAAGCAAGGAGACTCGAACCCTCAAACCATTTAGACCCTTCCCCATCGGCAAATATGGTTTCCAGAATTTGTCCCTTGGGACTGCCACTTTCACGGCCCAGCAATACAACCCTCTTTTAAGCCCCATTAAATCATTTATCACACATTCCCATTCATTGAACCATAATACACATTTACGCATACATTGTTGGTATCGTCATACAAACTACACTTGCAAGGTAACATCAACATGCCAAACTAATTATCATTACTAGGGGAAATTCACAACCCTTCCCTTGGTTTAACTGTACATTAGCCTGGGGAATAACACAACCATATAAGGTTAAATTCAAAATAATTATGCATCATTAGCTTTTCACATTATGCAATAGTTCAAGAGTAGTTCAATGTGCATACTTTTCACAGTCAAAACAAATTTCACTATAAGGGATTGGGGTCATTATCACTTCAATTTCATTATTTACAAATTAGGGAAATCACAATCCCCTAGTTTATTCACCATATCTATACACCCCACATGTTTAAAACTATGAATCAAGCATAAACAAACATATGTAAGCCATGGAAAACATTGTTCAAAAGCAAACATTCAAATTCCCTCAACCTATGTTCCAATACCAATATCAAAACCATATGAATTGTAATTTAAAACATATTCTTCCTCAAAATAATCGTTAGGGAAGAGCTACATGCCTTAGCTCAAAAAGATTTGTGAGAAATTGAGGATTTGAAACCCGAATGATAAACGTATGTTATAACTCTAATGCTTTGTGGGGTTTGAAGTTTGAGAGTGAAATAATTGATATTTTGTCATGAAAAATGATAGGACTATGCTTATGTAATGTTTAAAAGTCGTCCCTAGGCGAAAGGACTTCATTACCCCTCATCCCAATCAAATAAAACAAAATAGCCAAATTTTTACATAGGTTCGTGGCATGGACCTTATCGCGGAAACTAACCTCCGTGCCACAGACCTTAATGCGGAGACTAGCCTCCGTGTCATGGGGGCTATCGCAGAATCCAGCTTCCATGGAACATCGTTATCGCGGAGGCTTACTACCTCTGTGATCCATATATAATACGAATCCCGTCTGATAATTCTAAAACTTCCTTGGGACACCCTTTAACATACCTAAGTACAATTTAAGTTAAAAATTGATGTTTCTTACATAGAAAGGCCAAAAATAAAAATGCTCAAAATTTGTGGGTATTATATTAACCCCCCCCCCCTTCCCAGGATCATTCATCGTTGAATGATGAACTAGGACACTCTTAGTACAAGAAAAGCAATATCACACCAGAATCAAACGATAAGACTGGGTGATAGCAAGGGAAAAAATCATACCTTAAGCTCCTTCATCCGAAACATGGAATAAGAATGGGTACACGACCCAATTTAGGGCCTAGTCGTGTGGCGTGCCTCAAGACCAACAGGGACCGGAGACCACCGCTAATACCCAACCATAACTGCCCTACACCATATGTTGAATAAATTTTGATTTTATATAACACAATAAAATATAACAATTATAAATCAAATATAGTGTAATGGTGTCAACCCAATACCAATATGCCAAGGCTGAAACCAATACCAACACTGGCCATACCAACCCAAAGTAGTCTCACAAAGCCTCTAACCAAAATCAAAATAGCATTCGATCGGCACATGTCCCCGACCAGCCAAAACTAAAGTCTAACAAATAACAAAAGTATGTAGAGAAGAACAAAACATAAAATGGAGCCTTCCATAATATGGAAACTCGCCACCTCAATCCAACACCAAGATATCACCGAATCCAATCACTAAGCAGGGGGAGTGGTATGGTCGGTTCCTGTATCGCATAAGTATACAGGACTCGAAGATGGGTTAGCAGGTGAATGCTAGCACGTACTTAGGAGTAAGGATAAAATAATGGCAACATTTAAAACCAAGTAAATAACCATATACAATCACATCCATACATATATATAAAATCCATGGCAGGAGAGAAGACCGAGTTTAGAATGCATCTAAATCATTAACCTGGGTTGTGTAGCTTGAGCATCCTAAAGCCACCCACATGCTATATGGGTCCAGTGTTACCCCCTGAATAGGCCCCAATGCATTTAGCTTCACAAACCAGAGATATCATAGGGGTCAGGGTTTCTCATGTACCCTTTTCCCTCCCTGATACATATATACAATTATAAACTTAGGAGATTCTCGTGTACCCCACAAGTATATAGTCACTATGACCAACCCTTATGTCGGCAAACATGAGTTTTTAGTGTCTGTCCATTGGACTCATACCTTCACGGTTAACTATCATAAATCGCCATTATTGTCTAACTAAAACCTTTAGCACATAACCAAACCACCAATTCCATGTATTAATTACCAAGGCATTATGTAGTGGTATCGTCATACCGACAATAGCTTGCAAGTAATGTCATTATCCAAATCTTAGGAGATTCCCATATACCCCACATGATTTCTAATTTACCAAAACTATGTTCACCAAGGCCTTACCAAATCATTTAAAACCATTTAAACCATTTAGGGTTCCATTACCAAGCTATGCTATGCAAAGTTTTAGTGAAAGTTCAACTATGTAACAAAGTCATTTTCATAGGCATTTTATCAAACATATTTAGGGCATATAGTTTCCCAAACCAAAACCAACCAATTTGGGGAATCCAAAGTACCCCTAAACCAATTTACCATCAACATAGATTCCACAATACTCAAACCAACATTATAATATTAAAGCGCATAAGTAAAACATGGGAAAACATAATCCAATCATTAGTAACCAAAACACCCACATATAGTTTAAAACCAAACAATACCCACAAATAAACCATGAAAACCATTAATTAAAACATAAAGTTTGGTTGAACTAACAATAAGGGAGGAGTAATATTCCTTAGGTACCAATGGAGTACGGACAGAAATCACCCTTGAGAGCATTAATTAACCACCTTGAAGGAAACCCTAGCCTTTTCTTAACCCAAGAACTTGAGAGAGATTTAAAAGTATTTCTAGTATTTTTGATTTAGAATCATATAGTGAATGATGTCCCAAAGGTGTGTAAAGTTGTGGGGTCAAAATGGGTTAAGAGGGAAAATGTCCAAAATACCCCCAACTTACACTATATAAATTCCCGCATGAGGGTACTCCTAGACCCCTCCCAAATCGTACCCTAACATACGAGCAGTACCCACCACTCGCACCCTAGACAGTAACTTGGTCTCCAATACTGACAAACATACGACCACAAAGGGAACTCATACCCAAACATACGATAAGTACCCTAGAACCGTACCTTAGGAAAAGTAAAATCATCTAGGATAAACATAGGACACCATATGGTTGGTACTGTACTTCTAGTACCATAACTTATGACCAGTATGATATCCATTCGTACCTTGGATAGAAACCAATCATACCTTACTGATCAACACATGAGTTGAGGTCCCTAGACCATACCTTATCATACGATAAGTACCCCCAATCATATGATGTCTAGAAGCTCAAACTCAAGAAATTTTCTAAGGATCAAAACCTGGGGTGTTTAAATTCTCCCCTACTTGGATCGTTCGTCCTCAAATGATGGGACAAGGCATGACTTGCATGATTTACAACCCACCACCTCAACTCTAACTTTAAACTAAGTTAGAAAATAAGGATGCAAGAAATTCAATCTTTCCTTTAACAGAGTTAGAAAACTAAAGTATGATGAAGAAAACATACCTTCCGCACGAATTTATAGAGAAAAAATAGGAATAGATACTTAGACTTTATGTCCTCTTCAGCTTCCCAAGTAGCCTCTTCAACCTTTTGGTTCCTCCATCGAACCTTAACTGAAGCTACATCCTTGGTCCGCAACCAACGAACTATCAATCCATGATCTTAACCGAGACCTTATCATAAGGCAAGGAATCAAAAATACCAATATACTTGATAGGCATGATTTGAGATGGATCACCCATACAACTCCAGCTCATATAAAACCCTAACCACCCTTATTAAGACCAAGTAAGGACCCACATACTGGGGATTGAGTTTCTCCTTCTTACCAAACTGCATCACTTTCTTCATGAGAGACACCTTTAGGAACACCCTGTCCCAACCTCAAACTCTAACTCTTGTTGCCTCATATCCGCATAGGACTTTAGGCAACTTTAAGAAGACTTAAGCTTATCCCAAAACACCTTTACCTTTTCCATAGCTTGGTGAACTAAATCCGGGCCAAATATCTCTGCCTCACCAACCTCGAACTACACAATAGGAGATCTACACCTCCTATCATACAATGCTTCAAACGAAGTCATCCTAATACTAGAGTGGTAGCTATTGTTATAGGCAAACTCTACAAGAGGTAAGTGCTCAACCCAACTACCAACATAGTAAATCACAGAAGCACAAAGCATGACCTCCAAAATTAGAATAGTCCTTTCTACTTGCACATCCAAATGCAGGAGGAAAAGTCGTACTTAGACTAACCTTAGTCCCAAACCTTTCTGGAATGACTGCAAAAAGTGAGGTGTGAACTGCGTACCACGATTTGAGATGATAAAACAGGAACCCCATACAACTTCACAATCTCATGGAGATACAACCTTGCATAGCCTTTGGCTGATAAATTAGTCCTCACTGACAAAAAGTGAGCCGACTTTGTCATCCTATCCACGATGACCCAAATTGAATTAAATTGATTTCTAAACTGAGGAAGACCAATAACTAAATACATACTAATTACTTCCCACTTCTATTTAGGAAACTCAATCTTTTGCTATAATTCTGTGGGCCTCATATGCTCAACTTTCACTTGTTGGAACACTATGCACTTGGATGCAAAATTATCCATATCACTCTTCATATTATTCAACCAATATATCTCCTTAAGGTCATGTATACATTTTCGTCGAACCATGATGAACAACATAGCAAGACTCATATGCCTTGGCCAAGACCTTCTCACACAAACTATCGAGGGAATACAGAACCTTTCTTGGTACTACAAAGTACCATCACTGCTAATCTCAAAGGCCATCATTTTCTACCCACCCATATCACCCTTGATCCTCATCAACAGAGGATCTAACACCTATTTCTTCTTGATTTCAGAACCAAGAGATGACCTTGTCACTTCCTATATCAACACACCATCATTTTTAGAGTCTTAGAGATAAACTCCATGGTTATCCATTCAGTGAATATCTATCACCAACTCCCGCTTCTACTTATCCACATGAGCTAGGCTCCCTATGGATAACCGGCCAAGAGTATCAGCAAACACGTTAGCTATACCTAGATGGTAATAAAGACTCATGTCATAATCCTTAAGAAGCTCAACCCATCTCATTTGCCTGAGGTTAAGCTCTTTCTGAGTAAACACATATTGCAATCTCTTATGATCAGAAAGGATACCCACACGCACTCCATACAAGTAGTGATGCTGGATTATCAACACAAACACCACAGCTAGTAATTATAAATCATAGGTTGGATAATTTCTTTCATGCACCTTCAACTATCTGGAGGCACAAGTCATCACCATTCCATATTTCATCAAAACACAACCAAGTCCAACAGGAGATGCGTAACTATAGACTACAAACCCATCAGTGCCTTCAAGCAAAGTCAAAATCAGAGCCAAAGTTAGCTTATCTTTTGGATTCTCGAAACTCCCCTCCAAGCAACAGACCATAAGAACTTCACCTTCTTCTGAGTTAACTTAGTCAAAGGGGCAGCTATAGTTAAAAAACTCTCCATAAACTGCCTATAGTAACCAAATAAACCCAAGAAGCTCCGAATATTAGTTGGATTTGTTGGTTTATGCCACTTCTTCACCACTTCAACTTTCTACAAATCCAACATGATTCCTTTACTAGAAATGGTGTGACCCAAATAAGTGACAGTGTTCAACCAAAAGTCATATTTCAAGAACTTTCCATACAACTGCTGCTTCGTTAAGGTTTGTAATATGACATGAAGGTGATTGTATGATCTACCTCACTCTTAGAGTTCACCAGAATATTGTATATGAAAATAATAACAAAGAGATCCAAAATTAATTGAAGACCCTATTCATCGAATCCATGAATATCTCCAGGGAATTGGTCAACCCAAAAGACATAACCAGAAACTCAAAATACCCATACCGGGTATGAAAAGCTATCTTAGCGATATTTTCTTCACTAATCTTTAACTGATGATACCCAGATCGAAGATCTATTTTGGAGAAATACTTAGCACCCTACAATTGATCATACAAATCATCTATTCTTAGAAGAGGATACTTATTCTTTATCGTCACCTTATTCAACTGCCTATAGTCAGTGCACACCCAAAGGGAACCATCCTTCTTACACATGAATAACACCGGTACACCTAACGAGCACATAGTAGGATGGATGAAACCCTTATCTAAAAGATTCTTTAGCTACTTTTTAAGCTCTTTCAACTCCGTCGGAGCCATTCTATATGGAGGAATAGAGATTGGATGAGTATCAGAACAAGATTAATCCCAAACTCAATCTCCCTATACAGAGGGACACCGGGAAGGTCATCATGAAAGATCTCAGCAAATTTATTTACCACCAAAACAGAATGCAAAGAAGGACCACCCAAGTTAGAATCTTTAACCTAGACTAAGTGATAGAGAAACCTCTTGGAAATTAATCTCTGAGCTCTATGACATGATATAAACTTCCCCTTAGGAGTTAGAGAACCACCTTTCCACTCAATAAATAGCTCACCAAGAAACTTAAAGACAACCTTACGGGTCCGACCTTCTAATGATGCATAGCATGAGTGCAATCAATCCATCCCTAGAATAACATCAAAGTCAACCATTTCTAACTCAAATAAATCCACCAAAGTCTCTTTTTCTGCCAATAGATACAACACACAACCCTTATAGACTCTTTTATAAATCACAGAGTCACCTACAGGGTTAGAAATAGAAAAATAGTCTGAAACACACTCTGGACCAAAACTAAAATGCAGGGCCAAAAATGGGATCATATAAGATAGAGAAGACCCCGGATAAAGTAAATAATACACATCACAAGAAAAGAGTTTCAACATACCAGTCATGACATCAAGCGATGCCTCATACTCATATCGGGTAGTGAGAGCATAAAGACATTTTTAACAAGTGTCAAATTTAGATGGTGTACCTTTGGTGTCGAAGCTGATGATGAAGCAACTCAAACCTTGTTATCCCCCAAAGCAACCTTATCAATAGGATGGTTTCTAAGCATATATCCTAGATGACCATAGTTGAAGCACATATCCTTCCTCTAATCGTAGAATCCCTAATGAAATCTACCATAAAACCTGCAGAGAGAATATGAAGGAGCTAATTAGGACCCATTAGCCAAAGATTCGGCACCCTATTCCCTAAAGTTATCGCAACCATAGAAACACCTATCACCCAATGGCTTTAGGTAGGGAGAACTAGCCATCAAGTAAGACCCATATTTTCCCCACTTCTTCTTAGGTTATTTCCCACCATCCTTGCCAGTTTGTTGCAGGACACCACCCTTCTCAGAGAACCTAAACTTTTTGCCATGCATTTTCCTAATTTTAGCTTGCTTCTTTTTCTCTACCTTCACCTGTTGCATGTACACAATCAACCTGGATATATCCATGTCCTTGAATAATAAGGCATCCTTACTTTAAGGGATTAACTTATGAGACAATCTTAAAGAAAACTTTCTCATTCGAGATCTCATACTAGAAAACATCTCTAGAGCATATCTAGACAACTGGTGAAACTTTAAGGCATACTTCTTGACAGACATCTTAGCTTGCTTAAAATTATGAAACTCTTCTGCCTTAACTTCCCTCAACTCTTAAGGAAAGAAATGTTCCAAAAAAGTATTAGAAAAACACTCCTACAGTGATGAATTATCAGTGTCACCCCTTGACTAATCCCATTCATTATACCATTGGTATTCCATATCCTTAAGTTGGTAGGCTGCAAACTCCACACCCTTCATATTCGTGGTAGGCATAACATAAAAGATTTTTTCCATCTCATCCATAAAACCATGAGGATCCTCCTTCACGTTAACACTAATTAAGGTTAGAGGGTTCAAATTTATAAACTTACCAACCCTTGTGGCCTCAGAAGATGGAGTAACAAAAACACCATAGCTCATACTGAGTAGCTACCAACTGTGCTAATGTACAAAAAATAACGTTTGTCACTTCAATCATAGGATACTGCAAAGGACTGGATGGAATCGATAGAACTCTAAAACTATCCAAAACTAGAACCCTAGCCCGAGTATAGATCCCATGAGTAGAGTGTGTCCCATCCACATTATCCCCTACTAGGACAGATGAATTTTTTATGAATTTCAAATCATTTAGGCATGATCTAAAAACCAAACAAACAGGAATTAGAGAAGAATTCAAGACTTAAACTTTATAGCTTAAAAACAAAACACAAGAAATAGAAACATTCCTAAATGCCTTGTAGCCTCTCCTTTATGAGTGTGGCATGATACACACCCTTGAAAGAGACTTTACTCAACAAGGCTTTATGGAATCCTAAGTGACCTTAAACCTAGGGCTTCGATACCAATCTAACATAACCAAACTAAGGCCTAGTCATATCAGGTATCTCAAGCCCAACCGAGACTGGAAGCCAACCCTATACCAAACCATAATTGCCCTACACCATAAGTTGAATAAATTCTAATTTTACATAACAAAATAAAATAAAATAATCAAAAATAAAATACAGTCAAATGGTGTCAACCCCAATACCAATACCAATGCCAAGTATGACACCAATACCAACACTGCCCATACTAACCTAAAGTTGTCTCACAAAGCCTCTAACCCAAATTAAAACAACATCTGATCGGGACATGCCCCTGACCATAGCCAAAACCAAAGTCTAAGAAATAACAAAAGTATGTAGAGAAGACCATATATGAAATAAAGAGTTTTAGAGTATGGAAGCTTACCACTTAAATCATACACCAAACTCTTTCCAAATCTAATCATTGTTTATTCCTACATCGCGTAGGGATACAACCTTTTAAGATAGCTTAGCAGGTAAATACTACCATGTACTCAGGAGTAGGGATAAAATAAAGCCAATATTTAAAACCAAGTAAATAACCATATGCAATCACATCCTTACATATATATATATAATTGTAAGACCCCACAAAATCCTAAGCTACCCCGCAAAATCCTATGCTTAACTCAGACCTTTAAAGCTTGTTATGTGGTCCCAAACTTAGAAAAATTTAGCAAAGTATTCAAACTTAGTGGTTATTTTAGCCTTCATGGGTTGGCGACTCAATTTCATTACCCTCATAACCTTAAAGTAATGAGTTTTAGGTTGAATCATGATCAGGAATATCAGTGGCTATTCCCGAATAAGTTTTTGATTTTATGGACTTCGTTTAGATTACATTTGAAAGGTCAAACAAGTGGATGGATGCAATCTCGACGCGCTACATTGCCCATCGCGTTGATAAATATTTTTCTCCAGCTCCCAGTGCAAATTCTAGTGAACCAACGCATACTTAATGTGGTGCATTGGTCATCACATCAATGACAATGATGCAATGCATCAGTGTACGCATCACTTGGTCAATTTTCTATCATTAAAAAGCCATATCCTCAGGAGTAATTGGGTCTTTTTCCCATATCTATCAGCCCCAAAACCTAAAATTAAACCCTTCTAAGAGCAAAAACTATTCATTTTTCACAAGTTGCTCTCAAGAACAAACCCTAGGAGATTTCAAATTCAATTCAAGTCTCAAGAACTTACCATCAATATTTTAGAATTTAATTATTAAGGTATGTCAAGTGCTCATTCAAGAGTCCCTTCCACTATTGGAGTTCAAGAATCTATTTTTAAAACCTCAAGTGTATTGATTATATGAATTTTATATTGGGTTTGATTATACTCATGATTATAATGATTAATTGGGTTTCTAAGCCATATTTTATTACAAGTTTCATGTGGAGTTATTTGATATGTGTATAGAATCATGTAAATTCATGCTAAAATCTTAAAATTATAAATGAGGATTTAAATTATCGTGCCCATATATGGTTAGTGTCATGTGCATGGATTATGTCCTCTAAGAGTTTAATAAATTGCTCATGTAAACAAAGAAAAAGTGAAAACAATCATGTCAAGTAAGCTTATGTGCAAGTTATATCATGCAAGTGTTTGATGGAATGTCTCTATGAATGAGTTATGACCAAGTGCATATGGTTATGCCTTTCAAGTTTATCCTATGATTTATTTTCCATGCTATCGAGTCATTGGTGTATCCAATACCCAAAAACTTTGTTGTTTACCTAGAGTTGTGGTAGTTACAGAATATTCTCAGTAGTTTCATAAATAGTAGCCCCAATAATTAGTCACAGTTACAGTTTAGTATTCAGTTCAGAACTCAATAAATCCAACTAGTCAATAGAACTTTGTAGTATCCATCAGTTAACAGAATTTAATAGTACTCTATCAGTTAACGAAACTTAATTAACTCAGTTCAGTTTAGTTCGATTGTACAATCAGTAATAGTTTATTCCATCCTAGTACAATTTAGAAATTAGTCCAGTGTCTATTCAGTTGGGAGTAGGCTTTAGCACTAAGTGAACCCAGGGATGGGGGAATTCCTGCCAGCAGAGGGTTTGACCCTTAGTAGCGATCCCTGTACTACAGAACTATGTAGCCAGTGTAGGTTAAGATATCTTCCTACCAAACTAGGGTTGATATATCTCATACAAGTTTTCCTGCTAGCGAGGGTTGATGAAAGAGCTTCTTGTCAGAGAGGGTTAACTCGCAGCTTATCTTTACGCATGGCATGGCATTGACATCCTTCTAACTGGGTTATAGGTTGGACTCCAATCTATCTAAAAAGGGGCATGTCAGTTAGATGATTACCTCCCACGATCTCAGTTTCAGTTTTAGTCTTGGTATAAAACTCAGTTCAGTGTTATAGAATCATAACTGTCAAATACAGTCACTCTGTTCAATATAAAACTCAGCATAGTTCCACAGAATCATGACTATCAGCTACAATCATTCAGCTATCAGTTATACAGTATTAATAAACTTAGATATCGGTAAATTAGTAATTTAGAACTCAGTATCCAGTGTTATCATGACCTCAGTTATAGTTTATGTATTTCATGCATGTACTTTTATTTAGTTATACTCATGTTATTAGTTAGTATTGTTCATGCATATGAACCATGCATCTCATCCTACCTTACTTAGCATACCAGTATATTCAAAGTATTGACACATGTTTTTCTTTGCATTATGATATCTTATATCATAGGTTCAAACGCTTGGGCTCCCAATCATACTTAGCAGCCTGATCCATCAACAGCAAACTAGTAGTGAGTCCTCATTATTTAAGGAAATATTTGTTATTATAGTATTTCAATACTCAGTTATTTCAGTAATTAGAGTTAGTTGGGGACTTGTCCTATCAAATATCTTGATCAGATAGTAGAGGCTTTACAGATTAGAGTATTTATAGAGAGATGTTTAGTTTTGGTAAGGATGTACCGTACTCAGAATTTACTTATAGTTTTGAACCTTATGGCAGATTTCTAACTAGTTTTAATATAATTATAGTATTACTATTTAGTTATTGCAGCAGGTACCAGTCATGGGTTAGCTTGGGGTCATTCAAGATTATGAGCACCGTGTAGTATTCGAGGTACAGACTCGAGGCATTACAAACTTGGTATCAAATCCTAAGGTTCAACAGAGTCCTAGGAAGTCTGAAAGTCACATCTAGTAGTCTTGTGCATGGGTGTGTATCGCCACACTTATGGATAGGTGGCTATTAGATGTTTTAGGAAAAGTTTCCCTTCTTTTAGTAATCATGTCATGCGGGTGAGCACAAGCTCAAGTTAAACTCTCTGTCTAATATAATTTTCACTTTTTTTTACATAATATGCCTCCAAAGAGGACTAAAGGAAGAGGAACAAGAGACCAGCCAGCACCTCAGCCCATCCAGCCAGATCCCTGGGAAAATATGTCTCCCACGTTGAATTCAGAGCACCTTTTACCACCCTAGCTCATTCTGTGCTAGCCCAGAAGGAATGCCCAATTGTTGTACCAGCCAATACTGCTACATCCAAGATTCAGGACTTTAATCTTTTGTTGGGTCAAAATTCAGATGAGGACCCACAGGAATTTCTTAATCAGGTGCAGAAGGTTATAGATATTATGTGGGTGATAGCTAGTGAGAGTGCCGAGTTAGCTGTATAACAGTTTTAGGGTGTGGCTCACTCATGGTTCAAATAGTATAAAGAATAGAGGGCTACAGATTCAGGGCCCATAGAATGGGAGGAATTTGTTATTGCATTTTTAGATTAGTTCTTCTCACTAGAGTTCAGAAAAACAAAGGTTTTGGTATTTATAAATTTGAAGCAGGGCAACATAACAGTACAAGAGTATTCTCTTAAGTTTAGTAAATTAGCCAAATACGCTTCTCATGTGGTAGTAGATAGCAGATCTAAGATGAGTAAGTTTGTGTCTTGAGTGTCTAACAGTATGGTCAAGGAGTGTAGGACCGCAATGTTGATTAAGGAGATGGACATATCCAGGCTCATGGTCTATGCTCAACATATAGAAGAGGCTAAGAATAAAAAGAAGGAGAGGGAGAATAAGAGATCTAGAATTGGTAGCTTCAACTTTACCCAACCGAATTCAAAGGGTCGTAATCATTCTCAGTTCTACCTAAAATCCTCAGTCCCAGCTCCATCCTTAGCTAGTGCTCCCATACCAAAATTCAGAGACGGCAATAGAGATAGGGCATTAGTGCTTGAATAAATCTTCTATGCTAGAAGTGTGGAAGATTCCATCAGGGTGTCTGCAGAGCTGGCAGTGGCGTATGTTTCAGATATGGCAAGCCAGGCTGCAAATTCATACAGTTTTCTTAGGTGGGTTCGTAGAGTCAGCATAACCATCCGTCAGCTCAGTCCAGCTGCCCGAATAAGCAGGGTGCGACTTTCAGTGCAACCAGTAGACAATGCCCAAATAGACTCTATGCACTTCAATCCAGATAGGATCAGGAAAGTTCTCCTAATATGGTCTCTAGCACATTACAACCTTACCATTTACTTGTTTATACGTTGCTAGATCTAGGAGCTTCTTTATCTTTTGTAAATCCTTATATAGTTGTTGACTTTGGAGTCAATCCTAAAATTCTAGTAGAGCTTTTCTCAGTCTCTACCCTAGTGGGTAAATCTATCATAGTCCAGTGGGTATATAGGAACTGTCCAGTTATGATATCTCAGAAAGTCACTTCAGTAGACTTAATCGAATTAAAGATGACCAATTTTGATGTTATTATCGGCATGGATTGGCTTCATTCCTTCTATGCCTCAGTCGACTACAAAAATAGAATTTTAGTTTCAATTCCTGAATAAGCCCATCCTAGAGTGAAGGGGTAGTACTTCAGCACTTATGGTTTAGCTTGTTTCCTACCTTAGGGCAAGGAAAATAATATCTAAGGGATGTGTCTACCATCTTGTTCATGTCCAGGACTCTAGATCTGAAACCCCTACTCTTGAGTCAGTTTTAGTAGCATGTGAATTTCCAGACGTGTTTCTCGAAGATCTTCCCAGTGTTTCTCCTAAAAGGGAAATTGACTTTGGAATAGACCTTAATCCAGATACTCAGCCCATATCTATTCCTCCATATAGAATAGCTTCATCAGAACTTAAAGAATTAAAAGAATGGTTGAAATATATCCTAGATAAGGGATTCATCAGACCCAATGTGTCCCCGTGGGGTATAGCAGTTCTATTCGTGCATAAGAAAGATGGTTCTCTCAGGATGTGTATAGACTACCGTAAGCTAAATAAATTCATGGTCAAGAACAAGTATCCACTTCCTAAAATCGATGACTTATTTGTCCAACTTCAGGGTGTTAGCTACTTTTCTACGATAGACCTCAAAATAGGCTATCATTAGCTTAGAGTTAGAGAATGTGACATTTTAAAAATAGCTTTCAAAACTCGATATGGTCACTTTGAATTCTTAGTTATGTCATTTTGTCTTGCTAATGCCCCAGCAATATTCATGGACTTGATCAACTGTGTTTTCAAGCAATACTTGGACGTGATCATGCAGACCATCTAAAAATAGGATTACAGACTCTCAAAAAGCATCAGCTATTCACCAAATTCAGTAAATTCGAATTTTGGCTAAGTTCAATAGCTTTCCTCCCGTATATCATTCTTGATGATTGCATTAGAGTTGATCCCCAAAAGACTAAAGTAGTGAGAAATTGGCCCAAACCTATCTCTCCATTATATATCTAGAGTTTCTTAGGTTTGGCTAGCTATTACTGAGGGTTTGTTAAGGGATTTCATCTATTTCATCTCCTATGTCCATATTGACTCAAAAGAAGGTCAAATTTTAATGGTCAGATTCTTGTGAGAAGAGCTTTCAAGAGTTGAAGACTCGACTCACTACAGCCCTAGTTTTGATTCTACCAGATGGTTCTGATTGATTTGTGATATATTATGATGCTTCCAAGGTTGTTTTGGGGTGTGTTTTGATGTAGAGATTTAAGGTCATAGCCTACGCCTCTAGACAGCTTAAGCCCCTAAAAAGAACTATCCAGCTCATGATCTTAAGTTAGTAGCAGTAGCATTTGCCTTAAATATTTGGAGGCACTACTTATATAGTGTGAACATCGATGTGTTCACTGATCATAAGAGCTTACAGTATGTGTTCTCTTAGAAAGACCTAAACCTCCATCAGAGAAGGTGTTTGGAGTTGTTGAAGAACTATGACATGAGCATTCTGTATGTACCATGATTTTTAGGAGAGCTACTGGTGGAGTTGGATGAAGAGATATATTATAGAGTTTGTAGCCAAGTTCTCAATATATCATTAGGTTCAGATCGAGCATGAAAATCCTAGTGGGGCTATGCGGGAGTTTAGTATTCCCACTTAGAAGTGAGAAGAAGTGAACATGGATTTTGTAATAGGTTTGCCTCGTACTTATCGTCAGCACGATTTAGTTTGGGTCATTGTAGACAGGATAGCTAAATTAGCTTATTTCCTACCATTCCATACCTCTTATTCAGCCAAGGACTATGCCAAGATTTATGTCAGAGAGTTGGTCAGATTACACGGAGTTCCATTATCCATTATTTGAGATAGAGGTATGCAATTCACCTCTTATTTATAGAAAGCCTTCCAAAAGGGTCTTGGTACCCAAGTCATCCTTAATACAACTTTTCACCCTTAGACAGATGGTCAAGCAGAAAGGATTATTCAGACTTTAGAGGATATGCTGCAAGCGTGTGCGATAGACTTTAAAGGTAGTTGGGATAACCACTTACCTTTGATTGAGTTTGCATATAACAAAAGCTATCATTCCAGCATTCCGATGGCTCTATTTGAGGTGCTCTATGAGAGGAGATATAGGTCTCCCATTGGTTGGTTTGAGTGGGAGATGCCGCAGTGGTAGGTCCTGACTTGGTGTTTCACACCTTAGAGAAGGTTCAGATGATCAGGGAAAGGCTTAACATAGCTTAGAGCTAACAAAAATCATATGCAGGTGTGTGGAGAAAGGATCTCAAGTTTGAGATTGGTGATTATATATATTTGAAGATCTCTCCTATGAAAGGAGTGAAGAGGTTTGTCAAGAAGGGGAAACTCAGTCCCCGATATATCGTTCCTTACCGAATTCTCAACCATTTTGGAAAGGTAGCTTATGAGCTTGAGATTCTTTTAGATTTAGCTTCAATCCATCCAGTGTTCCATGTCTCTTTGATAAAAAAATGCATAGGTGACCCAGCAGTTATAGTCCCTGTAGGGAGTATAGACGATTAGAATAGCCTCTCTTATGAGGAGATTCTAGTCGAAATCCTTGATTATTCGATTCGCAGACTAAGGAACAAAGAGGTCCCTCTAGTCAAAGTTCTTTGGTGGAATCACTCCGTTGAGGGAGCTACTTGAGAAGTAGAAGAAGTTATACGGACCAAGTATCCTCACCTTTTCTCCACAAACTCAAACTCAGCCCAAGGTAACAGTTTTCCCTTGAACTTACTAAATTCCATGCTCTAATTTCCCTTATAGACTTGGTATCAGTTACCATTATATTTTTCAATTATGTATTCATGTATCAGATATGCATGTTCATCCTGATAAATTAGCTTATCAATAATTCCAGTCATGCATTTACGAATTTTGTTTGGCCTTGTACTCATGCATCAGATATGCATGTTCAGTACAAAATTTTAGCATATCGGTAGTGTCAGTCATGAAATCATGTTACAGTTGTGCATGAACTATATCTAAATCAAGTCTATCAGTATTCTTAGCTCAATCAACCTCATTTGAGGATGAATGTTCCCGAGGAGTAGATATTGTCAGTCCCTAAAAAATCCTAAGCTTAACTCAGACCTTTAAAACTTGTTAAGGCATCCTAGGCCTAGAAAATTTTAGCTAAGTATTCAAACTTAGTGTTATTTTAGCCTTCCTAGATTGGAGACTCTATTTCACGACCCTCATTGCCTTAAAGTAAAGATTTTTAGGTTGAATCATGATTACGAATACCAATGGGTATTCCTGGATAAGTTTCAGATTTTTGGACTTCATTTGGATCATAGTTGAAAGCTCAAACCAGTGGATCAATGCGATCTCGATGCACCACATCGCCCATCGCGTTTATGAATACTTTTCTCCAGCTCCCAGTGCAAATTCTAGTGAACCGATGCAGACTCAACATGGCGTGTTCACCATCGCATTGCTAGGTCAGTTTTCAGTCATTAAAAAGACGTATCCTTAGGGGTATCTAGGTCTTTTTCCCATGTCTATCAGCCCCAAAACATGATTAAACCCTTTAAGAGCAAAAACTATTCATTCTTCACAAGTTTCTCTCAAGAACAAACCCTAGGAGATTTCAAATTCAATTCAAGGCTCAAGAACTTACCATCAATCTTTCAGAATTTAATTGTTAAGGTATGTCAAGTGTTCATTCAAGGATCCCATCCGCCCTTGGAGTTCAAGAATCTATTTTTGAAACCTCAATGTATTAATTACATAAATTTTATGATGGGTTTAATTATATTTGTGATTATAATGATTAATTGGGTTTCTAATCCATGTTTTGTTACAAGCTTTATGTGGAGTTATTTGATATATGTAAAGAATCATGTAAATCCATGTTAAACTCGTAAAATTATAAATGGGGATTTGAATTATGGTGCCCATATGTGGTTAGTGTCATGAGCATTGATTATGTCCTTTAAGGGTTTGATAAATTGTTCATGTAAATAAAGAAAAAGGTAAAACAATAATGTCATGTTAGCTTATGTGCAAGTTAAATCATGCAAGTGATTTATGGAATGTCTCTATGAATGAGTTATGATCAAGTGCATATGGTTATGCCTTCCAAGTTTATGCTATGATTTACTTTTCATGCTATCGAGTCCTAGGGGTATCCAATACCCAAAAACTTAGCTATTTAACTAGAGTTATGGTAGTTACAGAACAGTCTCAGTAGTGTCACGAATAGTAGCCTCGATAATCAGTCACAATTATAGTTCAGTATTCAATTCAGACCTCAGTAAATCCAACTAGTCAATAGAACTCTATTGTATTCCATCAGTTAAAAAAATTCAGTAGTACTCTATCAATTAATGGAACTTAATGAACTCATTTCAGTTCAACTATATATACGATCAATAATAGTTCAGTCTATCCTAGTACAGTTTAGAAATCAGTCCAGTGTCTATTCACTTGGGAGTAGGATTTAGCACCGAGCGAACCCAGGGATGGAGAAATTTATTCCAGCAGAGGGTTTGACCCTTTGTAGCAGTCTCTGCATTATAGAATGAGGTAGCCAGCGTAGGTTGAGATATCTTCTTGCCATACTAGGGTTGATATATCTCATACGAGTTTTCCTGTCAGCGAGGTTTGACGAAAGAGCTTCCTATCAAAGAGGGTTAACTCACATCCTGTCTTTACTTATGGCATGGTACTGACACCCTTCCAACTGAGATTATAGGTTGGACCCCAATCTATTCAAAAAGGGGCATGTCGGTCAAATAATTACCTCCTATAGTCTCAGTTTCAATTTCAGTCTTGGTATAGAACTCAGTTCAGTTCTATAGAATCATGACTGTTAGATTTAGTCACTCAGTTTAGTATAGAACTTATCACATTTCCACAGAATTAGGACTATCAGCTACAGTCACTCAGCTATCAGTTATACAGTGTCAGTAAACTTAGATATCAGTAAATCCATAATTTACAACTCAGTATCCAGTGTCATCATGACCTCAGTTACAGTTTACGTATTTCATGCATATACTCTCATTCAGTTATACTCATGTTATTCAATCAGTATTGTTCATGCATATGAACCCATGCATCTCAGCTTACCTCACTTAGTATACCAGTACATTTAAAGTACTTACATAAACTTTTCTTTGTTCTATGATGTCTTATATCATAGGTATAGACGCATGAGCTCCCGATCATACTTAGCAGCCCGATCCATCAGCAGCAGACTAGTGGTGAATCCTTATTGTTTGAGGATAGATTTATTATTACAGTATTTCAATACTTAGTTATTTTAGTAGTCGGAGTTAGCTAGGTACTTGTCCCATCAATTCCTTGTTTAGACAGTAGAGGATTTTCAGACTACAGTATTTACAGACAGATGTTCAGTTTTGGTATCGATGTACCGTACTTAGTATTTACTTACAGTTTTGAACCTAATTGCAGATTTCTGACTAATTTCCACATAATTACAGTATTACTATTCAGTTATTATAGCAGGTACCAGTCATGGGTTAGCTTGTGGTCCTTCGAGATTATGAGCACCGCATAGTATCCGAGGTATAGACTCGGGGTGTTACAATAATCCATACTGGCAGAGGGGACCAGGTTTCGCATGCATTTAAATCAATAACCTGGGTTGTGCATCTTAACCATCCCAAAACCACCCACGATATATATAGGTTCAGTGTTACCCTATAAACGGCCCCTTATATGTGTAGCCACATGAACTAGAGATATCATAGGGGCCAGGGAGTCTCGAGTACCCTTTGCCCTCCGTGATACATATATACAAGTATAAGCTTAGAAGATTCTCATGTATTCCACAATTATATGGTCAGTGATAATGCTAAACAAACTCTTATGTTTATGGGGTAAGGCGGTCATTGTCAATATCCTGATAACCCTCAATCTATACCTCTCATGTGAGAATGTAAGCAATCGTTGTAAATATATAACCCAACTAGGTTGGGGTTGAATCCCACAGGGAATATGGTGTGAACTTAATTCGTTTGCAATTTAATCAACTGATAGTTAGTGGTTTCTGGTAAATTGGGTGTTATGAGAATTTAGCAAATAATTTTTGGTCACTTTATTTTCAGTGTTTGTAATCAAGAGATTATGGAAAACCAGAATTACGTTCACTATGAGTTTTGGTACTTGATAGTTATTAATAGTGATTTAAGATTCTCACGATCGGTAGGAACAACAGATTGTTTTTATCAAAGTTATGCCTAAATGTATCTCGACCTACTTAAGCATTTAATTATCTAATCCTCCCGAACATAGCAAATTTGTATTCACTGACCAGACTTCACCTCAGGTTAATTAACCTTGTTACAACGTCAATTATTAAATGGAAGGTTGGTAGCTTCCAAGTCCCCATCAATAATTCACTTCCTACTATAGTTGATTTCTTATCTCAAGCAAATCAAAGCAGGTGCTATCTATTATTTGCAACCAATAGACAATAATTAAAACCTCAAAATTATCAAGGAGTCATATTACCTTTAGAATCTTGAACACTTAGCAACTTACCAAGACCTAACCCATAGATCTCAAAATTTGGGTTAAAGGGATTTAGCCACTCATAATGTAATAATCGATACAACAAGTTGAATTCATAATTTGAAAGATGAACTTACAGCAAGATTAATAGCAACTAGTGTTTCTCAGATTATATCAAAGTAGAAATCCCAAAATATTGATGATAATCTCTTCAAAGTTAATTGTTTTGTTCAAGCCAAGAAACTAGAGGGAAAATAACAAAATACATGCATTCCAAAATAGGTTCAGTACCCTTAAAAAACCCTAAACTATGCTTTAAATTCTTCATCCTAATTATCGAAACAAAATCATAGAGTTCAGTGTTCTTGTCAGATTAAGTGACACATGTGTGATGCTTTATCAGGACGCTGATGACTTATCATGGATCCTGTTAGGTCCTTTTTAATTTTGACAATTTCTGCTTAAGTCTAATGGTGAATTCTGACAGCTTATCAAAACTATGACAACATATCAGACAATGTCATCACTTCTTCACCTCAGCTACCATGTTCTATCTAAGGCTAACGGCAACTTTGATGGCTTATCACAAGGCTGATGGCTTTTCATATGTTGTCATCACTTCTTTAACTAAAATCTCATTCTCTATTTAATGCTAACGATAAAGATGATAATCTATTAGAGTGCTGACAATTTATCAGGAATGTCGTCAGCCACACTTCTCTTTTATTTGCTTCAGATTTTAACTCTGTTACTTCCATCATTATTGGTTCTCTTTCCTCTAGAATTTCACTACAAAATCAAAGATAAAACAATCACAAATGACAAAAGTTGCTTAATACTTTACAATTATTCTTAGTTAAAAGCCTCAAATGTTTTAGCATCTGCTCACACATTAAAACCCTCAACTTAAAACAATTGTTTGTCCTCAAGCAACTAAAACACAACCAAGAGGATACAAAGTACATTTGGCAGTCAATCATCTATATTATCTCAAAACCATCTTTACCTTCTCCATGGTCAATTAATTACAAATCAACTGAGTATGCTCTTGAAGAACAATAATGGTACATACAGGAATCAAGATATGGTATCAATTCAGCAACAAGAACCATGCATGTATCAATCTTACACTATCCAAAAAAGTTAGCAACTAGCAACGTAACCAGTGTACCCTTACTACAAAGAAGTCCCACTTCACTTATATCAGACATTACATATGTAACCATGGGGACACTGACCAGACACTCACACTCAGAATGAAGTTCCAATCAATGTATGCTGAATACCATAGGCTTGCCCTTATTTTTATTACCAAGACTTTCAGACAGGTCAGCTAGGATCACTATAGGTTTTCTCTTTGGCTTGTAATTTAGACTAGGGGCTGGTATGATACTTGATAATATTTAAAGTGACTAAGACTTCTTAACAGTACACTAGCTTCTGGGGTCTCACTCATTTATATTTTTCCATTCTTCTCTTTTCTTGATCACACTTATTCAGGATGGGTGCGGTTCTTTTCTACAATTGTTTTTTTTTATCACAACTTTTATTTTCTTGCTCTTTTCCATCGCACCTAGCTTTTATTATTTTCTTTTACTCTACCTTCTTCATACTCATTTTACATCATGCACCCCTATGATAGCCACCCTTAACTGAGGCCATTTGCTTAAGTCAAGGTGCACAGTGTCCAAGGAGGACCAGGGCCAAAACAGGTTCATTGTGATATAAATGGGAAGGTGATAGGTGTAATAAAAAGAATAGGCATTCAGGTTCAAAATTAGGATCAAGGGATATTATTTACACATGGATGGTCATTGAGGCTAAAAGTGGACTAATATCAACAACGACCTATGATACTTTCCTAACCCCTATCCTTCAACCTAGGTATGACTAACCGGGCAAGTTCTGGATTCAACATTCAAAGGTAACTAAGTAAATCTAACACGCACATGGCACACAAGTATATCACAAGTTACTACTTATCCAGTTTATGTAATTATTTAGCAATGGTTATCAAGTCACTAGAACTAATACCACACAAAAATGCACAGTGGTCACAATTATATGCAAATCACACAGTTAAAGAATTAGAACACTTGAGAGGTGTTCACAAAATAATAAGACCGTGTTAACTGCCTCAAGTAATTGTATTTCTTCTAGTCAACTACAAAATGTTACAACAATAACTCACTCTACACCCTCAACTTAAAATCAAAGAAAAACTGAACTAAGGATTAGGGTATACCTTGAGTAGATCAAGCACGGGAATCATGGGTCCCTGACCCTGCTGCTGCATCCTCAGCTACCTTTTCTCCATCATGAGTCTCCCTCCTTTCTGATGTATCTGGCCCAGCAGTTGTTAAGGGCCTACTCGTTGAGGCACCTATGGCTCTCGCTCAGATAGCTGCCTCTTATTTCTCATTATCAACGAAGGACTCAATCATTTCCTTCTTTGTCTCCTCTTTTTTAGCCTTTTTTCTCGCCCTCTACTCTTCTTTTCTTTCTTTATCACTATCAGGCCTTTCTCTCTTAACCTTACCTTTTTTTCACCCTTCTTCTTATTTTTTATCATTGGTTCCCCCGTGAGATCAAGCAATGGGATTTCACTCTTAGACTCATCAAAAGCCAGATCTGTTGAGACTATAAGTTGGTGTTGCTGTAATACCCCAGTATCCGTCTTCACCTTGTCTAGGGATGCTCTAAAATGTGAAAGGTCTGAGGCTGACATTTCTCTTACCCGTATATTAAAATGATTTTCTAATTCATCAATTCGATTGGGCAAGGCTCGGATGGGCTTCAGTGCTACCTTAATCCTCTTATCTACCGCAGAGGAAAATTGCTTGACAAAAAGTTAAAGTTGAGCCTCGCACCACTTGGCTTCTTTTTCCACTCTCTTGAAATTCATAGAGGTGAAGGCAAATTTTGTGGTAGACACAGCAGCTAAAGGATTTGTTTTATTTCTAGGCATTGAATCTACTATTACTGAGGAGGTCAGTGTTGCAGCCTCAGAATCCTATACCACTACATTAGGTGCTAAGCAGGTACCTATAACTGGTGGGTCTGTTTCAACCCTCTGTGAAGTGTTAGTCTCGGCTGATTTACATCATATCAGATGGAGTTTTGGGTATTCTTGGCAAGTAGTTCTTTGTCTAACCCTACAACCTCAGGTACATGGGCTGCCTTACATAATCTTGTAATTATACAAGGGAAAGTATATGCCATGTCGGGCCTTGAGACTCGAATTTTTATCTCCTCAGCAATGGTTTTCCCGAAGTTCAACTTGAGCTTAGCCATAAAACTTGTGACAAATATTGCTCTGTCATCTCCAATGATCTTATCTCCCTCAGTAGACATCAAATGGGTGTGCACTACACCCCACCAGAACCTTTTCTCTTGAGTTAGGGAGGACTTAAAAATCCTTTCTTCAGGTTGGTCAGCTATTCAGGTTTCCCTTCATCTATGAGTATGGCTAACCAAGACCGCTGATTTTCACGATGCTTTAGTCAAGCGTATAATGTAGGTGAAGTGGCCTAAGAAGTGAATTCTAGGCCATGAAAAAATCTATTGATTGTTGTTTCTAAGAGATCCATCATCACACCTCATACTGGAATATGGTGTGAACTTAAGTGGGTCGAGATTGGGTCGGGTCTTGTTAATTTGGCCCAAAATTTCATCTACTCTTTTAGGCTTTCTGACGAAAAAGGTTGATGGCTTATAACACTTCTGATAGCCTATCATGAATGTCGTCAGCCTTAACAAAACATGCCTCAGGTTTGGTTTCTCTAACGACGAATCTGATGGCTTATCACAATTATGAAAGCCTATCAAATATGTCGTCAGGAATAGATTCCACCTTCTTTGAACTAGAACCTAACTACATAAAATAAACACTTTGCTGGAACATAAAAATTTTTGGTTGCCTCCCAATAGTGCCTAATTTAATATTGCGGCATGACTTTGTTCTCTTGACTACTCAGACTTTGTTAAGATAACCTATTGATATCTCTTTACCATCTTCATAGAATATATCCACGATTGAGCAAACACTCATCTCTTTTTGCTAGGTCATGGATGAGTGTATTTTGAATCTTTCTTCTTTATCCTGAGCCTGAACTTCAGCTCATTCAGCTCCATGTCCACTATCACTCTCCTAGTTGTAAGGAATGATCTACCCAGGATGATAGGTACTTTGAAGACCACCTCACAATCTAGGACTACAAAATCAGTAGGCAGTAGAAAGTCGGCCACCTTTACCAGTACATCATGTAATATGCCTACTATCCATATTACAGACCTATCCGTCATCACCAACTGCATGTTTGTCGGGGTAGGATCCCCCAAACCCAGCTTCTAGTACACAGCAAGTGGCATTAGGTTTATACTAGATCCCAAATTGCATAGAGCTTTTGTAAAATTCAGGGACCCAATAGTGCATGGGATGGTAAATTCTCCCAGGTCTACCTTTTTCTGCACTAAAGACCTTGTGGAGATAGCACCACCATGATGGAGATTGTCCCGCAGATCATGTCTAACCTTTCATTTCTTCGTGAAAAGGTTTTTCATAAACTTAGCATATTCTGGCATCTGCTCAATGCCTCCACCAAAGGCATATTTATTGCTAACTGCTTCAACATCATCATGAACTTTCTAAACTTTATATCATCAGCTTTTCTTATGAAATCATTGAGGAAAAGGAGGTGGTGGTCCTGGTAGAGTTTTTACCACTACCTACTTCTCCTTCCCTTTCCCTTTTTCTGGAGTATCATCAGAACCATCCAGCTTCTCAGACTCCACTGGCACACCTTCTTCCGGTACATCATCAACTACCTCATTAACTATATTTTTGTCCACAGAAGAGCTAGGTAATATCTTACCACTTCTAGTGGTAATCACCATGCATGACCCATTATCTGCGAATTCTGGACTGTATCACTAGGTAAAGTTCTACTCTCTTCTAATTTAGTGCTGCAGAGAGTTGGCTTATTTACTGTTCTAGCTGCTTGATTGAAGTGGAGTACGATTTTACCAACTGACTAAGAGATGACAGATCATTCTTCATGGTAGTCACTCCTGAGTTGGTAGTCTCCACTTCCTTTAATAATTTAGCCATCATGTCCTCCATAGACATCTTTTTAGAACTTATTGTAGCAGTCTCACGATTTCCAGGAGGGATATATAGATCGCTCCTATCATTATTGCTCCTCCAATTTCCTTGCTCCCTATATTTATAACTAGGCTTGTCATAATAATTCTGACCTCGATTCCCTTGGCTATTGCCTAGGAAACCCCCTGATTATTAACAAAGTTCGACTCTTCTTCTGGATAAGCTTCAACTCTATCTTGAGATCTCATAGCTTTTACCTTCTCAATCTTTCCTAATAGCAAGTGCTTGATTAGTAAGTCCATATGTGTTTTTAGGTACGCTATGTCTTGATCACGCTTCTCGTCTCTCATGCATAATTCTGTAGTCATACCCACAGAAACAATGGGGCTTGCTACCACAGAGTCTCTAGTATGTTATGCCTGACTCTGTATGGTCATTATCTCTAGTATTTCTGAAGCTTTTAGGAATGTAAGATCAACAAATGAACCACCAGCATCACTATCTACAATTTTTTTTGTCACAGAGTTAAGAGCCCTGTACAAAGTCTCCACCAAGTGTATGTCCTTCATATTGTGGTTCGGACACTGCGTCAGCTTTTTTTTTAATCTCTCCCAGGTTTCATGCAAGGCTTTAGTTGGGTGCTGTCTAAAGTTGCTGATCACATCCCTCAACTGTACCCTCCTAGAAGGTAGAAGGAACCTTTCTAGAAAAGCTCATTTCAACTACCTCTAGTTGGTTATAAATTGGGTGTCAGCTTATTAAGCCACAATGTTGTCTCCCTAGACAGAGACAACGGAAACAATCTCAAACGGATAGCATTCTGACCCACTCCTGGGTTATCAAAAGATTTACAGATGGTGACAAAGTTCACCAGATGCAAGTTAGGGTCATCACCAGGAAGGCCACCAAACAACTCTTTCAGATTGAGGAGTTGAATCATAGTACTCGTAATGTTGAATTTTACCCCAGGTGTCAAGGGTGGAGGAATAATTACACCCATTGAACCTGCTCCATCCATCCTATCATCATCATAATTGATTTCATACTAGACCGGCTGGTAATCTTGCCTTCCTCGGAACGGACGATTCCTGTTAGCATTACGATGTACTGGTGTAGCTACTTACTCTGCACGCCTTGGGTTACCAGGGTTTATCAACTCCTTATCTCCCAAATCTTCATCCTCAGGATTTGAATGTTGTATATATTGACCGATATTCTGTATATTCACCTGAGCTCTAGCTAAGGCTGCTAACCTGTTAGCCTCCTGCTAGTCTGTCATTCTTCCAATTCATTGCGGTTTTGGATTAAATGGTAATAATGGTTATCCGAAACTTTTGGTTCTTGGCATACACCACAAAATTCCTACAAAAAATAAAAATGATAAATAAACATAAAACTAGGAAACTTGACTAACAGTCAATTAGCGCACATAAACTTTAATTTACAATCGTATTCCCCAACAACGGCGCCATTTTTTATAATGCTCAAACTACACCTCTCATGTCAGAATGTAAACGATCATTGTCAATATATAACCCTACTAGGTTGTGGTTAAATCCCACAAGGAATATGGTGTGAACTTAAGTCATTTGCGAATTAATCAACTGATAGTTAGTGGTTTCCGAAAAATTGGGGGTTATGAGAATTTAGCAAATAATTGTTGGTCACTTTAGTTCAGTGTTTGTAATCAAGAGTTTATGGAAAACCAGAATTATGTTCACTATGGGTTTTGGTACTTCACAGATACTAATAGTGATTCAAGATTCTCACGATAGGTAGGAACAACAGACTGTCTTTATCGAAGTTATGCCTAAATATCTCTCGACCTACTTAAGCATTTAATTACCTAATTCTCTCATAATTAGAAAATTTATATTCACTTACCAGACTTCACCTCAGTTAATTAACCTTGTTACTGCGTCTACTATTAAATGAAAGGATGGTAGCTTCCAAGTCCCTGTCAATAATTCACCTCCTACTATAGTTGATTTCTGATCTCAAGCAAATCAAAGGAGGTGCTATCTATCATTTGCAACCAATATACAATAATTAAAATATTAGAATTATCAAAGAGTCCTATTACCTTTAGAATCTTGAACACTTACCAACTTACCGGGACCTAACCCATAAATCCCATAATTCAGGTTAAAGGGATTTAGCCACTCATAATGTAATAATCGATACAACAAGTTGAATTCATAATTTGAAAGATGAACTTACAGCAAGATGAATAACAATGAGTGTTTCTCATATTAGATCAAAGTAGAAATCCCAAAATATTGATAATAATCTCTTTAAATTTAATTATTTTGTTCAAGCCAAGAAACTAGGGAGAAAATAATAAAATATGTGCATTCTAAAATAGGTTCAGCATCCTTAAGAAACCCTAAACTATGCTTTAAATACTTCGGCATAATTATGGAAATAAAATCACAGAGTTCATTGTTCATCTCGGATTTAGGTGACGACATGTGTGACGTCTTATCAGGAGGCTCACGACTTATTATGGATGTCGTCAGCTCCTCTTTAATTTTGACAATATCTTCTTAAGGCTAATGGTGAATCCTGATGACTTATCAAAACTGTGACAACATATCAAACAATGTCATCACTTCTCCACCTCACCTACAATGTTCTGTCTAAGGCTAATGGCAACTCTGACGGCTTATCACAAGGATAATGGCTTATTACATGTCGTCGTCACTTTTTCCAACTAAATCCCATTCTCTGTGTAAGGATGACGATGAAGATGATAACCTATCAGAGCACTGACGAATTTTCAGGAATGTCGTCAACCACACTTCTCTTCTTTTACTTCAGATTTTAACTCTATTACTTCCATCATTGTTGGTTCTCTTGCCTCTTAACTTCCACTGTAAAATCAAAGATAAAACAATCAAAAATGACAAAAGTTGCTGAAGATTTTGCAATTATTCTTAGTTAAAAGCCTCAAATATGTTAGCATCTACTCATACATCATATCCCAACTCGTGTTGGGGTCGAATCCACAAGGAGTGAAATTCAAATTTCAAGTCCTATGGATGCTCTAATTACTAAAAGGATACCTGGAGTGCAAGCAAACACAACATGAAATAAAGTGGGGGATGTGGTTTGTATCAACATTTGAGTTATTATAAGCTACAATGACACTTTAGGTTTAAAAATCAAGTTTGGGGAGAATCTTGGGATTATGTCTTACTAAAGGTATAAAGTGTGTAGGTTAGAGATTGTTCATCATGATATCTAGTTGTTGAGTGAGATATAGTCTTAGTCAAAAGTTTTGTAACTAGTTTTTCAACTAAACCTCATAGATTTCACCTACTGGCTCTTTTGAGCATTGATAATGCTTTACTTACACATCAATTTAGTGCAAGACAGTCATCGTTAATATATTTACCCAATTTTTGGAGTCGGGGCCGAATCCACAGGGAATAATGTGAGTGGAGATTAAACTAATTTGAAACTATAGCTCACGAAAAGATAAAATGGGGGTTTTGGAGATTAACAAATAATTGTTGGTCACTTTATCTTCGGTGTTTGTAATCAAGAGTTTACGAAAAAAATAGAATTATATTCACTAGGGGTTTTGGTACGTGACATATGCTAATGGTAGTTCAAGATTCTGATAGTAGGTAGGACAACAAGTTATCTTTATCGAAGTTGTGCCTAAATGTCTCTCGACCTACTTAAGCATTTAATTACCTAATCCTCTCGGACTTAGGGAATTTATATTCATGATCAGATTTTACCTCAGGTTAATCAACCTTGTTACAGCGTCAATTATTAAATGGAAGTTATTTGTCCTTCCAAGATCCTGTTAATAATTCACTTCCCACTATATTTTATTTCTTTCTCAAGCAAATCAAATCAGGTGTTTTCTATTGTTTGCAACCAATAGACGATAATTAAAACCTCAGAATTATGAAGGAGTCCTATCACCTTTTGAATCTTGAACACTCAGCACCTTATCAAGACTTAACCCTAGATCCCATAATTCAGGTTAAAGGAATTTAGCCACTCATGATGTAATAATCGAAACAACTAGTTATATTCATGATTTAAAAGATAAACTTACCACAAGATGAATAGAAACTAGAGATTCTCAGATTTGATCACAATAGTAATCCCCACAATAATGATGATAATCTCTTCAAAATAATTGCTTGTTCAAGTTAAGAAACTAGAGAGAGAAAATATTAAAATACGTGTCTCAATGCTACAGTTTTTCTCCCCCAAGAAAACCCTAAACAATGTTATAAATAGTTCACGCTAATTAAGGAAACAAAATAATAAAGTTTAAATATTCCTCAAATTAGGTGACGTCATTTGTGATAACCTATCAGGAAGCTGACGACTTATCACAAATGTCGTCAGCTCCTCTTTGTTTTTAATACTCGCTGCCTAAAGTTAACGAAAATCGGTGACATCCTATCAACTCCTTGAAGACTTAGAAAAAATGTCATCAAGTCTCTACCTCAGCCCTCATGTTCTACCTTAGGCTGATGACAACTTTGACGACATATCAGCTCCTTGACGGCATATCATAAAATGTCATCATAAATCTTAACTTAGGTGCATTCTCTGTCTAAGGCTAACGATGAAACTGATAACTTATTACAGGGTTGATGACTTATCAGAAATGTCATCAGCTACACTTCTCCTCGAATTACTTCAGATTTCAACTCCTTTGCTTCCATCCTAGTTGGTTCTCTTGCACCATAGCTTCTACTACAAAATCAAATGGAAAACAATCATAAACAACAAAAGTTGCTAAAGACTTTGCAATTATTCTTAGTTAAAAGCCTCAAATATGTTAGCATTAGCTCACACATCAACGCCCTCAGCTTAAGATAATTGTTTGTCCTCAAGCAACTCAACATAACTAAGAGAATACAAAGTATATTTGGCAGTCAATAATCCATATTATCTCAACAGACTTTCACCATCTCCAAGGTCAATCAATTGAAAAACAACTATGTATATTTTTGAAGAACACCAATGCAACACACAAGAATCAAGATACGACATTAACTCAGCTATAACAACCATACATAGACCAGTATTTCACGCTCCAAACAAGTTAGCAACTAGCAACATATCTGGTGTGCCCTCACAGCAAAGAAATACCCCTCATCTTATATCAGTAATCATATATGTAACCATAGGGTACAATCAAAACACTCACTCTCAGAATGAAGTTCCAAACAATGTATGCCAAATACCATAATCTTTCCCTTATTTTCATTACCGAAGCTTTCAGACACTTAAGTTAGGATCACTGTAGGTTTTCTCTTTGGCTTGTAATGTAGGCTAGGGGCTGGTATGATAATCAATGATATTTAAATTGACTAAGCCTCCTTGACACTACACTAGCTTCCAGGGTATCACTTATTAACCTTTTTACATTCTTCTCTTTTTTTGATCACACATATTCAGGATGGGTGCGGTCTTTTCTACAATCACTTTCTCTTTTTCACAACTTTTCTTTTCTTGTTCTCTTCCACCGCACCCATCTTTTTATTATTTTCTTTTATTCTACCTTTCTTCATACTCATTTTACATCATGCACCCCTATGATATCCACCCTCAAATTAGGCTATTTGCCTAAGTCAAGATGCACAGTGTCCAAGGAGGACCAGGGCTAAAACAGATTCATTATGATATAAATGGAAAGGTGATAGGTATAATAAAAAGAATAGGCATTCAGGCTCAAAATCAGAATCCAGGGATATTATTCACACATGGAAGATCATTTAGGCTAAAGGTGGACTAATATCAATAACGGCCAATGATCCTTTCCTAACCGCTACCTACAACCAAGGCAAGACCAACCGGGCAAGTTCTGGATTTAACACACAATGGGAACTAGGTAGTATCTCACACACACATGGCACAAAGGTACATCACAAGCTACTACCTATTCGGTTCATGCAATTGTTTAGTAATAGTTATCATGTCACTAGTACTAATGCCATAACAAAATGCACAGTGGTCACACATAAATGCATATCACACAGTTATAAAATAGACCTTTGGAGAGGTATTCAAAAATCAAAAAAACATGTTAACTGCCTAAGGTACTTGTATTTCTCCTAGTCAATTACAACATTTTACAATAAATCACAATACGCCTAAACATGACGGCTCTACTAGGAACAAAACTTCGGGGAAGAGAGTCACGACAACAAAAACCCTAAGAGGACATCAATACCCACAAGTAGCCCCACCCTCAACTTAAAATCATGCAATGTCTCCAATGCGTCAAACCAAAACAAGAGAGTTAAAAACATACCTATGGCACCATGGGTGTGAAGATCTGATGTCAATCATATAATACGAATACAAACAACAAAATACCTTGGGTTGCCTCCCAAGCAGTACCTCATTTAATGTCGCAGCACGACTAGGTAATCTTGACTACTCAGAATTCATAAAGATACCTTGAAAGTGCTTCATCATCTATCTCTCCACCTTAAGGATATGAATTTCACCCCCAACATTGAGTTCATCTTCTTGCCTCGATCATAGAGTGGTGGTACAAAAATTAAGAAGTCGAGCAATGGATTGAGCGTGGTAAACCACTCATCCTTAAAGTGAGGTGTGTTTTTATATTTCTTGTATAATGTAAACTCAAGAATATAGGATTCTTGTTTCTCATCTTCACACTTTTCTACTATTTTAAATAATTCTACAGACAAGATATCATCTAAACATAATGTAGAAAAGTTCTTTGAATGAGGCCCAATCAATCCTACTTCAAAATTTACACTATCTACTACACACTCACTTTTGTTCACCTTCTCAATGTCAGTCTCAAGATCAAGATGGCAATCAAGTAGCTGTGATTCTTGTGTTTTCTCTACAAATTGGTTAATTTCCTCTTCATAGTCTTCTTTGTTTATCCATTGTAGACATGGTGGCAGTGGTAACTCTTTTAGCTCTGCCCACAGATGTTCTTGTTTCTCTAAGATTCATTTCATCAATTTGTTCGCTTGAATAGTGACAGCACACATATCTTCAGTATAATCACTTAGATCACAAGACAAACACTAAGTTACAGTAAGTAGGACAGTCGCCATATCATATTGTGAAGGTCCCATCCATGCACTTCCAGGTAAATCTGGACAGCAAGCCTCAAAATATGGTCTTCTACAATAATAACAAGAATCGTCATTACTCAAAAAACCATCTATCCAGGCTGACATCTCAAGAAAGGAGTGAGAAAAATAAAAATAAAAGAAAATTAAAAAAATAAACTAAACAAATATTTACAAGTTTGAATTCAAGCAAGTAAACAAAAATTCCAAACCAACTCAATACGTCAAATTGTTCCCCAGCAATGGCACCATTTTTGATAACACTCAACTTACACGTCAATTTAGTGCAAGGCGGTTATCGCCAGTATATTTACCCAACTTTTGGAGTCGGGGTCGAATCCACGGAGAACAATATGAGTGGCGATTAAACTAATTTGAAACTATAGCTAAAAGTTGAATTCAAACAACTGGCATGAATAGATAAAATGGGGGTTTGGGAGATTAACAAATAATTGTTGGTCACTTTAGCTTCCGTGTTTGTAATCAAGAGTTTATGGAAAAATCAAAATTACGTTCATGAGGGGTTTTGGTACTTTACAGAGGTTAATGGTGGTTCAAGATTCTCATAGTAGGTAGGACAAAAAGTTATCTTTATCAAAGTTGTGCCTAAATGTCTCTCGACCTACTTAAGCATTTAATTACCTAATCCTCTCAGACTTAGGGAACTTATATTCATGACTAGATTTTACCTCAGGTTAATCAACCTTGTTACAGCATCAATTAGTAAGTGGAAGTTTTTAGTGCTTCCAAGTCACTGTTAATAATTCACTTCACACTATATTTGATTTCTTTCCCAAGTAAATCAAAGCAGGTGTTATCTATCGTTTACAACTAATAGACTATAATTAAAACCTCAAAATTATCAAGGATTCCTACCTCCTTTTGTATCTAAAACACTCAGCACCTTATCAGGACTTAACCCAAGATCCCATAATTCAGGTTAAAGAAATTTAGCCACTCATGATTTAATAATCAAAACAACTAGTTATATTTACGATTTGAAAGATAAACTTACCACAAGATGAATAGAAACTAGAGATTCTCAGATTAGATCACAATAGTAATCCCCACAATAATGATGATAATCTCTTCAAATTTATTGTTTGTTCAAGTCAAGAAACTAGAGAGAGAAAATATCAAAATACGTGTCTCAATATTCAAGTTTTCTTCCCTAAGAAAACCCAAAACAATGCTTTAAATAGTTCACCCTAATTGTGGAAACAAAATAATAAAGTTTAGAAATTCGTTGGATTAGATGACGCCATACGTGATAACCTATTAGGAGGCTGACGACTTATCACAAATGTCGCCATCTTCTTTTTGCTTTTGATATTCACTACCTAAAGCTGATGACAATCGGTGACATCCAATCAACTCCTTGATGACTTATAACAAATGTCCTCAAGTCTCTACCTCAGCCCTCATGTTCCGCCTTAGGCTGACGACAACTTTGACGACCTATCATCTCCTTGATGTCTTATCACAAAATATCATCACAACTCTTAACTCAGGTGCATTATCTGTCTGAGGCTGACAATGAAGCTGATAACTTATCACAGGGATGACGACTTATCAAAAATGTCGCCAACTACACTTCTCTTTGAATTACTTCATATTTTAACTCCTTTGCTTCCATCTTTGTGGTTCTCTTGCATCATAGCTTCTACTGCAAAATCAAACATAAAACAATACAAAATGACAAAAATTACTTAAGACTTTGCAATTATTCTTAGTTAAAAGCCTCAAATGTGTTAGCATTAGCTCATACATCAACACCCCAAAACTTAAAACAATTGTTTCTCCCCAAACAACTCAACACAGCTAAGAGGATACAAAGTACATTTGGCAGTCAATCATCCATATCATCTCAAAAACACTTTCACCATCTCTAAGGTTAATAATTTCAAGAACAACTGTGTATATTTTTTAAGAACACCAATGCAACACATAGGAATCAAGATACGGCATTAATTCAGCTATAACAATCATGCATACACCAGTATTACACTCTCCAAACAAGTTAGCAACTAGAAACATATAAAGTATGTTCTCACAACAATGAAATCCCCCTCATCTTATATCAGTAATCATATACAGAGCCATGGGGGACAATTAAAACACTTACTCTCAGAACGAAGTTCCAACCAATGTATGCCAAAAACCATAAGCTTGCCCTTATTTTCATTACCAAAGCTTTCATATACTTAAGTTAGGATCGCTATAGGTCTTCTCTTTGGCTTGAAATATAGGCTAGGGGCTGGTGTGATACTCGAGGATATTTAAAGTGACTAAGCCTCCTTGACACTACACTAGCTTCTGGGGTGTCACTTATTAACCTTTTTCTATTCTTCTCTTTTCTTGATCACACATATTCAGGATGGCTGCGTTCTTTTCTACAATCACTTCTTCTTTCTCATAACTTTTATTTTCTTTTTCTCTACCACCGCACCCAGCTTTTTATTCTTTTCTTTTATTCTAACTTTTCTCATACTCATTTTACATCATGAACCCCTATGATAGCCACCCTCAACTTAGGCCATTTGCCTAAGTCAAAGTGCACAGTGTCCAAGGAGGACCAGGGCCAAAACAGGTTTATTATGATATAAATAGAAAGGTGATAGGTATAGTAAAAAGAATAATTCAGGCTCAAAATCAGGATCAAGGGATACTTAAAGTGGACTAATATCAACAATGGCCTATGATCCTTTCCTAACCGCTATCCTACAACCAAGGCAAGACCAACCGGGCAAGTTCTAGATTTAACACACAATGGGAACTAGGTAGTATCTCTCACACACACGGCACAAAGGTACATCAAAATCTACTACCCATTTGGTTTATGCAATTGTTTAGTAATGGTTATCATGTCACTAGTACTAATGCCATAACAAGATGCACAGTGGTCACACATAAATGCATATCACACAGTTATAAAACAAACCTTTAGAGAGGTGTTAAAAAATCAACAAATTTTTCTCATATTCTTCTTTGTTTAGCCATTGTAGACATGGTGGTAGTGGTAACTCTTTTAGATCTTCCCATAGTTGTACTTGATTCTCTAAGATTCATTTCATCAATTTGTTCGCTTGAATCATGACAGCACACATATCTTCAGTATGATCACTTCGACCACAAGCAAAACACCAAGTTATAGTAAGTAGGACAGTATCCACATCATATTGTAAAGGTCCCATCCATGCAATTCTAGGTAAATCTGGATAGCAAGCCTCAAAATATAGTCTCCCACAATAAAAACAAGAATCGTCATAAAAAATTTCATCACTCAAAAAACCATCTATCTAGGCTGACATCTCAAGAAAGTTGTGAGAAAAATAAAAATAAAAGAAAATAAAACAAATAAACTAAACAAATATTTACAAGTTTGAATTCAAGAAAGTAAACTAAAATTCCAAACTAAATCAATACACCAAATTTCCCCTTGGCAACGGCGCCATTTTTTATAATGCTCAACTTATACATCAATTTAGTTCAGGGCGATCGTCGTTAATATATTTACCCAACTTATGTAGTCAAGGCTGAATCCACAGAAAATAATGTGTGTGGTGATTAAACTAATTTGAAAATATAGCTATAAGTTGAATTCAAACTACTTGTATGAAAGATAAAATGAGGGTTTTGGAGATTAACAAATAATTGTTGGTCACTTTAGCTTCGGTGTTTGTAATTAAGAGTTTATGGAAAAACAAGAATTATGTTCACTAGGGGTTTTGTTACTTGACAGATGCTAATAGTGGTTCAAGATTCTCACAGTAGGTAGGACAACAAGTTATTTTTATCGAAGTTGTGCCTAAATGTCTCTCGACCTACTTAAGCATTTACTTACCTATTCCTCTCGGACTTAGGGATTTATATTCATGACTAGATTTTACCTCAGGTTAATCAACCTTGTTATAGCGTCAATTTTTAAATGCAAGTTTTTAGTTCTTCCAAGTCCCTGTTAATAATTCACTTCCCACAATATTTTCTTTCTTTGTTAAGTAAATCAAAGTAGGTGTTATCTATCGTTTGCAACCAATAGACGATAATTAAAAGCTTAGATATCAAGGAGTCCTGCCACTTTTTGAATCTTGAACACTCGTACCTTATCAAGACTTAACCCTAGATCCCATAATTCAGGTTAAAGAAATTTAGTAGCTCATGTGTAATAATCGAAACAACTAGTTATTTTCATGATTTGAAAAATAAGCGTACCATAAAATGAATAAAAACTAGAGATTCTCAGATTAGATCACAATAGTAATCCCCATAATAATAATGATAATCTCTTCAAAATAATTTCTTGTTCAAGTCAAGAAACTAGAAAGAGAAAATATCAAAATACGTGTCTCAATACTCTAGGTTTTCTCCCCCAAGAAAACCCTAAACAATGCTTTAAATAGTTCACCCTAATTATGGAAACAAAAGAATAAAGTTTAGAAATTCCTCGGATTAAGTAATGCCATTTGTGATAACCTATCAGGACGCTGACGACTTATCATAAATGTCGTTAGCTCCTCTTTGCTTTAGATACTCGCTGCCTAAAGCTGACGACAACCGGTGACGTCCTATCAACTCCGTGATGAATTATCACAAATGTCATCAAGTCTCTACCTTAGCCCTCATGTTTTGCCTTAGGCTGACGACAACTTTGACGACCTATTAGCTCTTTGACGGCTTATCACAAATTGTCATCACAACTCATAACTTAGGTGCATTCTCTGTCTAAGGCTGGCGATGAAGCTGATAACTTATCACAGGGCTGAAGACTTATCAAAATTGTCGTCAGCCACACTTCTCTTTGAATTACTTCAGATTTCAACTCCTTTTCTTCCATCTTTGTTGGTTCTTTTGTATCATCACTTCTACTGCAAAATCAAACATCAAACAATTAAAAATGACAAAATTTGCTTAAGACTTTGCAATTATTCTTAGTTAAAAGCCTTAAATGTATTAGCATTAGCTCACACATCAAGCACCAAACAAGTGTGCCATTCATAGTTACCCAATACCTCGATCGAGAATCTCATTTCTAGGAAGACGCCCATGATATGACTTATACTCTGTATACACTTATTTCTAAGATTGCAAAAAGTAGTAAACCACATACTTAACTATTCACTATTGCCTTGTCTCCCAATATCCCATTTTCAAGGATGCTATGATTTCCCATGAGTTCACCTTTATCACTCTTTCAAGGATGATAAAAGTTTTCTAGAGTTTGGGCTTTTCACCTATCAAACCCATTTTGAGGTTTAGGGTTTTCACCCATAAAATTCCAACTATTAAACTAAAGCAATGGTGAAATCCATACCCAACAACTAAAAATCATGTAAGCACATCAACACCCACACAAAAATACACTTTAGTTTAACATAAACCCAAAACTAAATTACGTAGATACTTACGAAGAAAGTAGACAAAGATATACCATAAGGATTATCCAAAGCATACATTCTTTACAAAACACTAAGAGTTCAAGTCTCCAAATTTAGTTACAATTCTTATTTAAAAATTCAAAATATCTATGAGGTAAGCAATACCCAAAGAATAAAGGGTGTTTGCCTATATAAGATTTGGGATTCGGCCAAGTAAAATTACAAAATTGCCCTGGGCAACATACCTGTTTTGTTGTCATCGTATAAGGTTATCCGCGACTGCAGCTAATGCGATTGCGGTATGGTTTCACAATCGCATCCTATTGACCATATTAACAGACTAAGACCGCATCCTTTAGCCCTTGATCACATTAACCGGGGTTGATGGCTACTCCAGGCCTTCAGCTGCACTCATTTGCTTCCACTTGATCTCATTTAGCTTCAATCAACATCTTTCCATCTCACCAACTCTATGCTTGCAAAATATGGATATTAGTGTATTAAATCATAATTATGTCTCATTTATTTATGCAAAACTTGGTAGTATGCACAAAAGTTGAGTGTAAATGCGTGGTAAAATCACCACTCATCAACACCCCCAACTTAAAGCCTTGCTTGTCCTCAAGCAACACCTCCCCTATCATGATACAATTTCACATGTACGGACACATTCTATTACCCAATGATCATAATGACTTTAACTTGATTATTACCACAAAAAGCACTTCACACATGGGCAAAATGATTTCGACTGCACCCCTCAACATAAAATGGAATATTGTAGAAAGTAATGGACTTTAAGGAGCAACCATGTGACAACTACTAATACTCTAAAATCACTAATTTCTTGACCTCTACCATATTATATAGCCTTTTGTCTTATTGTACAGAAGATGACCAAATCACCCACCGCAACTTGATCACATTCCTTACAAGAAAGAAGATTTGATACATATAGCTATCACCCATACAACAAGGAATTTAAGTTCAAACACTCTTCTCTCTTAAGAACTCGAAATACTAACAAGTACCATGCCATAGGCTTGCCCCTATTTTCACTCGCCACTACAATGATTACATTTGGTTGGGAATCACAAAGGACTTTTTAAGATTGTAATGTAGGTTTAGGGTAGGGTAGGATATCAATTTAGGACAACAAGTCTAAACCCTCCTTGAACATCTACAACATACCCTTTTTAATTTTGATATTGGGCCACCTATTTTCTTTCATTATTGCCTACATTACCTTTCTTGGTTTTCCCACTTTCTTTCCATATCTCTCTTTATTTTATTATGCATAATTCATGCATTTCTTTCCTTTAGTAGATCCTTTGTTTCTTCTAATCATTTTACTTTATTTCCTTATGCATGTCGGCACCTTCTTATGGATTTGTGTACCAATGACACCTCTTTCAACTTTCACCACACCCAACTTAGGCTTTTAGCCTCAAATTACTTTCTTAACTTCAAGAAGGATAGGGTTTAAGAGACGGAAAATAGAAGGGTCACAGATTGCAATGTGTTTCCCAAAGAAAAGTTCAAAGGCTCAAAGTGGGTGACTAAGGATTATGTCTATGTATTGGTAGGCTTTTTTAGGCTACAGTGGGCTTCCAGTGTCACAATGATGGCCTAGGATCATTTTACCAACCAAATACAATTAAAATTTAGCCTTGAAAGACTAATGGGGCAAGTTCTAGATGGTATAAGTATACATGAGATATAGACAATTAAGCTCTCATACATGGCATGTGAATCTCATCGAAATGGTTCAATTGCTCCTTCCGCTCAAGAAAAATAATTTTCCTAAGTCAATTTTTTGAGTCACAAAAAGAGGCAAGGGTTTGTTCCAAGTTGCTCACATCTATGGCCTTGAATTTTGCAAAAATTTTGGATGGAGAGAGGTGTTTATTTTGCATCCAACCGTGCATAATTTGTTAATCATGGCAACAACCCAAGCTCTTGTCTCACATTGAGGCTTTAATACGGGTTAGCCACTGATGATAGGCAAATTTACACGCCTATAGTGCTATATTTTACCCATATTTTAGCAATGTTTTGAGAATAAATTATATATTTCATGCACTTTTAGTCCTTTTTCCTGTAAGTGAGCTAACGAACATGATTAGCAAAGTTTCAGGTATAAATGATGCAGAATTCAGAATTTTATGGGTAAATTGACACCAAAGAAAGCTTCACGAAAGGAGAAAAGGAAGCTTGGACGCCTAAGGACCAAAAGTGATGAATGGAAAATCTGTCCCGGGCTAAAATAGCATTTCTGAAGACTTTGGGGACTAGCAGTAATTTATTAGGATTAGGATAATGATACATTAACCTAGTACAATTGGGTTAAGTATTTCATTAGCTTAGTAGGATTTGGTTAAGTATTTCATTAGCTTAGTAGGAATAGGATATGGGTATTATAAATACCCTATTTTGCTAGAGATTTTAGACATTCTAGTTTTAACTCTCATCTTACCTTACAACTCTTCTAATCCTTCCATTAATTCTACTTTTTATTCTTCTTCTATTCATCTATTCAATTCTTAATTTCCGCAACAAGAGAAACGTTACTTTGCAAGGGAGCTCACGCCTAACGCCTACCACAATACTACTACACGAAATCTTTATTGTGGTATAATAACAATGTCTATTGTGATTTCCTTCGCACTCATGGGTAACTAAACCTCTCTATTGGGGTTATGGAAGCCGTATGAGATACTATCTATTGCTATGAGTTTGTGAGTTTGTGACACGTATGCTGCTTATATCATTATTCTCTTCATCTTAATCTAAATTCTTTGTGGTTGCAAACGCAAGAATACGCCAGTATAGCATTAACTTGTTCGAAAGAAAAGTTATATGTATGGAAAAAAGATAATGTCAAGGTAGTAGGGTCCCATCCCCTATTAAAAAGTTAGTGTCGTAACTGGATTAACCTCTTGGAGAATTTGTACCGTTAGATACGCTTTAAGCTCGAAAGAGTTAAAGTGAAATAATCCTCGAATAGGTCGAAAGACGCCTGGATTTACCATCGAATACAATTCTCTATAAGCACATGCATGTCTAAATTCCGCAAAACTCATAGCTAATAGAGACGTAAACTCAGAAGGTGGACATAACCCCAACTCTTCAATTCTCATTGTTTTATAACCTACTAAACATTCTTTCTTTTTACTTTGCTATTTTCAGTTTTTACTTTAATATTTTGGTTACACATTACAATCCCCCCTTTTTACAAGACTTGCACTAAAAGTCTAGTAATCGTTGCTTACTTGTTGACCAAGCTATTCCCTGTGGGATCGATACCCAACCTAGTTGGGTTCTATATTTGACTACGACCGCTTTACACTCCTACGAGAGCTGTAGATTGAGCGTTATCACCCACCCATATGGCTAATCATACTTCACCAATAGGTATGAATGCGATTCCAAATCAACAATGCCACAGGTACTCAGATTTCCCATGCATTTATGACCTTGATGCCACGGGTACTTAGACTTCCCCAGTATCTATGACTAAAATCCAATCACGACACTTCCCCTTAAGAATGTTGTCACTCATTCTATCATAGGGAAAAGCTTGTCAAGTGACCAAAATTAAATAAAAAAATAATCTAGAAACAAAGTAACTAATCAATGCAAATGTTTGCACCATCAGAGTGCCTGAATATTACAACCCAAATAAAAATTAGGATCATCTAAAAGAGCAGAAAAATATGTAGAAATATCATTAATATATGCCAAAATTAAATGAATACGGAGATAAACACTCCAGACAAAAAAGGTAGAAGTGTCCCCACTGTATAAATAATCAAGGATAAAAGAGATAAGGGTGCTCGCTAAAACTGCATCAAGGGCTGCTGTCACTCTCAGACTCTGCATCATCATCATTCTACTCAAGATTAGACCAATCGACTGGGGCCTCATCATCACTCTCCACCCATGAGGAAGAAAGTTGATCTCAAGGTTTTAGGACTTTCCATAGGCCCCTCACCCTCTTCCGCATCTTATTAAAGAACTCATCCCTCTTCTTCTCCCTTATGACCATTTTTTCATGTACAATCTGGAAATCTAGATGTGATTCTACCAAAGATTAGCAATGGTAGCTTCCTACTTCTTTCATTCCTCTATGTACCTCTCATAATCAGCCCATGACATATATAACTGATGAGTGGTGGAGGAATCTATGGTCCTTAGGGAAAACTAGACACAAGCTCCCTAATGGCAGCAATATCAACTTAAATATCCTCAAGATGACCGGTGGTGGGTGGTATATAAAACTCAGGCTCAATATATTCCGACTTCCTTAAGTCGATCTTTCACATCTTTTATTTGTTAGGTGTGCCCTCTCCTCGAATCCTCAAGATAAAATGGGGGGCTAGGTCACACCCAAGTATTTCAAGCATACTCCTCAACCTCTTGTCTCCTGTAAATCTCAGTAATCAATTATAATGCCCCAAGACTACACCTTAGGTATCACACGATGCATATAATCCTAAAGGACCACAAGCTAACCCATGATTGGTAACAGCTCTGAGCACTAAATAATAATCATGAAAACATGTGCGAAAGTAAAATAGAAAATGCCATAAGGTTTATAAAATTGAATTAATACTAAGTACATCTATAGAATAACTGCTAACTAAAAGTGTCTGAAAACCTCTAACATCTAAAATAAATGAGTGGAAGAGACAGGCTTCAACTAACTCCAACCACTGATAGTAACTAAAAAACTGAAATACTGTAAATAATAAAATAACTAAATGAGTATCAAGTCCTCAATGGATGAGGACTCACTATTATAGTTGCGACTGACAGACTGATCTGGCTAGGTACGGTTTGGAACCCGAGTGTCCGAATCTATGATATGAGACATCATAGCGCAAAGAAAGAGTGTGCGTAAGTACTTTGAATGTAATGGTATGCTAGGTGAGGTTAGGCTAATATTCATGGGTTCATGTGTATGAGAATAATAACTAAATATCATGAAATAATTGGATGAGAAGATATGCTAGACTGGGACTACTGTAAGTACTGAACATATAATACTAAGCATATGTCATTTGTCTGAATTAGTTTGAAGATGAAGTACTGAGTTTTTGATAACTGAATAATTGATAACTGTAAGTCATGGTCGTGTAGAACTGAACTGAGTTTTGTATTGAATACTGAATACTGATTACTAAATATTAAATACTAAAACTATAACTGAGAGTTATTATCTAATTAACATACCCCAATTATGGACTGATTTGGGGTCTATCCTGTAACCCCAGTTGGAAAGGTGTAAGCACCATGCCACAGGTTACTAACATGAGCTAGGTCAACCCTAATCTGGAAGGAATACTCAGGAGATGTATAAGATTATTTCAACCCTATTCTGGGAGGAAGACGATTTACCCTATGGTGGCTACATAGTTCTATAATACAGGGACAGCTACTAAGGGTCAAACCCTCTGCTGGCAGGAATTCTCCCATCCCTGGGTTCGCTCGGTAATGAATCCTACTCCCAGTTAAATCGACACTGAACTGATCACAAGACTATACTAGGCTTGACTGAACTGACACTTGACTACATTAACTGGCTAAGTGATCTCGCTCATGGTATAACTAAATTTGTTCTATAGACTCTGGAAAACTAGACAACAGCTAAATTTTGGGTAGTCAATACCCGCAGGACTCGATTTCATAAATAAAGAAACCATATCTCAACCTTAAAAGAATCACACATAAGTTATCATGCATAATTCCTTTGCATAGCCATTTTGTCAAACACTTAGGATACATAATTCTTGTACATGAGAATGAGCAATATATGATTATCAAAACTACCACATTCAACACCATAATTCAAGGATTTAACATGAGGGTTAGATAAATCAGCATACTTTCTATTTAATTCATATGAAACTTAAAATATTCTTGACATAAAATCCCACACAACAAGACATATATGAACACAAATCCATTCAAGAATGTAAATCATAATCTAATATTTAAAAAAAGATTCTTGAACTCCAAGGGTGGAAGGAATCCAAGGGTAAACACCTAAACATACCTTGATTGATGAATTCATGAGAATTGTTGTTGAATTCTTTGGGGGAGGGGGGGGGTATAGACTTAATGAACTATGGCTTTTCTATTTAGAGAATTTTTGAGATAATGAGTGAATTTTCCTTTTGGGAGGCTAAATTTTATGTTAAGGCTAAATTATGTAAGGGGAAAATGACGTAATTACCCCTACAAACACGTAACTTAATACACAAAATATGCCCAGTGATACAACAGGCGACACACCACATTGATGGTATCAGCGCAATTACTAACGCACTACGTCGATAGTGACAACGCGATAGCCAACGCGACACATCCTGATCACGTTGTCTTGCCATTTTGGTCATCCAAACGTGCTCAAACGATGTTCAAAAATTCATAAACTCACTCGAGATGACCTATAGATAACCCTGATCATGAATCAATTTAAAAATCTAAGAATCTAAGGCTTGGAAGATCAAAAACAAAACCATTGAAATATCGAGGCCAAAAATAAGACTTAGTGTCAATGCTTAGCTGAAATTTTCTAAGTATGGGATCTCTTTTGGCATGCTATATGGGGTTGAAATGGGGTAGGACTTTACAAGATCTTACAATATCTCCCTCATGGAAACATTCGTCCAAGAATGAGACTAATTAAGCTGAGAGGCACTGAAGTACTGAGATTATACTGATATGCATAACTGAAACATGACTGAATCTTGAGGCATGTTACATGACTGAACGGATCCATGAATACATGAATGATTTGAGAATGATATGCTGAAACTAAGCATGGAACAGAGTAAATCCAATAAAAATTGTTACCTTAGGCTGAGTTTGAGTTTGTGGAGAAGAGATGAGGGTACTTGGTTCGCAAGTCTGCTTCTGCTTCCTAAGTAGCTCCCTCAGATTGGTTCCGCCAAAGAACTTTGACCAAGGAAACTTCTTTGTTCCTTAGTCTGCGAATCTAACGATCGAGGATTTTGACTGGAACTTCTTCGTAAGAGAGACTATTCTAAACATCTACACTCTCTACGGGGACTACAACTGTTGGGTCACCTCTGAACTACTTTAGCAAGGAGACATGAAACACTGGGTGTGCTGATGCTAAGTCGGCAGGCAACTCAAGTTCATAGGCTACCTTTCCTAAATGACTCAGAATCCTATAAGGACCTACATATCGGGGACTAATTTTCCCTTTCTTACCAAATCTCTTCACTCCCTTTATGGGAGATATTTTCAAATACACAAAGTCGCCAATCTCAAATTTAAGATCTTTCTTTCTCACATCTGCATAGGATTTTTGTCAGCTTTGGGCTATTTTAAGCATCTCCCTGACCAACTATACTTTCTCTAAAGCATCAAACACCAAATCAGGACCCACTACCACAGCCTCAACTACTTCAAAAAATCAATGGCAGATCTATATCTCCTCCCATAAAGAGCCTCAAATGGAGCCATCTGAATTTTGGAATGATAACTATTTTTATACGCAAACTCATTTAAAGGTAAGTGGTTATCCCAAATACCCTTAAAGTCAATGACACACGCTCTCAACATATTTTCTAAAGTCTAAATGGCCCTTTCTACTTAACCATTTGTTTGAGGGTGGAAGGCTGTACTGAGATGTACTTGGGTACCAAGACCCTTTTGGAAGGCTTTCCAAAAGTGAGAGTTGAACCGCGTACCTCTATCTAAAATAATGGACAAGGATACACCGTGTAACCAAACCAACTGTCTGATATAGAGCCTGGCATAGTCCTCGGCTGAATAGGAAGTATGAACTGGTAAGAAATGGGCAAACTTGGTCATCCTATCTATGATGACCCAAATCAAATCGTGCTGGTAACCAGTACGAGGAAAACCCATCACAAAGTCCATATTCACTTCTTCCACTTCCATATGGCAACACTAAACTCCTGCATAGAGCCACTAGGCTTTTGGTGCTCAATTTTCACCTGCTGACAAGTAGAGCACTTAGCCACAAACTCTGCAAAGTCCCTCTTCATCCCACTCTACCCACAGTTCTTCTTTAATTGGTCTTTCTGGGAGGTATGTTCTATAAATAGAAGGAAAAGTTGGATTAGACAGAGAGTTTAACTTGAGATCATGCTCACTTGCATGATATGAACATTGAAAAAAGGGAACTTTTCCTAAAAATGCCTCATAGCCTCTTGTCCATAAGTGTGGCACACTACATACCCATGCACAAGACTCTACTTGACAAGGCTTTCAGACTTTCTAAGATACTTTAGAACCTTAGGCTCTGATACAAAGTTTGTAATGCCCCGAGACTACATTCTAGGAGTCACACGATGCTTACAATCCCGAAAGACCACAAGCTAACCCATGATTGGTACCTGCTGTGAGCACTGAATAATAATTATGAACATATGTGCAGAAGTAAAACTAAAAATGCCATAAGGTTCATAAAATTGAATCAACACTGAGTACGTCTGTAGAATAACTACTAGCTAAAAGTGTCTAAAAGCCTCTACACCTATAATAAATGACTAGAAGGGACAGGCCCTAACTAACTCCAACCATTGTCTGATAGTAACTGAAATACTATAAATAATAAAATAACTAGATGAGTGGCATGGACTTGATGGATGAAGACTCACTACTGTAGCTACGACTGATAGACTGATCTGCCAAAGTATGGTCAGGAACCCAAGCGTCTGAACCTATGATATGAGATATCATAGTGCAAAGAAAGAGTATGCATCAATACTTTGAATGTACTGGTATGCTAGGTAAGGTTAGGCTGTTATGCACGGGTTCATGTGTTTGAGAATAATAACTAAATAATATGAAATAATTAGATGAGAGGATATACAAGACTGGGACTACTGTAAGTACTGAACATGCAATACAAAGCATATGTCGTCTTTCTAAATTAGTCTAAAGCTGAAGTACTGAGTTTTTGATAACTGATAACTATAAGTCATGATCGTATAGAACTGAACAAAGTTCTGTATCGAATAGTGAATACTGGATACTAATTACTGAATACTGAATATTGAAATTATAATTATCGGAGTTATTATCTAACTGACATACCCTGATTATAGACTAATTTGTGGTCCAACCTATAACCCCAGTTAGAAGGGTGTTAGCACCGTGCCATGGGTTACTAACATGAGTGGGTCAACCCTACTCTGGCAGGAAGACTTATGAGATATATATGATTACGTCAACCCTAGTCTTGTAGGAAGATAATTTACCCTATGTTGGCTACGTAGTTCTGTAATGCAGGGAATCCTACTAAGGGTCAAACCCTCTTCTGGCACGAATGTCCCCATCCCTGGGTTCACTCGGTGCTGAATCCTACTCCCAACTGAATTGACACTGAACTGATCACTAGACTGTACTTGGTTTGACTAAACTGACACTTGACTATATTAACTGACTGAGTGATCTCACCCATAGTATAACTAAATTCATTCTGTAGACTTTGGAAAACTAGAAAAAACTAAATTTTAGGTAATCAATACCCCCAAGACGCTATTGCATAGATAATGAAACCATATCTCACCCTTAAAAGCATCACACTTAAGTTACCATGCATAATTCCTTCACATAGATATTTTTTCAAACACTTAGGATACATAATTCTAGTACATGATAATGAGTAATATATGATTAGCATTACTACCATATTCAACACCACAATTCAAGGATTTAACATGACGATTACATATATCAACATACATTCTAGTTAATTCACATGAAACACAAAATATTCTTGAGTTAAAATCCCACACAACAACACATACATGAACAAAATTCCAATCAAGAATGTAAATCATAATCTAAGTTTTAAAGAAAGATTCTTGAACTCCAAGGGTGGAAGAAACCCATGGAAGAACACCTAAACATACCTTGATTGTTGAATTATTGATGAATTCTTGGTGTTGGTCTTGACTTGATGAACTAGGGCATTGCTATTGAGAGAATTTCTTAGATAATGAGTTAATTTTCCTTTTGGAGGCTAAATTTTGTGTTAAAGTTGAATTATGTGAGGGTAAAATGACCTAATTACCCCTACAAACCCATAACTTAATACACAAAATATGCCAAGCGACACGACAGGCAACGCATCGCGTTGATGGTATTGATACGATTATTGATATGTTGCATTGATGGTGACGATGTGATAGCCAACACGATCCATCCTGATCACATTGGCTTTCTATTTTGGTCATCCAAATATGTCTCAAACGATGTCCAAAAATTCTAAAACTCACCTGAGATGACCTATAGATAACCCTGATCATGAATTAATTTAAAAATTGGCAATCTAAGGCCAGGAAGATAAAAAATAAAACCATCGAAATATCGACGCCAAAAATAAGACTAAGTGTCAACACTTAGCTGAAATTTTCTAAGTTTGGGACCTCTTTTGGCTTGCTATATGTGGAAGAAATGGGCTAGGACTTTACGGGGTATTACATCAATAATGGAAAGAAGAGATGTGCACCACCTTGGTCCCTAAGGTGGTCTATTTCAGTGACCATAAGTTGACCAACATCCAAAGAAATATCCTCTAAAATGCAGCAACCATTCGAGCACGCAAATCTGGGACTATTGTCATATCGGTGCAAGGGGAGACTTGGCTACATATAGTATGCAACCAAATTCAAACGTCGAAAGTGAAGTCATTCATGGATATATTGCTTTTTGTTTTCATCCATGAGACTTTCTTCCCGAGACACAATCCTTCCACTAACCAACTTCTCATCTTACACCCTTTTGCTTTGAATTCCCCCATGTCTGCATATGAGAGCTCCTAAACATCATTGATTTGCTTCACCCCAAAGCACAACATTTGTCATCAGATCTTAATAATTATGTTGGATGGATCTGAGAAAGAAACTGTGCTAATATTGGCATAGAATTCACAGACCCATTGCTCATTTGCATTGCATTAATCTGGGGAAAAATACCATCACCCTATGGCTTCAAGCTTGACATGGATGCTGGAAGCTTTTCTGGCGCATTTCCAAGAAAATTCCTCTCTCCAGGAGCAACTTTATCCTCGAAAGATCACTATAGTAGTGAGTGTGGCACTCAGGTGCCATGAATCGGATGTGATCATACTTGTACATGAGATTTTCCTAAAAGCACTAGGCACGAATGATGTTAATCAATGATATTTTTATATATAAACTATTCCACATTTTTCACTAAAGCTAATTGGATGGGCACTTGGTGTTTGGTTAAAATTTTAGAGTGCAGGATTTCTGGCATGGCTGGAAATCAGCTTTGGCTATCGCGATCGCAGGCCATAAGTACATCCATGTTGATGCAATCATGGTCTAATAACTGCGATCGCGGTAACTAAGACCAGTTTCAACCAGCTTTCCATGTTCACCATTTCCAAATTTTTAGACCACAAGCATGTTCTACAGTATAGATTTACATTAAGACAAAAGAACAAGTCTATTAGATGCTCGATTATGCCATTTCGAATGCAAAAACTATTAATGAATACTCATTTGGGAAATATATCGAACACTTGGTGTGCACACTCTATTTTGCACATACTTTTGGGTACTCAAGACTTCTTCACTTGTGCAAACCATACTCTAGCATCTTAAAACCACACAAATGCCACGTATGAAAACATAAGAATCAAAGACTTAGGTTCTTTCCACACCATGTATTCATTGGCCTATTTTCAAAAATCAAAGCATGAAATCAAAGCACCTACTGAATTTATGATGCAAGAAGAATGCAAGTATATTGTTGGAGAGCTCACAAAATTGGCCAGAATTTGGTCCAATTAGAGAGTAAGATTTGAAAAGAGAGTGGGGAAAATGGGGGATTCAACTGGTCATATAGCTGAATAAACCATGGTCATGATTAAGTGACCACAATCGTGGGTATACGAGTGGCACGATCGTGACCTAGGGCCCACGATCGCGGTAACCGAGAGAATTGCTGCTCCCCCATTTTCCCCTTTTTAGCTCAATTCATATATTGATAGCTTTTCCCCTATTCATTTTTCATTACAAAAATTTCCCACTTTTTTTTAAGCTCATCCAGTGCACTCTATAGTGCCATAAATGAATGGGTTATTTAAATTGCAAAACCAAAATCTAAGCTACAACATCATAAACAAAGGATACGAGCCACTTTTATGGCATTTGTGGGTTGCCTCCGACACAGCACCTTAGTTAACGTCATGGAACGACATCTTCCTTTTTGCTTTATTCTCAAGGTGGGTCCTCAAGCCCAACTTCTTTCACCTCTTCAATCTCAACATCCACCATGGACATAACTCGAAGCTCCGTGGATTTCTTCTTTGTCTTACAAACCTTGAAAGTGACCTCATCCTCTTGCACTCTAAACTTTATCTCCTTTATTTCTAAGTTGACAATGTCCATTCCGGTGGCTAAAAATGGATAACCAAGGATGATGGGTACCTTATGGTCCATTTCACAGTCCAACACCACAAAGTTTACCGGGAGAATAAACTTGTCCACTTTGACTAAAATATCAAATAAAATCCCCACCGGACTTTTGATAGACCGTTCTTCCACTAAGAGTCGCATAGATGTCAAGGTAGGAGCATTCAAGCCAAGCTTCTTGTAGATGACAAAGGGAATGAGGTTGATACTTGCACCAAGGTTTCATAGAGCTTTTGCAAACACATGCATTCCAATGGTACAAGTAATTGCGAAAGCTCTGGGATCATTTTTTTTCTGTAATCATACTATCTATGATATCACTACAACCATGGGTGACTTCAATGGTGTCAACTTCGACAATCTTCTTTTTTGACATCAATTTCTTCATTATCTTAGCATATCTAGGGATCTCTTGGATTTCCTCAAGCACAGGGATGTTTATAAATAGATTGCTAAGATTTGCCAAGAATTTTTTTATCTTGTCACTCTCCTCTTTTCTTTGCAATCATTGAGGGGATGAGGGAGAAACTTGAATTGTAGGCCTAGTTTCATATTGTGGCTTTTCAACCTCAACTACTTCTTCATCATCTTTCTCATATTCTTCTTCTTGATTTTAAGGTAACACCTCCTTTGGCTTAGCCTTAGGCATTTTCCCACTCAAGTCTCCTTTCAAGCGCTCATCAAATGTCTTCTCACTCCTAGTGACAATTTCTAGTACTTGAGTGTTATTCTTTGGATTAGCAATCATGTCACTAAGAAGTCTATCTGTAGGCCTAGTATTTAATTATGTAGAGATTTTCCCAATTTAGGTCTCTAATTTTTTGATTGAGGCGGAGTGGGACACCAAGATTTGAGAGAGTTGAGAGAAATCACCTTTCAATTCATGGACCATTTTGTCCGTACCTTCCACCCTATTCAAAATTTAGGCCAAAACATACTCGGTCTTGAAATTTTTGGGGTTAATGGAGCTTGACTCTTAATTCTTATCTCAATCATGGGGGGCACATAATGATCACAATCATGTTCTCTATCCCTCCAATTCCTATCATGCTCACTATCTATCCAACCTTGATTCCTACTTTACCTTTGATAGACGGGGCGGGAACCCCCCAATAGTTTTCTAAATACCGATTCTCCTTATCTAACTTCTTGGCCTCCTCATCATCCTCATAGGCCTTAGATGCTACTGCATTTAGCGCTTTTATGGGTGCACCTATAACATGCTTTGTTAAGAGCTCAAGTTGAGTCATCATTATTGCCATGCTCTCCTCACTTTCTTTATCCTTCTTTCTTTATTCATTGTCAACCATGGATATAGAGGGAGAGATTTTAGGAACCTTGGTATCTCGGGTATGCCAACCCCAATTTTGCTTTATCACCTCTCTCAATAATTAAATTTCCGCATTGTAGTGTATCTTAACTAAGGAACCTCTCATGGTGTTTTCCACTACGGTTTTGTTAAGCGGATAAAAGGCCCGATAGAAGATTTGGAGAAGCATCTTCTCCTGGACCTCATGGTTTGTACATTTCGCCAATTTTTTTGTTGAATCTTTCCCGGGCTTCAATCAATTGTTACCCGCTCAATTGTCTAAAATTTATGATCTCATCCCGCATTTGGAGCATTTTGGATGGTGGGAAGTATCGATTATGAAAACTATAGTAAGTTCAACCCAAGTAGTGATTGAATTGGGTGGGAGTGAACAGAGCCATAACACCGCCTCGCCCGTTAAAGAGAATGGGAAAAGGTGAAGACGAATAGACTCCTGAGTGATGTGTGCGATGCTGAAAGGTTCACACACCTCCATGAAATTCTTAAAGTGAACATCGGGGTCCTCATATGCTTGACTACCATGTATCCCCTTTATTTATAAAATGAGTAACATAACACTAGTTATATGGAAAACTCTGTTCCCATTAGTTGGTGGGATACGGATTGCATTCATTTGCCTACATCATTGAGTAGTCCCTCATCATTGAGAGGAACATCAAAGGGCCCCAATTTACTAGCATTGTCACTCATTATTGCGTTAACACTACAATCACCTACAAAAATCAAAAACAACAAAATAAAGTAAATCCCACCACCCCGAGCATACCCAAGTAAAAATCACACCGCACAAGTAAAATCTATATTTCACTCCCCGATAACGGCACCATTTTGATAATGCTCAACTTACTCCCATATTTAAGGTGTAAGGCAGTCATTGTCAAAATCCCAACTCGCGTTGGGGTCGAATCCACAAGGAGTAAAATGTAAATTTCAAGTCCTATGGGTGCTTTAATGTAATACCCCAAACTTTTCTTAGCTTACATTCGTCCCTAGAAGGTTAAGGGAGAGCTTCAAAAGTGAATATTGATTATTTTTTTTCGAATTATTTATATTTAGACCTTCTATTATGTGAGAAATTGAATAAACTTTCCAACGATATAAAATTTGCCTAAATCTGATAATCGAGTAAGAAGTTAGGGCTATTTTAAGTTCCAGTCATCAAACACCGTGATTTGGGTCCTTAGCGCATCACAGAGAAACTTAAAATCATAATTGTTAATTTCCAGTGAAACTTCACAATTTTGGCGCATCGTGCAGAGACCCAATTTCTCGTTTGACAATTTCTAATGTCATTCTACGATATTGGTACATCACTCCAGTGGTCAAAATAGCAAACATAGGGGCTCCGCGATAGTGGCGCATTGTGGAGGGAACCCAATTCCCACTCATCCTTTTTCCAGTGAGCCACCACGATTGTGGCGCACGTGATGGCCACCTAGTTCACAAAAAATTTCATTTTCTCAGTTCCGACTTGAGTTTAAAAGGGGCATTTTGGTAAAAACCCAAGCCCCAATTCATCCAAAACAAGGGATTAATCATATCTCAAGCACTTTATGCCCATTATTCATCATCCTCTTCAAAAGAAAATCCCTAGAAAACAAAAGCTTCTTCTCCAAGAAATAAAAATCCTCCATAAAATTTCCACGAAAGCTTCAAATTGAGGATTCCCAAAGCAAGATAATCAAGAGCCCATCATCAAGAACTCAATAGGAAACCAAAATTCAAGGTTTCTTCAACTAAGCATCAATTAAGGTATGTGGGATTTTTCAACAAGGATCTCCTTTCATCATTGTGCCCAAAATTAGTTTTCATTTACACATTTACATGATTTTGAAGGAAATTACATGAGATTTGAATTAGGGTTCATACCGATTATTGCTATTTGTAAAGTTTTTGAGATTTGAGATATTTTGAAGATGAATTGCATGTCTATTTTCATACTTTCATGCTTATTGCAGTAATTTCCAGATTTTGAGATGAATTATCATTATTTTCATTATCAAGCATGATTATTATGATATTTTGACATGAGTTTGATGCACGAGTTTTAAGCCCTAAGTTTATATGTTGAGATTTTGAGAAAAATGATGCTTTAAGCATCTTATGAGCTGATTATATCAGATTTACAATAAAGTTTTGATCTTTTGATCCTCATATTAGTTTTGGAATCAATTTATTAATTTACTACTGATTTCAGAAAGTAAAATAGCTTCATTTACAGATTGATTCAGATAAATGCATAATTGGTTTCATAATAAACCCTTATGCGAGTTTTAAAGTGGATTTCCAAAGAGATGAGCATAGAAAATTAAAGGGAGTAGTATTTAGCACCGAGATGGGTATGATTCCAAGGTTTCACGCCTCAGATCTACGTGCCACCGTAGGATTGATATTAAGTGCCCATAGTGGGTAGAGTTGTGATCACTTAAGCTGAGGTTATACTCCCTAGCAAGAGTATAACACCTCTCCCCAATGTGAGATTTATTTCTTAGGAGGACGAAACGTTGGACTCCATGTAGCTTGCATAGTTTTTGCCAGTTAAGAGAACCTCTCATGCAGAATAGTTTTCCCCTAAAAGTTTAAAATCCTAACAGCAATGATTTTAAGATAAAGTATTCTCCTTAATAGTAAAAGAAGAACAAAAAAGCATTTTTTTAGAAAACTAAGTGTAAAGGCTCACAGTTTACTCAGATTATACTTTATAGAAAAAATAATAGTTATAGATTTTAGATTTTAGATTCAGTAGTGAGTCCTTCTACACTTAGACAGTATGATTTAAAGGTAGAATACGAGTACATCTTTTAGAACTAAATGTTATGGCTCACTATATTCATAAAGTATGATTTGCTTCTTATTACTTCAGATTTCAGTATTTCAAATATTCCAGCTTATGTGAGTCATTTACATTTAGCATGCATTGTTTTATAAATGATGATTATGAGATGATGTTTTACTTATGCATATCACCCCCATATACTCAGTAAATCCTCAAAGTACTGATCCACATATACATCTATGTGCTACATTATCTCATAATGTAGGTTCAGGTGCTCAGTGTCAGCAGCGTGAGTAGTTCGAGCATCTCCATCTACATTCAACAATTGGTAAGTCCTCATAGTTCGGGGACTTATTCTATCCATTTAGATTTTGCAGTTTATCAATTTATGAGCTTTTAGCATTTTATTTCATACAGTTCAAGCTAGTTGGGGGTTTGTCCTAGTGACTCTCTAGTATTAGAAGTAAAGGCTTGTCAGGCTATTAGTTTTGATACAGATTATTCAGTTTTGATGTCTCAAATTTTATGTTTAGATTATTCTCAGAAGTTATAGATAGTTTCTGCATTCTAGCATGACTTTTACGTCTATATTTTCATTATTATAAGATTTAGGTTCAATAGTATGCAGACAGGGTTAGCTTAAGGCTACTCGTAGTCTTGAGCACCATATAACACCTCGAGATCAGATTTTGAGGCGTTACATCTAATTACTAAAAGGATACCCGGAATGCAAGCAAACACAACATGAAATAAAAGTGGGGGGATGTGGTTTGTATCAACTTTTGAGTTATAACAAGCTACAATGATACTTTAGGTTTAGAAATCAAGTTTGGAGAGAATCTTGGGATTATGTCTTCCTAAAGGTATAAAGTATGTAGGTTAGAGATGGTTAATCATGAAATCTAGTTGTTGAGTGAGAGATAGGCTAGGTCGAAAGTATTTGCGGCTAGTTTTTCAACTAAATCTCAGAGATTTCACCCATTAGCACTTTTGAGCACCAAATAAGTGTGCCATTCATAGTCACATAATACCTCAATCGGGCATCCCTACTTCTAGAAAGATGCCTATGATATCACTTACACTCTATTACACTTATTTCTAAGATTAAAAAAGGTAGTAAACCACATAATTAACTATCCACCATTGCCTTGTCCCCCTATCGCCCTTTTTCAAGAATGTTATGAATTTTCATGGGTTCACCTTTATCTCTCTTTCAAGGCTGATGAAGGTTTTCTAGAGTTTGGGATTTACACCCATCAAACCCATTTGGAGGTTTGGGGTTTTCACCCACAAAATTCCAACTATTAAACTTAAGTAACGGTGAAATCCATACCCAACAACTACAAATCATGTAAATATATCAACACCTACACATAAATACACTTTAGCACAACATAATCCCAAGACTAAATTACTTAGCTACTCATGGAGAAAGTAGATAAATATATACCATAAGGATTATCCAAAGCATCCATTCTTCACAAAACACTAAGAATTCAAGTCTCCAAATTTAGTTACAATCTTACCCAATTAAGGTTCATGTTTCAAAATTCAAAATATCTATGAGGTAAGCAATACCCAAAGAAGAAAGGGTTTTGGCCTATATAAGGTTTGGTATTCAGCCAAGTGAAATTACAAAAATGCCTTGGATAACATTCCCTCTTAGACGCGGTCACATGAGATTGTCCACGACTTTGGCTAATGTGATTGCGGTATGGTTCTGCGATCGCGTCCTATTGATAATATTGACAAATCTCGATCAAGGCATTTGACCAGCGATCATGGTAACCGGGGTTGATGACTGCTCCTGGTCTTCAACTGCACTCATTTTCTTCCACTTGATCTCTTTTAGCTTCAATCCACATCTTTCCATCTCATCAACTCTATGATTGCAAAATATGGATATTAGTGCATTAAATCAGGATTATGTCTCATTTATTTATACAAAACTTTTAGTGTGCACGGAAGTTGAGTGCAAATGAGTGGTAAAATCACCACAGATTGTTTTATCCCTTTCGAATTTTATTTTAATGAGAAAATGGTTTTGACCTTCTTAAGACTATTTCAAAGATTAAGAAAATTTTGAAATAATTTTAAGAAAATTCACAGAGTCGCACTTGATTTTTATATAAAAAATCAAGAAGAAATTTAAAGAAGAGTTTCAAAAATATAAATATACCTTTAAAACTAGAGAAACTTGGTAAGGGTTCAATTAATGCCCTAAGACGGTTTTTAAGGAACTTAAGAGCGTCCGTTTAAAACGGCTTACCAAAAAGAACTAACTTGACCAACTAAACGTAGCTAATTTTTATGAAGACTTGATTTTATAAAATAAATTACCTTTAACTATTTTTTTTTTGAAGACTTTAAATGTCATTTGTCAACCAAATGAAAATTGGTCCTATTTAACTTGAGAAAACTTCTTGTAAAGAAAGGTTAAGCTAAGCGTCTTTTTCTTTATAAATTATTCTTGCAATTAAGAAGGAGAATGAAAGTGATTTTTGAATATCATTTTTGATAAAATATATATATGTCTTTAAGGAAAAATATCAATTTAAACGAATTATGAACCTCGGTTAATTAGTGAGAAAAATTTATCTTTTGTAAAGGAAATTGAGTTTAGGTCGATGAAAATTATTTTTAAATTGAATGAACTATTTCAACATATTAATGAAATAAAATGCCATTTTAATTTTTTAAAAGTCATTCTAAGGAAAAACATAAGGAAAGATATATTTTTATCAATTTTGAATATTGCGCTATAAAATAAATTATGCAGGAGGGAAAATACAGAGACAGACAAAAGATAACGATTCTAAGGGGATTTATATAGGCTATCCAAATTAATAATTTAATACAAGAAGATAATTAAATAGGAATTTACAAGAATAAGAAGAATTAAAGTTTGGGCCTTTTCCCAAATCTGGCAAGCTTTTGGGCCATTTTTTATGGACTTTTGGTCCATTTATGCAGTTGTATACCAGCTATATACATCCTAGTTTTAACTTGTGTTTTCTATATATATATTGTATATCAGCATATAAAAATCCATGTACATGCTTCCAGCTTCATTATGCAATCATACACTAGTGTATATCGACCATCTCCAACTTGGGAACCTCGTATATCAGGCATATACCACTGTATACCTACCTTGATTCTTTAAAAATAAGGGAATTTGGGACTTGTAGAAGATGTAGGCCTCTTTGGCCCATTGAGAAATGCAGGGAATAGAGTCCATTGAGACTCAAGTCGGTGTCACATGCATCAACAAAAATCTAGAGATTAGAATTTATTCAAATAGTACTAATATAACTAGTCAAGAAAGCAACATGTAAAAGTTTGTTATTCATACATATTCAATATTAACTTTAGAATCAATTTGTATAGAGTAAAAGAGTGTAGCAATTTTAGGTAGCCAACATGACTCAATCTAAGAAAATCTCGTCCCATGCTTCAAGATCAAAGCTAACATTTCATATAATGCTACTTTTCATGGGTATCATTTTACTCCGTCTTAAAATAAAATAATATACATGAATATAACACAACACTGGGTACGATGTTGTTGTTGTTGTAACACAATACGATATTATATGGCAGATTACACAACAATAGGTGAAAACCATTCAAACCAATTGTTAGTATTAATTAGCAAGATAATTGAAATGAAAATGTGATATGATATTTATGAAAAAGACAATGCAAGTGCAACTACATGTGAAAAACAGTAGAGTTATACCATATTGAATCGTTAGGTCACAAACAATACTTGCCCAAGATAGTTATTTGAGTTCATTTTGACCTATAAATGATTTTAAGTAAAATCTCAAACAAAACTTAAATATTATAATCCTGAAGTTCTTAGTTGGAAAACTTTTCTAGTAGTGCATTGCACTGAAATAATTAATTGGAGAGTTGCCACTTCCTGAACAAAGAAAAATAAATAAATTCATGTTCTCTTCTATCGTTTTCACTTTTCATGCTACTTTTTTGACATCCTAGATCAAGGGCAACTCTTGAAATTTAATTTAAAATTCAATCAATTTCTAAACAACATAAACAAGTTCAAAAGGAACAAAATTAGTCACGTGATAATCATGCCCCTGAAAAGCTATGAACAATCAGATTCCAAACGGTCACTATAATGTTTGTTTTCACCTAGTAAGATCAAAACAGTTGCACAATGAAAAAAATCCTAAGACTATACAACATTCAATTAGCAAATAAACAAATTCAATCATGAAACCACAAATTTAAATGAAGAGTTGAAAATGAAGATGGAGCTCAAACAGTGAATTTTGCACCTAAATAGAGAATCACAACACTATTTTCATCATGCAAGACCTATGGCTTTCAAAGATTCTACAGTGAACAATCCCACATTACTACGACTATTTATGAAAATTGATATTAACGCCAAGAAGGACAAGAATAAAAGCTAAGATGTATTTACCTTTTTTCGGGAAGCGAACGGAACAAGCAAGTGTATAACGACGAAACTTCCACCACTGAAACTCGATTTTACTCCACCGAAATTCAAACAAATTCGTTGGATTTCACAAATTGTATTCCACGAGAGTTTTGGTTATGTAGGATTAGAAGCATGCACCTCCCGAATCCTTAAATTTTTCCCAAAATCCCTCTCCCTTTCTCTCTACATACATGGGTATTTATAGAAGATTTGGGACTAATTTAAGGGGGGAAATGAAGGGGTAAATAGGTAAAAATAAATTGATATTTGAATTTCAAAATTTGAAATAATGTTTGACCTGGAATTGGATGAAATAGAACATTGTTGTTGAGCTGGGTTTTTTTGTTGTTGTTGACTCAGTGGTTGTCGTTGTTGTTATAGCGTTGATTTGCTGTCAGTTGTTGTTGAATTTTTGTTTGTTGTACAGTTAAGGGGACATAAGGTAAAAGGGATTTTAGGCTGGGTTTGTGGCTTGTTGGTTGTTAAGGGTGGTGGGCTATTGTTATTGTTGAAGTTAAAGGTGGTGGGATGACTAAAGAGTATTGGATTGCTTGTTGTAGTTGTTGGTTAGGAGGGTTTTGGGTTGTTGACGGGTAGGGATATCAAATGTGGGTTGGGGCTGTGTTGTGGGGCTTATGGGCTAGGTCAGGTCAATTTTTTTAAAATGGAAATTTGGGTTAAAAGGGGAGATTAGGTTAACTAAGGGAATCAATTAAAAATTGTAACCATTATATAAAAATGAATTAATTGGACAAAATTGAGATGAAATTAACTTTTAATTAATTTGACAAGTTACTCAAATTCAATAATTTCAAAATAAATTAAATAAAACACAATTTTATTTTATATCCTTTATTTCAACAACAACAACAACAACAACAACAATAATAATAATAAATAAAAATTAAGAAATGAATTATGTCATCAATTTCTTATTTTCGATCGATCTTGAGAAAAGTAGAATATTTGCAATTTAATCAAGCTTTTCACTCTGAATAAATTCTAAAGCATTTTTTTTAATCGATAATTATATAATCATGTATAATTAAACTCTAAATATATTTATTTCACCTAAATTCAAAAGGTAGCATTGAAATTTATTTCAAAATAACTTAAAATAAACATTTTAAAACTATTTAAAACTGAGAAATTTAATAACTAATTTGGAATGTGGAGGGAAAAAATACGTGTCAACAACTTCCCTCTTCCTTTGGTTAGGGTGAATGCAAGTAACTCTAGCCAAAGGGAGTTTGACGTTCCTAATTTGTTCGACCACAAATTCGTTCCTCAGATAAGATTAGTTTTCGTACAAGTTCCGGGAGCTAAGGCTGCACCTCAGTATTAGGTTTCCTACATATCTAAGGTTACATGAAAATTCAGGCCACTTGTAGTTCTTAAGCTTGATTTTAAAGCCCGATTTTCACAGAATTCACAAGCTATTTCGAGTTTCGAATTTTGGTGAAACCAAAAAGCTGCGGAATAAGAGAATTAGGAGAAGGTTGGAATGCAGTCAAGTTTTCTATATAGAGCCCAGCCTACATATCCCAATGATTCGAGAAATCAGATTGTTTGTAGTTCGACTTGATCGGTAGAAAAGATTATCTTTTATGTTAGACAATCTTTGATTCGGGATGAGTGATAAGTTATTTGAGCTTATGAAAAAGAGTCTTCCAACCTCTTAACCATGAGTATGGGATCCTTCACATCCACAGGAAAGAATTTACCTAGACATAATTTCCAACACTCATAGTGCTTATCACTCGGATTCAAAGGAAAAAAAAGGTTACTTCTAGTATGAGTTTGGAAATATCCTAAAAGTGAAACTGAAATTAGAATATCCCAAAATACCCCACATGCCTTCTAAAAGAGGTGTGGTTTGATGGTGGTAGAATTCGTCCCTCAGCTTGCATTCGAAGAGTTAGAAATTCCTGTTCAGACTTAGTCCCTCAGCTTCCATGTTGTGTTGTATCCTTTTTGGAGTCATTTGCACCTGTGATTTAGATTTGAGAATTTCATCCTTTTGGATGTTCTCGACAACAACTCAAACAAACAATTAGTTGTAAACGTAGCATTACACAAATGTAAATTGGTGCAAACCTATTTGAACATGCTATACTGAGATAATTGAACCAATTTGCACAACAATTTTGAATGGAGTGATGGTCCAACACACCTCATTGAAAGGCGAATGACCTATCTTTAATGTAAGTGTCACTTTGAATGGGGTGACAATCCAACGTGACTCATTGAAATATAACGTGTCATTTGAACGAGGATGACGACCCAATGTGTCTCATTGAAAGGTAGACGACCAATATTGAATATAACATGTCACTTGAATGGGGGTGACGACCCAATGTGTCATTGAAAGTTGGATGACCAATCTTGAATGTAACATGCCACTTTGAACAAGGTGACAGCCCAACATGTCTCATTGAAATGCGGACGGCCTATCTCGAATCTAATATGCTACTTTGAATAAAATAACGGTCCAATGTGTATCGCTGAAAGGCGGACGACCTATCTTGAATATAACATATCACTTCGAATGGTAACAAATAGTCCTCACCGATAAGAAGTGAGCAGACTTAGTCATCCTATCCACGATAACCCAAATAGAATCAAACTGGTTTTTAGTCCTCGAAAGACCGGTAACAAAATCCATATTTATTACTTCCTATTTCCACACAGGCAACTCAATTTTTTAAGACAACTCACCAGGCCTCAGGTGTTCCACCTTCACATGTTGACACACCATGCACATAGCCACAAAATTAGCCATATCCCTCTTCAAGTTCTTCTATCAATAGATCTTCTTAAGGTCATAATACATCTTCGTCGAACCAGGATGAATCGAATAATGCGACTCATGAGCTTCGGATAAAATTTTACCTTGCAACCCATCCACATCGGGAACACACAACCTCCCTTGGTACCTCAAGATACCATGACCCAAATCTCAAAAGCCATCAGCTTTTGCTTACCCACAGCATCCTTGATTTGTATCAAGATAGGGTCCAACACTTGCTTCTCTTTTGCCTCAGTACCAAGAGATGACGCAACCTCTTGTACAAATACACCATTGTCCACAATATCTAAGATACGCACTTCTAAATTAGCTAAAAGGTGAATATCCTTCACCAAGTCTCACTTCTCTTCATCCACATGGGATAGACTCCCCATTTATAACCTGCTAAGAGTATGAGCAACCATGTTAACTTCCCTGGGTGATAAGTGGAAAATCATGTCATAATCCTTACAACTCAAGCCATCTCCTTTGCTTGAGATTCAACTCCTTCTAGGTGAATACATATTGCAGGCTCTTATGATCTGAATATCATCTATAAACACAATCACGAATAAGTCCAAGTACTGACAGAATACCCGATTCATGAGATCCATAAAGGTTGTCGGAGCATTGGTCAACCCAAAAGACATGACCAAGAACTCAAACTGTCCATACCGAGTATGAAAGGTTGTTTTAGGGATATCGTCCTCCCTAATCTTTAACGGATGATAACCCAACTGAAGGTAAATCTTAGAGAAATACTTAGCACCCTGAAGTTGGTCAAATAGGTCATCAATCCTAAGAAGAGAGTACTTATTCTTCACCGTTGCCTTATTCAACTAATGTAATCAATACACATCCGAAGAGATCCATCCGTTTTATGCATGAAAAGTATGGGAGTACCCCACGAAGGAACACTAGGGCGAATAAAACTCTTGTCAAGAAGATCCTGTAACTACTCCTTAAGTTCTTTCAACTCGATTAGAGTCATTCTATAAGGAAGGATAGAGATAGGACAAGTGTCCAAAAAAAGATTGATCCCAAACTCAATTCCCCTATAGGGAGGGACAATAGAAAGATCATCAGGGAAGACCTTAGGAAATTCACTAACTACGAGACTGGATTGTAAAAAGGGACCTTCAGCGTAATAATCTTTAACCCAGACTGGATAATAAAGACACGCCTTGGAAATCAATTTTTTGGGCTCTAATATATGATATGAACCTTCCTTTAGTCACTAAGGAACTCTCTTCCCACTCAATAACCGACTCATTAGGGAATTTGAAAATGACCTTACGGGTTCAACAGTCTAAAGAGGCATAGTACCATTACAACCAACCCATCCTCAAGATAACATCAAAAGCTAACATGTCTAATTCGATCAGATCCACCAAAGTTTTCCTACCACCAACAGATACTATGCAAATACAAAAGGGATCCGAAATATACTCGGGGTAGAACCTAAAATGTACAGCCACAAATGAGGTCATATAAGAAAAAGTGAACCCTGGGTCAAGCAAAAAATGCACATCATGAGAGAAGAGTTTCAACGTACTAGTGACGACATCAGGAGATGTCTCAGAATCCTGACGGGTGGTAAGAGCATACAGATAGTTCCAATCAATACCAGTACTAGAAGTGTCACCCTTTGGTGTAGGAGCTGATAAAGAAGTAACAGGAACCCTATTCACCCCAGAAGCAACTCTAGAAGGGCAATCATGATAAAAATGACCAATCTAACCACAACCAAAACACCTATTCCTCTTTTTCTCACACAGACCACGGTGCAACTAACCAATGAATCTGCAAGGAGGATATGATGGAGTTGAGTGGGCCCTATTGTCCTGTGATTAGGCACCCTATCCCCTATAACCATCACCACTCTGAAAATAATGATCTCTAAACGGATTTGACCCAAGTTACCCCACTTCTTCTTTGACCATTTCCTACCGCCTCTGCCACTCTACTGCAGACCTTTACCCTGATTTGAATATCGAAACTTGTTACTTTGCCTCTTCCCCTTCTCTTCTTTCTTCTTCTTTTCTTTCTCAACTTACTGCATATACACCACTAGTCAAGAGATATCCATATTTTTGTTTAAAAAGATAGCCTTTCTCTCCAAATTAATTCACGAGACAAACCAAAAGAAAATTTCCTCATTATAGACCTCATGCTAGACACTAGCTCAGGAGCTATCATGATAACTAGTGGAACTTCAAGGAATATTCCTTCATTGTCATCCTGCCTGGCTTTAGATTCACAAACTCCTCAGCTTTCGCTTCCCTCGACTCCTGAGGAAAGAAGCGATCAAGAAAAGCACTAGAGAAATCATCCCACAGAGCGGAGTCAGCATCATCACCCCTGAGTCACTCCCACTCTTTATACCATTGGTACGCTACATCCTTCAATTGATTAGCAGTGAATTCTATACCCTCAACCTTTGTAGAATTCTAACCTAGAAGTTCTTCTCCATCTCATCTATAAAAAATTGAGGATCCTTCTCCTTAGTACCAATGAAAGTTAGAGGGCTCAACTTCATAAACTGGCCTACTCTAGTGTCCTCTAATAAACTCCCAGTGAAACCCATCTACGTGACTGAGATGTCACCAAAAGAGTTCAACAAGTATGGATCTGCAAACCTCAGCATTAGTAATATCTCCCTGAGGTGATTGGGTACCGATGTCACCAGCTAAGAGAGGATAGGGGAGACAAGTGGAACTCCACTGGGACAATCAGAAGCGGAGACCCTAGATCGAATATGTACGCCATAAATTGGATGAGATCCGCCAACATTGTTCTCACGTGGGACAGATGAGTCTCCATGAGCTTCAAATCGTCTGGAAGGCATAATTTGAAATTAGAATAAACAGGAGTTAAGAAATTAAAGACTTTAGACTCTATAGCCCAAAAATAAGACAGGAAAAAAGAGAAATATTCCTAAATTCCTCGTAGCCTCTCTCTTATAAGTGTGATGTGCTATACATCTATAGAAAATAGTGTAATTGACACGGCTTTGTGGACTCCTAATCGACCATGAACCTAGGCTCTGATACAAAATTTTTCACGATCCGAACCAGGGCCTAGCCGTGACGGATATCTCTAGTCCACCGAGGATAGGAGACCACCCCCTTTGGCCTAGAAAACAAAATTGCAATACATCATAATAGCGGAACTCCAACATAAAATGAGATAGAATAATATGATTCAGACGATAGAATAATATGATTCAGACTCAAAGAAGTCTATAATTTCAACAACTAATCCCATTTCCACAGTACTTTTCCAACAAAGCCTCTAACAAAAAAAGATAAATTGGTCGGGACATGCCCCCGACCATAACCAAAAACAAATCTATGATAAAAAGTCAATACCCAAAATAGGAAATGGTGTCTTCCGAAAGATGAAAGCTCACCACTTCTGTTGACTCACGAGTTGTCACATGATCACCTGGTCACTATGCAGGAGGAGTAGAAGTATGGCCAATTTCTATATTGTGTGGGGATACAGCATCTAAAGACAGTAAGCGGTTAGAGCACTAGTATGTAACTCAGGGATATAAGATAGCATAATGCCATGATCTATAGTTCAAAATCATTCAAATTCTATGCACATAATCAAATACATTTACATATATATGTATCACATGCCGGTGTAGGGAAAAAGGCTTAACATGCACTTTAAAACCTTAGCCTGGATTGTGTAGCTTAACCGTCATATAATAGTACCCACGGGCTATATGGGCCCCAGCTCATACCCCCTGGTTGGGCCTTGGTGTATGTACCTCGAACCTCCCAATCATATACTAAGGTGACTTAAGAACCCGATCATGTAATATAATATGGAGGACTCAAACCTCCCAATCATATAACAAGGTGGACTTAAACCACCTAGTCATGAGCTAGGAGACTCGAACCCTTAAACTATTTGGACACCTGAGTCAATAAACACAGTTTTCAGTATTGGTCCCTCGAAACCATCACTTTCACGGCCCAGCTACATAACCCTTTTTTAAGCCCCATTAAATCATTTATCACACATTCTTATTTATTGAACCATCATACAAATTTAGGCATACACTGTTGGTATCTCATACCAACTACACTTGTAAGGTAACATCAACATGCCAAACTAACTATCTTCACTTGGGGAAATTCACAACCATTCCCTTGGTTTAACTATACATTAGCTTGGGGAATTACACAACCATATAAGGTTCAATTCAAAATCATTATGTGTCATTAGCTTTTCACATTATGCAATAGTTCAAGGGTAGTTCAATGTACATACTTTTCATATTCAAAACCAATTTGATAATATGGGATTGAGGTCATTATCACTTCAATGTCAATATTCATAAATTGGGGAAATCACAATCCCCTAGTTTATTCACCATATCCATGCACCCCACAAGTTCAAAACCATGAATAAAGCATGACTAAACTTATGTAAACCATGGAAAACATTGTTCAAAAGAAAACATTCAAAACCCCTCAACCATGTTCCAATACCGATATCAAAACCACATGAATTATAATTTAAAACACGTGTTTTTACAAAATAATAGTTAGAAAAGAGTAACATGCCTTAGACACACAAATATTTGTGAGCAATGGAGAATTTGGAACCTGAATGACGAATGTACGTTGTAACCCTTATGCTTTCTTGGGGTTTGGAGTTTGAGAGTGAAATAATCGATGTTGTGCCATGAAAACTGATGGGAATATGCTTATGCAGTATTTAAAAGTCATCCCTAGGCGAAAGGATCTCATTACGCCTCATCCCAATTAAATAAAACAAAATAGCTGCATTTTTACATAGGTCCATGGCGCGGACCACATCACATAATACGAATTGACTCATAAGGACTCAAATCTAAGATGCAAAAAGTAAGGATAGATAGATAGGATAATAAGGATAGAAAGATAGACATGAAATTGATATAAAAAGAGAAATCGAAGGATGTATCAAATCCTAAAATCTCCCTTAATGACTATCAATAGGCACCTAACTCTTACGATGACAGCAAAGGGGATTTAATCCACCTTACAACCAATGTTTCTAAGCAAGGTTCAACATATGCTTTTTCAAGCACTCAACACTCCTAAGGAGTCTCATGAATACATCATGTAAAAATTCATCATAAAAAAACTAATGAAATAAGCCTAACTACCAAGAATTTATAGTTTGGCTACATATTATATAATCAGGGCCCAAATGTGACCCAAATGTAAGAAAAAACCCACTAGGGACTATTTTGACCCACTCTTGAAATGCTAGAGCGAATCAAAAGTGAATCCAAAGCATCTTGAGCGCATGACCCTTCTAAGGAGCTTTCGAGCCCCATTTTGCACTTCTTCGACCTCGCCAAAGTCCTTTGACCCTCATTAATGGTAATCTTCCTCCATGTGGCATCTTTTAAAAGAACTTAGGAGTTATCAAGCACCTCAAGCATCATACGTATCTTATTCAAAAGTCCAGAGGCAATTTGGCTTGTATCATCCTCCTCTTCTTGAAAAAGATTCGACCTCGAATCCAAACCTTGCAAACCAAAAGAAGGACAAACAAATACAACATCCTCATGGCATGAGGATTAGGGTTAGCACAAATCATAGCATCATGCCAAGGTTGCACACATTTAAGGTATAACCAAGGATGCCTTGTTTTAAACATTAGAAACTTATCAAAGAATGCACAAAAAGGTTGGCTATGGGTTTTATCTAGAGATAAGAAAATCACAAAGGTCATAATGGCATAAAATAGTTCAAAAGGTAAAACTACCTTTACCTTAGGAGCCATAAGACACAATTGTTTCTTTACCTCTTCAAGATACCACATCAAGAGTGGTGCCTCAATTGGTTTTAAAGTCCATAAGACCCATATAGAATTGTCATTCAAACAAGTGGACCAACCAATAAGTTTCCTACCTCTACGTAAAACAAATCCAAGAATAGCATGGATATTATCATAAGCAAAGAGGTAGTATAGGAAGGAAGCAATTGTAAAAGCATCATCCAAGGTGATATTATCTATAAGAAGTCCATTTTTCTCAAAAGACATAGCACATAATGTACACAAGGATGGAATCAAAGCATTTAAGCACATATGACTCTTTCCTTTCAAACAACTTCCCAAAGAAAAGAAATTCATTAATGGGTTCATGCCCTTAATAGTTTGTTTATCTCTATTAACAAAGGTAAGCATGCTCCCAAGAGCCCCACAAGATACTTTAAATTGTCCAATCCTATGAAGATGACAAAAAGTCCTTAGCATCCATGAGTTCTTTAACAAACAAATAATTAACTTGGCATCTACAAGTTGGAATTCACACAATTTAAGCACAAGTGTGTCAAGCAAGGATGCAAGTTTATAAGCAACACCCAAAGTATAAAATGACATATTTTCCCTCGGGTTCTCAAGAATGATACCACCTTGGTGAAGGAGGTCATCAATTCTGCTCAAGTATTGAAGAAGGGTATCACCTAAATGGAATTCATCTAAAGTAGTTTCAAGAGAAGACTCTTTTCTTGACCTACAAGTCGTAGAACCTTGGTCAAGAATGGAAAAACATAATGGTGAACTCTCTTGGAGCCTTTCACTACTCCCCTTCTTTAGAAACCCGTCATCTTGCTTGGAGTTCTTTCCCTTACATAATATTGGTCCCTCAAGTGGATTGTGAATCCCCAAGAAAGACTTTCCATCATAGGAAAGTATACTAAAACCTCTATTCAAACTTTTCTTGTCATGTGGACCAATCAATAAGTTGGGTGTGCCAATAATCACCATATCAAAATTTGGTACCGGGGTTAAATGGAAAGAGTGGCCATAGACATGGGTCTAGACAATACTCATTTTCTCTACTAGCTTCACCCAACTAAAAGATATACTCTTCTCATTAGCATAAACAGCATCAAAATCAAAGTGAGAGTAGAGAAAGGTATCACTCAAGCCAACTTCAACTAAGGAGCCCTCATGCACGTACTCACTATTAGATTCAAAACTATCACCATGAGTATTCTTAACAATAAGGTCACACAAAGTAGAAGAGGAATCAATTTCCAAATAATTGATACTCTCTCTTTCAATGGAGGAATCCTCAAGTGAACACATACCACCACTAATATCAAAGGGATTATTACTTAGGCCTTCACAAGAAGTAAGAAATTCATCCTTATAAATATCAAACAAGGGTGGGTGTCATAAAAAGGATCACATCCATAATCATTTTCTAAGGAACAATCACTTATTGGGTTTCTTAAAGATTCAAGCAAATCAAAGTTATCATCACCCAATTGATTATTCCTTTCCAAGACTTCACATTTCTTTCTCTTAAGAGTACTCTCATCTTTCAAGAAGAGATTTCAATTTTTAGGAGGTTTGTTGTCATACCATAGTGGGTTGTCATATGGACTATAGCCCTCAAGATGAGCTATATCAACAATGTTATCCACACTACTAGGCAATTCACTAGGAGTTAGCTCATCATCTTCATACAAGATATTGCTCTTAAGGAGAAAAGGATCTATCCATGGAGAGGATGTAGAACATGCAAGTCCATTCTCTAAAAGACCATTATCAAGTGTCAAAGATGTTTCAAGCACATGATCATCCCTATGAGCCAAACAAGCATTAGGATCTTCACTAAAAGACAAGCTCAAAGGGTCGTTCCTATTTTCTTGACCAACATTCTCAATTTCATCACTTACTTGAGGTTCTCTAATCACATTACACACATCCTCAAGTGATGGAATAGTTTCACACACAAGTTGATCAACACAATTTCCATAAGATGATGTACTATCATCTAACACAATGGGTTCAGCATTAGGTGGACACAAATTAATTTTACAAGAAAAGTCAATTCGGTCTTCAATAGGATCAACTAGTGTACCCACACTCACAACATGTACATCATCATCAAGAGGTAAAGAATCATCAGACTCATATGTAGGTAAGCTATTTATCACACTCAATGGTCTACTAGTCACGCAATCATTATTTTCATGCACAAGAGTGTGAGAGTTAGCTATTTTACCTTGAAGTTCTTGAGCATATTTTTATTTACCTCGGTGTGAAGGTCCTTCACAAGATTTGGATTCAATTAAGATTTCCCTCATCAAGTTTTCAAAGGGAATCTTCTCTTTTATAACTTGTTCTCTTCCACATGCCATGTTGGTACCTACACACATGTCCTTATTAAAAGAAGGACTAACAATGTTAACTCCGGTTGGTGGCAACCCCCTCATTTCACTCCTAACAACCTCTCATTTTTCCTCTCTTAGGTTGCCACCTTGTATTCCCTTACTCCTCTCAATCTTTTGTCTCTTAATTTCTTTGTGTTGGAATAAGTGACCACATTGCCTTGAGATTTAGGAAGGGTAAGTGGAAAGAGATGGTTTCCCCATTGGTCTAATACAATTTGAGGCCAATTTTACATATTTGGAATATTATATTGTGCAAACCAATCGATTCCCAAGCATAAGTGTCCATATTCCAAGGGGATTATGTCACACCACACCTCCTCAAAGTATCCATCTCGAGTGAAGGAAAACTTCATGCTCTTGAAGACTCTATAGTCTTCCAAGACGTATGGGAAACACTTGGATACTCGAGGTAGCCCTAGCTAATCAACCATAAAATGAGTTATGTAGTTTGCGTGAAACCAATCATCAAGTATAAGAACACATCCCGGAACTCCACAAATCTTGACCCATCTTAAACCAGGTTGTCTTCTTGGATCATTATTATAAAGCTTCGTATAACCTTTCGGCACATAGATTGGCCTCAAAAACTCTTTCAAAGCACCCCAAGTTTGAGTAGGATTCCTTACAAGTTTACACCATTCTAAGGTCGGACCTTGAATGTACTTAAGGGCATATGTATCTTTTTTGACTTTGCTCATAGCATAATCCTCGAAGATCCTTTTGCATTGCGATTCTAAATCAAGGTAAACTTCGATATCCCGTTCTCCTTTGAAGATAGATAGAGTGGGAAAACATTGACTCCTACTATACCTCCATTCATACCTTGGTTCCCGATTCCACATATTTGATCATGGCTATATTCATAGCCCCCATAATCCCTATCTTTTTCGTAGCCATAACATTCTTCACCACAATCATAGTTTCCTATGTCGTAGTCAAAATCATATGAGGATATCAAAGACATGTTCCCCTTATATATCCTTGTACCTATAAAATGAACAAATAATATTAGTAGTAAATATCCTCACCAACACTCGTATGAACTCACCTTTGTGATCCTCACAATTGGGGCGGCGAATGTTGAAAGTTGTTTATACTCCGATGGACAATAAGGTGTCAATCTATATTTTGTGGTCAGAGTGGATTCTTCTTTGATCGACTCAAAGAAATAAAAACTATTTAAGAACTTGAATCAAGAAATCATAAAGAATTGAAAAAGAGAAAATCTTGAAAGAAATTGTACGATGAAAGAAATAGAACTCAAGAACTAATCAATCAACTTAGTAGATGAATTACTAGTTGATTAGTAGTTTAGGAATCAAAAGAAGAGTTTAGGAACCAAAAATATGAAATTTAGGAATCAAACCTTGAGCAAAATGGAATCAGAAAGCTTGAGATGTGTTTGGAGACTTGATTTGCGTTGGAAGAGGTTAATCTGCGTTTGGGGACCTGCTCTAGCAGGTTGGGTGCATCCCCAATGGACCTTGGACGCAACTAGATGTCCCTCTACTAGTTTGACATGTGTTTGGGCTGCTGCAGCAGTTCCAATGCAGGTTAAGGGCAGATGGGGCATAGATCAGCCCCCAGCCCTCTTGAAATGGCATTTTTGCCCCTCTTTTGGTCGCCCTTTGTTCTTTCTTTTGGAATATACTTGGAATCCTTTGAAAATGCTTAAGTACAAACAATTTTACACACCTTTTCTTTCTTCTTGATGGATCAAACAACAAATGTTAGCTGAAAATTCTTCTTGAAGACAATAATTTCTTCAAGAACACAAACTTTTTCAACTTTTTCTCCTTAGCTCGGAATGAGTTGAAATTTCTAACCTAAGCATTTTTCAACAATATAAACTCATTCCAAACATTATTTTGCTCAAATTTTTCACCCAACACTTCAAATCTAGCAACACACCTTAAACTTCTTCTTTTCAAATCCAAGCTTCCAATGATTGTATAAGGCTCAATTTCACTCTGATTTACCTTGAATTTGATGTATGGACTCTAAGTGTTAGGGAATGAAAATAAAACGCATGAAACACAAGAAAAACATAAAATCTAAGAGTTAAATTTTGACCTAAGACCAAAAATGTGAATAGTAACCTTTTTTTGTGACTTTTGGCTTTTTGAGATGACTAGACCCAAGATTGACTTCATAGGAACGAAATCAAGCTCGGCTCAGCTACCAAATGATATGAATCGACTCACGAGGACTCGAATCTAATCGGCAAAAAAGTAAGAATAGATGGATAGGATGACGAGGATAGAAAGATAGACACGAAATTGATACCAAAAGGGAAATCGAAGGATGTATCAAATCCTAAAACCTCCCTTAATGACTATCAATAGGTACCTAACTCTTACGATGATAGCAAAGGGGATTTGATCCGCCTTACAACCAATATTTCTAAGCAAGGTTCAACATATGCTTTTCCAAGCACTCAATACTCCCAAGGAGTCTCATGAATACATCATGTAAAAATTCAATATAAAAAAACTAAGGAAAGCCTAACTACCAAACATTTATAGTTTGGCTACATATTACATAATTAGGGCTCAAAAGTGACGCAAATGTAAGAAAAGACTCACTAGGGGTTGTTTTAACCCGCTCTTGAAATGCTAGAGCGAATCAAAAGCGGATCCAAAGCGCCTTGAGCGCATGACCCCGATTTTGCACTCCTTCGACCTCACCAAAGTCCTTTGACCCTCCTTAATGGTAATCTTCCTCCATGTGGCATCTTTTAAAAGCACTAAGCAGTCATCAAGCACCTCAAGCATCATATGTATCTCACCTAAAGGTCCGGAGGTAATTTGGCTTGTATCATCGCGGAGACTAACCTCCGTACCGTGGAGACTAGCCTCCATGTCACGGAGGCTATCGCAGAAGCTAACCTTCGTGGCACGTCGATATCGCGGAGGCTTAGTGCCTCCGTGACCCGAATCCTGTTCGAAAATTCTGAAACTCCCCCGGAATACCCCTTTAACATACTTAAGTACAATTTAAGTCAAAAATTGATGTTTCGAGCACAGAGAGGCCAAAAATAAAAATGCTCTAAATTTGAGGGTGTTACATGAAGGAATGTCAAATAGTATAGAATCCAATGGAAGTAGTATGATCAAATCTCTTTATATTGACAGCATTTGTCTAAAAATTTCGTAATCGCTATAATGAGGTATTATTATGTGTATACTGGCATTTGACGTCAATGTCTCATTTAGCTTATTATTAATAAAAATACTGAAAATTATCTTTTTATACTTTTTGTGCTATAAATGGAAAATAAAAATACTTAATTCAAAAGCTCAATTGATTTTCATATTTCATTAATGAAAAATTGAAAAGGCTAATATTTCACTAATAAATTCATAACTAGTTGTACTGTACTGACAAAGAATTGAATTATCACTAACAAAAAAAATGAGAAGGGAAGCCTTAAAAAAACTGGTAAAGTTGTTCTCATGTGATCAAGAAATCACGGGTTCAAGCCTTAGAAACAAACCCTTGCAGAAATATAAAATGAAATTGCGTAAAATAGATCCTTATAATCAGGTCCTTTCCTGGACCCTGCGCCTAGCGGGAGATTAGTGCACCGGATTGTCTTCTTTAAAAGAAATTGAATAATTTTGTGATCAATTTAACGTCATTCTCTGCAGTTTAATGATTTTATGTACCGAGAATAAATGTATTTGTTAACTAATTTAATCAAAATAATAGACTTCGTACGTATGAGTTGTGATTATAACTAAAATTTGAGTATGATTATTATATAGTGATAATTTTACAAAGATCGTACTACTATAGCACTTGTCATACATAGTTCTTATAGGTAGAATATTATTATAGAGTAAAAATATGAAAAACTAAATTTGTTGAGCGAACGAAGGCATTCTGACAGCAACTCAATTCGGCCAGCTTTCAGAAGAAATTCTAGATGCACATCACGTAGGTCTCCTTCTGAAGCTGACAAAAGAACCCTAGTGTAAGCTGCCATTACACAATAATACTAGTCAAATGCTTCATATAGTCTTTTTAAGCTTTAACGCAACAGACACAACTTTATCTTAATCTTAACCTTAGGTCCACCAAACCAAGCACCCGAAATTGGAAAATTTTGGTGGTGCGGTCTCTTCCCTGCTGTTGGTGGAATGACCGGAGAACTGTAATCGTAAAAAGAACCTAGGTGCTTAGGCTTTGTCGCAAGATTAAAATCAGTAGATATTTCAGTATTAGCTGTCCGTCCAAACTTCACCATCTGAGCCTGTAATAGAGCAAGCTTATACAGGAATAGTCGCTCAAAGAATCTCATAGCCTTAAATATCAAGGTTACATATGAATCGTGGATGGTTACGGTTTTACAATCAACTAGTACACCCGTGGCAATTAGAGCAAGGTGCCTGGACATCACTTACCTCATTAAACATGTTATATTGTACAGCTATATGCCTCCTAAGAGCAGTATTTGAACACCTTCTATGAGAACTTCATGATGAATATTGTGAGGACAACCGTCAAGTAATACAGGTTACAGGTTCCAGTCAGTAAGCAGTTCGGACAAGCATCAGCCTTGTGTAAATGAATGTGAAGATGTAACACACACTGGAGCAAACACCAACAGTTAGCACTCCTCATATTCTGGCCCACTATTAAATTTATCGGCCTCTAAGAGCAGCTAATCGGGCAGTCAAATCATCATAATCTGGTAGTTTTGGATGCACATGACATGCCTGATTGGCTGGCTGAAATGAATTGGCACGAGAGAATACCCTTGTCACCTTTGACGGAGTAGCCTGGTCATGTGGGAGGGAAATTGATCTTTTGGGGAAAGGAACAATATCTGAATCCATTTCATCCTGAAATCTGTTGGTTTCATTATTTGAGAATTTACCAGTATCAGGAGTTGTCAGATGTAAAAGATGAGCTTGTGGCTTTTTTCTCTGGTTTTCCACATCACATTTAGATGGTTTTTTGCTGTAATGCAGCAATAATTTATCTATCATTCTTTCCTCTTCATCTTTTTGATGGCGTTCATCCTCAAACAAAGTCTGCAAGCCTTTCCTTGAATGTTCACTTCGCCGATTTCTTGAACTTTTCTCGACTGCTCTGGCATCTTCAGACTTCCCGTCTTCGCTGTGATTTGTCGAAGATTTATGGTGCTTTCTCCTGACAGATCTTGGTTTGGGCAAGATCACATCCTTGTGAGAGAATTCTTTATCGTGACCATGACTATTTGTTCTAGTGGCTTTAATAGTTTGAGCCTCATGATCAGAAAGGCCTGATTCTCTATTGACCTTAATTGTTTCAACTCTATTGTGTGGACAGAAACTTCTGAAATGGCCATCTAATTCAGAAGCAGACTGCTTAGAACCTTTACGGGCTCTTTCTTTGCTATTGTTTGGCCTTACATAGGGAGGAAGGATGGCTTTCTCTTTGGACTTGATGTATGGTGGAGGAAGCGCAAAGTTGGCATAGGATGTCATTAACCTATTTCCATCTTCCTTCTGAACCATTCTTGTTGAGTCAACAGTATTCTTTTCAATGGACATGTCCCAAGCAGAAGAGACGTCTTCGTTCCTGAAAAGGAGTTCCCTACAAGGAGCAGTCTTTGATCTTGCACAAGATAGAGGGTCCTTTGCTCTTCCAGTGAGAATTTGACCATGATTTTCATTTTGTCTAGTGAATTTATGATCAAAACCTTTTAGCCTCTCTCTATGTGATGAGCTGCCTGATTTTGCTATCCTTGTTGAGTTATCATCTTTCTCCAGTACTATTTTGTTTCTTATCCTTGCCTGTTCCTCCTCCTTGTCAAACAAGATAGCATGTTTTTCCCCCATTGAACAGCTTGTTTCCTGCTTTGTAAGATGTTTATTTCCATCCTTCCTTGATTCTTTCCTTTCAAAGGAATGAAGATCCTGCTGCTCTTTCATGAAGAAAATACCCTCTCTGCCATTCTGTATATGATGTTCCTCATTCAAACCTTTGTGCCTTTCACCAAGTGCAATATCAAGTTTATCAGCATTTGAACCACCATCCTTGCCATTTGGTAGAATGTGGTTGCCAGCAGAAGCATGTGAAGGTCCAGTCCAGTTTGGTTGGGCCTACAATAATTAAGCCATGGACAATGGTCAAACTTCACTTGTATCTATATTTGGGAAAAGCTATATTTCCTTTCCCCAGATAGTTGCGGTTGAAAGAAGCAGCAAATTATGATAGTTAGCGGAGAGGAAGGATGACCATTCATTTGGAGGCAAACACTAACATCATTACATCTTTTAGCGCCAAACATAATTTCAGTTTTGAACTAAATTTATGTACCTGTACAAGTGCCATCCTCTTTTGGAATCCCATGAAGTCCCACCTTATGGAAAACTCTACCGCAATATCTTGCAACAACTGAATTCTCTGCTCCACTGCAGGGGGGCTTGAAGATAATTTCTCGAGAAACTAATAGCACTGAAGAAAATCAGATATAAAAGAGAGAGAAAAGATGTACAGGACATTGTATAATAAGCAAAATACCTTCTGGTTAACAAAACATTCTAAAGAGTTCCCGTATCTCTCCTGAAATAAATCCCTTAGCTCTCGTAATTCTGGAAAATCGGAGAATCTTGCTGCAGCAAACATCAACGATGCCACAGATTCTCTGCAGTTCTCAGGACAGTCCCTGGATATAGACAGCATGTGTCACAATTATTATCCAAGTTCATACCATCATACCTGGGAAACAATGCTTTTGTGAAGTATCCTACATCAGTCTGAGGAAAAGGATTGATGTCTCATTACATGATCTTTGGCATCCTCACCTCAAGTGCCAACTTTTGCAGTTGAAAATGATAGCATCCTAGGAAGCTCAACAACTATATTCAAGGACAGGGATGAAATTCTGGAATCTCCAAGAAGGTCATTAGCATTATTTTTAGCCAAATAGTTGCAAAACAAGGTCGTTGGACTTCAAGTGCAAATAAAGAAACTGTTAATTTTGGAGGAAGAACTCGAGGCGAAAGGATATGAATTGGCTAGGTGTTGTAATTATTTTACGGACCAAATTAAAGCCTAAGAATAGGTGGATTGGAGTCCAAGAATCAGCAGCAACAACAACAATATACCCAGCGTAATCCCACAAGTGGGTTGTGAGGAGGGCGATGTGTACACAGGCTTAACCCTACCTTGTGAAGGTAAAGATTTCTGATAGATGCTCAGCTCAAGTAAAACACATACGATACAAGTATGCAAAGCAAATACAATACCGAATAAGTCATGCTGAAAATAATGAAGAAGAAACAGTAGCATGCCCAAAAAGATATACAATAATTGAAGCAAATGCAACATCAAGTAATACTAAAATTAAAGGATAAAATAGTACGAGTATTAACAATCATATTTTACTAAAAGCGGGAAGCTCCAAGTGTAAAGTTGGATTACCATTTTGTCCCCAAAAGTAAAATCAAACCTTCATTTAAATAATTTTTTTAACATTAGAAAATATAATATAACACTTCAGCCCCTCAAAATTCAATTAATCCACATATTACTTTAATGCTTCCCAAAACCATTTCCTGCCATAATTATATTTGTTTCTTTCACCTGTTAAATGATTCCTTCACTACTCCATGCTTTGAGGAACACAAATGTTTGGTGAGGATGCAGGAAGACATTGTGTATCAACAATCTAATTCTCGTACTCTTCAAAAATGTTGCCGCGCCCATGTCGGATCCTCCAAAAATGCACTATTTTTTAAGGATCCGACACACACACGATGACATCTTTTAGGAGTCCGAGCAACATAGCCAACAATTAATTATGGTCAGGTCATAAGTGCTAGATGGGCATACTTCAATTTGTAGCAAAAGTTCAACAAAGGTCACTAATGGCAATGTAAACAAAATTTAACCAAGAAACGACGTCTGGAGCTGACACCAACAAAACTAATCCTGTCTTTTAATTTCAGAAAAGCAAATAGAAAAAACAAACACCTCAGAAATAGACTTCGATCAATAACCTCCCTTCAAATCATTAACCACGTCATATGGTATGGGGTAACGGTATCAAGAGTAGCACCTTCAACCATGAAACCTGGTTTGGGTCCGTGTGGTTGCCTTTTTGTGCTGATGACTTCTCCTCTAGCCTTGGCATCAGCCTTTAGTTGATCATTCTTCCTAATCCTTTCTTTGAATTCTTTGGTGCATCGAGACAGCTGAACATGCACAATTCTCACATGGATCCTCTTTCTTATGATTTTTTCACGAACTTGCTTGTTAACTTCGACACCGACGACGCGTTTAGTAGCATTTCAAACATGACCAGTATGAGGCATTACTTTGTGAACAACATCATTCACCTTGATATCAACATAAACACCGATTTTAAAAATCCTCAAGTAGGTTGAAAGTGATATAGCTCCTTTCATTCTGAAGGCACGAGAGAATGAATCTCTTGTACGTGAATGTAATCCATGACCTGCCGGCATTTTCTTCTTCTTCTCTCGGGGAAGGAGCTTTGTGGAACGAGAGGGAGGAACTGAAACCCTAGCGTGCCATTTGGTTAAGTGGAGCTTGGTAGGGTAGATTTGGATTTTGTGGTCTTTGGTAGTGTGGTATTTCGATTTGGGGTACTTGATAAGGTGGATAGTAGGGTGGGTTGAGGCCTTGTGGGTTCAACCCTTGTGGTATTTGGTAGTTTGAGACTTGATTTGGTGGTGTTTGATAGGGTGGAGTGAGAATGTGCAGAGCTTGGGGTGGATTTTGGGGGGGGGGGGGGGGGGGGGGGGGGGGGTATTGAATTGTAGTGGTCGAGCTACATGATGTGGAGTTTGGTCGATAATAGTAGTGGGCAAGGGAGCACTTACTTGTGGGGAGGGTAGAGCATGTGGTGGAGAGTTCTAGGAAAGATGGTAGCCGAAGTTTCTTGGGCTTGTCCACTTGAGGAAGCTTGGAGATGGAGATTGTTTTAGGGAGTGGCATTGGAAGAATTAAGATTCCTTTCCTATCTCTCCACCCTTCCATCCATAGTTGACATTTTCTCCTCAACACCCAACATCCTTTCATTCATAGAATCCATACCGCGTTGCATTCCCATGATAGCTTCCAAAAGAGTATCAAGATTGGTCCCGCTTGGGATAGGGTTGGATCTAGTCTCCCAGTGTCATGGTACCTATCAACAAGACACTTAACACAACTCACAAACAAGGTTAACATTGGTGAAATCAACTCTCACAATACAAGTGTTTGGATTGGCTCACAATTAGCTCAACTTGTTGATCTTGATTGGTTGTGTGTTGGTATATGAGATGTCAACTTGCTACTCTTGGATAGAATGGATTCTAGCTAAGAGAAGAACGGATGACTTGATTAGGAAGTAAAGAACTTGAATTCAAAAGTTAAACTAAGAACAACAGAAGATAAAAAGAAAAAGAAAAGCACAGAGAAATAAGACATGAAAGAAGAACAGACAAGAACTAATTAAACAACTAAGTAGATCAAGTTTTTAGTTGTTAATTAGTGTCAAGAATCAAGAAATGAAAGGAGGAATTAAGGGATGAATTTAATGGATTGAACCTGAGAAAGGGAGGCTTGGAGTAACTGGTAAAGTTGCTGCCATGTGACCAGGAGGTCATGGGTTCAAGTCTTGGAAACAGCCTCTGGCAGAAATGCAAAGTAAGGCTGCGTACAATACACCCTTGTGGTGGGGCTCTTCCCCGGACACCGCGCATAGTGGTAGCTTTAGTGCACCGGGCTGCCCTTTAGAACCTGAGTAGATGAAGTTTTTTTGAAGGTCGAAATGTGTTTGAAAGAGTGTGAGGTGCGTTGGAAATGTGTTGGGCAGCCTTGGCACACCTTCGGCGCAAGCCACACGCGGAAGGGACTGCCTTGGTCTGCTTTACCAGGTCCAGCGCACCCTTGGCGCAGGCTGGACGCAGGAGGATGGCTGCTCACTTGTCTGACCTGTGTTTGGGATGCTGCAGCAGGTCAGCCACATATCCAGTGAAGTTCAGGCGCACTTCACCCACCCAAGCAGCTTGTAAGTTGTACCGGGCGTACTTTCAATGGTCCCCCTTTGTCCTCTCTTTAGGAATATCCCTTGGGATCTTCAAAAGGTGTTTTATACCCACACTTTTTCACACCTTTTTCTTCGCTTTTGAGGATCAAACAACCACTTTTTGAAGAAAATTCAATATGAAGATTTGAATCTCTTCAAGAACACTAGGAACACAAAAATCTCTAACTCTTCAACCCTTGCTCGAAATGCGATGAAATTTTGAATCTAAGCTCATTTCCACTTCTAATCACATTCCAAACATCATTATGCTCAAATTCTTAATCAAAAGTTTCAGATTTTAACACCCACTTCCTCAAACTCGAGCTTCTCAACAATGGTAAATTCTCCGATTTAGCTCCTATTAAGCTCAAATTCGAGATTTACACTCTAATAGTGTTAGGGTAACAAGAATCTAACACTAAAAACACAAGAAAACAACAAAATCAAAGAGATACAATATTTGACCTAAGGTCAAAAACGTGAATAATGATTTTTTTTGTGATTTTTTCAATTTTTCAACACAAATAGACCCAAGATTGACTTTGTGGGAACAAAATCAAGCTCGTCTCTGATACCAAATGATACGAGAAGAAAACTACGAAAATGAAAGCAACACGAAAATAAAAGAAAACACTAAATAGGAAAACACAAAACAAGGAAAGTAAGGGATAGATAGACTGACACAAAATGATAAAGAGAGGACAACCAAAGGGTATGTTAAACCCAAAGACCTTCCTATAGAATTATCACAAACACCAACCTCTTATGTAGACCTCCAGGGAATGGAATCCGGAGCAACCCATGTTTCTTACAATCAATAAAGCTCCCAACAAGCTTCAATAAAACACTCTCAAGTGTGTACATTCACTCAAAATCATCTCCTAAGAAAATGAAGAGAGTCCTAGCTATTTTATAAGCCAAGGCCATTTATTACAATTGGACCTAAAAAGGGACGACCCGGTTCATACCTACTCCGTAGGTGTCGGGGAGGGGGGACCACTCCGGGCCTGACCTACGCGCCCTCACCCCAGCTTTGCTGGAGGGGCGTTTCGAACCCCCGACCCTGGCACACCACGGTAAGCAAGCTTACCGCTGAGCCAAGGCCATCCCTCTACAATTGGACCTAAAAGTGAACCTAAATGCTAATTGGGCCCAAAAGTGACCCAAAAGCAAAAACTCAGGATAAAGCATCCTTCATTCTTTCATTCTTCTCATAGTGGATCACAATATTCCTCTTCATCCCTAAAGCTTTGCCATAAGGCGCTTTGACTTGTATCATGTTGGAACCATCTCAACTTCGCTTCCACATCTTGTCCACCATGGAAGTCACCCCATTTTTTCTCGGATATCTTCGTTCCTGAACCTATCACTCCTCGAATGTCTATACATTCATCTCAACATCCTCATTTCTGCAACTCACGTCTTTTGGGACATGCAAATTCTTGACCAATAAACACGTCACCGCAAACAACATAGGTGGTCTGAGCACCAATTTATATAACCTTTAAGATTTGGTGGAAAAATTTTATCACATAAGACACTGGATGCAAGCTCTCATTTCGTTTACCCTACTCCAATACGATGTGTAGCACCATCATCAATCTCCCAATTCCCTTGGATTATTGACCCCAGATACTTAAAATTAAATTCTTTTCTTGGGGATGACTTGTGTTTCAATCCATACTTCCATATCCGCCACGTGAGTTACTTCACTAAACTCACACTCTAGGTATTCTTGTTAAACCTAAACCCCTTAGACTTCAGAGTCTATCTCCGAACCTCCAACCCATCATTAATTTCACCGCGTGTCTCAACAATCAACACTTAGCCCACTTATATATATATGCCTTGGTGATGGATGTACTAACGCGATATAAGGAAAATTGCCATGGTGTATGCGCTTTACATATGACATAGTATTGATTGTTGAGACGCGCGGTTTGGAGATAGACTCTGAAGTCTAAGGGGTTTAGATTGAACAAGAATACTTAGAGTGTGACTTGTGTTTCAATCCATACTTCCACATCCGTCACGTGAGTTACTTCACTGAACTCACACTCTAAGTATTCTTGTTCAACCTAAACCCCTTAGACTTCAGAGTCTATCTACAAACCTCCAACCCATTATTAATTTCACCGCGTGTCTCAACAATCAATACTATGTCATATGTAAAGCGCACACCATGGCAATTTTCCTTATATCGCGTTAGTACATCCATCACCAAGGCATATATAAATGAGCTAAGTGTTGATCCCTGGTATAACTCTGTCATGACCGGGAAGTGATCGGAGTTTCATTCCACTGTCCTCAATCGGGTGTTGCCTCAATTGCACATGTCCTTAGTTGCCCTAATACAGGGTATAGGTACACCTTTACTCTCCAAACACCTCCGAGAACACACATAACCCCCCCCCCCTCCGTCAGGGGACTTTGTTGCAGGCTTTTTCTAGGTCAATGAACACCATATCTAAATCCCTCTTTCTCTCCCTATACTGCTCCATCAAACTCCGTACAAGAAAAATGATTTCCATAGTCAAACGCAACGCATGAATCCATATTGGTTCTCGGTGATAGACACATCTCTCCTCATTCTATACTAACCCCTCCCAAACTTCCTCATTCTATACTAACCTCTCCCAAACTTCAGTGTTGCTTAGCAACTTAATACCCCAATGTCGTTACAATTATGAATATTACCCTTGTTCTTGTACAATGTAATCATAGTACTTCACCTCAATTCTTCGAGCATTTTTGACATCCTAAAATAACATTAAACAACCAAGTTAGCCATTACACCGAATCTTGGCCGGTCCAGTCACCCTCCCCCTTCCCATCTTATGAATAACATCCTTATCCTCCTCAAACTCTATATCCCTCACAATCTTGATGACCTTCGGAGTGCTCTAAATCACCCCTGTACAATATTTATGTCCCCTTTTTCATTAAAGAGTTTATGGAAGTATGCCTGTCAACTTCGTCTAATGTGTGCCTTCTCCACTAATACTCCTCATATTTAATGCACTTCGCTTGGTCTAGGTCGTGGGCCCTCCATTCTCTTGCCTTTGTGAGCTTATACAAATTTTTACAAGCGTTCAACCATTGTCGTTTCCTTTTTCGCCGCCTAAAATCTCTTGTTTTTTGCCCTTTTTCCTCCTCGTCTGTGCTTTCCACCAACTTCATATAAGTTGCCTTCTTGGCTTCCACTTTCCCATTTATGTCCACGGGCATTTTCTTTGAGATCCCAAACACCTCCGTAGCTACTTCTCTAATGCATTTTCTTATGCTATCCCACTAACTACTAGCATCCCCACTGCTCTCCCAAGTCCTCATCACTATTAATTTCTCCCCTATATCCTGAACTCTGACCATAGACAATCCAACCATCTGATCCATAATAAATCATACAAGACCCTATTTTTCCTCGTCCTCTTAATTTTTAAAGTCCATTGTCAAGAGCTTATGTTGGATTATAAGATACTCACTTGGAATAACTTTCCAATCCTACAGACTGCTATTACACTTCCTAAGGAGAAAGTAATGTACATGAGTCTTAGCCACCTACTATAAAGTAGCTATCACCAAATCAAAAACTTTCAGGAAGTCCAAAAGCAAAACTCTTCCCTCATTTCTATCCCCAATCCCAAAACTATCATGAACATCGTCATAACCCATTGAAGTTGTCTCGATTAGGTAATTGATATCTCTTATGAAAAGCTTCTCGGTGTGCGGGACCTCACAACCATGTCCAATCCTTCCAAAATCATTTTTTCCTCCTCATCCAAAGCCACTTGTGGTGCGTATGCACTAGTTACGTTCAAGGTAAGTCCACAAATAACTAGTTTAAATACCATCATATCGTGGTTCACCCTCTTAACTTCTACTACTATCCCCTAAGTGCATATGCACTAATCACATTCAAGGAAAGTCCTCCAATGACTAGATTAATTATCATCACCCTGTCGTTCACTCTTCTAACCTCTGCTACTAGCCCCCGAGTCCAAAAGCAAAGCTCTTCCCTCATTTTTATCCCCAAAACCAAAACTTTCATGAACATCGTCATAACCCCTTGAAGTTGTGCCAATGTGACCATTGAAATCTCCTCTCATGAAAAGCTTCTCGGTGTGAAGGATAACCCTCAAAACCATCCAATCATCCCAGAATCACTTTTGCTCTTCATTCAAGCCACTTGTGGTGCGTATCTACTAAATACCTATTATGTTCCTATTCCTCGAGTCTCTTAAGTACAATAATTTAAATTCGTATACACCTCGTCTTAGTACCCACCCATTTAGCATCCAAGAATCATTTCAAAGGAAGTTCAAAATTTTTCGTACCAATTTAGGCTCCTGAAAGGTATCAAACTTGCAATCCAAAAAGCCCCACACAGAACCATGTTTTTAGGCCTTAAAATGGGCTTCCTTACTTCCCAAGAAGGTCCAAGTAGGCGTGCAAGTTTATTGGGGAACATTCTAGGATGATCTATAATTTTTAGGAACTTAGTCAAAGTTTTATGGACTGTGTACATTTTACCCTCCCAGACCCCACTTTGTAGGAATACACTGGGTTTGTTGTCGTTGTTGTTGTTAGTCAAAGTTTTCTTATTTTTGTTCAAAGTTAGTTATGAACAATTTACATGCTTTCCTAATTTACTAGTCAAAGCTTCTTTAATTCTTTTAGGATTTATTTACATAATTTCCTAGTTTACCAGTCAAAGATTCCTTGTATCTTTTCCTAGTTAGGTTTAATTATTTTTCTTATTCCTAAAGGTCTTTGGTTTTACTACTTTTGTTTTTCCTAAATGACTTTCTCCAAAAAAAGTATTAGGATTTGTTATTTTATGTTGTCACTTAGTACTAAAGAACCAAGTTCTCCAACAACTATGCAAGAAGTGCAGAATAAGGGCATTTTCACTGTAAGTTCTGCATACAAGGACTTGAACCAGATGGGTTCTCACATTAATTTTCTACCCTGGAAACTTATATGGAAAATCAAAATTCCACACAAAGTAGTTGTTTTTACTTGACTGGTTGTGAAAGAAGTTGCTTTAACCAAGGAAAACCTACAGAAGAGGGGCATACATTTGTGCTTCAGATGTTTTTTTTTTTGTGAAAAGAACGCAGAGACAATTAACCATCTGTTCCTTCATTGTAAAGCAATGACCCAGCTATAGAATCTATTTACCAACTTCAGAGGCATTAAATGGACCATGCCAGGAAGAACAGAAGAGGCATTATTAAGCCTGGAATAATGAGGGGGAGAGGCAGCACCAACAAAAGCAGATGGAGAATTGTCCCAGCAGTAATATGGTGGACAGTATGGAAGGAGAGGAACTCTAGGTGCTTTGAAGACAGTAGCAGCTCCATACAGAAGTTAAAAATGAATTGCATTATAAACTTTTGTTATTGGTGTAGTTCAGAGTACAAAGATGATTCAATTTCTATTGTAGACATATTAGGATCCTTGTGAGAAGAGATAGGATCTAGAGGAAGTTTATGTTTTTGCTCTTTGATGGTTGGATCATTGATGTAAATTTTGGCCCCCAGCATTATGTGCTGATGATTTATACACGAAATCAGTTACCTTCGTCAAAAAAAAGAAGTGCAGAATAAAGTAAATCAACACAAGGATCTTTTATGTGGAAAAACTCTTCTCCCAGGAGCAAAAAACCACGAGCTACCTTGTAGAATTTCTATCTCAAATTACCACTAAATTTGAGTTACGATTTTAGATTACAACTAACAAACGAGCTAATCACCATTGCACCAATCCCTTCTACAATTCTCCTAATTATAGCAAACCCTTCTAAGACTCTATACAGTCAAAGAAGCTCTTACAACTCAAAACAACCTAATACAAATCAGTATGAATGTAAAATTGTCTCAATGTGACCCCTAGGTCACGGGTTTGAACCGTGGAAGCAAACATTAATGCTTGCAGTAGAGTAGGTTGTCTACATCACACCCTCTTAAGGTGTAACCCTTCCTCAGACCTTGTGTTCTTGCGTGAACACAGGATGCTTTGTGCACTGAGTTGCCCTTAATTTTCGTGAACCCTCTCTATATATAGGGATGTTCTTTTGTTATTTAAGACCAGTGTTTCAAAGGCACGTGTAAGCCTTGAAGTGAGGCTCAAAATGTGTTGAGCACTTCACCTCACTTAATGTGTGCTCCAATGTTGTTATCAAGGTTCTAAGACATATTTTTCCCGGCCAATAAGCCTCTTTTGAAGAGGCAACACTAAGCCATGACATTTCACTTCATTGTAATTTATTTTCAATTTCTTTGTTCATATATTTGTCATTCAAACTTATGATTATTAATCTTGGACTAAACATATATATTTGTATCTTTTCTCCGCTTGAGTCTTTTTCATTAAACTACTTATTTTCGCTTGCACTTAAAGCCCGACTAATCTTTGAGCTTTTTTGCGCTTTTTGCATTTGATGACACTATTCAAGACACATTATTATCAATACAATTTAAGATTTTCTCTTTTTTACACCTTGAGTGTTGGCTACCTGAGATTTTTCATACAACTTATTAGATCGATTCTTCTACGAGGTAACATAAACTCTTTAATTGGATATCTTTGGTTCTAATTCATATAATTAAAGAAGGTAATTGGTCTTATATTGAATATGCAGAAATGCCAGGTAAGGCTGCGTATAATAGACCCTTGTGATACGGCCCTTCCCCGAACCCCGCACATAGTGGGAGCCTTAGTGTACCGAGCTTCCCTTAATTCACTTTTCATCCAAGTTCTTGAATTGAATCTCATAACAAGTACTAATCCACTAATATTAGCGCACTGGGATACCTTTGTTCCTTTTTCATTAAACAACACATTTTATTTTCGCTTGCGCTTAAAGCCCCAACTAATCTTTCAGTTTTTTGCGCTCTTTGCTTTTGATAACTCTATTTAAGACATATTTTTATTAATACAATTAAGATTTTCTCCTCTTTCCACCTTTGAGTGTTGGCTACCTGAGTTTTTTCATACAAATTTATTAGAAAGATTCTTCTATCTGGTAAGATAAACTCTTTCATTGGATATCTTTAGTTCTTAGTCATATAATTAAAGAAGGCAATTGGTCTTATATTGATTATGCATAAATGCAAGGTAAGGTTACGTACAATAGACTCTTGTGGTCCGACACTTCCCCAGACCCCGCAAATAGTGGGAGCTTTAGTGCACCGGGATGCCCTTAATTCACTTTTCATCCAAGTTCTTCAATTGAATCTCATAATCAGTACTAATCCGCTAATATTTGTCTACAAAGAATCACAATTAGGGTTCTTACCAATATCTCCAAAGTTCTTGAATTCTTATCTTTATTTTCTTGTTTTTAACTTTCATTTTCCTAGTTTTCTTGCAACTAACTTGATTCTTATCAGTAAGGCCCAAGGTTTAGTTTCTTAATATGGTACTAGAACCAGACCATGTCTCTTCTTGGTTTTATCCAAGATTGCGCTCCCATTTATATTGTTCACGCACTAGATGGATGTCCAGTTTAGCATGTGGAGGGAGGGATACTAAGTGTCCCACAATGGTTGAGGGAATGGGTTACCGTCACCTTATGTGATCTTGAATAATTCTCACCTCATGAGCTCTCTGTTAAAGTTGAGTTAAACCAAGGGCCATTTTCAAACAAGTTTCATCCCTTTGGCCAGTTGCAATGTCCAATAGTCATAATCAGTTTGTTAAAAATAAAAGTGACACGGTTGTAATTCACTGCAAGATATTCTAGGGAGACAAGAAGTGACCGCAAGATTCTTTTTAAAGAAGCACTATTCAAGGATAAGTTAAATTTTAAAGCGTACACAAGTTAGATTTAGCACGAAATGGAAGTTTCAGTACAATCCCAGAAAAAAGACAATGTATGGAGAAACTTTGAATTGTGTAGTCAGCAAGATATCTCATTGGGAGCACCTAGACTGGCAGATCTTATATAATGCTCAAAAAGTCTTATAAAATGAACCAGTAAGAATCTGATGAACTCAACCACACTCTACTTGACATTTAACTTTCTAAAGTTTCCAAGCTGAGACGCTGATAATTATGGTCTAGTTTGCATTAAAGTGACACTTCCAGATTAAAAACAGTTACGTCCAATCTAGAGAAAAGAAAACCATCTATAATGATGTATCTAGGACTAAATATAACCTTTTTTATAGAGTTCACAACAAACAACTGGTTGAGCATGGAACAAAACGCACGGAACGTGAGTGATTCGGACATTATTCGTTTCCAGTTTAGCCAGTTAACTTTACATGAAGGTATTATTTATCACCTTGAGTAAATAAATATGAATATTTAATTAAGCTGAACAAAATCCATACATGAATAAAAGTGAATGCTTTCTTTGTAAGCTTTCAAGGAACTGTCATGTCTTTTTGCATTGTGTTTCAACTGTGACTAAAATTGCATAGAATAAAATTAATGATATCAGCTGTAGGAGTTCCGAGGACGAACACTTGTGTACCTTAGTTTCTGCATGTAGGAGAGCTGCTTCACAATATATTCACAAGAATGTTCCACAAAGTCATAGCAGGATAGGAGATTCTGCCCAAGCAAAAATTCTTCAGTCTGCCTCACCTCGTCAGAAATCATAAAACCACAATTAGATTCTAACTTGTCAGAATATAAAAGAGTGTAAAAGAACAGAAAGATGTAATAAGCCTTCTTTTAGCATTAATTAATTAATAAAGCTCAAATGCAAAAGTTTCAGTTCACTATAACTGTTGCAGTTGTCTATAGAATTACAGTTCTTTTTCAGAATGTTTAGCTGGTGCACGTGTCTGCAAGACCTAAATTCAAGCTAGAAGACAGAACATAGAGCTCAAAAACTGAGGAAGTGCACACCAGAATAAATTGATATATTTTAGATGCTTCCCGCTTTCCTAGTTTGTTTAAATTATTTTAGCTCTTTTTAAGTTTAGTTCCTTATTTCCAGTAAGCAGTAAATCAGTTTACAAGATTTTTATTGATACTTTACTGTATTTTAGTTAAGCTTTGATGTATATATTCAATCGTTGATGATCAATAAAATTAGATCTTTCAAGTCACTTCACTTGATTTCATTGCTGTCAAATTCCTATTATTGGCATCAGAGCCTTTTCTGTTCGTAAGGAACCCGTGAGAGCTCGAGAGTTCTTGACTGAGTGGAACCCAAAGACTTTATCAAACCATCCATAAAATCAGCTTTCAGAATTGTGGAAGGTGGGAGTATTTTCTCATCAATCGCTCCACCAGTTTTTGATGGAGAAAAAGGCTGCCATGATGGAAAGCTATACAGATACATGTGATCTATGGGAGACAGTAGAGGATGATTATGCAGTTCCTCCTTTACCAGGCAATCCTACCATCGCTCAGATCAAAACACACAAAGAGAAGAAGACCGGGAAGTCAAAGGCAAATGCATGACCCTATGTTGCCATGTCTCCTACTATTAATTCCAGAATCATGCTTAGTTCGGAAGGCAATATGAGACTTTTTGAAAAAAGAATATTATGGAGATGAAAGAATTCAAGTCATGAAAGTTTTAAAACCTGGCGAAGGGATTTGAAATGCAAAAATGAAGGAATCTGAGAGTATTAAAGTGTACTCGGATAGATTTATCAATATCGCAAATAAGGTAACCATGCTATTTGTGAAGGGGGTTCAACATCTAATATATAAACATAAAAAATAATTTTAACCATGTATAAATAGTATAATTTTCCGCTGAAGGGGGATCGGATGAACCCCTCGGCAAAGGGTAGCTCCGCTCCTGCTCAAAGAGTAGTCCTTTACCTGGAGCTGACTTTATATATAGCAGAATACGAACAACTGCATCCCCTGACTGAGTCACAGAGGGAAGTCATAAACTGACTAACAACACTCACAAGAAAAGAGATATCAGGTCTAGTCACTGTGAGATAATTCAACTTTCCAACCAGCCACCTATACCTTCTAGGATCACTAAGTGGCTTCCCCTGTCTTGGTAGAAGTTTAGTATTTGGATCCAGGAGTGTCAATGGGTCTACATCCTATAATTCACGTCTCCTCAAGAATATCTAAAGCATACTTGCGCTGAGAAATAACAATACCTGAACTGTACTGAGCAACCTCAATACCTAGAAATCAGTCTCCTAAGGCCTTTAGTCTGAAAATGTTGTGAGAGAATGTTACCTTTGTCAAAAAAAAATAAAAAATTGTAAGAAATGTTGCTTCAAATTAGTGATACCATTTTGATCATTGCCGGTGATAATGATATCATCGGCATAAACCACCACATAAATACAATGTTTGGTTCAGAATGTTGATAAACACTGAGTGATCAGCTCCACTACGAATCATGCCAAATTCCTGAATTATTGTACAGAAGTTCCCTAACCAGACTTGAGGAAATTGTTTCCAGACCATAGAGATATTTGTGCAATCGACGTACGAGGCTACTAGACTCCCCTAAGCAACAAAATCAAGTGGTTGCTCCATATAGACTTCTTCCTCAAGATCACTGTGCAGAAAACATTCTTAATGTCCAACTTATGAAGAGGCCAATGACAAATGACAACCATAGATAGAAAAACACAAACACATGTTCTTTTAGCCAAAGGAAAGAATGTGTCACTATAATCTAGCCCAAATATCTAAGCATACCCTTTGGCAACAAGGCGAGCCTTAAGCCGATCAACCTGACGGTCTGATCAACTTTGACTACATAAACCCCACGGCAACCAACAATAGATTTACATGCAAGAACAAAAACAAGTATCATTAGTATGTACCGCAGACATCTCATCAATCATAATCTGCTTTATCCAAGATGAGAAAGTGTTTCACCTGTAGCCTTAGGGATGGAAATAGAAGACAAAAATGATACAAAGACATAATAGAGTGATGATAGACAATGATAACTCAGGAAAGTATTACTATGGATCGTATACCTTTTTGTAGTATCACCAATTGGCTAGGAGGAGGCAAGTTCACAGTAAGACTAGCACCCGATGCATGACATGAATCACATGGGACTAATGTTGGAGGCAGATGACGATGATTAGTCAGAAATGGTGGCACTGCAGCTGGAGATGTAAAGTAACGATAGATTCCTCAAAAGTTGGTCTGGGTATGATTGAAGGTATCGATAAGACCTCAGAGATATCAGAAGATGTATAGTAAGGCTGAGATATAAAGAATGTGACATCGGCGGACATAAGGTATCAACAACGATCAGGTGAATAGCATTGATAACCTTTTAAATTCGAGAGTAGCAAGAAAAACATATTTGTAAGCACGATTGGCTAAATTTATCTTTTCTTGGAGCTCAGTAATGAACAAAGCAAAGAAATGAACAAAGAATGTGCTTCCAAAGACACAAGGGGTGATAAAGTAGAGATGTGACTGAGGAACTAGAATGGAATGGGGAACCTAATTCTAAATTGAAGATAAGGACATTCTATTAATTAAATAGCAAGATGTGACGGTTGCACACCCCAAAAACGCAACACAACAAGAAATTCAATGAGAAGAGTGTGAGCAGTCTCAATGAGATGACTATTCTTTCTTTCTGCTACACCGTCTATTGAGGAGTGTGGACAAGATGCTCGGTGAATAATTCTTTATTCCTTAGTGAGTCATAAACTTCTGAAACTTGGGAGGACAAGTAATCTAAGGCATTATCACTTTGAAAAGTATGAATAGAAACACCAAATTGACATTGTATTTCAGCGCAAAGACTTTTGAATATATAGAAAACAACTCATTTCAATAAAACCCAAGTACATCTTGAATAATCATTAACAAACCTAATAAAACAATGAAATCCCAAGGATGAATTGACTCTACTAGGACCCCAAATATCAAAATAAACTCTGATCGATCGTCAATACTATGTGAAAATGTAGCACAAGTGTGTTAGTTCAATATTCACATCCTGATATTTCTCTCACCTGCTTCCTAGGAGGGGGAATCACTCTCTTTCCGGTAGCCTCACTGGGAGATACCATCATCCTTTATCTTCAACCCCAGGTACTACATTCTATGATAGCTAACCCCATCTTTTCTTCTTTTCTTTCTTTCTAAGCTCCATCATACATGGGAGAGAACAGGATTTACTTCAATGTTGGCTTCAAATCCTTTGATATCACAAAGTGGACTTCAAATAAAACAGCTTGGTATGAGTGGGTAAAAAGGAGTCAGAGATCAATGAGAAGATGAGGGATGAGTAGTAAGGCTATGGAATGGACAACCTACTAACCTGTGAATATCCTTCACCTACCCTCTTTTTTCCTCATCCACATGAGATAAGCTCCCATAGACAACTTGCTAAAAGCATCAGCAACAACATTAGCTTTACCAGGATGGTAGTGAAGGCTCATGTCGTAATCCTTAAGTAGCTCAAGCCACCGCCTCTTCCTGAGGTTCAACTCCTTCTGCGTAAACACATACTGCAAGCTCTTATGGTCTGAATAAATATTCACATGCACCCCATAAAGATAATGGCGCCATATTTTTCAAAGCAAAGACCACAACCGTCAATTCTAGATAGTGAGTTAGGTAATTCCCCTCATGAACCTTAAGTTGCCTTGGAAGCATAGTCCATAATCTTACCATGCTGCTCAAAACACAACTCAGTCCCACACGGGATGCATCACAACACAACAAACCCATCAGTACTCTCAGGCAGGGTCGAAACTGTGTAGAAGTCAACTTATCCTTCAACTTCTCAAAGCTACCCTCACAAGCATCGAACCACAAAAAATTAACCTTTTTCTGAGTCAACCTTGTCAGCCGGGCAGCAATAGACGAAAAACTTTCCACAAACCTCCTATAGTAGCCTCCCAAATCCAAGAAACTCCTAATGTCGGATGGAGTCGTGGGTTTCACCCACTTCTTAACTGCCCCAACTTTCTATGGATCCACCTTAATCTACTCACTAGAAATAACATGCCCAAGAAAGGTCACAGCACTTAGCCCAAAATTCACACTTACAAAACTTTGCATACAATTTATTGTCCTTAAGAGTGTGCAACACAATTCGGAGATGATAGACATAATCATCCTCACTCTTAGAGTACACCAAGATGTCGTTAATGTAGACTATAACAAACAAGTCCAGAAACTGCCTAAACACCCGATTCATAAGATCAATGAAAGCAGTCAAAGCATTAGCCCAAATGACATAACCAAAAACTCATAATGACTATAACAGGTACGAAAAATAGTCTTGGGAATATCAACCTCCCTAATTTTCAGTTGCCCGAACGAAGATCAATTTTCGAGAAACACCTAGCACTTCTAGGAAGAGGATACATATTTTTCACTGTAACCTTATTCAACTGACTAGTCTATACACATCCGAAAAGACCCATTTTTCTTTCGCACGAAAAGCACAGGAGCACCCCACGGGGAAACACTAGGATAGATAAAACCCTTATCAACCTTCAGTTCAGCCAGAGCTATCCTATAGGGAGGAATGGAAATGGGACGAGTATCTGGCGAAAGAGCAATCCCAAAATCTATTTCCTTATCGGAAGGAATTCCGAGAAGATCATCGAGAAAAACTTCAAGAAACTCATTAACCACAGAATAGATTGCAAAGAGAGATCCTCAAAGTTAGAATCCTTAACCCGAACTAGATGATACAGACACCCTTTGGAAATCATTTTCTGAACTCTAGATAGAAAATAAACCTCCCTTTGGGTACTAAGAAACTCCCTTCCCATTCAATCCTCGGTTCATTAGGAAAATGGAAACTGACCTTTCGGGTCCTACAATCTAGAGAAGCATAGCACAAATGAAGCTAATCCATCCCTAAGATTACATCAAAATTCACCATATCAAGTTTTATCAAATCCACCAATGTCTCCTTATGAAAAATAGACACGACACAACCCCCATAGATTTTTCTAGCAACAATGAAATCACTCACCGGAGTAGACACAGAAAAAGGGTCAAAAATATTTTCAGGAACAAAACCAATGTGTATAGCCACATCTCTCAACCGAAGCAAACTCTACACCTTCAAAATCAGTAGCATGCATCACCCTGAAAATCTTTTCCATCTCATCAATAAACCCAGTAGCATGCATCACCCTGAAAATCTTTTCCATCTCATCAATAAACCCCTGAGGATCCTCCACAACCTTAGAGCCCGTAAAGGTTGGGGGATTCAACCTCATAAACTAGCCAACCCGAGTAACCTCAGATGAGAACTAACAACAGGACCAACATGACCGAGTCGACCCAGGGCCTAGTCGTGACGGATATCTCAAGCCTACCATGAGCTGGAGACCACTGCCTTAGCCTAACATCTAGAACACAATAAAAGAATACAGCGGAAACAACCAAACATGATAGTAAGAAGAATAGATAAACCAAATGAGAACTAGTCAAAACAAACAAACAACCCACACTTGTCCACAAAAGCCTCTAAAACCAAAATACCAAACTGGATCAGGACATGCCCCCAACCATGACCAAAAAAACTCACAATTCCCAAAATTTGAATAGAAACCTAATGTAATGGCAGGGCTTTCCGAAAGATAAAGGCTCACCACTTCACAGCAACTCGACCAACGTACCACACCACCTAACGCTTCACAGGAGTAACAGAAAAGCCCTCGAACCCTACATCATGAAATGATGCAGTGTCCAGTCACTGGGGCAAGCACTAACATGTAACTCAGGAAAAGTGATAAAACAATGTCATTGTCAAAATCTAGTCAAAACCACATGCACAACAATTATATATACATATATAGGATGTCGAGATAAGGACAAGGGTCATGAACATGAAAGCTTAAATCATTAACCTAAATTGTGTGGCTCGCTCCGTCCTAAAGGCATCCACGAGCTATATGGGTTCAGCTCCCGCTACTAAAAGGGCCTAGTGTCGAAATCGAGAAAAGACTAAAAACACCAAGGCGATAGCCATCCAAAATATAATGTGAGCACCAAGCACACGGTCATGTAGACCCCTACACCGGCAAACATGGTTCCAGTGTTGGTGTTGGTCCCCCTGGGACCTACACCTTCACGGTAAGCTACACAATTCCCTTTAAGCCCAAATTAAAAACAGTTTACACTTAACCCAATCATTTACCAAAGAGTCTTTTATTAAGGCATTCACCAACATGGTATCGTCATACCAATATGCTTGCAAGCTTATATAATTATGCTAAACTAATCCATGTACCCATTAGACTTCGAAGTTCCATTTAAAATCCAAATTGTTGCCACCAAGGGCATTCCAAAACCATTTTCATTATCCATTATCCTTTAATGCAATGCAAGGTTCCAGAAGTAAATTAAATTATGCAAATTCTATATTCAATACCAAAATTATGAATGGGGGAATGAGGTTAATGCCATTACCAAGCCAAATATCCATCAATTTGGGGAAACTCATGTTCCTTATTCCAAACATTATAACCATGCACCCAATCAGCCTCAAAACCATCAAGTAAAACATGAATAAAAACTTTAAACCATGGGAAATACAGTTCAAGTAATAACCATCAAAAGCCCTCAACCCAATTTCAAACCAAACAACTAAAATCACATGAACAATGATTAAATATATGCCATAATACAACACATAAGTTTAGGATAGAGACATGCCTGAAATATGCAAGAAATTGAAAGAAATTTGAAGGTTGGAGCATGAATATTGAATCCCTTGTGAAACCCTAGTATTCTCTTGCCTTGAGAGTTAAAGAGGAAAAGTAGTGTTTTTTTAATTTAAATAACTCATGTTAAAGAGGGTCATTAAAGTGTTTTTAAGTCGTGGGAAAGAGTGTGAAGGGTGGAAAAGACCTTAATTAAATATGCAGGAAAAACTAAGTACAATCGTCACGGCTTGGGTAACTAGTGAGGCGTGACCACGAGTCGTGGCCCGGAGTCATTACCTGAGGATCAAAAATTTGGCCCCTTATTGTTATGACAACGAGTCACTTATCACGACTCGTCTGACATCACGAGTCGTAACAAAGACTCGTGGTCAGGAGCTGGACTTCTGGGTAACATTCTGTTGAGACGAGTCCCTCCTAACGACTCATTACCTGGAGGAGTCATACCTTGGACTCGTTGTCAAGGGCCCAAAACCTGGGCAAACTCACTGCCATGATGAGTCCTCATCACGACTCGTTACATCTAATAACGAGTCGTACCCTGGACAGTGACCGTTATCACTGGCAGTTTCGACATTATTTCAGAAACTTAGCTAATTCAATCACTCAACTCTTGGAGGGTCTAAAGCTCAAGAACTTGGGGTATCACAGTACTAAACTGTGAAACACGGGCAAAAGAATTACTAGAAATAGAAGCATCAGATTGATTAACTGAGGCTACTTGTGGAGATATCTACTTTCTCGATAAGAAAAGAACTCATCATATCTTATCTGAGCAATATGAGCATTATTAGATGATCGATCAGGCTAAGCGATAAGAGGCTACTTATGCAGAAATCTGCTTACTTGCTCGATTCCGAATGATCTTATCATATTACTTTATGGCAATAGGATCATAACCGGGTGGTAGACTGATCTTGGACGTATTTATATGTCCAATCACCAATAGTCACCCATATTTGGACTTGTTCTGTGAGCTAAAATGTGTTATTCTTATTGTATTTGAGCTTTAATTGTGTTCCTTATCTAATGGACATATTAGTTTATGCAAGGCTAAATTGTGATGAAATTGAATATGATTGGACGCATGAGCGAGAAGTTAACTATGAATAGAGCAAAGAGGTTAATTTGCTGAGATGAGGATACTGGAACTTGGCTTAGAAAGAGAATGAAACAAGGAAAAGTTGAGAAAGCGAGATCTAGTGACCTATCATGATTAGACCGCGACGCGGTGTATGATAATTCTCCAATGTCGAAATTCCAGTGGTCCATCACGATAACACCGCTTCGCGGTAAGGGATACTTTTCGAAATGGCACAATCCAATAGCTCACCGCGATAAGGCCGCGTCGCGGAGCTAACAGTGGAAAGACTTAACATCATGTCGCAGGGAGATGCAAAAGCAGAAAATAAGACCCAGCTATAAAAGGAACAAATCAAGTTAATTGGAAACACTTTGGAAACGGGAGCAGCGGTGGAAAAACAGAAAAATCACTCTTTTAGGGTTCTTTGAACTTCTTTATTTCAAGATTACTACTTGGTATGACTAATTACTTGTTTTTTATGTTGAATTCAACCATGAGTGGCTAAATACCCTTGTTCTGGGGTTGAGGCCAAAAACATAACTACTCTTCGATATTCTTTATCGTAGTTTATTGTTGAATTATGGGTAGTTCTTAATTTCTTATGCTTACTATTTTGATGAGTGGCCACCATTAGAATAAACCTATATTCCTATGTGAATCCGAGAGGAGAATCATGGCATAGAATGAAGAGATTAAGGAGCAAGGTTTTCATCCTTTTATAAAATAAGGGATTTGAATTAGTATCTAGGATAGGGATATTCCTAGAAGCCTTGTTTGGTTCACTTGCAGAAAGATAGCTTTATGCATCTAAATGGATTATTGCATCTCCACTCAATGATGTAGTTGCAATGTTCAGATAGGAAGAAGATTAGAGGTCGGGAGACCATGATCATACTATAAAGCCTCCGAATCAATAACCCGATAATCAACTAGACTACGATAAGAATAGAAGAGATTAGTAAGATTGTGAAAAGTGTCTCAACCCTGGAATTCTAATCATTATTGTTTACAACCTCTGTTACTTTGCCTTTGTCATAAATTGTTATTTCTTATTTATTTACATTTTTTATTCGAAACTTGACCATCATCTTGATACTTTAAAACACTTAATATAGTTTTGTCGAAAACTAAAGTTGGTTGAATTGCTAGTTACATAGTCCTCATGGGTACGATATCCGACTATTTTAGTCACTATTACTTGTACGATCGCATAACTTGCGGGTGCGTAAGAACGCAACATGGACCATGCAAAGTAAACATACGTCCTGAGTGTGTCCAGGCGCTTATGACAATAACTACACTTCGGTCAAGATTTTCCAAAATGACCGACCTCCTCGTTGATTCTTCATAGACTAATATATGTTCATTTTTCTATGGTTTGAGATGCAACAACAGAGGATTCAACAACGGGTGATGACACTACTTTGTGATTGGGAGACACGACAAGACAAAGTAGACGAGAGAATATCTTATGAGTTGCAAGAACCATGGGACTAGCTAAAAGTTGATCACATATAGGATCAAGGTTAGTAGAGAGTCCATCAAGTGTAAGAACTAGAAACAACGTTTGTATGTGCTCTTGTTGTTTTTCCACATTTATAGTTACAAGCATCAACGTCATTGTTGGAGTCCCACATTGGTGGGTTAAAAGGTCTTTGGTCTCCTTATATGGTCTTGGGCAATCCTCCCCTCATGAGCTAGCTTTTGAAGTTGAGTTAGGCCCAAGGTCCATTTCTTTATCATGGTATCAAAGCCAGGCCCACCCAGTCATTGTGTCCGATGTTGGGCCCCCATCTTATATTGTCCACGCTCCAGATGTCCAGCCCTGGGCGTGCGGGGGGTGTTGGAGTCCTAAATCGGTGGGTTAAAGGGTCCTTGGTCTCCTTATATGGTCTTGGGCAATCCTCCCCTCATGAGCTAGCTTTTGAGGTTGAGTTAGGCCCAAGATCCATTCTTTATTAGTCATGATTGTCAGTACCTGACCCAAGTAGAAATATCGGATTCTTGTTTCTTTAAGTCGGTCCTCTGAGCTATCACATCATAGAAACGAGATATGTTGTTGGTGTACAAAGCACAAGCCTTTTCCTAAACGGAATAACATGTATGGAATGGGTGAAACAAGGGCATCAACTTGAAATCAATAATGCGCCATAAGAGACTATATAATTCAACGTCAACCTTCTCACATTGTGCTTTGGCTTTCACATCTTCCACACTAGTCTTTCTCTTTTCATCTACCACACTAACTTTGTTCGTTTCGTGATTTGGATACCTTGACCTTTGCACCCACAACTCAACCGAGGAAGCGCAAGCTAAGTAATTTGAGCTTCCCATAATGGGTTGGAAGTAATCATAGGGTTTGAACTTCCAATTCCCATATTTTAGGTGCCAAAAATATCTACCACAAAAGACATCTTATGAAATCAGAATTTTCTAGCCAAAAATATGGAAATATGTTGTCGAAATCTGGAAAATAAAAAATGTTCAGTTGCCAGAATCTAAAAATAAAGTAATCCATTGCTGTAAAATTAGATCTGACTGTCAGAACTTGATCTGAATCAATAAAAAATATATAGGCAGCCTCGAATTGAAGAGGCAACCCTACTGGAAAGAGAACCTGCCGAAAAAAGTGGTGGGAAATTGTTCAACACATCGACGAGTGAATCTAAACACGCTCGCTGGAGAACTACCTCTGGCGGTGCATGAGGAAGCGTGTTGCACCTGGTTTCGGCGATCCTAACTAGGGATTTGTCCCCGGGAAAATCCAAAGATGGTGATGTGTTGATTTTCTGGAGAGAAAAAAACACTGATAGAGAGGTTAGGTCACTAAAAAATTGCACAATGATGCTGACTTCGTTGCAATGACGCATAGTGATACTTTTCTCACCAATTCTCTAATACCATGTGAAAAATATAGAAGAAAAATATAATTATGTGTGTATATACATAATAACATTGAGACATTATCTATAGACACTACATTACGGTCCTTTTCCAGGTAGGATTCTATATACTATTCCTATTCCTACTCATACTTTAGCACTGACTTTTTAGGACAAGTGTGTGATCTTTGATCCAAAGGGTCAAAAATCTGTCAAGTTAAAATGAGAGAAACAAGTTATTTCTTTGATCCAATGGAGGAAAAGTTGGTTGCTTATCCGAACCAACAGATGACAGTAGATGTATAGCATAAGATACTAAGGCATTTCCTTCGCAGGGCACTCTTGCACATGTCAAATAAAGATATGGTTCAGGGACTACCACCTATGAACACTCAAGCTGCAACACATGTCATTTAGGAACACAAAGCACGATGACTTGTACCAAAGCAACCTGGAGAGCATCAATTAAGGTTCAATTAGTCCATACAGATTTGTATAGACCACATAAGACTAGGGGGTCATTTGGTTTGAAGACAAGTTATCCTGGGATAAGTTATTTTGAGATTAGATATGTTAGGATTATTTCTTATGGAATGTTTGGTTTGTTGATTTCAAAATAATATGAACTGCATAATTTCTGAGAATAAAATTATTTGTTTACAAATATACCCTCCTTATTTAGTTTTATACATTTTCTTCACAAGTTTTAGTTATTCATTCTTAAAAATTAATCGTCCATCTTATTTCGCTTAAATATTTTTGTGTGTGCATTTCCATGATTGTGCCCTATGTATTTAAAAATAGAACTTCTTATTTAGCTTAAAAATAAAAACTTTCAACTTAAGTTTGTTAAAGTAAGTTAGGATGTATTGTTTATCACGTCATTTAAGCATATATCACTCCTATATTGTAAAATATTAAAGTTATCTTCATTTTAAATGATATATGAAATGCAAATTTTCAAGTGACTAGAAGAATTCTTAATTAAAAATATGTAATTCAGCAGTAGAGAAGTCAAAATGTAAATAAACATAAGAATTAGTCAAATAAATCTAATGCATTATATTCATAAATAAAAATTATATATTTATATAGTACTCCTCCATTCACTTTGACTTGTCACATTTTGACTTGGTACTGCCATTAAAAACACAATTATTGATATGACTATTTTACCATATTACCCCTACTAATTGATGTATTAGAGTATTATGTCTTTAAAATGATTTGGAGAATAAACAATTAATGCTAAGGGTAAAACGGAAAAAATTCTTTTATCTTTTTTTGATATGTCCAAAGTGATGAGTAAAAATGGAAATCAATTTTACAAATAAGTGACAAGTAAAAGTGAATGGAGAGAGTATAATTTTTAATGGAAAAATATGAAGAATTATCATAAAAATAATGACTAATGAAGGTTGTGAATGGTGTTAAAAATAATGTGAATATACACGGATGTGAAAAGTGATGTATAAAAAAAGTTTTAATGGGATATTGTTGTCAATATACCTCTTTTATCCCGGGATAAGTTATCCAGGTATTACTATTCCATCCTTAGGTACGGATACTTATCTCAATACTAATTATTAATCCTGGGATTATCCCAAACTTTGTAATCAAACAAGGGATAAAAGGGTTCTAAAAACTTATCCCAGAATAAACTCTCCTTATCCATCAACCAAATGACCCGCTTAAGGGTGTTAAAGATGGGTCGGGCCAACCCGAAACTGGACTAGACCAAACTGATTCCCAACCGGACCTGCCCACACAGAGGGGGCAGGGTTGGGATGGGTTCATCACAAAATTAGACCCGCAAGTTCTTAATAGACTGTCGATGGCCCAAAACCTTCAAGATTCTAATAAGAAATCTATGAGATTCGGATGAGAACGTTGATCATCAGCCTGTGAGAGCAACAAGTTGATCTCTAACATATACCAAAGATGTAATGTGCCATTTCAGAGCCTTTTGGATTCGAGAAAGTCATTTCAGATCCCAAGAGATCTTGCAATGATTGAGAAGTGTGAGACCTGGCAGCTTGTGGAAAAGCCTCACCATAGGAAGATAATTGGTGTGAAGTGGGCTTATCATATGAAATTGAATGTCGATGGTCATGTTAACAAGCTCAAAGCAAAGACTTCTTGTGAAAAATTACTAGCAGGCCACCTCCAAAAAGTTATGAACACTCCAATGAATCAAAAAGAGAAGTTGACTCAAGATGATAACAGTGACAAAGGTTGATGAAGCAAGTGATAGAAGTATGATTGAATGTCTCATGTATCTCACTGCCACGAGACATGACATTCTGCAAGCAATGAGATTCTTATCCAGATTTCTGACTTGCAAATGAACGCAGCCAAACGAGTGATAAGATATGTCAAGGGAAGTTTGGACTATGGTGTTAAGTTCGGTAAAAGTTAGAACTTCAAGTTGCAAGGTTATTCTGAGGGTGATTGGGCAGCATCAGTTGAAGAAATTAAAAGCATTTTGGATTATCACTTTAGCTTGGTTTGGGATGTTTTTCATGCTGCGCAAAGAAGCAAGCCATCGTGGCACATTCAACTGCAGCAGTTGAATTTATGGTGCAACAGGCAACAGCTGCAGTTAATCAAGTTCTTTGGGTAAGGAAGATCCTATTAGATCTAGATCTGGAGCAACAAGGAAGCACGGAAGTGTTTGTGGATTATAGGCAGCCACAGCGATTTCTCATAATCCAATTTTTATAGGAAAAAAATTAATATCAAATTGTAATTCCTCAGGGAAGGCCAAGGAAATGCACACCAGAATAATTTGATATCCTTTTAGCTGTTTCTCTATTTCCTAGTTTATTTAAAATTATTATGTTAAGTTATATTTAAGTTTAGTCACTAATTTTCAATAAGCAATAAATCAGTCTAGCAGATTTTTAGCACTACTTTACTGTATTTAAGTGCAGCTGTGATCATATTCAGTCCCTGATGATCAAAAGAATCACAGATATTTCAAGTAACTTTACTTGTTTCCTTGTCTGTCAAAATCCTATATATTACTAATGTTTTGTTGGGATGATTCAAAGGAAGTTCCAATGGTATAAATTCCGACGTCATAAAATGCATCCATCAAAAATTCCATTTTCATCTTCTTGTTTTTTCAAAGCATACAAGTAGATCCAAACACAATTAGTTTCAGTGAAATAAGGAACCAAACAAATAGATAGAAAGCAGTAAAATCCAAAAAATACAAAGTAATAGAAATAAATAAATCACCCTTCCAGAAGCATTAATATCGAGTCCATTATCAAGCAATTTGGCAAGATCTTCCTTCAAAAACCTCTGTTTTGCCTCAGCTCTTCGTCTCACCACCTCGATTCGCGTCCTGGTTGCCTTTATAAGCGATTTGCTTCATTCATCCCAAAACCAAACTCAAAACACAAATTTTCAAAATAACAATATCTATACATACATAAAAAGTAAAACGAAAAGAAGAGAAGAATAAAAACCATTTAGAGCTGAAACCACGGGTTAGTATACCGTCAAGCATCTCCGATCTCACTAGTTCAAGGAAATATCTATTTGTATTTTAAACAGATCCAAAGTATACTGGTTGTTTGTATGAAATATGTGCAGAGCAGTGATTATTAGTGTAGCAGAGATTTTGCGTTGGGAGTTTTAGGGGACTTTGTTGAATTATTTTTTAATTTTATTTACACTCGGAAATAATGACGAGGGTCTAACGGATTTCAAGCTGTCCCTTTCTCTACTTTTTTATTTCTACTTAATTTTGTTTTCTTGCCGTTTCAGTTCTCCCCATTTTTGCTGTTTATTTTTTTTGGTTAAATACATACTTGATTTAACAGGGATTAAACGGCTATCAAGTTTTGAACAATATTACTATATTTGTATTTGTCCATTAGTACCCCTTCATTTTTTTCAAATTCACTATCAGACCTATTTTTGGTTTACAAGGTGAATGGAGTGGGTCCTCAAGAGGATAAACTACATTTTACTTATAGTGGATGGCTTTATTATTTTTTTCTTGTCACAAGAAAAGTATTATAAAAGTAGTTTCCAACATAATTTAATTCATGAAAAATTAATTTTAACCATAAATATAAATATGAAAAAACAACAATTTTTATTAATAAACGATGTGAGTACAAATTTGTTCCTCCCTTGATTCTTCTTTTGATTTTCTCCGTAATTCGAGGGTCGTTAGTGGCGTATTTCTCGAACATTCAAACATAGGTTGATCTCTTTATGAATATCCCATGATTTTGTTTTATGAATGTCCCATGATTTTGTGGGATATTGGAGATCCCGATATTCTTACGAATACCCATCAATTTATGGGATATTCAAGATATCTCTTTCAGGGAATATGTTACCCTTTAAATAGGCGAGATTTATGGTAAAGTAACCTCCTATATACCTAATAGAATTTGAATTTTTCTTAAAGAGTCCCACAAATTTTAGATGTCTACGTGCCCTTACTTCAAGGCTTGTCGAAGTGTAGATTTGATGATGCATCTTGAAGTACCAATATAGCTTTCATCTTTATGTAGCGGCTACAAATTTGCAGATCTGATTTATGAGAGACGGCTACAGATTTGCAGATTTGATTTATGAGATGAGAGATAAAGGGCAGATTTGGTCCCATTGGGTGTGCCAATTTGTTTCCAACATAATTTAATTCATGGAAAATAAACTTCAACCACAAATAAAAATATGAAGAAATAACAATTTTATTGATAAACGAGGTGGTTACAAACCTGTCCCTCCCTTGATTCTTCTCTCAATTTTATCTGTAATTCGAGGGTCGTTAGTGGCGTATTTCTCAAACATAGGATTCTTCTCTCGATTTTCTCCATAATTTGAGGATCGTTAGTGGCGTATTTCTCAGACATAGGATGATCTCTTTGTGAATATCCCATGATTTTATGGGATACTGGAGATCTCGATCTTTTTACGAATACCCACCAGTTTATGGGATATTCAAGGTGTTTCTTCAAGGGAGTAAGCCACTTTTTTATATGCATAATTTAGGGTTGATGTAGAGTAGCCTATCTCCAAGAACTCTAATAAAATTTGAATCGTTCTTGTAGAGTTCTACAAGATTTCAATGTCTACACTTGTATAGAACTTTAACCTATTTAACCTTTTATACATCAAATAACTTTAAACAACTCTCCATGTTTATTTATGTTTCAACTTCTATTTTTTTCTCTTTTTTTAATTTTACTTTGATTTTATTTTTTGATTTTTTTAATTTCTCTCAATCTTTACGTTTTTTACCTTTTCTCCTATCAACTTCTATTTTTTTCTTTTTTCTTTTTTTGGTTTTTATTGTTCTTTTCTCTTTTTTTCTTTTTTGAATTTTTTTCTCAACCTTTATTTTTTATTTTTCTTTTTTTCTTCATTTTTTTCTCAATCTTTTTTTCTTTTAGTATTTTTCTTTTTTCTCCTCTCAACTTCTTTTTTTCTTTGATTCTTTTTTTTTCTTCATTTTTTTCTTTTTTCTGAATTGTTATTTTTTAATTTTTTTACTTTTCATCAATTCCTTCCAAAGAACAAGTTACACCATAAAAAAAGGCCGACATTACCACATTGTGTTTATTGATTTATGAGATGTTCTATAAATCTTGCCTTAGAGGTAGGACTTAACCCAAAGACTTTCAAACAACAAGTTATATCAAATGAGCAAGAGTTGACACTAACACATTGTGTTTTGATTTAAGAGGTGTTCTATAACTATTGTCTTAGAGTTCTATACTGAGTTCTGTACTGAGACTGTAACTGAGATTGTAGAAAGTAATCATCTAACTGACATGCCCCTTTTCTAAATAGAATTAGGGTCCAACCTGTAACCCCAGCTGGAAGGATGTCAATACCATGCCATGGGTAAAGACACTGAAGATTTACCCTCATCTGGCAGGTACTCTAATGAGAATGGTGGAACCTTCATCTGGTAGGTTAAAACACCTCATTAACCCTTAACTGGCAGGTTGATGTCTCAACCTACGCTAGCTACATAGTTCTGAAATGCAAGGACTACTTCTAAGGTTCATACCCTCTACTGGCAGGTGAGCCCCCATCCTTGGGTTCACTCGGTGTTGAATCCTACTCCCAACTGAAATAAATATTGAACTGTTATACTGAACTGAACTGGACTGGGTTCATTGAGTTTTCTTGAGTTCTATAACCAACAAAGTTCTATGGAGTTCTGTAACTAATTGAGTTCTATAGATCGTGACATGAATGATACTATTCTGTAACTACTATAGCTCTAGGTAACAGCTAGATTGTCTGGTATTAAATACCCCCAAGACTCGATAGCATGAAAATTAAAACATAACATGATCTTGAAAAGCATAACAATGTTCACTTGTTCATAATTCATCCATAGACACATTTTATCAAACACTTGCAAGGCATAAACTTGTACATGATTGGGACCACATCATGACATGTCATGATTCCACTATTTACTTCACATAGGCAATTTAGTAAACACTTGTAGGGCATAAGCTTGTACATGTACTAACAAGTCATGATTTTACCACCTAATTAACATGGACATTCTATCAAACACTTTGGGAGCACAACTTAATGTATATAATCATGGACAACATATAGCATTGTAATTACAACACCCAAACTTGCAAATTCGAGGGTCATAACATGGGAATTACACAATTTAATATACATGTTATTTCAATTTCATGGAATTTATAATTTATCATAGATTGAAACTCAAATAATGTTATGAACATGAATACAATTTAATTTAAGCATGTAAATCATAAATCTGAGATCTGTTATGTTTAAAAGGGGTTCTTGGGCTTCATGGGTGAAAGAAACCTATGAATGAACACCTAACATACTTGAATTGATAAGTTCTTGGAGTTCTTGGTGAGTTTCTTGAGCTTTGTTATTGATTTCTTGAGAGCTAGGTTTTGCTAATTGAGAGAGAATGATTTATTTCTTGAGATAAGTGAGCAAATAATAAGATATTAGGCTATTTAGGGATTTAATCCCATGTTTAGGCTGACTGGAATGAGGAAAAAGACCTAAAAGCCCTTAGAAATTAAAACTCAGAATTAACTAAAAATTCTTGATTTTCATCTTTAGTGCGACACGGCACTATCACATCATGTCACTGGAATTCAATAATTATGAACTAGAGGCTTGGCGCGACATTTTGGTATCACGTTGCTTCACGACATAGGAATCTGGCCCTTAGCGCGACGTGCCATGATCACGACAAGACACTTGAAAATGATAATTATGAAAATGACTGGTGGCCCGACGTGGTGGTATCGTGTTGCCATATTAGATAGACTTGGGAGCTCACCGCGATGCGGGATTATCACGTTGGCTCACTGGTTTTTGACAATTTCCATTTGGCATGCCTCCGTGATGCGTTGAAGTGCCAGTTGGCACATTGTTTTACTAAAATATCTCTAACTCCTCGCCCAGATATCAGATTTCGGTGAATTTTATATCGTTGGAAAGCTGACTGAATTTTCTACGTATTGGTGAGCTCTAAACTGAAAAATACTAGGTATTTTAAAATTTTTATATAGGAATACTCATGTACTGTGAGTTAAATTAAGCTAGGGAAATACGGGGTATTACAATTTTCTTCTTAGACGTAATAACAATATCAATATCTTCATCTTCTCTAACCTCCACAACTTCAACATTTGCTTCATTTACTATGACAACTTTCTTGATTCTTCTTCTTTTGGTGGTACAAGACTTACTTTTCTTTATGGCATCTTCTAGTAATTTTTGTTCAGATCCCCTAGTGAAATAGGATTTTGTACCTTGTACTCCAATATTAATCATTTTTCCTTTTCTTTTACCATTCTTCAGTCTGCTCATTTTCAAAATCTGAGGTTGTTCATCCTCATCCTCTTTATCTTTCGTATTTGGAGGTAATACCACCTCTTCGTTCCTAGTTTCTTCAATCTTTTCCCATACAAATTGCTCTTTAATACTTATAGATCTTTTGTTTGGATCACCAATGAGTAGAAGCAGATTCTTAGCTCCCACGTTTATGCTGCTAAGAGGATCAAATCTCTTTACAGGAATTTCACCATTAGCCAATTGTGCAAAGGTGGATTTTGACTCAGAGCCACTAGCGGAACTATGTACTGTCATGTTTTCTGATTTTTCACAACCTACTAATTCTTCAAGATGAACAGGAATTTGTGGGTCATTAGATGACTCTGCTTCTTTTGAGGAGGTAGGTCCTTTAATTTGAAGAATTTTTTATTCAATTGGAGATCTAAAATCTATATTTTGGTCATCTATTAGGATAGAACATTCAGTGAGGTTTAGAGTTTCAACTAGAACATTTCATTTAGGGTTTCAGGATTCTCATGAGAAGAACTAACATGTAGAGTTTTTTATGGTTTTTGAGAATAATCTAAAGATAATTTTTTATGGGGTTTAGAGAAGAGGGAATTTTAGACATTTTGAATTTTTGAGTGACAAAGAAGGACCCGTTTTGATTTGAGGAGAATAATGTCCTGAGTTAATAGAGAATGATTTGAATTTATAATTAAAAAGCCGCCCGTTTTAAATTTAAGAGACACCCTTCTGAATGAACATATTTGATGACAACGGTTGTGACTTTTCACTTTTGAACTAAATTGACTGCTTTTGTTTATATAGGATTGTATATGTGGACTTTTTCAAACAAAAATTTTATAAAACATTTAAGGCACATTATTTTGGTACTCACCTGAGAGACGGGACTAGGTCCCTCTCTTTTTGAGTGAATTTTTAATTTGTGTTTGCACCAACTGTTTCCTTCAAAAGTTATCCCCGTGGGTGTATACATGAAAAGGTATGATACTGAGTTATATTAATCATAAACCTACTTTATAATGGATGCCTGTCTCTTTGATATAGCCTAATTTGAGAGGAGACACTGATTCATATGATAAGTTAGGATGTCTTAATCAATTAATGTTTTAGCCTCTGTACACCCTTTTTGTCTTAAAACTTTCACCATAATTTATCAGGGACCAGGTCACTTGAAATCACTATTTCTAAATATGACACCTCCACTTGAAGTATCTTGAAAGAGAGGTTGCATTTAGATCTTCTATACTTAAGCTTTGAACACTACCTTTTAATGAATATTCTTAACAACAGTCCCCTTTCTTAAACCTGGAATCATGATCACTTATTTAATTTTGGAACCCACTTGAGTTTTAGTTCCCAGTAAAAAGACATGGGAGTGATCAAATCTTTCTTGGCCCACCTAGGTAGAAATAGCTTACTCTTCACAATTTCCAGTGGCTTAAACCCCTTATGATGTGATTTTCCTTGCCGAACATCTCTGAAACCATCTTTTTTAGATCTAAGCCATCTCTGACAACTTTTCTTAGTGTGCCCATCCTTCCCACAATGAGTTCATATAGGACTGACGGCCTTGTTTCTAGCCTCGTTGATAATCTTTCCTTGCCAACTGGTAGGCTGGAATTCTCTTTGATAGCCCAGTCTTCTGCCTATCATTTACACCTTAACTAGTTAGGTTAGAAAGAATAAGTAAGGAAGTAGTCCATTTAAGAGACTTGTTCAACTTTTCTTTCAAGCGGACCAAGTCCCTCTCTAATTCTTTATTCTTGTGAAGTGTACACATAAGGTGTTTTTGAGAATTCCTCAATCCTTTTTAAAGATCAATCTTTCTTTCCTTTTTTATCTACCTCATTTACCTTCTTTAGACTATTCATTAAACTCATATTTTCAGATTTTGTCTTTGTGAACAACTATCCAGTTTCAGAAATTTGGAAAGTTAAAGTAATCAACTCATGTTCATGATTCTTTACTTTTATTCTAGTGTATTCTTCTTGGTAGTTAGTTCACATATAGAGTCTATCAACACACTAACAAACTTCTTTATCCTTTTAGTATAGTAGTTATCAAGATTATCCTTAATATAAAAAAGAGTTACCTCCTTTTTCTTTTCATCTTCTGAGTTTGCCTTAAATACAAATAGGGAATCATAGATAACTAGATTGTGTTCCATTGCAAGCATAAAGGAATTTCCAGACTTCTTATCTTCATCAGGTTCAGTGGAAAAAGCTTCCTATGCTGTCAGAGCTTACTTTACTGCATACTCAGTTGCAATTTTACTTTTTGACCTTTCAGGGACCTGATCATTCTTTTACATTTGGTATTTTCTCATGAGTGCTTCAGATCTACCATTTCTTTTGCTAAGCTGACCACCTCTTTTTATAGCTCTAACAATTCTTGTTTCCAAAAGTGCAACATCAGTGTCTTCTTCACTGGGTAGACTCTAAAGCCTTCAAGGTTAGGAATCTCTCCCTTTTTGCTTTCTTTCTTCCCATCTCTAGTTCAGTTGTAGCAGCCATGATGACCAGAACTAGATATGAACCTTTTAGAGTGAACTTACTCTGATAACAATTGTTGGAACCCTGAGGGTTGTACCATGCAGTGAGGGACCAGGTCCCTCAAAGTCCATCATAAGCAATAGAATAGTAAAGAAACTATAAGGTGCTAGAAAAACAAAGGCAGTACAGGAAAGTAAAAGTACAAAATTTTAATGTGGAAACCCAAGAAGGGAAAAACCATGGCTTGACCTCATAAGAACCTCAAGAAATCCACTATAATCAACCTTTTGATTATAGTCTGGATTTCAGCCTACCTCTAGGCTCTTTTCACTTGTAATAACTCTACTATAAGCTTATCTTGGCAACTCTACCAAGGACTTTCTATGCTGATTAAATCTAATCAGCCTCACGCTTAGGCAACTCTACCTAAGCACTCTCTACTCAAAGAGGAAAACACTGCTTTTATAGCATGAGTAGTTCACTTACAAATCAGTACTAACTCAAAAACAATTTTCATTTTAAGCACACATAAATAGCTAAGAACTTAAGTAGTGGAGTTTTAGCTTTTATCTCTCTTCTACTCTTGAATTTTCAAAAACCTTATTTGGTGAAGAACTGTCTTGTTCCTTTTATAAATGAGTGATAATTAGTGTTGAAATATCATTGGACCAGCTTTCATAAGTAGTACAAAATAGCACCTGCAAGTTTGTTACACAAGAGGACAAAACTGTGCAAACAAAGCATGCCAACTATAATGTTTCTTGCATATCTAGGGACCTCGTCCCTTGTAGTTAGCTGCTCATCATAAAGCTACATATAGCACACCACATCAAAGCTAAATCACGAGCTTGATGTGCTATAGAAATATAACACTTACGATGCTTAAGACTATGAGAATATGCATGTACTTAAGGCTATTTTGTTAGATTTAATGTGTTTTTGGAGTGTTTTGTAGGAAATTAGGTTTCATATGCTAAATTCAACAAAAAGATACAAAGTGATGTTTTTAGCTACTTATTTGATCTATTTCAGGTATTCATTACTTTTTCCGGATGTTCGTGACCAAAACATGTGTGGAAATTAAAGAAGAGTTTAAAAAAATTCTAACACATGCTAAGTCAATATGCAGACCGCATATAGTACATGTGAACCGAATGTAGGAAAAGCATGTGTCAGAAGTCTAAAATCCCGAGAGCTAACCTGCAGGAATTTATTATCTGGGCACATGCGGTCACTATATATGCCTAGCCTGCAGGCCATATGTACCACGTGCGCCCAAGACCAGGGTGCATGTATAGACCACCTGTAGCCACCGACCTAAACTTTTTTTAATCATTTTGAAATCATCTCCTAGGGTTTTTATGTATCCCAATTATACTCCTATGATGTTTTTAAGTCTTGTTATGTACGTTCAGTTAAGTTTTCATGTTTTATTTAGGATTTGAATTCTAGGATTTCTGGTAATCTATAAATACCCTTTAGGCTTTATTTAGTTTATTCATTCAAAACTGACTCATTCACATATTCAGGGGTAGACCCTTAGGGTATAATATCCTATATTCTCATTGTTCTTAGTTTGATATTCAATTTAAGAATTTGGTATTTCTTCTTTCATTATTGTGAGATTGATTTTGTAACTTTGTCTGTGGATTCCATGATTGATCTCATAACTATGAGCAACTAATTCCCTAAGCTAGGGTTGTGGGAACCCTAGTGAATTAACAAAGTAGAGGAAGTGCTAAGTCATTCTAGATAAACATTCTTGCATGTATTGGATTTTCTTCATTCTTATTGATTTATTAGTGGTGGTCAACATTAAGATTGCATCCATATTATTGCTACTTACTCTAAAAGAGGAGTAGTGACTCGAAAAAGAAGATCACAATAGTAATTTGAAGTTTAATGGTCCATCTACGCTACTAGGTATTATCTAAGTGAGATGGGTGGCTGTCATCTTATAGCTAGAAACTTAAAAGGTAATAGTTAACTGGATTAAGATAAGGGTTAGTGAGGCGACATCTTGAGACTCAAAAGTTAAAGGTTGAAATTGATTAGCTCGTCTAAAATATTGTTGATAGTACAGAACTTATTGATTTTGCATGCAAGATATTGAAATAGTTTGATAGTGTACGATAAGTCTACTAAGTTGAGAAGCCAGGGGGAACGCAAGCCTAGTGTTCGTCTTTGATTGTTTACAACCAAAAGCAACCAAGCCTCATTACTTTTAGTCAGTTACTACAAATCCCCCCTTTTTACTTTGCCGCACTTCCTGGTGATTTCAATAAGTTTGAAATAGATTTTCAACCTATTCCCTATGGGATTGATCCTAGCCTAGTTGGGGTACTATATTTTGATAGCAACTGCTTTATCCTTCTAAGGAGGGGTAGTTTGGGCATTCTCAGAGCTATCCAGAATTCACCTATCATTGTGCAAGGAAAGCAAAAACGTCTTTGTTCCCTGCATTGCATAGGGATACAATGTACGAATATGCTTAGAAAGATGAGCGCTAGCATATAACTCAGGATAGGGATAAGCAAATGCCAATTCAAAATCAAGTCCAAACTCAATGTAGATATTCACATACATGTATGGGTATATATATATATGTATATATGTATATATATGTATGTGTGTATATACATATATATGTATATATGTATATAAATATATATGTATATATGTATATACATATATATATACATTTATATATATATATACATATATATATACATTTATATATATATATATATATATATATATATATATAAGATGTTGGGATAGGGAATAAGGTTTAGCATGAGATTTAAAACTATTAACCTGAACTGTGTAGCTCTAATCATCCTAAGGGCACCCATATGCTATATGGGTTCAACTCCCTTGCTAAAAGGGTTCCAGTGTGTGTTAGTTGCACGAACCAAGAAAATCCAAAGATGATCCAGGGAATGCCTCGACCCAGCCAATCCAAAATATATATAAGTGTGAGCTATGCACACAATCATAAAGACCCCTACCCTAGTAAATGTGGTTTCCAGTATCAACCCCCTGAGGACCTCCACCTTTTACGTCGAGCTACATGACCCTCTTTAAGCCCAGGTAAAACAAGTTTCACACAACCCATCCATTATACTAGGGAATTTTCCGTTAAGGCATCAACCATAGGTATCATTATACCATTACGCTTGCAAACTTATGATTATGCCATACTAATTCCATCCACTTGGGGGAGTTCCACAACCCCCTTTGTTCATTAAATTAAGTTTAAAATAAAAAACAAACAAGTGCTTCAAAACTCTTTTTATCCGTTTAACTATTTATGCAATGCAATAGTTAAGGGAAATATGCCAAATCATGTGATTAACCATATTTTAATCCAATTATGCAAGTGGGTCGAGGGGACACAATTTCCAAACCAAATACCAAAACCAAAATCACCAATTTGGGGGAATACCTTTACCCTCATCCCATTCAACATACCCATGCACCACAACGGGTTTCAAAATACATGAATAAAACATGAATATTTTTATTAAAACCATGGGAATTCAAATTAAGTATCACCCTCAATCCAATTCAAAATCTTTATTCAACTCCACATGAATAACCATTTGAACACATGCCTTAAGTAAAACAAGTTTAATGTGAGAGGTATATGCCTGAAAGTATTAAGAATTATAGAGGGAAATTAACCTCTAAGCCCTAGATGACCAACCTTGAGAAACCTAGCCTTGTTCTTGCTTTATGGAATTTGAGAGAAGAGAAGTGTATTTTGATTTCTTTTGGAGTGATAATAAGATCCTACAGTGTTTTTAAGTCGTGGGTGACAATTGGGAATGAGGTAAATGACCAAAGTACCCCTAATTAAAATACAGGAAAAGCTATTGCCAGTGACATGAGTCACTTCATGACTCATGACGTCGAGTTATGAGTCATCGCCACGACTTATAGTCTGGGTAGAGACATAGGGCCTCCTCACTATTTTTTCTACAAGTCATACCCAACGACTCGTACATGGACCTTGCAACTCATAGGGTCCTAGTCGTAACCACAATCGTGACTTAGGCACCTACACTAGTTTGACTATGGAAAGCACCACCCTATGACTTGTAAAGACTCATTATAACTCGGGACATCCCAATCATAGTCATAATAGAAGCATGGGAAACCCTCACTGCTCACCCTTTGACTTAAACCCTATGAACCGTAAGGAGACCTTAGGACTCGTTAGGTGAGCCGTAGTCTGAGTAGTGAGTTTCAAACTCTAAAAAATTTCAGAGGTAAGAATTTGGGGTGTTACATTATCCCCTATCTCCTTATGACCATTCCTCCCTAAATGAGGAGTCGAGGCATCTATTAGCACAACTGTAAGACAGAAACACAACGACAATTCCTTTTCAAAGTTAAAAAATAAAGAGAGTAGTAAAAACAATACCTCAAGCATGATTATCCAATTCGAGGAACAAGAACGGATACTTGGACTTCATATTCCCTTCATCTTTCCCAGTAGCTTCTTCATCCTTTTGGTTCCTTCGTAGAACCTTTATCGAAGCCATATCCTTAGTCCTTAAACGATAGACTTATGTATCCATAATCTCCAAAAGGACTTCCTTATAAGATAAGGAATTCAATATACCAATATCCTCAGTAGATACAACCAAGGAGGCATCTTCCATGCACATATTCAACATTGAAACATGGAAAACTCGGTGAACGAAACCCAAATTCGAAGGCAAATCTAACTCATAAGTAGCCTTCCCCACTCTTCTCAAAATAAGTATGAACCAACATAACGGGGATGGGCTTCCGTTCTTCCCAAACCTTATCACTCCCATTATAGGAGATACCTTCAAGAATACCCAATTACCACCCTCAAACTCTAACTCTCTTTGCCTCATATCTGCATAGGACTTTTGGCGACTCTAACCATTCTTAAGTATATCCTAAATCACCTTTACCTTCTCTATGACTTGGTGAACTATGTCTGAACCAAAAAATCTAGTCTCGCCAACCTTAAACCACTTGATAGGAGATCTACACCTCCTACCATAAAGAGCTTCAAAAGGAGCCATCCTAATACTAGGTGATAACTATTATTTTACCTAAATTCAATAAGAGACAAATTATCCACCCAACTACCTCTAAAATTGATCACATAGAACCTTAGAATATCTTCTAAAGTCTGAATAGTTATCTCTACTTGTCTATCCAATTGAGGGTGGAATGTGATGCTAAGGTTCATCTTGTGCCCAAGCCTTGCTGAAACGAATGCCAAAAGCAAGAAAAGAACTGCATACCTCAATCCAAAATGATAGAAACTGGAGAACTGTAAAATTTATCAATTTCCAAAATAAACAACTTCATATAATCCTCTCCAGTGTAAGTAGTCCTCAGAGGTAAGAAGTGGGCAGACTTAGTCATCCTATCCACGATGGCCCAAATCAAATCATATTGATATTGAGATCGTAGAAGACTAGTAATAAAGTCCATGTTGATTATCTCACACTTCCACATAGGTAACTCAAACTCTTAAGTCATGCCACCAGGCCTCAAGTGCTCAACCTTCACCTGCTGACACACCATACTCTTAGCCATGAAGTTAGCCATATTTCTCTTCATGTTGTTCCACCAATAAATCTCCTTCAGGTCATGATACTTCTTCGTCGATCCTATATGAGATGTATACCTTAACTCATGAGACTTAAAACTCTTTATCACAGCCCATCAATATCAGGAACACACAATCTACCTTGGTACCTCAAGATACCATCTTCACCAATCTCAAATGCCATGACCTTCTGCTGACCCACATCATCCTTAAGCTATATCAAGATGGGATCCAAAACCTACTTCTCATTTACCTCTGTACTAAGAGATGACTTCACCTCTTGCACAATCACACCACTATTCTTAAAATCCAAAAGCCAATCTCCAAGACCGGCCAACCGGTGAATATCCTTCACCAATCCTTACTTCTCTTCATCCACATGAGATAATCTACCCATGGACAACCTATAAAGAGCATCAGCAACCAAATTAGCCTTACTTGGATGATAATGAAGGCTCATGTCATAGTCATTAAGCAACTTAAGTTATCTTCTTTGCCTGATATTCAACTCTTTCTAGGTGAAAACATATTGCAGCTTTTATGATCTAAATAAATATCAACATGAACCCTATGTAAGTAATGATGCCAAATCTTCAAAGCAAACACAACAACTGCCAACTCCATATCATGAGTTGGATAATTCCTTTATGAACTTTTAGCTGCCTAGAAGCATATACCACAATCTTACCGTGTTGCATCAAGACATAGACTATCCTACACGCGATGCATCACAGTAAATAACAAACCTACCAGTACCCTCAGGTAGGGTCAAACCAGAGCAAAGTTAACTTATTCTTGAGCTTCTTAAAGCTACCCTCGCAAGTATCAAACCACAGAAACTTTACCTTTTTCTGAGTCAACTTATCCAACGGAGCAGAAATAGATGAAAAATATTCCATAAATCTCTTATAATACCCAGCTAAACCCAAGAAGGTCTGAATATCGATTGGAGTCGTGGGTCTAGGCCATTTTTTAATCGCCTCAACTTTTTGTAGATCTACCATGATCCTCTCACTGTAAACAACATAACCCAGAAAGGTTACAAAATTCAACCAAAACTCACATTTTGAAAACTTGGCATTCAATCGTTGATCCATAAGAGTTTGCAACATTACTCAGAAGTGATTAGCATAGTCCTTCTCTCTCTTAGAATATACCATTATGTCATTAATAAACATAATCATGAATAAATCTATGAACTGCTTGAATATCCAGTTCATCGGGTCCATAAATGCAGCCAAAGCATTAATTAACTGGCATGACATCACAGAAACTCATAATGACCATATCAGGTTCAAAAAGTAGTCTTAAGGATATCTACCTCTCTAATCCTCAATAGATGATAACCCAATCGAAGATCAATCTTAAAAATATCTAGCACCCTGAAGCTGGTCAAGGAGGTTATCTATTTTAGGAAGAGGATACTTATTTTTCACCATCACTTTATTCAGTTATTGATAATCTATACACATTCGAAGGGAACCATCCTTCTTACGCATGAAAAGCAAGGGAGCACCCTACCAGGACATACTAGGATGGATGAAACCCTTATCAAGAAAATTATTTAATTGCTCCTTAAGTTTTTTCAACTCATTCAAATCTAATTTATAAGAAGAAATAGAGATAAGATGGTTATCCGATAAAAGATCGATCCTAAAGTTTATTTCTTTATCGAAAGAAATACCAGAATAAATGAATAAGAAAAAGAAAAGTATCCAACAAAGGAAAGAGAAGCACAAAGGGTGCAAGAAAAAGAAATGAAAAAAATAGGTGAATACAAAAGAAAGTAGGCACATATGTAAAAAGTGAATATAAAAAGAAGTGGCCCATAATCAAAAGTTGGATAGAATAGTGTGATGTAGATGTTCAAGGAGGGCATAGTCATATTGTTCCTAATGATATCCTACACTACCCCAAACCTATGTTACAAGCTCAAAAAGCCCTTTGAGATCTCCAACCAAGTGTATTCATTGTAGTGGCGATTGAAAATAGGGGCAAGCCTATGACATAGTACTTGTTAGCATCAAAAGTTATTGAGAGAGAGAGAGAGAGAGAGAGAGAGTTTTGCACTTAAATTCCTTGTTGTATATTTCATAACTTGGTGTTTGTAATTTTCCTTCTTGTGAGAAGACATGCAACCAAGTTGAGATCGGTGATTTTGTCATTCTCAGAAAAAATGACGCAAAGGGAGTATGTCATTATTATGGTCAAAGTCTAATCATTTCTAGAGTATTAGTTATTTTTGTATAGTTGTTATCTGAAGTCTTTTGCATCCTTGGATATTGCATTTTATGTTGAGGGGTGGCAGGAGAATAGCTTTTCCCATGTTTGAAGAGCTACTTATGGTCGTAACTAAGCTTAAAGTCACTGTAATCATTGGGTAATTAAATTTGGGCATAAATATACATTATCTTATGGTAAGAGATAGTTTTTCTTAAGGACAAACAAAATTTTAAGTTGGGGGTGTTGATAAGTGGTGGATTTACCACTCATTTGCACTTAATATTCGTGCACATTACCATGATTTAAATGTATAAATGACACATATGTATGATTAGATGCACTAATATCCATATTTTGCAAGCATACATGTTATGTGATAGAAAGATATGAACTTGAGCTAAAAAGGATCAAAAGTAGAAAAAAAGTACAGCTGGAAGACCTGGAGCAGAAATAGGCCTCAATTACAGTGATCAAGGACTGAGGGTCGCGATCGCAACCAGTCAAGACAAGTCAACATACCGTGGTTGCATTAGTAGCGATTGCAAACAAGTGTCAGTAATCGCGATGAGGTGGGATTATGCCTAGGGGTAGTTTTGTAAATGCACACAGCTGAATCCTAAATCCCCTTAAGAGGCTCAAACCATATCCCATAGAGTAGATCCGACTTTTAAGGAATTTTTCCACCGTTGTTTTAGTTTTAGATTTTGAGAAGACAACTATTGTACTAATGTTTGGGTGAAGAATACATTAGAGTAACTTACAAGTGAAGGATTGGCTATTTCCATTAAAGATTTATTGAATCCTAAAGCATGCAATTTGCATTCTCTTTATCTTTTAATAAATCAAATTGATGGAGATTTTTGGGTATATCTTGCTTATTAATCTTATGTGTAGCTAGTTGTCCCTCTTGAGATAATGCTAGAATGGGGTGTAATTGTATGTGGATTGTGATTCATTTGTTCTTATGTTAGTTTATTGGTGATAGGTTCTACTATTGCTTGATTAAATTGGATGGGATTTATGGGTAAAATACCTAAATACCCAAATGGGTTTGTGGGTGAAAATCCTAAGATCTTAAAAGTTCAAACCATCCTTTAAAGAGGGGTTTGGGTGAACTTTTGGAACCTACATTATCCTTGAAAGAGGGATGTGGGAAACAAGGCAATAGTAGATAATTTATGGACATAGTCTGCCGATTTGCACTATCTTAGACATTAGAGTGATTATGAGGTTAACTATACCTTGGGTATTATCCTAGAAATAGGGATACCCACTTTAGGTGTTGGGTAGCTTTAGTTGATACGCTCATTAGGTACTCAAAAGGGTCAATGAGTGATATCTTTGAGTCTTTGTTGAGAAACTAGCCTCAAGGACGTTCAACCTAGCCCACTACATCATCAACGGTTAAAATTTACACCAAATTATCATATTCTTATGCTAACTCTCCCCTAGGAAAGATTAATCCCAAGATCTGTTCCTAAGTTTTTACACTCTAATTATTCATAGCCTCGGGTTAGTACATTAGAAATCCAAAAATAATCATATCTTTGAAATGTTTAAAATCCCCCAAAATACTTGTACCTTAGGTTTGAACTTAACTAGTAACTTTAATTTCAAACTTACTTAGTCTCCACTCACATTGTTCCTCGTGGATTCGACTTTGACTCAAAGTTGGGTAATTATATTGATGATGACTGCCTTGCACTTAAATTGATTTGTAACTTGAGTGTTATCAATCACATCGTCATAATATCCTCTGGACTTGTCGGGAATTATCACATTATCATAATATACAAATCAATGTCAATAGTAGAGAGCAAGTCCCATGAGTGCTAAAGTAAAGTGCAAGCCCCACGAGAGCTAAAGTAAATAATCATAAAAAGAAGCAAGGTAGAGTATATGTCAATAATTCATCATTCATCATCATCAATATCACATTATCCATAAGCATATATATATATATATATATATATATATATATATATATACACACACATATAATGGGTGGATCCATTGCTAAAAGAGTATAAGTTCTTAAATCTGTTGCCCGAAATGATCTTGAGGACTAAATCATTATAATTGTAGAGAGGGTCAAAATATCTCATAGCCATTGTAATAATAGTGTTAACTCATGAACAGGAATCTATCTTGGTCAAATATTTAAATCATCATTATTAACCTCTTTTATATATATAGATTATCCATTAAGCTAGGCGGTTATCATTGTAAAGTGTAATAATCCATATGTTTTTAGACAAGTTTCCAACTATTCATCCTATGTTTAAAAGCCCCTAAACAATTATTTTAAACCATAGATAAGTTTTATGATAATTCACCTTGTGTGTATGGTGTTTTTAATGCGAATCATGGTCATACAAAGCACTTAGAGCAAAGTCGAGTTGGGAACACTTGTATCGATTGAGTTCTAGTATCCGATGCTACAAGGGTCAAATTTAAATGAGTGTACCTCCTAGAATATAACTATTCAAGTGGCCTTCTATATATCAAATGAAATTTCCTCAAGTCTTCTTTCCAAAGCATCCAATTTTACCTTAATCTAATGTCAGAGTAGAAAGTTATGCTCATTTTACCTGAAAGCGTATGTTTGAGATAAAAGGTGATGAATAAGTTGACAAACCATCAACTAGTTGACAAGTTATCGACTTAGTCGTCATCCTTAACCAGAAAAGACCCTAAATCACTTAGGAAATATTATGACCAAGTTGAAAAGCCGTCAACTAGTAGATAAGTTATCAACTTAGTCGTAAACCTTAACTAACAAGTATTCAAGTCAAATTAGAGGTTGACGACTAAGTTCATAAGTTATCAACTAGTTGATAAGCTGTCAACTTAGTTGTCTACTAAAAATTCCTAGAATTTTTATTCAGTTTCTTTATGGGTATTTTGGTCTTTTTCTCACCTCAAACTCTACTCCATGATTTTAATCATTCAATAAGCATTGTATATCCAGTATTAGTCAGTTTTTAACGCTCAATCTCCTCTCCATTCTCAAGAGAAAAAAATTAGGGTTTCTTCCCAAAGTTCAACTTACGAGGATCCAAACACATGTTATCCTTTAAGAAATTAAGAAATTTAGGTATGTAGGGTTTAAACAAGTATAACCTTTCAATTATGTAGGTTTTAAACATGTATAACCTTTCATCCTTGTACCCTAAATCTTTGATTTTAAAGTTGAATTTATGTGATTACAATTAGGGTTCATACCTAAATTTCCATTTTTTTTTGTGATTATGGCGTTAACATATGATTTAAAGTTTAGTTTTCAGTAGAATGTACCTTTACTCATATTATTACTTACATGATTGCTATTATGAGACAAATTTAATTATTTTGACATGAAATTTGATGAGATGATAAATGATTTTAATTTAAGAATTAAGTTTGATATTTGATATGAAGTTTCTATGAGATAAAGAATTATTTCAAATTTAAGCATAAGTTATTGAGTATACAAGAAGTTTATGCTTATAAGCTCAAGTTCCAAGTATTACCTCATGATTAAAGTTCAGCTCAATCTGATGATCTAAGATAAGACATGAAACCCACAAGTTGCCTCATGTATATGATTTAAGTAAGAGAAGCATAGTTGGTTTTCAAGTTATAAACCCATACACTATTTTAAGGTAGATTTCATAAGTATGTGCATATATACATATTTTGGGTGTAGTGTTTAGCACTGAGAGGGAAATGTGGGCTTCAATGTATCCTGTTCTCTAGAAACTACGTGCCACCATAGGCTTATGTTTAGAGGTCTATCCAGAGAGTATCCCTTCCTCTACCTAATATGGGCTAAGTATCGTGATCACTTTAAGTTATTTCTATTTTGATGGCAAGGGTAGAACAACACTCCTCAATGTGGTTTATGTTGGTTTTAAGAATCTCCCACAAAATTAAAGATTTCAGAAACTAAGTGTAATAATTCACTAAGATTATTAGACTATGATTTATTATTCATGTTTTATGATGTTTCATCTTTTAGTTTTATTCATGATCAACGTGATCCCCTTTACACCTAGCGTGCATGTTTGAAAGTATGTTCAATTTAAGTTTTACTTATTACATTCACCCCCACATACTCAGTGCATTCTAAAGTACTGACAATATATATATATATATATATATATATATGTCTATGGCTACATTGCTTTATGATGTAGGTACCATTTATATCCCAAAACACCATGATCAAACAAAACACAACTTCCAAACAATAGATAATGAGTTCTCTTGATTAGAGGACTCAATCCAACTCTAGTTCCAGGATTATATTTTATTCAGCCGTATTGATTAGGGATGGTTGGGGGTCATGTCCTGGCTATCTATAGCCAGTATTAGTAGAGGCTTCATAGATAGTCAATCAAAGTTTATGTATTCAGTGTTAGTTTTTTTTTTTTATAATCCAGTGATATAAATGTTCTCAAATAATGTTGTATTGAATAAGTTCAAGAAATGACATCTCTTCTACTTATTACTTCAAGTTTTATGTATTTATTTTAGTTGCTTATGAGTTATACTAGTATCATGGGTTAGCTTGGTATCACTTGTGGTTCTAAGCATCGTGTGACTTACAGGGGGTGGTCTCGAGCCATTACAAAGTTGGTATCAGAGCATAGTGTTGAAGTGTCCTAGGGTGTTTGTGAAGTTGTGTCTAGCAGTGTCTTGCAGAATTGTACAAAGATGTTGGTACTTTTCTTCGAGAGGCTGTTGGGCATTTAAGAAATATTTCTTTTCTTTATGCTCTAGGTTGTACAGTAAAGTTGTTCTCTCAAGAACTTCTGTCGATTTGTGTGTTACTCAATAATTCTCCATCTATGACTTATTTTTTAGATAACACGAGTAGTAAATTCCAATTCCACCAGAGATGATGCTCTCAAAATTAGTGTCAGTAACTTTAGAAATCGCACAAAAGGCTTGAGAAGAGCCAGTTGGTCTGTTTTAAGTCCTTTAAGTTGAAACCTTATGTCCTCATCCATATGAGCTATGTAGTTAAGATAGAATATGCATGTAATCAGATTTCTCTTTAGCCCCCTACTACAGATAACACTTAGGAAAGGTGAGAGCATGTGCCTAGAGTATTGAATATAGTTTTTACTAAGGATTAGTGTAACTTATTGTGTTGTGATTCATAAGCAGTAGAACATTTTTAGAGTTGGAAGTATGTATTTAGAAGTGTAGTAATAAGAAAAGTTGGGGTTAGCATTTGATTGAGGGTAAATTAAAAGTTCTTTGTATGCTATTAAGTAGAATTAAGGTGATATATCCTTGTGTGTTAACTAAGGGGTAGAGAATGTGATGTTGGTTTCATGGTGAAATGTAGAGAAAAAGTTTTTACTTAAGGTGAATTATTGTATGCTTAAAGTAGGAAAGTAGTCCTTGATGGTATTTTGTTGTGCTAGAAAAGTATAGGTCATTAATGAATGTTTGGGTAGTTAAGGATTGCCAATCTAGGTTTTTCATTGTAGTTGTGAAAAAGGAATTGGTTGATGTTTGTAGATCTATGAGTATAATTTAGATATATGGTTGGAGAAGTTGTAGTGATGTGTGAAAGGGGGGTATGCTAATGAATTGTAATAAGATAGACAGTAAGATTGTGATAAATTACTATTATTATGAAGTTCTAGTGGACTAGAGTTTCTTGATGTTTTTCCAAGCAAGAACGGTGTTTGAGGTTGTAGTTAATCATATCTGGTACTAGAATCTAAGCTTGAACAGTGAATGATCATCAAGGTAGAAAATAATGATTGGTTGGGATAGTGATGTTAGTTATATTAATGGTGAGCTAGTAGGCTTGGAATGAAGTATGCAAGAATTTAAGTTCATTTGTTTTACAATTAAGTATAATGGTGTAGGTATGATGTAGAGGTGTACCCAAGGTGATATTGGGATGCATTATTTTCTAAGTTTAAAGTGTCGTGTGTTCTTAGATAGTGCCCGTGAGTTTCTAAGTGTGAATAAGGCTAGTTATATATTTTATGGTGTTCTTGATGGCTAAGTTAAAGAGTCAAGGATAAATGGTGATGATCCTTTTGGTATGATTTGGTTTAGGAAAAAATCTAAGTTTAAAGATGTGATATTAGTAAGCTATGAAAAAAAGAAGAAGATTATGTGTATAGTGAGGCAAGTATGTTTTACAAGAAGAGTGTAAGTATATGATGATGATTGTTGAAGCTAGAGAAAGCTAAGGGTGGTTTATAAGAAAGGAGTATCCAAGAATGAAGTTAGTATTTTCCAAATATATTTTATTTGGGTGTGTTGAGCATTAATGTTTAGGCAGTTATAGTGAAGAAATTATTGCTCAGTCTTGAGGATACGGAATAGTCCCAAAATCTTAGAATGTTGGCTTTAGTATAAGGGGGACATGATAGGGTGAAGAACCAAATCAAGTTTGGAGAATTAAATTGTGATGCATGTCAATTAGAGTTATGATGAGATATTGATTCATTCTTACTCTAGCATATTCCTTTCCTTGGAATTTAAGTTATTATGGCACACTATCCATGTCTTGCATGATAGAGTTGAGCTTGTGACCAATGCTTATACACTTCATGCATATTCAAGCTTATTCTCAGCTCCTAGTAAAAAAGTAATAGCTTCACTCTGTGATTCGAGTCATTCCTCACAAATCTATGAATCCAAGTCTTATGTTAAGTAATTTATGATAAGTTGAGCTCATGTTTCAAAGTATGCTCAGTTTTTAGATTTCATGGTACACCCTTAATGATTTGTGAGATTCACATTATGTTATTTATGTCCTCAATTTAGATCTCTTTAATGAATCCATGCCTTTTATACTCTATTTTTCAGGCCCAATTAAGTGTCAAAGTTATGTATAGTATTCTTTCATGCTTCAATCCCCATTTTCTATCCCTTTAATAACCCCTACTCACATTAAGGTAATGGTGATGAAAATGTATGATCAATGGTTTAGATGAGATAGAAGTAGATGACCATCATTAGGGAAAATTGTTGTATGCTTGTTTTATCAAAGTCTATAAGTCTGAAGGAAGATTGAGGCAAAGCCTAGGTATGTGTCATAGTTAGTTGAGAATTCTAGGAGTGTTTTCTTGAGGATAGTGCCTGAAAGTTGTTATTGATAAAGGTATTATAGAATAGGGAAAAAGTTCCTAGGTAGGTTGGTTGCCTAGAAGTTCATATGTGGTCATAACAATAGGCTTGAATGTCATGTTGGTATATAAGTGGATGAATGAATTGTGCGCTAGTATATTCCTAATTAGAGCTTGAAGTTGGTTGTTGAAGTTGTAAGGAGTGTTATTCTTGATATGAGAGCTCTTAAAAGACGTAAAATATTAAATCTCGTAGCTTAGACTAGTACTATGGTGTTATGTCTAGTACCATGCGATTTAGAGTTAGGCTTGAACATCGTGAGAGTCTATAGTTCAATTCAGATTTTGGTTGGGGTAGTCATATGTACCCATGTAAAGGTTATAAGTTGCATCAAATGAAGTGTATTACTTAAGAGGAAGAGTATAAGTGAGAAAAGTATTTGAGAAGTGTGGCCAAGCTTTAAAATTATTAATTGTATTGCCTAAGACATAGTAATCCTATTCTAGCTTCTGTTCTATATGTCGATATCATATGTTATAGAGTTGTTACCATGTTTTGATTCCTTACTCTAATTCCATACCCATATCATGCAAAAATTCTTTCCCTCGATTGTTATTAGAAGTTATGATAAGGAAAGTTTGAGGAAACTCTTATTCCATTCTTAGTAACTCTTTGAGATTCTATCGCATTAGCTATCATTTAACATTTATATATGTATGTTTGTATGATAAACGTTTCAAGTGAGTTCTAAACTCTCATCATGAATCAACTCCTTATGGTAATTAATTCAGCTCAGAAATCAATTTCATGATTGAAGTGTTATCGTTTCAGCTTAGCTATTTCAATTATTAGCAGGAATGTTATGTCCACATTATTCCATACGATTCCTATGTATATGTTCCTGTTCCATATGTATCAGCCGACTTAGTGCCTTTTCAAGAGGTGATTTCAGTTACAAGACATGGTTAATTTAAGAAAATTCAGTTTTAAGATAGTAACTACATCTTTTCGTGCAACTCCTAAAATTCACTTGAGGATGGATGATCCCAAGGGGGATATATTGTAATAGCCCACAAGCTCCTATTATAACACGTCCTTTGGCCTAATAACATGTCCGAAATCACTACAACCTTAATATCACGACCTTAGGTCCGGGTACGTGTTCAGAAATCATATCAATACTCATATTAGTAAGCGATCTTGTATTCATAAGTCATAGCCAAACTACGAGGCATAACATTTTTATAAGCCACAAAGCTTAATTTTAATCGTCTCACATCTAGGAGGTATTTCATAAGTAAGGCATCTCACATCTAGGAGATATAACATATTACTAGGCCATAACTCATAACTATGAGGTACGTCACATCTATAAGACATCTCAAATCTACAAGTCATATATCATGACTAAGAGAAATATCATCCCTATATGCCAATTATCATATCTATGAGAAATAACATCAACACCGTATAAAATAGGAAATAGCATATCTAAAAGCTCGTTATCATCTCTATAAGGAATATCATGGCCATAAGCCATTATTCATAACGCGGGGGAGGTCATCACATTTTACCAAGACACAAAGTAAACTTATTCCAAAGGCTCAATAGTCTCACTAGGCTTAACATGCGCAACTAAGTACACAAGGGATAGCACAAGTCTTGGCCTAAGGTGGGCCGGAAGAACCCACTTCTAATCCTCAATTTCCATATTTGGGAAATTTATACCCCAAACTAGGCTAAGGTATCTAGTTCAAATTCTATATATCATGTAAGCCACAACCAATCCTAAGATAGGAATTTCATCTAAGAACAAAGACATTTAAGTCAACTCTACTGAAATTATGGTTTCAAGATCACTAGACTAGACCAACTAAGGTTAATTGTACTAAACATGATTCCAACACTTAAACCACATCCCGAACCTAGCATCATACTTTATCCATGCTATAAATTAGTTCTATCTAGGGAAAAGGCAAAAGGATTCAAAAAGAATACTAAGCATTTCAACTTACGGGTCAAACCCTCATCTAATCCCCAAACTTCAATATTCCATACTAAGTCATTATTCCCGTAATCAAACTTAACATTCACACGCAATATACGTCAATATCATCTTACGAAGAAGAGTAGATGGAAGCCTACCTCAAAGTCAAATTGCAAATCCTTACATCCTTTACCAAAAACTCATCTTCATTTCACAATCCCCAAAAGGCCATCACACTATCAAAATCATAATCTACTCATCAATATGAGAATAACGATACCCATATTTCACCATTGTGCTTTGGGTCCAAAAATGACACTGAAAACCCCAAGTGGGTCCCACTTACAAAAAATGCATTTTTGAGGTCAACCTATCGTGATATCAAGCTCATGGAATCAATACCCTCAAAATGGGTGTAAAACAAGCAAACTTTGGGCTAAAATCAAGCGTTAAGTGAATTTGGGATTTTAGGTCAAAAACTAAGAAATTCATAAATAAAGTGATGAAATCTTACCTTAATTCGGTTGATAATCATGATAAAAAGACGTTTAACACATTTCTAAATCACCAAATAGACTTAATTTTGAGCCATCACACCCATTTAGGGTTTTTAGATGTCAAGGATGAAGAGGAAATGCCCAAATTTGTGACTTAGGGGTTTATTTATAGACACCTCAAGCAACGAGATATCGTGATCGTCGTGAAGAGATCGCTATCGCGTTAGGGAGATCGCCATAAGGCTCACCGCGATCGCACTACCACCCTGTAATAGCCAATGCATCGGAACCAACAAACCTTAGAAATTTTCCAAGTTTCCAACGATGCCTCGAGATTCATTCGAAATTCGATCTTTACAAATAAACTATATAATCATAGTAAATTTGACAGTCCGAACGCATTGGCGAAGTCAGATATTTCATCTAAGGTTTTTTCGACCAAATGTGGGTCCTACTCCCATATTTTCAAATTTCCAACTTTTTGACTAATAGGTCAGAATAAGTTTGAGTGCATTAGGACCCTAACCAAAGGTCTACCTGGCCTAAAATCGATATTTAGGAGTTGTTGGCACAGTTGGAATTTGTATTCGAGATCATTTCACTTAAGTTTTTGCTCGGTGGCCATTTGGAGCTAGCAAAATCTTCCAAATAGGGAATTGATTCTAAGAACCCAACGAATTTCCTAATAATGGAACAGTCAGTCCCAGCAAATCATAAATGACTTGGGGAAGCTATGGAGAGGCTCTAACAACAAAGATAAGAGGAAATACGAAAAATGACCTGAAGTGTCAGTATAATATCCACTACTAAAAGGACTTTCTTCCCTTAATGAATAGTAAGAAGCTCAAAAGCTGAAAGGGATGAGGTATTGGGCCCACATGCTCTGAGCATGACTTCCCAGATAAGCTCTATGAAGACGGAAAACTTCTAAGGGATTTTTCTACAAGTATCCTTTTTACAACCACCAAATATCCAAAACTCACTTCGACCACTTAGTGGCTTCCAACTAAATTTAAAAGGCTGATGCACGTAATCTAAACCACAACACCCTGATACAATCTCAATATCCGCATAAATTAACAAAGGCTTATCTGAGCAAAAAGTAAACCAAGACGTGAGTCATACCACCGACTCCAAATCAAAATATAACCTTTCCTTACTATTTCGCACCTGCTATCCACTCTAAACCAGGAGAAAAATCACCTGAGTTTGATCTGTGCAATCTTAGCACAGAGAACTCAAAAAACTGAAGCTAAAATGCTAAAAGTCCATACAAAAAATATGGGAATAAGCCCATAAGGTGTTTCTTGGACACACAAATAGAGATGATCAAGGAACGCTATCTATGCCGATGCTATAGCTAATCTGGATGGTAATCAAACAGGAATCCAAAAGATCAAAGCATAACAACCCATCACTGAACGATCCATACCAGGACGTCCCATCATCTAAGGATGAACCTATACTGAATCCAACTCAGGCATATTATTCCTACTGATTATATCATCCAAGATTCTCAAAGAAGACTAAAATCTTCAGGTTAAAGTTAAAAGAATAAATGTTGAGCTCATGGGCTATTATTTGACACTTAGCAATTATAATCCATTCGAAGTTAAGAAGACCGAATAGGTAACTACAGAGTAGGCTCAACCAGCCTATTCATGAAATCTAAAATGAGACAAATCTATAGATGAAGACTGCACTCAACTCCCTAACCCTCAGCTGAATTCTTTAAACTAAGATTGCACTGCTCTGTCTAATCTACCCAAACCAAACCTGAAGACGGGTAAGAATTAATACTCCAAATCTATTATAACTTCAACACTGTCATCCCAAGGTGTCAAATCTAAATTTGTGACAATAAACCCAAACCAAGGTCAAATACTCACATCAGCCATACTTTCTGAATCTTGTATATTTGTACCATATCATGCCAATCCAAAATCAAAACATAGAAGAAGAACAAAATTGCAACAGAGGAATCACCGGCTAAAGGCACAGGAAATCCAATTCCATAAGCATAAGAACTCTAGCAACTTGGAGAAATGCAATTTTCGTCGGAACTAATCCATCCAATACTCCATCTCGACAAAGAATACCATAGGCAAACATCATCAAGAAGAAATACTCCATTGAGCCTCATTAGGCCGAACAAACTGTGAATTAGGGATTTCATGAATCCACCAAAGTAGAACAATCATAACTCGATCAATCCATGTATCACCTTTCCAAGAAAAAAAATACCAATCTCAATACCAATGTCCAAATTAAGGCAATTACCGGGAAAAGAACTAAATAACTTAAGACAGGAATTTCTGATCGATCACAAAAAAGGCCACCAGCCTCAAACTTTCTAACTCCACTTAAGATAAAAACCATATCATAGAAAGAAAGGAGCATCCTGTCTCTACACTAAAAACAAGGCCAAACTAAATAGATCTAAGAGATGAATCCATGATACCTCAACCTAAATATTAAAATCACTATCGTGTGATGAAATAGACACAAATAAAGAATGGATCTAAAATTGGTCAATCACAAAAATGGGCTAAATTGAAAGGGAAAGTCAATACAAAAACGTTCGTACCCAGTAGGAAAGTCTAAGACTATCAAACTCAGTAATGGGCAATATAACTAAATTGCCAACCCTAGAGTCATACAAAACCATGAAAGTTCAACTTACCTTTGAAACTACATTACATCCCCAATTAATCTATTACAACTAACCAAGATAGAAAATAATCAACTTCACCGCGCTATAAGAAAAATCATCAAATTAGGCTATATCTACTCGAGACACTGAATAAGAATCAGAAGGAAATAAAATTCAAACTAGATAACACTAGTCAATATGGCTACCCAACGAGGATCAATTACATCAAGTGTTAATATTAATAACCTCAAGCATTGATAGAAATAGTAACAATCATATCAATATCAATATAATGAATAGGCGGTGCCAAAATAACAATCAATATCACATACCAATCAAGGTCCACAATAAGGCCAATATGCCAATATAAATGGGACTCAAACCCAAAAGATACACTCATAGGGGGAAAATATCAACATAGATCTATTCCTTCCACTACTAAAGGAAATAAACCACCGAGTTGTCACATAATCATGAATTCAATGACAAGGCACAAAATATTCATTATGAACTCATCAAAGCATATAATCATCAGTGGGTATGAAAACCTCAATACATATAATGAAAGATAGATATGGGGAAGTAAAAGCACACCTATCATGGTAAAATGCACAATCACATACCCGACGAGTATAGGCGGAGTAAATTTGAATGGGTATAAACTAAGACTAACCAACTAAATCATCAACTGAGGTGCCAAGCTCACTATCTTTAACCGAAGATGACACAACATCACAAGGCTAATCTGAATAGTTTGTGAGACAAGTAATCCTACATTGGGGACATTCTCAAGACCAATAGTTGATCTCTTTATAGCCATAGAAAACTTTTGAAGCTCCAACATGGAGAGAATACAAACTGAGCCTAAATGGATGGCCAACTGATACTGAGAGCAAACTCTAGTAGCATATCCATTCTTCCCACAATTATAGCCTATTTCCGATACTCTGGGCTGGCGAGAAATGCATGCTAACTCTATCTGATCAACTAACTCATATTTGGGGCACCCTCTAAGCTAGTGTCTCATCACAGCACCACCTAAAAAAGATCCTATAATACTTTGAGATACGGTCCCTCATAATCCAAAATGGTCATCATGGCCTAAAGATCTATACCAGGACTCAACAAGGTCTGATGGGGACTCTTCCACTATAATCGTCATAACTAATTTGAGAAATACTCATAGCCTGGAATACTATATGCGTAGAGTTGATAGGTCACAAGTGAAGCTGAATTCTACTTGAAGGATCCTCACTCTTGGATAAAATACCAATCATACTTTACTGATGGCATGGCCTTTTGCCGCCACTTCTATGAGTCTATATACACATAATCTCTATGGCCCTTGCATAATCTATTGTCTAAGAAAGAAAGACCTAATATCTATCAAGTACTCTAACGCCAAACAAAATACTAGTTCTCTTTCATGCACCAATGTTTGACTCATAAAGAAATATAATCGATATAAAGCTGTCCTAATTGAGATACCCAATATCATACTCAAAAACTAATAAGGAAACTTGAGAAACACCAATAGACCCAACTTTGGTCTAAGATCTGCTCGATAAATTGAATGCCATCCACGACTGAATGATTCTATAATCATGACTCGAATACCCAATATTGAACCTCAAAGGGATGAAGTAGCCACGAGCTCAACTAAGCCAAAAATAGTTCCCAAATCCTTTTTAGCTAATACTGAAAATATTTGATAGCCACTTATAACTCTCTCGTCTGACATTTCTTTGAGACACTGGAGATGCATTTTGAGGTTTTGTCTGTATCTGTCGACAATGTCGCATTATCCTTTGGGGATAGAATAGAGTCAAAGAATGTGTTTGAGGTTCATAGCAATGTGAACACAAGATAAGAAGTCAAGAAATAAATTTCCTAAAATGTCCTTGTAGCCTTTTGAAAATAGGTTACGAACATCTCCACTCCAATCCACAGGACACTACTAAATGCTTAGCTTTTGTACTAACACATCGATGAAACTTAGGCTTTGCTACTAATTTTTCATGACCCAATTTCTCAGGTCATGATGGCACCTTCCATAAACTAATATTAAGCAAGCCAATCCCTGTAGTCTGGAATGGCTAGTAAAAGACTTCCTAAATATAAATAAAAGAGGAAGTGGAGTAGATGAAATAAGAGAATCAAATATATAATAAAGTCGCAAAACCTGGTGGTATCAGTACAAGAGCTTCTAACATAATATAAGAGTATAAAATTTAAATATTAAAGAAGTTACACTAATACAACTTATCTTCAAATAAAACATAGAAACTAGTCTAATACATAAAAGGGATGTAAGCTCCGATTGCCAAAAGCTCATTCTAAGTCTCTGAACCGTGGCTGCTTTATGCGACGTACACATCAATGATGATAACTCGTACTATAATCTAGAGGCTACAAAAGTGTAGTATAAATATGAAGCTTATAGTACTCAGTAGGCAACCACCAACTAAGCTCCAATGATAAAACAGATATATAGAACATATAAACAGAACGTAAAACTACACCCAAGAGTCCAAAAACCATATAACAGAACCAATATTAGAATAAGGATATTCTATCCTATTTATGTTTAAGAGACTAAATAATGAAGGCTATCAAAATATCGAGGATGAACTATCCTATTTCAGCAATACTCAAAAATCTCAATACTATATTGTATATCCTTGGCCAATATATGAATAAAGGATGAGAAAAGGATATATAGAAATATACAAGGCTAAGAAATGAATATACAATATGAAAAAATGAAGTAAGGGATATACGGTAATACCAAAGCTACATTTAGATAGATATACATATATATAGAAATAAGGTTAACTTGAAGCATAAGTTAGATCGTCGTATCTTTATTTTAAGATCTCATTATAATCCTATTAGGATTTATTACTAATATACTCAGGGTTTCTAATCCATATATCTAATAGTGTATTAACCATGCATTATAATAGAATCATAAGATAGAAGAGACTACAATTATACCTTGATCTCAATATTGAATCAATGAGCAATCTGGCATACGCTAGACATAACAATGATCATAACTATGATAATATTAATACAAATAACTACATGAGTAACTGACTATTTCATATAACCAAAAACCTAGCCGAGCCTATGCGTGCCTCGATCGATCAGCTCAGAAGGTCTAATCAATATACAAATCAAGGCATAGTCATCACCTATATCTATATAGTCATCCCATACCAGTTGATAGACATAGGCACATACTAGTGATAGGCGATACACATGTAAGTATGAATGCAGTAGAGTTCATAATATCATAATACTGACATCATCACCATTTGTAATGCCTCCAAAATAGGTCCCAAGATATTACACAATATTTAAGACCATGAGTAGCCTTAAGCTAACCCTGTCTGCCTTCTGCTAAATCTGAAGCCCAAAAGAGAGAAATATAGATATGTAATCAAAGTTAAAATGCAGAAATCTGTCTAAGCTAAACTGAAATTGTGTAAAAAAAATATCTAAAAAATAATAAACTCAAAAGTCTGATTAATTAATACTAGAAATCTAAATCATATTTAGCAGTCTGATAAGCTTCTACTTCTAATGCAAGAAAGTCATTGGTACAAACCCCCAGATGACTCATACTGTCTAAAAATACTAAATCGTCTATATTAATAAGCTAAAAAACTGAATGACTAAGTCCCCAAAATATGAGGACTCACCAACTGTCGTGATGTAGATGGAGATGCTTGAAATCACTCACGTTGCTGAAATTGAGCACCTAAACCTGCATTATGAGATAATGTAGCACATAGATGTATTATAGTTAGTATATGAGGGTGAATGCATAAGTAAGACAATATCTCAACATTATTCAATTTGTAAAAGAATGTATGCTAAATGTAGATGACTTACATAAGTGGAATATATCTTAAAGCTGAAAATCATAATCATAAATAGCAAAATATGTTGCATAAATCTAGTGAGTCATAACATTTAGTTTCTAAAAGTTGTACTTGTACTCTATCTTTAAATCATGCTGTCTAAGTATAGAAAATAGTTACTTTTATATCTGAAATCTAAAATATAGTAGCTAATGACTTATAAAAAACAATATCTGAATAAAAATTATGAGCCTTTACACTTAGTTTCTGAAAGCTATTTTGTTTTGATCATTCTATAGTCTTTTCTATTAGGAAGGTTCTTTTAACTGACAAATACTATGTGAGCTATCATAGTGTCCAACGTCTAGTTCCCTTATGGGAAAACCTCACATTGGGGAGAACTTTCATACTCTTGCCAAGGAGTATAACCTTATCTAAGTGATCACATCTGTATCTATTATCCATATAGAAATGGGAATAATTTGATAATCTGAACCTAGGTTGGCTCATAGTTTTGGGGCATGTAAACATACTCAATTCGGTGCTGAATACTACTCCCTTTAGTTTATATGCTCTTTTTGTAGGAGATCAACTTTTAAAAACTAATATAAGGGCTTACAATAAAAACTTCTTATAAATCTATTTATTGTAACCTGTAGCTAAATCTATAAAGTGGACTCCATATCTAAGCTGTGATCAAAAGATCAAATCTTTGTCCAAAATCTGAATGTAAAAAATCATGGGATGCTTAAAAGCATAATATTTTAAAATAACAACATTCAAACTAGGGCTTAGTAATCCATGCATCAAATTCATGTCAAAAAATCATAAGGTTCATACTTGATAATGTAAGTATTGATAATTCATCTCAAAATCTGGAAATTTCTGCAATATAAAGGAAAATACAAAAATAAACATGCAAATTCATCATCTAAATCACTTCAAATCTCATAATCTTTCAATTAGCAATATTGGGTATGAACCCTAATTTGAAACTCATATAATTTCATACAAAATTAACTTTAAAACTAATTTTGGGCACAAGGATGAAAGAATTATCTTTGTTGAAAAATCCCACATACCTTAATTGATGCAATTGATGAGAACACTTGATTTTGGATTCCTATTTGTGCTCTTGAAGATGGATTCTTGATTATCTTGAATTGGAAATCTTGAATTTTGAGTTTTCTTAGAGAAAGAATGGTGGAATTTGGATTGTTTGGGAATTAATTTTGATGTTCTAGGGTTTCTTTAAGAGAATGTTGGTGAAAAGTGAGCATATAATGGTTGGAATAGGATTAATTAAGTGTTATTCACAAATTAATGTTGAGGAAAGACTAGATTCCCTTTAAAAAATTTAAGTTTAGAAACTAAAATCCTAATTTTGGCCCCCACCACAATGTGGGACTATCGTGGTGGCTTACTAGATAAGGGACCATTGCTATTTTGGGCTGTGGCGCAACACAGTGAAATTGCGTTGGGATACTGTAAAAGGGATGAGTCCCATTTTAGACTCTGGCGCGATGTGGTGTAATCGCATTGTGCCTCTGGAAAAGGATAAGTGGGAACTGGAACTTCACTACAATATGGGCCAATTGTGATGCTTTAATGGAATCAGACAATTACGATTTCGTCCTTCACCGTGATGCAGTGCCTGTCAAAATTCCATACTATTTTTCTAAAAAAATCATAAGTTCTCAATCGAGTTTTAGATGAAGGCAAAATTGGTATCATTGGAAAGCTAAGCCAATTATCTACATATTGGTAGGTCTATTGCTTGTAAATTTTACATGTATTAAGAGTTATTCATTTTCAAAACTAACTATTGACATTCTCGGAGCCAAACTGAGCTAGTAAAAGTATTGGGTATTACACCATCACTGTCATAACCATTATTATCATAACCATCATAATCATAATTATCATCCTAATGCACCCGAGCTCATTTAAATCAATTGGTTAAAAAGTTAGATATTTAGAAATATGGGTGTAGGACCCACATTTGGTTGAAATAACCCTTGATGGAAAATCTGACTCCTCTAATGCATTCAAAACATCAAATTTAGTGTAGTTACATAGTTCATTTGCGAAAATCAAATTCTGAATAAATCTTGAAGTATCTTTGAAAACTTGGAAAATTCCAAGTTTTACTGGTTCTGGTGCTATGTCGATCACACAAGGTGGATGGAGATTACACTATAGCAATTGTGTTAAGCCTTATAGTTATTACACTAATGCGATTGTGATCCTTTGATTGTGATCGCGACATCTCTTTGCCCGATGGGTCTATAAATAGACCCCAATATCGCTAATTTGGGTATTTTCTCTTCATTCTTGAGACCTAAAAACCCTAAATGGGTATGATGACTCAAAATTTAGTTTTTTTGGTGACTTGGTAGCTTTATAAACATTTTATCGTGATTTCATCCAAATTAAGGTAAGATTTTATGACTTTATTAATGAATTTCTTGGTTTTTGACCCAAAATCCCAAATTAACTTAGGGCTTAATTTTAGCCCAAAGTTTTCTTGGTTTATATCCATTTTGAGGGTTTTGATTCCATGAGCTTGATATTACATTGGGTTAACCTTAGAAATGGATTTCCCATTAGTGAGACCCACTTTAGTTTTTTGTTATCATTTTTGAATTCGAAGCACAATGGTGTAATATAGGCATCGTTATTCTCATATTGATGAGTTTATTATAATTTTTATAGTGTGATGGCCTTTTGGGGATTGTAAAATAAAGATTATCTTTCGGTGAATAATGTAAGAATTTACTATTCAGATTTGATGTAAGTTTTTGTCTACTCTTCTTCGTAAGATAATATTGATGTACATTGTGTGCGAATGTTATTATTAAGTTTTATTATGGGTATAATGACTTTGTATTGAATATTGAAGATTGGGGATTAGATGAGGGTTCGACCCGTAAGTTGAATGCTTAGTATCCTTTTTGAATCCTATTGCCTTCTTTCCAGATTAAGCTAATTTGTAGCATGGATACAATATGTTGCTAGGTTTGAGATGTGGTTTAAGTGTTGTAGTTATGATTAGTATGATTAACCTTAGTTGGGCTAGTCTAGTGATATTGAAACCATAATCTGAGTAGAGATGACTTAAATGCCTTATTTTTAGATGAAATTCCTATCTTAGGATTGGTTGTGGATTACTTGAAATCTAGAAGTTGAACTAGATACCTTATTCTATTTGGGGGTATAAATTTCCTAAGTATTGAAATTGAGGATTAGAAATGGGTTCTTTTGGCCCATCTTAGGCCAAGACTTGTGCTAACCCTTGTGTACTTTATTGCGGATGTTAAGCCTAGTTGAGACTATTGAGCCTTTAGAATAAGTTTACTTTGTGTCTTGGTAAAATGTAATGACTTCCCCTGTATTATTAATAATGGCCTATGACAATGATATTCCTTATAAAAATGATAATGGGCCTTTAGAGATGATATTTCCTCTTATATACAATTTTGGGTCTTTAAAGATGTTATTCCTCTTGGATATGATGATTAGCCTATAGGGATGATATTCCTCTTAGTCATGATACATGACTTATATATACGTGATGTCTTATAGATGTGATGTGCCTCATAGTTATCAGTTATGGCCTCGTGATATGTTGTATTTACTAGATGTGAGATTCCTTACTTATGATATCCTCCTAGATGTGAGACAATTTCAATTATGCTTTACGACCTATAAATATATTATACCTCATAGTTAGGCTATGACTTATGAATATGAGATGGATTACTAGTATGAGTATTGATATGAGTTTTGAACATGTACGTGTGACTAAGGCCGTGATATTGAGGTTTTAATAATCTAGATATATTATTGGGCCAAAGGTAGTGTTATGATATGAGTTGGATATACAGGAAGTAGTTATCATTATAATGAATATGGTTATAGTTTATGAATATATATGTATATTTATATACATATTTCTATGGTATCGGATGGAGAAAGATGTGGTATGGTGTTTATGATTACAATGTTTGAATACTAGTGATGATATGCATAGATTCGGTGCATTCATGATCATTATATTAGTAAATAATGTGAATCTAGTTAAGTATGATATTATAACTATTCTTCCTAATTAAAAGCTAAAGCCCACTTTGCATCTTAAAGGTAGATTTCTTTACAATGATAACTTCCTAGCTTAATGGATAATCTATATGTATAAAAGGGGTTAATAATGATGATTTAAAGATTTGTTTGAGACAAATTTTGATAAATAAATTGACACTATTATTTACTAAGGTCGTGATATATTTTGACCCTCTCGTCAATTTATAATGATTTAGTTCGAAGATTATTTCGGGCAATGGATTATGAACTTAAACTCTTTTAGCCACGACTTGAGTCTGTGCACCTATTATATATATATATATGCTTATATATAATGTTATATTGATGGTGACAAATGATAAACTATGGAAACATACTCTACCTTGCTTTTTTATATGATTATTTAGTTTAGCCTTCGTGGGGATTGCACTTTACTTTATCCCTCATTTGGCTCGCTCTCTACTATTTACCTTGGTTTGGATATTATGATGATGTGATAATGTGTGGCAAGGTTGGAGGATATTATGATAATGTGATGATTCCTGGCAAGGATGAAGGATATTATAATGATAATAATTATGATGATGATGGTTATGATGATGATGGTTACGGCAGTGATAGATGTGATGTTTATATTATGATATTATGGATTTTGTTGCATTCATACTAGCATATGTATCACCTATCATTAGTATGGGCCTATGTCTATCAGCTGGTATGGGACGACTGAATAGATATAGGTGATGACAATGCCTTAAGTTATTGTATGTTAATTAAACCTTCTGAGCCTGGGCAGTGGGGGCACGCATAGGCTTGGCTAGGTTTTAGGTTATATGAAATAGTGGGTTACTTGTGCAGTTATTTATATTGTTATTATCATGGTTATGATCATTGTTATGTCTAGCTTATGCCAGATTGCTCATTGATTCAATATTAAGATCAAGGTATAATTCTGGCCTCTTCTATCTTATGATTTTATTATAATGCATGGTTAATACACTATCAGATATATGGATTAGAAACCTTGAGCATGTTAGTACTAAATCCATAACGAGGTCTTGAAATAAAGATTTGACAATCTAACTTGTGCTTCGAATTGACCTTATTTCTATATATATGTATATCTATTTATATGTAGCTTTGGTATTACCGTATATCCCTTACTTTATTTGTTCAGATTGTATATTCATTTCTTGGACTTATATATTGTTCTATATCCTTTCTTCATCCTTTATTCGTATATTGGCCAAGGATATACAATATAGTATTAAGATTTCTGAGTATAGCTGAAATAGGATAGTTCATCCTCGATATTTTCATAGCCTTCATATGTTAGTCTCTTAAACATGAGTTGGATAGAATATCCAATTATCCTATTGGATTTGTTATATGGTTATTGGACTCTTAGGTGTAGTTTTCTATGTTGTTTAGATGTTATGTATATTTGCTTTATCTTTGGAGATCAGTTGGCAGTTGCTTACTGATTACCATAAATTTGGTACTCATACTACACTACTATAGCCTATAGATCATAGTACGTGCTATCATCGTTGATGTGTACATTGTGCAAAACATCCATGGTTCAAAGACTTAGAGTAAGATCCTGATGTTTGGAGTATTAGTTACCTCTCTTTTAAATATTAGACTAGTCTCTTTATTGTATCCAGAGATTAGTTGTATCAGTGTAATTCATTTGATATTTCACTTTTATTATCTTATATTATATTAGAAGCTCTTGTACTGATACACCAATTTTTTGGACTTTATTATATATTTAAACCATTTATTTCATCTATTTTGCTTTTTATCTATTTATATTTGGGTAGTTTTTTACTAGCGATTCTAGACTACAGAGATTGGTGTACCTACTAGTAGGTTATGGTAGGTGCCATCATGACCTGAGAAATTAGATCGTGACAAATTAGTATCCGAGCCTAGGTTTCACTAGTGTGTTAGTACTAGAGCTAAGGGTTTAGTAAAGTCCTGTAATTGGTGCAGAGACATCCATAACCTATCTTTAGGAGGCTACAGGGACATTTTAGGAAATTCACTTCTTGACTCCATATTAGTTGCCCTCATAACTATGAACCTTGAACATATTTTTTGACTTTATTCTATCCCTGAAGAATGATGCGACATTGTCAACAGATGTGGTCCAGAATTTAACATGCATCTCTAAAATCTCAGCGCAATGTTAGATTAGAGAGTCAGAGATAGATTTCAAATATTTTTAGTGTTAGCCAAAAGTATTTGGGGGCCAATTTAGGCTTTAGTTGGGCTTGTGGCTAGTTCATCCATTTGAGGTTTAACATTGGGAATCCGAGTCATGATTATAGATTTCTCTCAGTCGTGGATGACATTCGAGTCATCGAGAATATCTTAGACAAGAGTTGTGTCTATTATCATTCCTCAGGGTTTGTTGCTAGTTTTTGAGTACGAGATTGTGTATCTCAAGAAGGCTAGGATTATTCTGATGCTATATTCTTCTGAGTTGGACATTTGTACATGGATGTGTTAAGGGATTAGTATTGTCACTCTGTTTGGCATCAGAGTACTTGATAGTCGTTGGGTCTTTCTTTTCTAAGACTATGAATTATACGAGGCCCATAAATAGAGTATGTATTGAGACTTATGGAAGTAGCGGAAATAGGCCATGCCATCAGTATGGCGAGATTGGTATTTTATCCACGAGTGAGTATCTTTTCGGTTGAATTCAACTTCATTTATGGCCTTTCAGCTCTATACAAATAGTATTCCAGACTTTGAGTAGTTCTCAAATTAGTCATGATGATCATAGTGGGCAGAGTCCCCTTGAAACCTTATGAATTCCTGGTATAGGTCTTTAGTCCATAACAACTATTCTGGATTATAAGGGGTAGTATCTCAATGTATTACAAGATCTTAATTTTGTGGTGTCATGATAAGACACTTGTTCAAAGAGTTCCCTAGATATGAGTTGGTTGATTAGACAGAGTTAGCATGCATTCCCTGCCAGCCTAGTGTTTCGGAGATAGGCTATGATTGCAGGAAGAATGTATACATTGCTAGAATTTGCTCTTAGTGTCAGTTCGCCAGCCAATTGGGATTAGTTTGTGTTCTCACCATGTTGTAGCTTCAAGAGTTTGCTATGGATACAAAGAGATCAACTATTGATCTTGAGAGTGTCCTCGATATGGGATTACTAGTCTCTTAGCCTATTCAAACCAGCCTCGTGATTTTATGGCATCTTTCTTTAAAGATAGTATGTTTGGTGCCTTAGTTGATGATTTAGTTGGTTAGTCTGAGTTTGGACCCATTCAGATTACTTCACCTATGCCTGCCGAGTATATCATTGTAGATATCACCGTGATAGGTATTCTTTTATTTCCCTACATTTATCTTTCATTATGTGTATTTGGCTTTTTATACCTATTGATGTTTAAATGCTTTGATGAGTTTATAATGATTATTTTGTGCCTTGTCATTAAATTCATAATTATGTGATGACTCCATGGTTTATTTCCTTTAGTAGTGGATAGAGTATATCTGTGCTGATATTTTCTTCCTATAGGTGTAGCTTTTGGGTTCGAGTCTCATTTACCTTGGCACATTAGCATTATTGTGACCCTTGAGTAATACATGATATTGATGTTCATTTTGGTATCGCCTATTCATAATATTGATGTTGATCTTGCTGTTACTATTGCTATCACTGCTTGAGGTTATTAATATTATTACCTTATATAATTAATCCTCGCTGGGTAGCTATACAGACTAGTGTTAACTAGTTAGGATTTGATTTCCTTGTGATTCTTATTCTGTTGCTTGAGTAGATATCCCAATTTAATCATTTTTTTTCCATAGCGTAGTGAGGTTGATTATTTTTCCTCTTGGTTAGCTATATAAGATTGATTCGAGAATGTATTATGGTGTCGAAGGTAAGTTGCCCTTTAGTGGATCTATATGACTTTAGGGTTTGCAATTTAGTTATATTGCCCGTTACTGAGTTTGAGATTCTTAGACTTTTTTTCTGGGTATGAAGGCTTTTGTGTTGATTATCCCTTTTGATTTAGACTATTTTTGAGTTTGAGCAATTTTGGATCCATTTTTCATTTATGGCTATTTCATCATACAGTTGTAATTTTAATATTTGATTGAGGTGTCGTGGATTCATCTCTTAGATCTATTGGGTTCGTTCCCTTATTATTAGCATGGAGATTGGATGCTCCTTTCTTACTATGATATGGTTTTATTTTAAGTGGAGTTGGAAAGTTAGAGGCAGATGGCCGTTCATGTGATCTCTTCTTGAGTTAGCATACCAGAAATTCCTGTCTTGAATTTTTTAGTTCCTTTTCTGGTAGTGGTCTTAATCTGGACGTTGGTGTTGAGATTGGTATTTTTTCCTTGGCTAGGTGATTCATGGATTGATCGAGTTATGATTGTCCTACTTGGGTGGATTCATGAAATCCCCATTTCAAAGTTTGTTCGGCCTAATGAGGCTCGGTGGAGTGTTGCATCTTGATTATTTGTGCCTATGGCTATTATTTGTTGAGATAGAGTATTGGATAGATTAGTTCTGGCTAAATTTGCATTTCTCTGAGTTGCTAGAGTTCTTACCCATACAAGATTGGATTTCTATTATCTTTAGTCGGTTATTTATCCTCTATTATTATTTAGTTCTTCTGCTATATTTTAATTTCATCTCAACATAATATGCTATGGATTTACCTGATTTAGACAGTATAGCCGATGTGAGTATTTGACCTTGGTTTGGGTTTGTTGGCTCAAATTTGGATTTGACGTCTTTGGATAGCGATCTAGAAGATATAATTGATTTGGAGTAGTTATGCCTTCCTGACGTCAGGCTTGGTTTGGGTAGTTGAGTTTGAGTGGTTCAGCCTTAGTGTCAAGACTTCAGCTTAGAGTTATGGAGCTGAGTGCAACCTTCATTTATAGATTTGTCTCAGTTCAAATTTTATGGATAGGATTGTTAAGCCTACTCCATAGTTACCTATTCAGTATTCTTGACTTTGAATGGATTATAGTTGCTAAGTGTTATATGATATCCCATGAGCTAAGCATTTGTTCTTTTAGCTTTGACCTAGGGATTTTAGTCTTCGTTGAGAATTTTGGATGATATACTCAGTGGGAGTAATTTGCCTGAGTTGGATTCAGTATGGGTTCATCCTTGGTTGATGGGACATCCTAGTATGGATAATTCAATGATGGGTAGTTATGCCTTGATATTTTGGATTCCTATTTGATTACCATCCGGATTAGCTATGGCATCAACACATATTACATTCCTTGATTATATCCGTTTATGTGCTCAAGCATTGCCTTACGGGCTTATTCCCATATTTACCATATGGACTTTTAGCATTTTAGCTTCAGTTCTTTGAGTTCTCTATGTTGCGATTGGAAGGATCAAACTTAGGTGATTTCCCTCTTGGTTTGGAGTGGATAATAGGTGCAAAATGGTAAAGGAAGGTTATATTTGGATTTAGAGTCAGTAGTACGACTCATTTCTTGGGTTGGTTTTGGCTTGGATAAGCCTTTTGTTGATTTGTGTGGATATCGAGATAGTATCAAGGTATTCTGGTTTAGATTTGTGTGTATCAGCCTATTCAATTTAGTTGGAAGCTCAGTTAGTGGTCGAAATGACTTTTTTACTATTTGGAAGTGAAGTGAGGGTGCTGGTTGAAAAAGGGACACCAGTGGCAAAATTGCTTAGAAGTTTCCCCTCTTCATGGAGGTTATCTTGGAAGTCATGCTCGGAGCATGCGGGCCCAGTACCTCATCCCATCAAACTTTTGAGATTCATTCTATCCATTTACTTTCGAGGATGAAAGTCCTTTTAGTAGTGGATATTGTAATGACCCTCCAGGTCATTTTTCATATTTTCAATTATCTTTGTTGTTTAGGCCTTTCCATAGCCGCCCTACGTTATTTATAACTTATTGGGACTGACGGTTTGGTTACCGATAGTTTATTTGGTTTTTAGAATCAATTCCCTATTTTGAAGCTTTGTTGGTTCCAAATGGTCACCGAGTGAAAACTTTAGTGAAACAATCTCAAATGCAAATTCCGACTGTGCGAACAGCTCTATAATATCGATTTTAGTCTAGGTAGACCTTTGGTTTGGGTCCCAATGCACCGAGCTCATTTCAACCTATTGGTCGAAAAGTTAGAAATTTGGAAATAGGAGTGTGGGACACACATTAGGCCAAAGAAACCTCGAATGAAAAATCCGACTTTGCCAACACATCTATAATGTCGAATTTAGTGTGGTTATATAGTTTATTTGCAAAAATCAGATTCCGAATGAATCCCGAGGCATCGTTGAAAACTTGGAAAAATTCCAAGTTTTGGTGGTTTTGGTGCAATAGAGATCGCACAAGGTGGATAGCGATTGCACTGTGGAAATCACGGTGAGCCTTACGGTGATTGCACTAACGCGATAGCGATACCTTAACAGCGATTGCGACATTTCTTTGCCTGAGGTGTCTATAAATAGATCGCAATCTCGTGAATTTAGGCATTTCCTATTCATCCTTGAGACCTAAAAATGCTAAATGTGTATGATGACTCAAAACTGAGTCTTTTGGGTGACTTGAGAGCTTTCTAAACATCTTTTATCGTGATTATCATCCGACTTTGGGTAAGATTTCATCACTTTATTGATGAATTACATGGGTTTTTACCCAAAATCCCAAATTCACTTAGGGATTGATTCTAGACTAAAGTTTTCTTGGTTGACACCTATTTAAGGGTTTTGATTCAATGAGCTTTATATCACGTTGTGTTGACCTCGGAAGTGCATTTTCCATAAGTAGGACCTACTTGGGGTTTTCAATGTCGTTTTTGAACCCGAAGCACAATTGTGCAATATGGGTATCATTATTCTCGTATTGATGAGTAGATTATAATTTTGATAGTGTGACAGACTTTTGGGGACTGTGAAATGAAGACAGTATTTTGGTGAATGATGTAAGGATTTGCGGTTTGGCTTTGAGGTAGGCTTCTGTCTACTCTTCTTCGTAAGATGATTTGAGGTATATTTCATGTGAATGTGAATGTTAAGTTTGATTTCGGGTAGAATGAATTAGTATTTAATATGAAAGTTTGGGGATTAGATGTGGTTTTGACCTGTAAGTTGAAATGCTTAGTATCCTTTTTGAATCCAATTGCCTTCTCCCTAGATTGAACTAATTTGTAGCATGGATATGGTATAATGCTAGGTTCGGGATGTGGTTTAAGTGTTGGAATCATGATTGGTATAATTAACCTTAGATGGGCTAGTCTAGTGATCTTGAAAACATAATTTGAGTTGGACTTTTGGTGACTTTTAGCGGTTTTCAATCTATCATGAATCACCTTTACGTTCTCTAAGGCTTGGTGAACTAAATTGGGCCCAAGCAACTTACCCTCGCCAACTTCGTACCACCCAATAAGAGATCGACATTTCCTACCATATAATGCCTCAAAAGGCCTCACGCAATGCTAAAATGGTAACTATTATAATAGGGGAACTCAATCAAAGGCAAGTAGTCGTACCAACGAACACCATAATTAATTACACAAGCCCAGAACATATCCTCCAAAGTTTGGATAGTTCTCTTCGCTTGACCATCTATTTGAGGGTGGAAAGCGGTACTAAGGCACACCTTAGTTCCCTAATCTTTTGGGAACGACTTCCAAATGTGGGATAAAAATGGAGGACCACGATCAGAAATAACAAATACCGGAGCACCGTGCAACTTCACGATCTCTGCAAGATACAACTTAGCATAATCCTCCGCTGAGAAATTTGTCCACGGCCATGAAATGGGTGAGCTTGGTCATTCTATTAATAATGAACCAAATAGAATCACATTGATAGTGGGATCTAGGAAGACCGATAACAAAATCCATATTAATTGCCTCCCACTTCTACTCGGTCAACACAATCTCTTGGTATAGGCCACTGGGCCTCAAGTGCCCAACCTTTACTTGTTGGCACACCATACACTTTGCCACATGGCTAGAAATGTCACGCTTCATATCATTCCACCAATAAAACTCTCTAAGTTCATGATACATCTTGGTGGAACTAGGATAAATAGCATAAAGGGGTCTATGAGCCACGACCATGACCCTTTCCCTCAGTCCATCGACGTCAGGAATGCATAGCCTACCTTGGTACCTCAAGATACCATCACCACCAATCATAAAGTCCGTGGATTTGTGTTGACCCCCATTACTCTTTATCTTCATCAAATAGGGGTCTAAGACTTGCTTTTCCTTTATCTCAATAACAAGAGACGATTGAGATATCGAATGTACCAACACACCACCATCCTCGGAATCCGCAAGTTGAACTCCAAGATTCACCAAATGGTGAATATCTCTCACTTATTCCCTTTTATTCTCATCAACATGGGCCAAACTTCCAATAGATAATCTACTAAAAGCATAGGCGACTACATTCGCCTTATCGGGATGGTAATGAAGACTTATATCATAGCCTTTCAATAGCTCGAGCCACCTTCTTTGCCGGAGATTCAACTCCTTTTTGGAAAATACATATCTAAAGCTATTATGATCAGAAAAGAATCAACATGATCACTATTGAGATAACGCCACCAAATTTTCAATGCAAAGATCACGACTAATAACTCTAAGTTATGGGTGGGGTAGTTCTTTTCATGAACTTTCAATTTCCTAGAAGCATAGGCCACCAACCTACCATGTTGCATCAACACACAACCCAGACCAACATGAGACGCATCATAATAAAGGGACGACCCGGTTCATACCTACTCTGTAGGTGTCGGGGAGGGGGGGACCACTCCAGGCCTGACCTACGCGCCCTCACCCTAGCTTTGCTGGAGGGGCGTTTCTAACCCCCGACCCTGGCACACCACGGTAAGCAAGCTTACTGCTGAGCCAAGTCCAAATCGTTACTACCTTCCGGCAAGGTCAAAATCGGAGCCAAATTCAATTTGTCTTTTAACTTCTCAAAACTACCCTCACACGCATCGGACCACAAGAACTTGACATTCTTTTGAGTCAACTTGGTTGGAGTTTTAGGTCTAGGACACTTCTTAACCGCCATAATATTTTGGGGATCCACCATGATCCTTTCACAAGAGATGACATGACCAAGAAAAGCTAAAACTTTCAACCAAAACTCATACTGGGAGAACTTGACATACAAATGATGATCTTTCAAAGTTTGTAACATGGCACAGAGGTGATCTATATGATCCGCCTCACTCTTACAATACACTAAGATATCATCAATTAAGACAATGAAAAACATGTTCAAGACTGGATGGAAGACCCTATTCATCAAATCCATGAATGCCGTCGGGGCATTAGTCAACCCAAAGGACATGTCAAGAAAGTCATAGTGAACATAATGGGTTCTAAAGGCAGTCTTAGGGATATCTGCATCACTTATTTTAAGTTGTTGATAACCCGATCTAAGATCAATCTTAGAGAAACACTTTACACCCTAAAGTTGATCAAACAAATCATCAATTATAGGAAGAGGATATTTGTTCTTTACGGTCACTTTGTTTAACTGATGATAATCAATGCACATATGAAGGGAACCTTCCTTCTTGTGCACAAACAACATGGGACCTCCCCAAGGAGACACACTAGGTTAGATAAAACCTTTATCTAAAAGTTCTTTCAATTGATCCTTAAGTTCTTTCAATTTCTCCAAAGCAATTCTATAAGGAGCAATCAAGATAGGATGAGTGTCTGGAATAAGATCAATCCCAAAATCAATTTCCCTATCGGGAAGAACATCGGAAAGACCATTGGGAAACACCTCGGGAAACTTATTTACTGTGGAACGGAATCTAGTGAAGGCTCTTCCGAGTTAGAATCTTTAACTCGAACCAAATGATACAAACACCCCTTTGAAATCAACCTTCAGGCTTTGAGATAAGAAATAAACCTTCCCTTAGGCACTAAATGACCACCTTCACATTTAATGACCGACTCATTAGGGAATTTAAACATGACCCTATGGGTTCGATAATCTAAGAAAGCATAGCAAAAGTGCAACGAATCCATTTCTAAGATGACATCAACATCAACCATGTATAACTCTACTAAGTCAACAAGAGTGTCTCGATAACCGACATACAGCACACCCCCCCTATAGACCCTTTTAACAAGCACAGGGTCTCAAACTAGGGAAGAAACAAAAAAAGGAAACCAACAAACTGCCGGGACCACAATCAAGATGCATAGCCACATACAGGGTCACATAAGAAAGTGTATATCTTAGATCAGGCAAACAATACACATCACGAGAGAAAAGTCTTAACATACCCATGAAAACATTAGGAGATGCCTCAGAATCTTTGAAAGGAGTAACTGCATACAAGCGGTTTCGGCCAGTGTCAGCTCCAGAAGCAGAAACAGCAGTACACATAGCACCCTTTGGTGTGAGAGTAGAGGGAGTAGCAATAGAGGCCCTGTTGTCCCAAGAGGCTACTAGAATGGGGCACTCACGCTGCATGTTCCTACGATGAACACAATGAAAACATCCGCCTCTCCCTTTCTCATACTTACCATGATGACTTTAACTACAGAATCTGCAAGGAGGGCGGGGTGGAGCTGACTGAGCACCACTAGTATGAAATTGGGTACCTTGTGCCCAGGACCTACAACTAAAAAGAGATCGACAACCACCCAAGAACTTTGGCAAAGGAGGGAAAATACTAGTCGAGGCAAACAAACCCAGAATCCCCCACTTATTTTGTGGCTACTTACTACTATTTCTACAACTATGCTCAAAAGGCCTAAATTTTCTTCCTTGCCTCTCACTAAGATCAGCTTGCCTCTTCTTATCATCTTCCACTTGTTGCATATGCACAATTAACCTAGAGATATCCATTTTCTCAATCAACAAAGCCGCCTTGTTTTTGAGAACTAACTCACGGGACAATCCTAAGGCAAACTTATGTATCCCAGCCCTCATATGGCAACCATCTCGGTATCATACCTTGAAAATCTATGAAATTTCAAGGCATACTCTTGAATGGACATCCTCCCTTTCTTCAAGTTCACAAACTCTTCCACTTTAGCATCCCTCAACTCTTGAAGAAGGAATCTATCCAAGAAAGCCTCAAGAAATCCTCCCACATAGTGGGGCTAGAATTAACACCCCTATACAATTCCCACCCTTTATACCATTGGCATGCCACATCTTTCAGTTGGTAGGAAGTAAACTCAATAGCCTCAATCTCCAAAGCATGCATGATTTAGAAGATCTTCTCAATTTTATCAATGAAGCCTTAAGGGTCTTCCCCAACCTTTGTATCAGAGAACATATGAGGGCTCAACCTCATAAATTGGACAATTTTTGTGGCCTCAAAAGGAACGGTAGTCGAAGCACCACACTCTACTTGAGAGGCTACCAATTAAGTTAAGAGGTTGATAGAGCAATGAAAATCTGCATTAGTAGCATCTATTTAGGGTGTTTGAGGAGGAACGCCACCCTCTTAAGAAGGGTTAGTGGGAGGAACCCCATAAGGATGGCCAAATGCCACAACCCTATCCCAAGTCTGAACTCCAAAAGTGGAACGAGCTTCATCCATAGGACCCTTAGTAGTATTTGCTTGAGTCTCAGATCTCCTTTGAGGCATGGTTAGAAATATAGCAAACAAAATCAGAGGAATTCAAGACCATAGACTTTATAGCTTGAGATTGAAACAAAAGAATGCGAAATATTTTCTAAAATGTCTTATAACTTCTCTTTTAAAAGTGTGGTGTGCTTCATGCCCATAAAAAAAACTCCACTTGACACGGCATTGTGAATGCCCAACCGACTATGAACCCAGGTTCTGATACCAACTTAACATGACCTGAACCCTGGGTCATGTCGTATGGGCACCTAAAGCTCACATGAACCTAGGCTCTGATACCACAGAAGTCGAAGGAACTCCAACTCACATATCAACATAGTGAAAATAATAACATAAGTCAACATTAGATTCATAATTATAATAACTATGACCAAGTTCATAGTTGTTCACAATACTTCTATACAAAACCAAAGTCAATAAATGTATAAGTCGGGACAAGACCCCGACTATAGCCAAACCAAGTCTTAAAGAAACCAAGTCTAAGGATAAGGAACAAAATATAGATGTCTTCAAATATAAGAAAGATCACCCCTTCAAGTCAATGCATGAACTGCCTGCTCATCTAATCACTGTGCAGGAGAAGAAGAAGATACTCTGGCACCTATGTCGTATGGGGATGTAGCGTTCAGAGATGGTTAGCAGTTGGGATGCTAGCATGTAACTCAAGTATAATTAATATGATAATATCATCAATCAATAACAAGTCAATATATCATATTTTATCACGTTCACACACTTATCTATACATATAGATATATCAAATACCAATAAAGATATCAAGGCTCATCAACATTCTCAAGAATTTATTCATTAAACATAAAATGAGGAACTCCAACCCTCCACACTTATAGATTCAATGATTTACACTAGGCATAGAACTTTCACTACAATCACACATACTTAGATAAGGGACTTCGACCATGCTTACTCATTCTTTAACCAAAGGCTTTAACTATATATACATTCATCCCATAAGGAACTCTATCCATACTCATATTTATTCAAGCAATGGACTTTAACCATGTGTTCATACATTAGGTTGAGGTACTATCACCTTAAGAGATCTCTTTGAGCATGGGACTTTAACCTCATGCTATTTATTTGGGCAAGGGACTTTAACCTCAAGCCATTCATAAGGCAAGGGACTTCAACCTCAAGCCATCACACTATCTAGTACCGACACTGTTCAGAATCGTCTTTATGCTCTTACCACCTGTCAGGAATATGAGATATCTCCTGATATTGTCACTAGTACATTACAACTTTTCTCTCATGATGTGTACTGTTTACTTAATCGAGGGTCTACCCTTTTTTAAGTGACCCCTTATGTGGCTGTTTATTTTAGGTTCAGTCCTGAGAGTATATTTTGATCCCTTCTCTGTGTCTACCCCGGTAGGTGATTCTATTGTGGCTAGAAGGATCTATAGCGGTTGTGTGGTATCTATTGGTGATAGGGAGACATTGGTGGATTTGATTGATTGGATATGGTAGATTTTGATGTGATCTTGGGGATGGATAGGCTCTATTAGTTTTATGTTTCTCAAGATTATTGAACACGTAAGGTCAGATTCCAATTCCCAAATGAACCGGTAATGAAATGGGAGGGAAGTTCTTTAGTTCCTAAGGAAAGGGTTGTTTCTTATTTTAGAGCTCAAAAGTTGATTTACAAGGGGTGTCTATACCTCCTAGTTTGGAAGTTCTTTAGTTCCTAAGGAAAGGGTTGTTTCTTATTTTAGAGCTCAAAAGTTGATTTACAAGGGGTGTCTATACCTCCTATTTTGGATTAAAGATTCTACTGCTGAGGTTCCCTCTCGACAATCTATCCTCGTTTCATGATCCAATTTCTTAAGTTATGATGGCGCCTACCATAACCCACCGGTACGCAGGTCAATCCCCATAGTCTGAAATGGCTAGTAATAGACTCCCCAAATATAAATAGAAGAGGAAGAGGAATAGATGAAATAAGAGAATCAAATATATAATAAAGTCCCAAAACCTGGTGGTATCAGTACAATAGCTTTAAATGTAATATAAGAGTACAAAAGTGAAATTTCAACGAAAAGAAACTAATACAACTTATCTTTGAATACAACATAGAGACTAGTTTAATATATTAAAGGAAGGTAAGTAATACTCCGAAACGTCAAGAGCTCACTCTAAGTCTCTGAACCATGGATGCTCCAAACGACTTACACACAAACGGCGATAACCCATATTATGATCTGCAGGTTACAAAAGTGTAGTATGAGTTCCAAACGTATTGTTCTCAGTAGGCAACTACCAACAGAGCTCTAAGATAAAATAGATATAAATAACATACAAATAAAATGAAAAACTACACCTACGAGTCCAGTAACCATATAACAAAGCCAATGGGATAATAAGGATATTCTATCATATTCATGTTTAAGAGACTAACATATTAAGGCTAAGAAAATATTGAGGATGAATTATCCTATTCCATCCATACTCAGAAATCTCAACACTATACCGTATATCCTTGGATAATATACAAATAAAGGATGATGGAAAAATATATAGAAATATACAAGGACAAGAAATCAATATACAATCTGAACAAATGAAGGAAGGGATATACGGTAATACCATATCTACATATATCTAGATATACATATTATAGAAATATGGTCAACCCAAAGCACAACGTAGATCGTCATATCTTTATTTTAAGGCCTCATTATAATCCCATCAGGATTTAGTACTAACATTCTCAAGGTTTCTAATCCATATATCTCATCATGAATTAATCATGCATAATTATGAAATAGTAAGATAGAAGAGGCTTGAATCATACCTCTATCTTGAAACTAAATTAATGAATAATTTGGAATAACCTAGATATAAAAATGATCACAATAATGATAATAACAATATTAATAACAACACTGAGTAACTAGATATTCCAGACAACCAAACACCTAGTTAAGCTTATATGGTGCCCCCAATGCCCTAGGCACAGAAGGTTCAATCTACATACAACTACACAAAGCATATTCATCACCTATATCTACGTAAATATCATATACCAGATGATAGACATAAAAGCATACTAGTGGTAGGCGATGCACATGCAAGTATAAATGCAATGGAGTTTACAATATCATAATAACAATGTCATAACCATCACTGTCATAACCATCACCATCATCATCATAATCATCATTATCATAGTATTCTTCGACCTTGTCGGACATCATCACTAGTGAGTGGTGAATTTATCACTTAGTTGCACTCAATATTCATGCACATTATCATGATTTAAATTTATAAATGAGACATATATGATTAGATGCACTAAAATTCACATTTTGCAGGCATACAGGTTATGAGATGAAAAGATGTGGACTTGAGCTAAAAAGGATCAAAAGAAGAAAATGTCACCACCCTGGCCTTAGCCGTGATGAGCATCCCGAACCATGAAGGCCCGGAACACCCTTCTCTATCTATTTGGTAATCATGCACATAATTCATATGATAAAAGATAATGCGGAAAGAGAAATCTAATACGGAAACATGGTCAATCTGAATGTGATGATAATACTAAAAACTGAAATCCAAAATATATCTGAATAATAATGTCAGACCCAGTCTGCGAAATCTCTACCATGAACTAATCAAAGTTGTCTGAAAGCTAGGACAAGGCCCCCAGTAGAACAAAACCTAACTAATAGTAGTAATATGAAATAACCAGGCCTTCTAAATCATAGAAGGCTTACCACTGCAAACTCCAATCTATGATTTGAAATCTCTATTGTTTATCTGGACCCCTAGACTATGCCTTAGAACCTGGAAGGAGGAGGGGTCAGCATAATTATACTGGCACACGAATCAATCCAAAATAGAGTAATTGAACTTATATATATAATACGTGAGAGCAAATATTTATCAAACATTATGCATAAAACAGTTTCTGAAAACACATGATCATCTTCTGAAAACATGTAACCTATCTGTAAATCTCAAACTCTGATCTGTGTGTTACTTCTGAGTTAGGTGGTATCCCCTACAAGTCTAATATTCCATGGGCGATATGGAATCCTTCATTGACTCAACGGGGAAGCCTCTAACCCGAGTATGCCACAAGGGTTGGAGTTTCTGAATCTGATACGCCACACGATACTTAAGTCAGCGTATAATAATATACCCGAGTCGACACCGCAGTTTTAGGCAATGAGTTGCTTGAACTCAAGCCCTCTTCAGGGAACCACCTAACATCTCTGTATGCCCATTTTTAATCTTTTCTGTACATGCAACGTTCTGAATGTCTTATATCATGATAGTCTGAAATATCTATTAGTCTGAGTCTGATATGGCATTGTTCTGAATTGGTATTGTCATACCAAGACTTGCAAGTCATAATTTTTGAGCCATAATACATTAAGCTAAATCTTTGATTTAAAGCATAATTTAGACCACCAAAAATATACAACTGATATAGAAGATTTCGTGTTTTGAAACTCAAGTCAAAATCATGCAAAAACTTCATCAACATATGGTGGTCTAGTGCCTTTAGCAAATCCATGCACTCTTTCATTACATGAATTATGAGCATTAAACATTCATGCTAGATTTCCTCATTAGTGATTTAAAACTACCTTTAAAGCATAACAAGAGTTCAATCATTTCATATAGTGCTTTTCAAGGATGCATTGCAAAATAATTCATATGCTATGAGAAATTTGAAAAATTCATAATAAGAGGGAATTCACCAAAAATCATGCTCTCAACAAGAATCCATTCTTAAATACATGATTTCACACATTCATATTCTCAAATCACTTTGGGGAAGGTCAAATGACCAAAACAATGATGTTAAAATATTTAATACATGAATATATATATAGATTTAAAAACCCCATTCTAAAATAAGATTTTTCTATGTCTATGAGAATTTAGGAAAACCCCACGTACCTCTATTTCGAAAAATAATGGGTGCTTCTTGAAGCCTGTGGATTGGGGATTCCGAATCTCTAATCAATTTTTAAAACCCACAATTGAATCTTGATTTATTTGGGTTTTTAATTTGAAATACTTGGGAGTGTTTTTGAGAATTTTTAGATGAATGTGGATGTCTTTTAGAGAATTGGGGACTGAATTTCGTGTTTATGGCTGAATAAGGGTGGGAAAAGGACCATTTTTCCCCAAAAATGGAGTGTTTAAGTTACTTGAAACTTTTACATCGGCGCCGCCTATGCTATCGCCTATGTTTACATAGGCGCCGCCTATGGTATTGCCTATATTTACATAGGCGCCACATATGCTATCGCATATAATTTCTAGTGGCTATGTGCGATTGGTTAGGCAAAGCATACTACTTTGAAAGGCCATAACTTCTTGCTCGGGTGCCGAATTTTAGCAAAATTGGTATCGTTGGAAAGCTAACTCGAAAACCTATCATTTTACACATAGTAGGATATCTAATTCGACATATACAAAGAGACATGGTTGATAGAAGTTGGCACAAATTATAATATCCACTTAAACTTAATCGATCTAAGTAGTTTACAACTCGTCCTTGAGTCAAAGGACCTCTATGGTCTAAATTGAAGCTTGAATGGATTCACATATTGCGCAAATAATTAACATGCCATATTGGCATAAGATTTATGGCTTCGGTATTATCAATATTTTGGAATCATGGTCTATATTGTTGCATGAAATGCGAGGCATTACATTATCCCCCCTTAGGATCATTTATCCTTGAATGATGATACGGGATACAGACAGACACAATTTCAAGCATAATAAGGACTAGGAAAGATAAGATAGGAAAAGTACCTTCTGTCTCATCATCCATCGAAGCAAACAAATTGGGATATCCAATTCTCATGTCATCTTCTGAGTCCCAAGTTGCTCCTTCAACTTTTTGATTCCTCCACAATACCTTCACTGAGGCTATCTCTTTGCTCCTCAACTTTCGAACGTGGCGATATAAAATTTCAACGGGCTCTTCTTCGTAAGACAAGGAATCTGTCAATTTGATATCCTCTACTGGCAATAACAAAAAATGATCTCCAATGCATTTCTTCAACATGGATACATGGAATATCGAATGAACGGAACCCAAACTTGCAGGTAGTTCTAGCTCATAAGAAACTGCACCAATCTTCCTCAGAATCTGATATGGCCCTATATAGCGAGCGCTCAATTTACCTCTTTTTCCAAATCACATAACTCCTTTCATAGGAAAACCTTGAGAAATACCTAATCACCAACTTCAAACTCTAATTCTCTACTCTGAACATCGATATAGGACTTCTGATGACTCCGAGCAGTCTTGAGTCGTTCTCTAATGATCTTCACTTTCTCCATCGCCTGATGAACAAGATCAGGCCCATAAAACTGAGTCTCAACCAGTTCATACCATCCTATCAGAGACCTACACCTCCTCCCATACAAAGCCTCAAAAAGAGCCATCTTGATGCTGGCATGGTAACTAGCAAATTCAATCAGTGACAGGTGATCTACCCAACTACCTTTGAAATCAATGACACATGCCCTCAACATATCATCGAGGGTCTGAATGGTACGTTCATCTTGCCCATCCGTTTGAGGGTGGAAAGTTGTGCTCAAATTCACTTGTGTACCTAAACCCTTCTGAAAAGATCTCCAGAACTGAGATGAAAACTGTGTACCTCTATTAGATATAATGGACACTGGTGCCCCATGCAACCAAACTATCTCCTCAATGTAAATCTTAGCATAAACCTCTCCCGAATAATTAGTCCTCACAGGCAAAAAGTGGGCTGACTTTGTCAACCGATCTATAATCGCCCATATAGAACCATACTGGTTTTGGGATCTCAAAAGTCCTGTAATGAAGTCCATGTTTATCATCTCGCACTTTAATAAAGTCAGGGCTATCTCTTGGGATGTACCACCTGGCCTCATGTGTTCTTCCTTCACTTGTTGATAGTTCAAACACTTGGACTCAAAATCAGCTACATCACGTTTCATGTTATTCCACCAATACAAGGTTTTCAGATCATGGTACATCATAGTAGATCCTGGGTAAACGACATACCTTGAAGTGTGCGCCTCATCAAGGATTCTTTACCGCAGTCCATCAACATTTGGAACGCACAACTTACCCTGAAATCTCAGAATACCATCATCACCAATTTCAAACGACATAACCTTTTGTTGACCCACATTTTTCTTGATTTGCATCAAGATGGGATCTTCAACCTGTTTCTCCTTAACTTCAGCACAAAGTGATGACTTAGATAACTCATGAACAATGAACCCTCCATATTTGAAATCTAAGAGTCCCACTCCCAGATTTGCAAGACGGTGAATATCCTTCCCCATCTCTTTCTTTCCTTCTTCTACTTGAGAAAGGCTGCCCATAGACAACCTGCTGAGGGCGTTGGCTACAATATTTGCCTTGCTTGGATAGTAATGCAGGATTATATCATAGTCTTTTAGAAGATCCATCCAGCGCCTCTGCCTGAGGTTCAATTCTTCCTGCGAGAAAACATACTGCAGACTCTTATGGTCAGTGAAGATATCAACGTGAACACCGTACAAGTAGTGCTGCCAAATCTTAAGTGGAAACACCACAACTGCTAACTCCAAATCATGGGTAGGGTAGTTATGTTTGTGCACCTTCAACTGCCTAGATACATAAGCCACTGCCTTACCATATTGCATCAACACACAACCAAGTCCAACACAAAATGCATCACAGTATACCACAAAGCCATCTACACCCTCGGGAAGGGTCAAAATAGGAGCAGTGGTCAGTTTGTCTTTCAACTTCTCAAAACTATTCTCACATCGATCAGACTACACAAAATTCACCTTTTTTTGACTCAATTTAGTGAGTGGAGATGCTATGGAAGAAAAACTCTTTATGAACCTTCTGTAATACCCCGCCAAACCCAAGAAACTTTGAATATCGGTTGGAGTCGTGGGTCTGGGAAATTTTCTCACTTCTTCAACTTTCTGGGGATCCACTCTTATCCCATCACGGGACACAATATACCCCAAGAAGGCAATAGCATCTAAACCAGAATTCACACTTAGAAAATTTGGCATACAACTGATGATCCTTAAGGGTCTGAAGAATAATTCAGAGGTGATTGGCGTGATCCTCTTTACTCTTAGAATAGATCAGGATATTATCAAAAAATACAATGAAGAACAAGTCAAGAAACTGAAAGAATACTCTATTCATAAGATCCACAAAGGCTGCAAGGGTGTTAGTCAACGCAAAGGACATGACTAGAAATTCGTAGTGACCATATCAGATTCGAAAGGCTGTCTTGGGTATGTCTGACTCCCTAACTTTCAACTGATGATAACCTGAAAGAAGGTCTATTTTTGAAAAACACTAGGCACCCTAAAGCCGGTCAAAAAGGTCATCAATCCTAGGAAGAGGATATTTATTTTTAATCATAACCTTATTCAACTGACGGTAGTCTATGCACATACGAAGGGAACCATTTTTTCACACGAAAAGTACAAGCGCACCCTAAGTAGACACACTGGGGCCTATAAAACCCTTATCTAGGAGATCTGCTAACTGTTCTTTCAACTCTTTTAGTTCTATAGGAGCCATTATATATGGCAGAATAGAAATAGGATGAGTGTCTGGCAACACATTAATACCAAACTCAATCTCCCTATCAGGTGGTATTCTTGGGGGATCATTTCGAAAGACTTCTGGGATTTCTTTTATTACAAAAATAGATTGAAGAGGAAGACTCTCAACATTAGAGTCCTTAACTCGGATAAGGTGGTACAAGCAACCTTTAGAAATGAGTTTGCGGGATCTGAGATAGGATATAAAGTTCCCTCTGGGTGCTAAAGAATGTCCTTCCCACACTATCACTGGTTTATTCGGGAAAGAAAAAGTGACCCTTCGGATTCTACCATCTAATGTGGCATAGTATGAATGGAGCCAATTCATTCCTAAGATAGAATCAAAAGCAACCATATCTAACTCTAAGAGATTTGCTAACATATCCCGGCCACCAATAGTCATAGCACAAACCCTGTACACCCTCCTAGAAATAATAAAATCCCCCACCGAGGTAGAAACAGAAAAGGGTTTAGAAATCACACTGGGCTCAAACCCAAAACAAATTAGTGTTGCTTTCAAGTAGAGAATTGGCTATTTCCATTGAAGATTTGTTGAATCCTAAAGATTGTAATTTGCATTCTCTTTTTCTTTCAATAAATCAAATTGATGGAGATTTTTGGGTATATCTTGCTTATTAATCTTATGTGTAGCTAGTTCTTCCTCTTGGGATTATGCTATAATGGGGTGTAATTTTGTGTGAGTTGTGATTCATTTGTGCTAATGTTAGTTTGTTGATGATGGATTCTACTATTGCTTGATTAAATTGGTGGGGATTTGTGGGTGAAATCCCTAAATACCCAAACGGGTTTATGGGTGAAAATTTCAAAGTCTTGAAAGTTCAAACCATCCTTTAAAGAGGTGTTTGAGTGAGCTTTTGTAACCCACATCATCCTTGAAAGAGGGATGTGGGAACCAAGGCAATAGATGGCAATTAATGGGCATAGTTTGCCAATTTTACTATCTTAGACATAAGGGTGATTATGAGGTTAACTATACCTTGGGTATCATCCTAGAAATAGGGAAACCCAATTAAGGCGTTGGGTGGATTTAGTTGACACATTAGTCAGGTACTCAAAAGGGTCAATAAATGATATCTTTGAGGCTTTGTTGTCAAACTAGCCTCAAAGACGTTCAACCTAGCCAGCCACATCGTCAACGATTAGAATTTTCACCAAATCATCATGTTTTTATGCATAACTTGCCCCAAGGAAAGCGTAATCCTAAGATCCATTCCTAATTGTTTACTCTCTAATTATTCATAGCCCCGAGTTAGTCCATTAGAAGTCCAAAAATAATCATATCTTTGAAACATTTAAAATTCCCCAAAATACTTGTACCTTAGGTTTGAACTTAACAAGTAACTTTAATTTTAAAATTATTTAGTCACCACTCATATTGTTCCTCATGGATTCAACACCGACTCAAAGTTGGGTAATTATATTAATGACGGTCGTCTTGCTCTTAAATTGACATGTAAGTTGAGCGTTATAAAAAATGGCACCGTTGCCGGGGAAAAATTTGGCGTATTGAGTTATTTTGGAATTTTAGATTACTTTCTTGGATTCAAACTTGTAAAAATTTGTTTGTGTTTTTTTTTTTTTGTGTTACGTAGATTTTTTATTTTTGTTTTCTTGTCACTATGGCATCTTGGGACAAATATGATTTTGGTAGTTGGAAATTCTATCTTGATGATCCATGTCCATAATGTGACGGACCCCACTTTCAGCAAGATTATAGATATTCTCTCCTCAGAGAGATGGAGACAACATCTCAATCCTATTGGGAGTATAATTGTTCTTTATGTGGTGGCCGAGATAGACCTTGGAGTTATTGTTTGAATGCTTCCCCCCTTATTATACTAACCCGAATGCTAGTTCTTCTTATGTCTTTGATAGGTACCACGATAAAATAAGGGAATAACAACATATTGGGTATAATTGTTTTGAAGCAATGCTTTAATCTCTTTTGGATTCGGCAACTACATTGGAGGAGGACATGCGTGACTTGAATTAATCTAATGAGGCTTTTAGAAGGGAGATCATCAAGATATAGGAAATAGGCAAGGAAAAAAACCCTTCAAATGCCATTACCTCGCCCACTTTTCAACATGAGGAGGATCAAGAAGAAAGACTAAGCTATATGGCAAATGATGAACTTGGCAATGAAGAGTCCTCAATGATTTCCTAACCAACAAAACCTAACATAGTTGAAGATGCTAAAATTTTGGAAATAGTGCTAGCATCAAAATATGAACCAAAGCCAATCTCTTGTGAAGACTGTAGTCCTATTTAAGGTAAGGATACTTATAGAGATGTGAATTCGGAATTAAGGGATAGAGCTCATACGAACCATTTTTAACATTGTGCCTATTGGGTGTGATGAGAGTCCACCAACCCAAGCCAATAATGGATTTTAGGGAGAAGGAGCATCATCCCTATATTTTAGAGTTTGACATTCCAAAAGGGCACATGAGAACCCCGTTTGTGAAGGCCAAGGAACACAACTTTCAATGTTTAACTAGTGGCCTATTAATGGTCCCACCATTACCCAACAATAATAACAACAACAACAACAAACCCAGTGTATTCCCACAAAGTGGGGTTTGGGGAGGGTAAGATGTACGCAGTCCATACCGCTACCTTTGAAGAAGTACAGAGGCTATTTTTGATAGACCCCCAGCTCAAGATAAAGAACAGTAAAAAGTAGGATGGATAACATAAAAGAATATCAAGAATAAGAAATAATAAAATAGAGTAATTAGAAATTTGATATTAAATAGGGTAAAAGGTTCAAGTCTTCATTTCTATCATGTTTCATCTTGGAAGATTTGAATCTTCTTCCCCTCTGTCGCTCAATACATAGTGAGCAAAAGTTGGGATGGAGATTCAAATTTTCTAAGTGGAAACACAAATGATAGTTGGAGCGGTGTCTTACCACAAAACATGGGAAGCAACCCATCATGCCACGTAAGTGGCATGTATTATTTTATTTCTGCATGACAGAGTAGATTTTATTTTTATTTATGCATAATCCATGAAATTATAGTGCTACAAGGAGTGTTTATTCAAATTGAAAAAGGGAAAACATGAAATTATGGTATTTTGGACTGGGCAGAGGAGTGCAGAGGTCCTAAAAATTGGTCTCAGGTACCACGATCTCGGCATATGTCACCGCGATCATGGTAGTTGAGTGTCCACAATCGCGAAAATAGGGCCGCGATCATGGCTAAATTAGTTTAAAAGACCATCTGGATGCCCATAACTACCCACACTCTATTCTCTATTTTCTCTCAAATTTGCACCCATAAGTCCACAAATTTTGTGCATCTAAGTGATTCATTGCATCATCCATGCATCCTACTCTATGGTATGTGTTTTAACTCCCTTTAATTACATATTTTGTTAGCTTGAAATTTGTACTTTAGGAATAGGCCTAAAATAGTATTTCCAATGCTAAATCTATGCTTGTATATGGATTATCTGTGTGGTTAGCTATTGTAGTTGGTGTACACATCAATGAGTAAGTCTTGAGTACCCAAAATTTGGACTAAATAGGATTTGATTAGTATGCACACCATGTGTTTGCTTACATTCTCAAACGAACTCATTGAGAAATTCTTTAAGTTTCAAAAGCATAATCAAGAACTTAGGGCTTAAGTTCCATGACCATGACAATTATATGGTTAGTTGGAACAAAAATTATGGTTGGAATTAGGTATTTGTGCTATCAAAAATCTGGTCAAAGTTGGTCTTAGATACCGCTATCACGATCATCGGGGTCATAATTATGGTATCGCGATCGCGGTCAAGGATCCGTGATTGCTACATTTGAGAGCAGTTTTCTGCTGAGACAAAAAATTTGCATGTCCAGTTTTCACCCCTAAACCCATTATGACATTGCCCCAAGAGTTTATCAGATTAACTTAGCATGGTTTTAGTATGGAACTACTAATGATGGTCTGTGTTATGTTGCTTATTGGTACTCAGCAATAAAATAGGATAGCCACCCTCATCTTAGGATGTTTACCTACGTTGAGGTGCACAGTGTCCAAGGAGGACCAGGGCCAAAACAGGTTCATTATGATTTAAAAAGGGAAGGTGATGGGTTTCATAAAAAGAAAATGGTCAATTTAGGCTCAAATGGGGACCAAGGGATATAATGCATTATAGGGAAGGTCATTTAGGCTAAAAGTGACTTAAATTCAAAAATGTCCTATGATCCTTTCCTAACCCCTATCTCTCAACCAAGGTAAAATGAACTGGGCAAGTTCTAGATTCAACAATACCACAGGGAACACAATAAGATCTCATACACACTTGGTAGAGAAGTATTTCACTAACTACTACTTATCTGGTTCATGTAGTTATTCAGTTGTGATTATTAAGAACAAAACTAATGCCCTAACCAGATGCTCAATAGTCACAATTTGAGGCAATTCACACAGTCATGCAAAATAAAACTTGAAAGAGGTGTTAAAAATAAAAAATTAAAAATAAAAATAAAAAATTAGTTTACTACCTACAGAACTTGCACTACACCTAGTTATTTATAGAATATTCTACAACAATATGCTACCCTACACCCTCAACTTAAAATTAAAACAAAATAAAACTAAGGGTTTAGGGCGTACCTGGTAGAGATCAAGTACGAGGATCATGGGGTTTTACCCCCACATCAGTATCTCCAGTCGGGACACTTATATCTGGAGCCTGTTGCTGTGCTGGCTCAGCTACTACTATATCTGAAGGAGGTGCACTGGATGAGGCTCTTACGGCTCTAGCTCGGAGCGCCTCCTCCCTTCTCAAGTGGTCCTCTAGGGACGCTTGTATTGCCCATTTTAGGTTTGCTTTGTCAGTGGCTTTTACCTCATCACTTGCTTGTGTCGTCTCTTATACTCCTATTTTATGAGCCTTCTTCTTCTTCTTTGCCTTTTTCTCGGCTTTGCCCTCATTCTCATCATCTCCTTGTCTCTTTCTGTTTCTTCTCTCTTTTCATCTTTCTTTTGTTTTTTCTTCTTCTTCTGCACAGGATCCTCAGTAAGATCAAGCAACTCTAATTCACCTTCGGGCTTCTCAGCCACATCTTCTATTATTGTTATGCACTGGAGCTGTCTAATCACTCCAAACTCTGTCTTCATCTACTTAAACTCATATATGAACTATTTAAGCTCTATACTTGACATTTCTGTTTCTCACACATCAAACTGATTCTCCAAGTTAGAAAACCCAGCAGGCAAGGAATCATAAGGCTCAAGTGCAGCCCTGATTCTCTTATCTACTGCAGTTGCAAACTATTTGTTAAAATGCTACAGCTGAGCCTCACACCATTGAGTTTTTGTAGATATTTTTTTGAAGTTTAGAAAGTTAAAAGAAAGTCCTACTGGTGATACAAGAGCTGATGGAGCTGACTCAGTTGCAGGCACTGAACCTGCCTGTGCTGAAGGTGGTAGTGGTACTACTGCTGCCTCAGGAGCTTGTACCTCCACAGTAGGTACTGAACCTGTCTATGCTGAAGGTTGTGGTGGTACAACTGGTGTCTCAGGAGTTTGTACCTCCACAGTAGGCGCTAAACTAGAATCTTAAATAGAAGGCTCAACTGCTACTTCTGCTCCCCCCTCAAGCCTCAATGCAGCTAGATTTTGCTCACTTTAGATTGAGTTATGAGTCTTTCTAGCAGTGACATCCTCATCCACACCTGTGATCTCGATCATATTTGCTGCTCCACATAGCTTAGTGATCAGACACGGGAATGGATATGTAGTGTCAGGCCAAGACCCGAATCTTTATCTCCTCCACAATAATTTAACCAAAATCCAAGGACATCCCAATCACTAGACTAGAAAATAGTATGGCCCTTTCATCTCTCAGTAGATTATCATTTTCTATAGGGATCAAGTACATGCACACGACGCCCTACCAGAACTTTGCCTCAGGTGTCAGAAAAGCTTTGTAGATCCTTTCATCCAGGTTGGTCAACCAAATAGGCTCTCTCTCTGCTATGTGAGTAGCCAACCATCTACACTAATTTGCCTTATCTTTCAAACGACCATAGAATGTGGGTGAAGTATCCTGAATATTAAAGTTCGGCCCATGAAGAAACCGGTTGATTGTTATGTCCGAGATACTCACCATCACTCCCCTCACTGTAATTTTCTCCAGTAATGGCATGTTCAATATTCTCTCACCTTTTTTGCATCTATTTTCCAGGTCCGCTTGGTAGTTTACATAAAACTCCTATACTACAGATGGGCTGTAGAAATCTCCTATTTTGGTAGTCCACTCTAGGCCATAATCTTGAAAGTTTTTCATCACCTCCGGGTAGTTGATCAACCCTTTGGTAATGATTTGTTTTTATTCAAAGATAGGTCTCCAAATAGGTCTCCACTGAGTTCTACGTAGACCATCAAGATATACTTTCTCAGCTCCCATAATGAGCCATCTGACATTATCTTTAACCTCTAGGTTTTTGCATCTCACTACAGCTCTCCGAATTAGAGAATCATCATCACTTTGATTTTTTAAGAATGGTGGTCCCGAATCTGTTTCCTTAGACCCCTGCTCTTTAGATTTAGCCTTCTTAGACTCAGGCTGTTCGGACTCGATTTGTTTGGAACCCTCTTGCTCAGAGGACTCACTCTCAAGTGGGGTAGTAGTTTTAGTATCATCACTATCCTCCACCTGAATGGGTTTAGGTGGAGGAGATGCCTTTGGTCTTGGTTTCTTTATCTTCCACCTGAGAAGTAGTTCTTCATCTTTATATTCGGAGTCCTCATTAATAATCTTCCAAACCACTTTTGGCTTCGCCACTTTCTTTGGAGTGTTAGGACTCTTTATCTTGGGTGCCATTTTTATTCCTGCAGCAAGTTATAATCAATTTTCAGTGTTCTAAATCATATAAATTAACAAGATGCATCAATGGTTACTTAGAATCCCTGAAAAGGGTTCAATTCAGTTTTAGTTTAGAGGCTTGATGGCATCTCTGGTAAGTCATCGTATTTCTAATGGCTTACCATAGACGTCGCCAGCCTCAAGCAGTGACTACTAAAATTTCTCAATTTTTGATGACATTGTCTTGTAAGACGTCATACCTGTGACGACGTATCAGATATGTCGTCAGACCTTAATAGAACCTCATCTCTTTTTCTTTAATTTATGATGACATTTGTGGTAAGCCATCACAGATGTGACGTCCTACCATAAATGTTGTCAGGTCAGAACATAATCCTTCAACTCTCTTTTTCATTGATTTTTGACTTCAATTTCGACTTTATTTTAACTTAAGTTGAGTTCTTGAGCTATTCTTTAGATTTTTTTCAGTTAGAACCCAGCGAAACCCTAGATTCAAAGTAGCTTGTAGTTCTTTAATCCGCTTAAGCTCCTTTGAACCAAGGTTGAACTTTTTGTATTAGACATACCCAAAAGAAAGAAGAGATTTAAGCATCGAGCATACCTAATTGTCGACTTCACACTTCCTTAACAATGGAGTTTAGTTCGTATGAAGTGTGAGCTTAAGGTGAGAGAATGTGGATGAGAGAAGGAAGTTGGTCACTTTGCTTTCAATCCAACCTCTCATGGGAAAGGTTTTCTTGCTTAGTTATGATAAAGTTAGAGAAGGAAGGAAGATATTATATATTCTAGCTAAGAAAGAAAATAACTAAACATGGAAACCAAATAAACTACCGGGAAGGTGAAGAGTTTAAGCCTGGGCCGGGTCAGATCCAACTTAACAACTGGGCCCATAATACCCGACGACATAAAAAAATACTATCAGAGTTGTGGTAACTCATTAGGCAATATCGTCAGGGTTAGGCAGACACTTCTTCATACTAGACCTCTCTAATGTTATTTTCTGTTAAGCCGTCATATGTGTGACGTCTTACCATAAAGGTCATTAGGGTACTTTTTAGAAGATAATCTTGATTTCACAATCTAGGTATTAAAAACCTAACTATAAGAATAAAAACTAACCTAAAAATGAATGAAAATAAAATTTTAGGTTGCCTCCCAATAGCGCCTGATTTAATGTCGTGGCACGACTCAGTTATCTTGGCTACTCAGACTTCGCTAAGACATCATACCGATACCTTTTTTCATCCATATACAATACATCCATGAATGTAAACACACTCATCTCTTCTTGATTCACTGTGGATGAGCGCATTTTAAACTTTGCTTCATTTTTGCCAACTCAAAGTTGAGTTCATTGAGCTCCAAATCAACTAGCACTCTCCCTGTGTCCAATAATGGTCTTCCCAGAATAATAGGTACCTCAAAGTCAAAATCACAGTCTAGAATCACAAAATCCGCAGGGAGAATAAAGTCGTCCACTTTCACCAACACATCATGTAGAATACCCACAGGTCTTTTGATTGACCTATTTGCCATCACGAGTCGCATGTTTGTAGGAGTAGGTGCCCCTACATCAAGCCTCTTATAGATGGCAAGCGGCATTAAAATAATACTTGCACCAAGGTCACACAAAGCTTTCTCAAATTTCACGGGTCCTACTGTGTACAAAATAGTGAAAGCACCAGGATCAAGCTTTTTCTATTCTAAGGACTGTGATGAAACAACACTACAATGGTGGAGATTGTCCACCATCTCACATCTTAATTTCTTCTTCTTTGTCAGTAGATCCTTCATAAATTTAGCATAGCTCGGCATTTTCTCAAGTGCCTCCATTAATGGCACCGTCACTTTCAATTGTTTTATTATTGCCATGAACTTGCCAAATTTTTCATTATCTTCTTTCTTCTTCAACCTCTGTGGAAATAAAGGCGGTGGTCTTGGCATTTGTTTTCATACCACTTCCTCTTTCTTGTTATCTTCTTTCTTTGACATGTCAACAAAACTATCTACCTTCTCAGACTCCACTGGATTTCTTTTTTTTTTTATTCATCAACACTTACCTCCTTCTCCACAGCTTTGCCCATAGAAGGGCTAGATAACATCTTACCACTCCAAGTAGTAATCACCAAACAAGATCCATCAGTGCGCTGGTTTTAAACCATATTACTAGGTAAAGTGCCTGTTTTTCTCTGGTTTAGAGTAGCCAGAAATTGTCTCATTTGTTGCTCTAACTGCTTAATAGAAGCAGAATGTGAGATAACTAACTGACTGAGGGTAGAAAACTCACTTTTCATATTAGTTACCCCCGATTTAGTAGCTTTAACTCCCTTCAACAGCTTTTCCATCATATCCTCCATGGGCATCTTGCCAAAACTAGTAGATGTAGCATCCTGACTTCAAGGAGGAACATACAAACCACTCCTATCATTATTGTTTCTCCAATGTCCCTGATCCCTATCTTTATAATCAGGCTTGTCATGGAAAGTCCGACCTTGGTTCCCTTGGCTACTGCCTTGGAAACCCCCCCGATTACTCACATAGTTGGCCTCAGCATCAGCACCTGCAGATACAGTACCTTAAGCATCCACAACCTTAATTATTTCAGTCTTGCCGGATAGCAAGTGCTTAGCCAGCAAGTCCATCTACATCTTTAAGTGGGCCATATCCTGATCTGGTTCCTCATCCCTTCTACACTGTTCTGCAGTAATACCACCAACAATCGTAAGGTTAGCTACTACAGAACACCTAGTATGCTAACATTGACTTTACTTGGTCATCCTATTTAGCATGTCAGATGCATGCAGAAAAGAGAGGTCAATGAATGAACCACCTGCAACATTATCGACTATTGTCTTTGTCACAGAGTTGCAAGCTCTGTACAAGGTCTCCATCAAATGCAAGTCTGTCATATTGTGGTTCAGAAATTTTGCAAGTTTCTTCTTAAACCTTTCCTAAGTCTCATGCAGTGCTTCAGTCGAAAGTTGTCTGAAGTTGCTAATCTCGTCCCTCAACTGTACCCTTCTGGAGGGTAGAAAAAACTGTTATAGGAACGCATCTTTAACCTGTCTCTAGTTGGTTATAGAATTAGGCTCTAACTCATTCAACCACATTATTGCCTCTCCAGATAGAGACAATTGGAACAACCTCAATCTGATTGCATTCTGACTCACTCCCAGATTGTCAAAGGATTTGTAGATGGTGATGAAGTTCACCAAATGCATGTTAAGATCATCACCAGGAAAGCCTCCAAATAACCCCTTCAAATTCAGGAGTTGGATCATGGTACTTGTTATGCTAAACTTTGCACCTGGTGCCAACGGTGGCGGTATGATAGCACCCGTTACACCAACTCTATCCATTCCTTCATCATCATCATCAGCCTCATAGTGCATAGGTTGCTGACCATATCAACCTCGATCTGGATGATTTCTATTAATGTTTTACTGCACTGATGCAACAACTTGCTCCTCTCTCCTTGGGTTTTGAGGAATCATCAATTCCTCATCACCTAAGTCCTCATCATCAGGGTTTTGGTGATGTGCTTGTCGACCCAAATTTTGCACAATCACCTGAGCCCTGGCTAAAGCAGCTAATCTTTCTACTTTCTATTGTTTAACCATTCTTCTAATTAGTTGAGGTTCTGGGTTGATTGGTAATAGTGATGCGTCGGAACTTCTCATTTTTTGCATAAACAACACAGTAACTACAATAAACAAAAACAATAAATAAACGTAAATCAAGGAAACTTACCTATCAACAAATTTTTACGCACAAAATTTTCAGTCTACAACCATATTCCCCGACAATGGTACTATTTTTGATAATGCTTAAATTACACTCTTGAATAGGTGTAAGTGATCGTTGTCAATATAAAATCCAAATAGGTTGGGGTCGAATCCCATAGGGAATAGGGTATGAACGTTAATTTGTTTACGAAATGCTTTACTAGTAGTTTATCACTTCCAAAAGTTGGGGGTTTAAAGTTCACAATGTATCAATCTTCACTTTCTGAATTTTTAGAGCTGTTATCAATATAAATGGGAAACCAAGGTTATGATCACCAAAGATTTTGGGTATTGGCAGATACCAGTAATGCTAGAGATCCTCGAAATGAGTAGAACAACAGAATATCCCTGACTATGATACTATTCGACTTATCTATTGACCTCACCAGACAATTTATTATCTAAATATGTGAAACTTAGATACTTTATCTATATCCAATTAGATGTTATCTCAGGTAGATTAATCTAGTTACGACATTAATTATTAAATAGAAGGTTGGTAGCTTTTGAGTCCCTATTGATAATTCCCGTCCTCTAGTCTATTCCTCTGTTAGAAGAAAATAAAACCTAAGGCATAATCTAATGTTTACAACCACTAGATTTTAGTTAAAACCACAAAATTTCATGATGTTCTACTACTCTTTGAATCTGTTAAACACCTAGCATCATATCAAACCCTAATCCTTGGATCCCATAACCCCGGCTAATGAAATTAGCTGCTCATGATTTGATGAAGGAAATCATAAGTTGAATTCATGATGATAATGGTAAAATTACGTATAGATGGAAAACAAAAAATAATTTCTTCAATTAAATCCTAAGTTAGAAACCCAAGAATAGTTGATAAGAAAGAAACTAAAAATAATTGTCAAAAAAGAACAATGTACATATTTCTCCCTCTAAAATTCTTGTTCTGAATAATGAAAACTTCCTTGCTTAAAACCCTAAAAATTGTTATTTATACTAAAGCCTAATTAAGGAAATAAAATAACAAAATCACAGCTGGGCTCGGGTTTAGGTGACACCATATAGGTGTTGGTTGTCAGGCTTTTGATGGCGTCTCAGATATGTCGTTAGAAGTCATGCCATCTTGATCTGTTCCACCTCACTCTGATGATGTCCTATGACAACTTACCACACTTGTGATAGTGTGTAGTAAATGTCGTCAGACTTTTAGCTTATTTCACCATGTTCTACCTCACTCTGACGGCATATTCTGATGGCTTACCACACTTGTGATGACATATTGAGAATGTCGTCACTCTCATATAGCAACTCTTCTCCACTGTTCTTCCTGATGCCTTTTTCTGGTAGCTTACCATATCTCTAACGGCTTGCAAGAAAATGCCGTCAGACTTATATCAGCTTACTTGTACAAGATTTTACTTATTTTGTTCATCTTTCCTATAGTTTCCTCCCATCCTTGCTACAACTGCAATATCACAAGAAAACGATCAAAAACATCCAAAAGTTTCTTAAGACTTTGCAATTATTTGGAGTTAAAAGCCTCAAATGTGTTAGCATCTGCTTACACATCAATTAGCAGGCAGGGCTTGGTATTATTTTCTTGATAGATTTAGGATACAATCAACTCACTATTGCTCCCAAGGACCAAGAAAAGATGACGTTTACCTACCACTATGGGAGTTTTACATTCAAGAGTATACCATTCGGGTTATACAACGCTCATACCATTTTTCATAGATGAATGATTTCCATATTCTCTGACATAGTGGAGGACATGATTGAGGTATTCGTGGATAAATTTTTAGTGGTTGGAGATTTATTTGTTGACTATTTGGACCATTTGGCCAATGCTGTACAGAGGTGTGAACAATGCAACTTGGTGTTTATAGGGAAAAATGCCACTTCATGGTGAAAAAAGCACTGTTCTCAAGCACAAAATCTCTAAATATGGTATTGAAGTGGATAAAGCTTAGATTGAGGTGATTGAAAAATTGCCACCACCAGTTTCAGTTAGAGGCATCCAGCGTTTTTTGGGTCATGTAGGCTTTTATAGGAGGTTTATTAAGGACTTCTCTAAAATTGCACATCTTTTGTGTAAGCTTTTAGAGAAAGAGTTGAAATTTTTGTTTGATGATGTGTGTCTCAAGGCCTTCAAATGCCTTAAGAAGTGGTTGATTTCAGAGCCTATCATTATGTCTCCTGACTGGTCTGTACCTTTTGAGGTTATGTATGATACAAGTATAGTAGCCTTGTGTACTGTTCTTGGAAAAAGAAGAGAGAAGATCCTTCATCCTATCTACTATGCCAACAAGGCTTTAAACCCCACATACAAAAATTATACAGTTACAGAGAATAAGTTACATTTAGTGTGTTTAGCCTTTGAAAAATTTCAATCTTATTTGATAGGGACTAAGGTTATGGTCACATAGACCATGCAACATTAGAGTACTTGATTTTGAAAAAATATTCCAAACCGATATTAATTCATTGGGTTCTCTTACTGCAAGAGTTTGATTTTGAAGTAAAGGACCAAAAAGGAACAAAAAACCATGTTGTAGATCACTTGTCCAGGATTGAGGATGAGGCAATGCAAAAATTAGTGGATGATATTGATATAGATGACACTTTTCCAGATGAGAGGGTCTTTGCAGTATCTCAAAACCAAATTCCCTAGTTTGCTGATTTTGGGATGAGTCATATCTGTTTTGGGTTTGTGCTGATGGTGTGATTCAAAAATGTATCCTAAAGATGCATATGATGTGCATTTTAAAAGTTTTTCATTCCTCAGCAGTTGGGGGTCATCATAATGGTACCCGCACAATCCATAAAATTATGTAGTGTGGGTTTTAATATCTTAAAATTTACAAGGATGCTCATGATTTTGTGCATTCCTGTGACCAATGACAGCGTCAAGGCAATGTTTTATGACACCATGAACTCCCCATGACACCTATTCTGGAGTTGGATTTGTTCAATGTGTGGAGGTATTGATTTCATGGGTCCGTTTATGAGCTCCTATGGCATGAGGTATATTCTGGTAGTGGTTTACTATGTCTCAAAATAGGTGGAGGCAATTGCGCTACCAGATAATGAATGCAAAAAAGTATCACTACCTTTTTGAAGAAAAATATCTTTTATAGATTTGACACTCCACGTGCAATTATTAGCATCGGTGGGTCTCACTTTTACAACTGGCGGTTTAAACCCCTGCTTGATAAATATGGTGTAAGGTATAACTGGCAACAACTTACCATCCTCAGACAAACAAGCAAGTTAAGATCTCTAATAGAGAGATCAAGTACATATTAGTGAAACTGTGAATTCCAATAAGACTGGCTGATCAAGGAAGTTAGAAGATGCTTTGTGGGCCTACCAGACAACTTATAAGACCCCCATAGGTGCCTCCCCATATCAGCTCATATAAGGGAAGGCATGCCACTTGCCTATTGAACTTAAGCAAAAAACACTATAGGTGTCAAAAAGGCTAAATTTTTAGTGGTGTAATGTAGCAAACTTGAAGTTGAGCAAGGTCAAAAAGGCTAAATTTTTAGTGGTGTAAGGTATAGTCTTTTAGTTAGGGGTGGGGCATACCATAGCCACCACAGGTTTTTATTACCGTGCATCTTTTTCTATCGGCTGCAGTATGATTATAGAAACAAAATGTCTAGGTTAGAATTTGTTTTGTATTGGGTTGTGTTTTTCTGTAATTAGGAGACTTTTTAAGTATTTAGGGCAGTTGTCATATTTTTTGATTAATTTTTTGAGAAAAATGACACCTCTCTAAAATTTTATTTTAAAAACTCTATGAATATATATATGTCTGAGCAGTGTGGACCTTGTTATGGTATTAGGATTAGGGACATAATAATCATTTGCTGACAATTGCATGAACTAGATAAGTAGTAGCTCGTAATATTGACTCTGTGCCATATATGTGTGAGATGCTACTTAGTTTCCTTTGTATGTTAAATCCAGAACTTACATGGTTAGTCTTGCCTAGGTTGTAGGATAGTTGGTTAGGAAAGGATCATAGGCCATTTTTTTTATGTTAGTCCACTTTTAGCCTAAATGACCTTCCAAGTGTAAATTGTATCCCTTGATCCCTAAGTTTGAGACTTATAGGCTATTTTTCTTACTGCACCTTTCACCTTCCCATTTATGTTGCTATAACCTATTTTGGCCTATTCTTCTTTAGACATTGTGTACCTCAACTCAGGCAAATCGCCTAAGTTGAGGATGGATATCATAGGGGTGTGTGATGTAAAATTGGTATGTAAAAGGGTAAAATGAGAGAAAAAGATAGTAAGGCTAGGTGTGGTAGAAATAGAAAAAAAAGAAAAGAAATGTTATAAAAAAAGTAAAAATAAATAAATAAAGACCACTCCCAACCTAAATGTGTAATAAAAGAAAAAGGGAGAAATAAGGGTGGAATAAAAATAAACATGGTTAAGGAGTGTACCCCAAAGTTAGTGTAGCTCCAATGAGGCTTAGTTACTCAATATCCATATGTACCATACCATCCTCACAAGCCTACATTACAAGCCGATAAATTCATATAGTGATCCTAACTTGACTATCTGAAAGCTAAGGTAAAGAAAATAAGGGCAAGCCTATGGTATTTGATGTACATTGTTTGGAACTTTTTTTTTGAGTATGGGTGTCTTTTGACTGTCTCTGCATTAACATACATTATTTTATATGAATGAGTGGGACTTCGTTGGTGTGAGGGCACATGAGTCATATTTCTAGCCGCTTACTTGTTTTGGGTAGTATAACTTATATATACATGCATGATTTTTATTTGCTAATGTAATGCCATATCTTGATCCCATTGTGTCACATTGTTGTGCTTCATATTTATACTTTGTTGGTTTTGAAAGGTTAAAATAGGAAAGGGTATTGTGGTTTGATCCTAAAGTTTTGATCGACTGCCTTGAATATCTTAGATTTCTCTATTTAAGCATCGTGTTTTATTTTGGTTTGTTTTATTGTATTGTGTTGCCGGAGAACATGCAAAAGTTCTAAGTTGAGGGTGTTGATGTGATATAGAAATATAGAACTTTTGATACCAAGAACGATGAAAATATGCAAGTTTCTTAAGTTGTTTTGTTAGATATGATGTGTTTTGGGTATGTTTTTTAGGAAACTAGGTTTTAAATGCTAAGTTCAAGTAAAATAAAAAAAATGGAGTTTTTGGCTACTTACTTGAGAAATTTTTGGGAATTTATGGCTTTTACCGGGTGTGTGTAACCAAAGCATGTACCATAAGTTAATCTCAGAAGCTTGGTTGCAAGAATTTGAAGACCTGGCATTTACCTATGTTTACATGTGGATCACATGTAGCACTTATGGTATGTATGTGACTAAGGTAAGTACTAAATTTAAAGATCCAGAGAGTGCAAGAGCTGAAGGAAAACTTCTGGCACTTACTTATGTCTACATGCGGACCGCAGTGGGTAAGGTAAGTACCAGAAGTCCAAAGTCCAGAGACTGAACAGTGTAGGAAAAGTTTTTGGCACATACAGACCATATGTGGTACTTGCATACCTCTTGTGGCCCAAGTAAGTTATCATCAACCATTTTTGTTCTTTTTTTACCGGGCTTTGATTTTTAGGGTTTACTCATGTACTATAAATACCCTTTATGAGTTTTTTAGTAGAGGTTACACACTCTTTATAGGCACAAACACATATTTGATTTTGAGATCCATATTTGGTCTTAGAATTACTTTGTATTTAATTTGATTGTTAATTACGTTTAAGTTTGGATTTTTCAATTGTTAATTATTGTGTGAGTGTTGAATTTTTTCAAATATGAATTATTTTAATAGTTACACAAGCATGAGTAGATTATCTGCCTTAGCTAGGGTTATAGGAACCCTGGCTACATAATGAAGTAGGGGAGGTGTTTAATCCTTCTAGAGTATTATTGCTGCATGTATTGGGGTTTTCTTCATTTTGATTGATTTCATAACGGGTCCACACATTATTATCTAGCCTTTATTCACTAAAAACCCAAGAGGGAAGTAGATATTGGGAAAAGGAAATCACAACAGTAGTTTGGGGTTAATTGTCGAAATAAGCTTACTTGTACTATCTTTTTAAGACAGTTAACTCCCATCCAATCAACTTAAGAATGAGAGGAGATAGCTGTAACTGGGGTCCAAGGTAAGGGTTAGTAATGTGACACTCTAAGATCGAGAGGAGATGAGTGAAATTTACCAAATGGTGCCGAGAGACGGTTAGTGATAACTATCTTACCAGACTCTACATGCGCAACAGTTGTATAGTTGTATTGAGAATGAGAAGTTTAAAAAGTTAAAATCCAGGGGGAAAAAAACCCTAATCTTTGTCTACAACTGAATTACAACCAGAGTTAATATTAGTTACTTGTTCAACATAGTCACTACAAAACCCCTCATTTACTTTTCCAGTTCTGCCCGTTGATTACAATAGTTAAGAGCCACAATTCCATGTATTCCCTTGGGATTAGACCCCAACCTTTGTTGGGTTCATATATTTTACAGGGACTGCATAATCTTTAGATTGAAGGTGTAGCTTGGGCGCAATCATTTGGCTGAAGGTTTTGCTCGTGGCCAATTTTGACCAATAAAGACTTCAATATAGGGAATTGGCTCTAAAAATCAAATGAACTACCTAGTAACCAGGCTATCCATTATATGTCACGACCCAATTACTTAGGTTATGATGGTGCCTAATATAACCCACCAGTAGGCAAGCCAATACCGTAGTCCAAAACAACTAGTAATAGACTACCAAATATATATAAAAAAGGAATTGCGGAATAGATGAAATAAAAAGCAATTATATAATATAATCCCAAAACTTGGTGGTATCAGTACAAGAGTTGCTAATAATACAATAATACAAAGTGAAGTTCAACTGAATACACTGATATAACTTATTTTCAAATACAACATTAAGACTAGTATAATACATAAGAGAGAGATAAGTAATACTTCAAACGTTAGGAGCTCACTCTAAGTCTCAGAACCATAGCTGCTCTGTGCGACACATATAACAGTGGTGATAACCCGTACTATAATCTGTAGGCTGCAGAAGTGTAGTATAAGTACCAAAATAATAGGTACTTATTAGGCATCATTGGCCAACTATGATTAAGTCATGATATAAAGATGTTATAATGAAAGATAATCATAACTAATTCAAGGTATAGAATCGAACCTGAATCATCTCTATCATCACTGTGTATAATAAGTAATCAAAACAAAATAACAATATAGCATAAGGCATCAAAGCATGCCAATATTGCTGTACATAACAAGTAATAAATATCGGAATAACAATATAACATAAGGCACCAATGAATGCCAATATCGCTATAAATAAGAATTGGATAATTCAGAATAATAATGTATCATAATACATGAACACAAGAAATCACAAGTACAAAGTTGGCTCCCATACGCCAACTAGTGTATAAAGTAAAGAACTCATCACAACATCCCATACAACTGGATAGTACACGTAAGAGAAATATTGCAAAGGAATCTAATAAAAAATATATCTAAACTCCATCATTATTCAATCGTCATTCCTTGCTTACCATCAATCGGTCAATTTTTCAGCATTCCACAACTATCATCAATATTCATAATTAAGCAATGTATTATGGAATATGCATTACCATAATAATACCATCATTTAGACAACTATATTCTCGGTACACGCTAATAAATCTTTATTAGCTAGCCAACACTTATTTACTAATCCAATTACTCACTTGTCATCATGTACCTTCTAATTGTTATTTGTGCACTATTTACCATATAATCACTATTCATGGGTCAACAACTAGTCATTCTTCACTAACTAGTCAATAACTAGCACATAGCCAAAATTTATTACTAAGCCATATTTATCAACTAGCCAATATTTATTTCTAGTCATCACAAACTCACTAATCACCATTGATCCAATAACCGCTAATCACTAATTATTCACTATTCAATTTATTGACTAAATACCATTTAGTAACTAGCATCACCAATCCATAAATCCTCGTTTGGCAACTAGTTAGCATCATTACTAAATCATTATTATCCACTAATAATCATTGCAATAAGTCCTCATTTACGCTAAACACAATCATAGCTTAATCATTATAATTACTAGTCATCAATACCACTAGTCCTCATTATTTCTAAGGTTCAACTATCCATAAGTCATTATTAACCTCCTAATTACTTTTCACTACTAATCATCTTTTCAAACTTAAATCAACAACTATACTACTTATACCTTGATCACTAGAAAACTATGGTCGATATATCTAATATTAACATTATACCCCACTACACATAAGCATAAATAACATATAGTTTCCATACATAGGTCTAGCCGGACTTGAACCGGTAGATGTACTCATAGGCACATCAATAATAATCCTTCGGTAGATATACTCATAGGAAAATTAATAATCATCCACCGACCTTTCCGAGTATCATCATATCATCATAATATCCCCTGGCCTTATCGGGTATCATTAAGTCATCATAATATTCTCTAGCCGTACCGAGTATCTTCATATCATCGTAATATCCTCGGGTTTTGTTTGGTATTATCAAATCATCATAATATCCTCCGACCTTGATGGGTATCATTGTATTATCATAACATCTTCCAGCTATATCTATTCTCATCATATAATTATAATATCCTCTGGCCTTGCTGGACATCATCCTAATATCCATATTAATATCAAGAATAAAGAGCAAGCCTCATGAGGGCAAAAGTAAAGGACAAGCCCCACGAGGGCTAAACTAAAGAACAAGCCCCATGAGGGATAAAGTAAATAAAAATCCCTACGAAGTCTAGAGTAAATAAATATAAGGAGAAGCAAGAAGAGCATACCTCTATATTTTCTCATTCATCATCAGTGTAATATTTTCTCATTCATCATCAGTGTAATATTATCAATGAGTGTATATATATGTAAAATGAATGTTATAAGTGATAAGTTAATAATATGGTCCATTATACCATGGGCATAACCATAAGAATTATCATGAACAATAGCCCACAGTTAACCTATTCATTGGCCCACTATTAGCATAAATAAAGTTTATCACTAACTTCAAAAATATCAAATCCATGGCATAATCTATAGTTTATTCATAACATAGTCGATATCGTACTTTATGGATTAAGCTAGGTTATAGTAAAGGGACCATTCAATAAGGTATTCATTGGCCTATTGAATATCCAAGCAATAGCCTAATCAATAGCCCAAGTAATAGCCACATCCATGGCTTAATGAATAACATGGTCATGGGCTTCTTTAATAACATAAATAATAACTCATTATGGCATAATCAATAAATTTAATATCAAGGTTCCTCAATATTTCCTTAAGGGGTATTTTCTAGGCATTTGATGACATCATAGCTATACCTTCTCTTAGAAGATGATACAATCACTGCCAAATATAGTATCCCAACAAAGGTTGGGGTCGAATCCCAAGGGAATACATGGAATCATGGCTCTCGACCGTTGTAATCAATGGGAAAAACTAGAAAAGTAAAGGGGAGATTTGAGTATCAATGTCGAAGTAGTAGCAAATATCAACTTTAGTTGTAATCAGTCGTAAGTGAAAACTAAGATTTTGTTCCCTTAGTTTCTCAACTCCGTAGGCTTATCATACTTTGTTTAACCAATTTATAAGTTATCTACCTTCTACAGTATTTTGGATGAGTAGAAGGATTTCACCCTTTACCTTTTGAGTCTTAGGATATCGCTTTTCTAACCCATAAAGGATTCTTTATCGTATGGGGAAGTCTCGGTATGGATTTTGGATCGACAAGACCATCAGTTGTGGACTAAGGATGTGGCTTTGGTAAAGGTTCTATGGAGAAACCAAAAGCCTGAAGAAGCTACTTGGGAAGCTAAAGAAGACATGAAGTCCAAATACCTATTCCTGTTTCCTGCTTCGAATAATCGTGCTTGAGGTATGTGTATTCCTTAATATCTTTGTTTTCTATATTTCTTAAAGCTATGTGTGGATGTATTGGGAGTCAAATCATTCTACTAAATGCCTTGTCCTATCATTCAAGGATGAATGATCCTAAGGGGGTAGAATGTAACACCCCAGGTTTTTGGTCCTTAGAAATTTCTGAAATTTTACCTTACTTTCCTGACTACGACTTACCCTACAAGTCATAGAGAGTCATGATGAGTCATTAGGAGATAAATCATAGTCTGACTAATGTGTGTGAATAAGACTTTTTCTCTAAGTGCTAGTGGCTCACTATGAGTCACAAGGACTCTTTATGGGTTATTGTGTACAAATCATAGGATGTCACGTATATACCCAAATGGCTATTGTGTTGACTACGACTGGACCTACGAGTCATAGTGTTCCATTATGAGTTGTATTAGGTGAGTCATAGGGTCAACAATATGTGTGTGCCCTAGAAGCTGTCTTGGCTACGACTCATAGTAATGAGTCATAACGGATCCCTATGAGTCTTATAGTAACCCATAGTCACCGACGATTCAATTTTAGCTTTTAATTTAAGAGCACTTCGGACAATTATCTTCTTACCCAATTAAAGAACCATGTTCATAAAGCTGTCAAAGGGGTTAGTCCTCATTTATAACATAATTAAACACTCACAAAACTCTCTCTAATTCTCTCAAGAAAGATACTTAGGGTTTCCAATAAATAGGTTATCTAAGGGCTCAAGGGTTGAATTTTTCTTGTAAAAATTAGTATTGCAGGCATGTTACTCTTCGTTAATTATTATTTTATGAAAGGAATATATTAAATTGGTTTTATTGGATTTTTTGAATGTGGATTTTCAACATGGTTGAGGGTTTTGACATGTTTGCTTCTTGAATTACTTTCCCATGATTTATTATGCATTATTGATGCTTTATTAATGGTTTTGAACTTGTGGGATGCATGCGTATGGTGAATATACTAAGGGGTCATGTTTTTTCCTAAAATGATGCCTTAAAACTAGAATTGGTTTTGAATAATGGTGTTCCCTCAACCTACTTCTGTAGTTAGCTTTGAATTGTTAAAATTATCACTTGGTTTGAATTAATTATCTATGTTATTGTATTGCATTATTGGTAAACTAATGAACTTGGATTTTAAAGGCTTTGTTGTCTATCATATTAATGAACAAAGGAGGCGGGGCATTTCCCCTAGATTTTGATATTTATGAACAAAGGGGTGAGGTGTTCCCCTAAGTTTTAGTGTGATTGTTATGGCATAGATAAAACCTTGCAAGTGTTTGGGTATGATGATATCCATGGCGTGCCTTAATGGTTGGTTCATTGATTAATATATGGTTTAGGTGAAACTTGCTTTAAATCAGGCTTAATGGGGGTTATGTAGTGAAGTCATCAAGGTGTGAGTCTTGGATAACTTGTACTGGAAACTTGTGGTTGCCAACATGAGGTTTGTTCTTAATGACCTGTGTGCTCATGTCTCACTTGATTTATATTTTGGGATGGCTAGTCTCCTTGATGTCTTTAGCCTTCCCTCAAATTTTCTTTAGTTTGTATGACTAACAGACACTAGGGCCATTTCAACAGTGGGAGTTGAACCATATAGCCCGTGGGTGCCTATTATAATGGTTGAGCTACATAGTCTAGGATAATTTTTTACTTCATGCTAAACCTTGTTCCCTATTTTGGGATATTATTTTATATGCATTATTATATGGTTCATGTGATATTTGAAATGGTTTACTTGACATTATTTTGTCCCTTATGCCCGAGTTACATGCTAGTGTTCACCCCACTAACCATCTCTTAATGTTGTATCCTCACGCAATATAGGCACTAGAGATACTAATACTTTTCCTAGGCAAAGTTAGGTAGATTGGCTCGGTTCGTCGATTCATTATGGTGAAGTGGTGATCTTCCATTCTCTGGAATACTTAAGAAATTTCATCAGTTCCTTTCATAGACTAGAATTAAGAGTTTACATTAGCATTAACATTATCATTGTCATTGTCAGAGTCGGGGACATGTCTCGACCAAGAATGGTTTTGGTTTTATTTACGTAAAGGCTTTATTGGATTACTGTTGACTTGGGTAGCGATGGTTGTTTGTTTTGTGGTCGGTTGTTGATTTTCGGTTTTTCGTTAAAGACATATCTCTTATTCTTTGAGTTTATTTCATGCTAATTTTTTATATGTTCTGAATTTGGCCATTGTTGGGCAGTGTGTGGTGTTTTGGTTCAGTTCGGGGTGTGGTCTTCGATCCACGGTGGACTTGGGATACACGTCATGGCCAGGCCCTAGTTTGGGTTAGGACATAAACTCTATGCTCTGATACCAAGTTTGTAATACCCCAAGACAACTCCCTTGACATCACACGGTGCTTAGAACACAAGTGATCCCAAGTAAACCCATAATACTAGCATAATTTGTGAGCAACTGAATAAAATTTATAAAATTAGAAATAATAAGCAATAGAGATGTCATTGCCAGAACTTGTTTATTACAAAACTGTTTGAAACATTTACAACATTAAAATATACAAAACAAATATGAAATTAAATGCATCAACTCTAACTGACTGTCTATAAAGCCTATACTAATAATGACTTAAGGTAGCCGGGACATGACAACAGCCAGCTATCCCTAATCATTATGACTGAATAAAAATGGTACTGGAACTATAATTGACTCAAGTCTTGATGAGTAGTGATTTTACCACTCATGCGTACATATTACCTTGTTTTGGATGAATAAATGAGACATAATTATGGTTAAATACACTAATATCCACTATTAGAAGGCGTAGAGTTGAAGGGTTGGAAAGATGTGGACTGGAGTTCAAAATGATCAAAAGGGAGCAAGAAAGTGTAGTATAAGACTTGGAGCAGAAACATACCTCAGTTACCGTGGTCGCGGTTTGGCGACCGTGGTTATGACATTCAAGAAACTGTGGTAGTAAAAGATATTCACAGTCGCATAGCCGCGGTCACGGCCAGACCCGCGCAATCGCGGTTTAGCAGAAAATGCCAGCCCAAGGAAAAATCTGGAATTGCATGTGGCTAATCCTAATTTTTTGGTATCTCCCCCATTTTTATCTTGTGTAAAATTGGTTTGAATTTAACCCGTGTATATTATTTTGAATCAACTTTATTGCCACTTATATTGTTCCTCGTGGATTTGACCCTGACTCTAAAGTTGGGTTATATTGACAACGACCGCCTTGCACTTAAATTGACGTGTAAGTTGAGTGTTATCAAGTCCTCAAATCAAAAGAACTCATCACCTACTGGCTGAAAGTTGCGAACTGTCTGATTATGATGTATGGGCTACAACTAGTACCTGCATTATAAAACAATGTAGCCACATAGATTTATATGTGGTCAGTGCTTCTGGAATGTACTGAGTATGTGAGGGTGAGTGCAATAAGTAAATCTGAAGCTGACCATACTGTCAAATCATGCGTTCTAAGTTTAAAAGGACTTACCTTGATTGTGAATAGAATTGAAAGATGAATATCATAAAATATGAATAATAATGCATAATTTGATAAGCTTAATGAGTCATTACACTTAATTTCTAAAATCTTTGCTTTTGTTTTCTTGTTAGGAGATTCTTATAACCGACCTAAACCATGTGATATATTATGGAGTCCAATGTCTTACCCACATTAAGGAGAACTATTATACCCTTGCCACCAGAATAGAACCTTAACTTAGAGTGATCACTAAACATAGCCCATATTGGGTAAAGGAGAGGACACTCTCTAGCAAGGCCCCTAAACCTATAATGGCACGTAATTTCTAGAGAATAGGATGAGTTAAACCTATATTCCCCTCTCGATGCTAAATACTACTCTTAAGACATATACTTGTATGCTCATACTTGTGAAATCCACCTTAAAATAGCATATAGGTTTATAAACTAAAATCCAACTATGTTTCTCTTACTTAAATTGTATTCATGAGGAAACTTGGGGATTTCATGTCTTATATGAGAACATTAGATCAAAACTAAACTTTAATCATGTTGTTAAACTTGTATCTTGAACTTATAAGCTTAAACTTCTTGTAAACTCAATAACTTATGCTTAAACATGAAATCATTCACTATCTTATAGAAACTCCATATCAATATATCAAACACAATACTTAAGATCACTTTCTTGGATTGAAATATGATAAAACATGAAATAATATGTAAAAGTATTTTTCAATTCATGAGTAAGCATAAAAAACTCGAATCATAACAAAAGTGGGTATAAACTCCAGTAAGTCACTTTCTTCAAAATCAGTTAAAAAATAAAACTATTGGGCACAAGGATGGAAGAGTATCCTTGTTCAAACCCCACATACTTGAATTTCTTGATTTCTTGAAGGAAAACTTTACTGTGGATCCTTGGAAGTTGAACTTTAGGAAGAATCCCTAACTTATTACTCTTGAAGTGGAAAACAGAATAAGTATTTAAAAATTGCCTAATGATGAGTATAGAATATTTATTTGGTTATTTAAGTCATAGGGTGGGGTTTCATGTGAGAAAAAACCAATATACCCCTAAGGAAATAGGACAAGATTGCAGGACTTTCTCAGTTGACAACCCATCAGTTTGTTGACAACTCATTAACCTAGTCATCAATCTCTAGCTGGATTTTTCCATTTACTGGTTAAGGTTGATGACTTGAGTTGACAGCTCTTCACCTATCTGATGACTCGTTAACTTAGTCATTACCTCATTGACAGCTCATCAACTTAGTCACCACCTTTTGACAGACAAATACTTCCAAGTAAAATAAGTATAACTTTCTACTTAAATATTAGATTAAGGTGAAATTGGATGAATTGGAAGAAGACTCAAAGATATTTCATTTGATATATAATAGGCAACCTAAATCGTTATATGCTAGAAGTAATGGTCATTGGAAATTGATCCAAGTAAGGGCGTCTACTAAAATTCAATAGGTAGAAAAGTTCTCAACTTTACTCTGAGTTAGGAGATAGTTGTGACCTCAATTCATCTCCAAAGATGTTCCCATACTATATAATTTATCATCACTTAAATTGACATTGAAATCATTTGGTTCAGGACTATACACATTGGAACAATGGTTCAAATTCTAGCCCGAAAATATGGGGTATTAGAAATAACCATAATCATGATGCTTTTCTGAGTGTTTCTAATCCCCTAATAAAATTTATTGCTCCCTAATCCCCATTCAATATTCTATGGAACTATGACTACCATCTATTTCTAATGAGTAACTCTCCTATCATCTCATCATAATGAGTACCTCATTCACCAATACTTTATCATCCTCATCTTTGATACACTTTACTTGGTCAAGATCCCAAGAACTTCTCTACGTGGACTTGGAAAGCCTACAAAACTTCTTATCCAACCCTTTATTCTAAAATTATTTATATCAGCTATCGAGAGCCATATTTTTTGCCATCATAACTGCTAACTTAGACTCCTTCCTAGATATCTCGTACATCGCCCTATTCATCCACTTATCCTATTTATCCTTACACTCTACCAACTTTGCATAAGCCTCTTTCTTGGCCTCCACATTTTTACTTCTAAATTCCACTTCCTATGCCTTAGTAAGTATTTATTTGGTCTCCTAGACACAACTACATTAATTCACTTCTTTGATTATCCGTGTAACACCCCAATTTTCTAAATTGGAATAATACACGGTGCTCATGACCCCGAGGGACCACAAGCTAACCCATGACTAATATCTATACCAAAACATTTCTTAACATACATGTAATATGCGGAAAACATAAACAATAGACCATAAGGTTCAACTGAAATAATTATAACATCTATATGTGTGAAAAATACCCAAGATAACTAAAGTCTGAATCAAAACTAAACTAAATTGAACTGTATCTGAAAGCCTCAAAGTACTGACTAAATAAGGAGTTGAAGGAACATGTCTCCAACTAACTCCGTAAATTGAAAACTAACTGAAATAATAAATGAATCAAATCATATCATCCTCGAATGAAGAGGACTCACTAAAGCTCTGTATACTAGAATGCGACAGCTACTGCTAGTCTAGAACTCGTGTCTCTGAACCTATGGTGTAACAGAAAGAGAAAGCACTATTGCGTAAATGCGTCAGTACAACTGGAGCACGGAGTATACGAGTGAGGTAGGCTAAATAAAAAGGGTTTACATGCATAAGCAATACTAATTGACCGACTTATATAAATGCAAGAGTGCATACATATATATTAACTGGAAATGTAAATACGTAATAGTGGATCTATACACTAATACATGATTTACTGATATCTGACATGACTGAAACTATGGTTCTGTCAATATGGGTGACTGTGTCTGACAGTCCTGGGTCTGATGGAACTATCTGAGTTTCGTACTATAATTGAATTTGACTATATTTGGTAGTCCTGGTATACTAATATTTGAAGAACTATCTGTTTTTTTTTACTCAGACTGAGCCTGAAACTGTGGGAGGTAGTTGTTTAACCGACATGCCCCAATAATGTATATAGCTATGTTAGGGTCCAATCTCTTCCCCGACTAGAGGGGTGTCAATACCACGCCACTTGTAAAGACAGTTGTGAGTGATCCTCAACTAGCAGGTACTCAAATGAGAATGGTGGGAACCCTAAACTAACAGTTAAGCCACCTCATCAACCCTAGTCTGACAGGTTAAGATATCTTAACCTGCGCTGGCAACGTAGTTCTGGAACACAAAGATGACTGCTAAGAATCGCACCCTAAACTGGCAGGTGAGTTCCCATCCTTGGGTTCACTCAGTGCTAAATTCTACTCCCATCTAAAGAGACTGAACATGATTTAACTGACTGTACAGGGACTGAGTAACTGACTTCTTTTGACTGACAGAATAGTACTACTATCTAAGAGTTTGCTGAGATCATGATATTTCGGAGGTTTATAGAGTCACATGACTGATTGAGTTCTATAGATCATCGCTTGACTAAGATTATCGGGGTAACGTGACTTGGCTCTAGGCACATAACTATATTTTTTGGGTACGAATACCCCCAGGGCTCGATGGAAGGAAACTGACACACATGACTTGAATTGATTATAATATTTGATTCTACAATTCATAATATCGTACATAAGGGATTTCATACTAAGCATGGTTATCAAAAATTTATTGCATGGAAAGGATTTTATGTCACATGGAAGTACTTACACGACCTTAATATCATGTTGATTGCAGAATCATACCAGCAACACATATCAATAACATGGAAGTTCATGTGGAATGATCTTAAGAGTTGACATAGCTTGTCATTTAAATACTATGGGGTCATGGGAACATGATTTTTAGCATTCTAGGCATTTTAACAAACACCTTGCATGCACACTTTTGGGCATAGGTTATCTCAACAATTTTAATCATCTTGAACCACCAAAAATTCATGGGTTTTAACTACAAGCATGCATACATCATGGAAGTCAACTTATATTAATATCTTGAAGCTTAAACAATGACCATCAACATGAACAACATCACATAACAACAAGGAAATCAAAGTTTCTCATTTAAAAGCATCGTTCTTGAACTCTATGAACAAAAGGGGTCCATAGATGAACACTATGCATACCTGACTCAAGGTTCTTGATGTTTTTGAACTTGAAGGATTTGAAATCCTTTGATTCTTGAAGAAGATTGGGTCTTGTTCTTTGAGATTAAATTTAGAGAGAAACCCTAGTTGTTGTTTGTGAAATAATAAGGAGCATAATGGCTGAATTCAGACTTATCTGGGTATATGTAGGTGAGTAATAAGTGACCAAAGTACCCCTATTAAAATGAACTGGAAATAAACTGAACGTGGCGTGTGATGGTCCGACTGACGGTCTGTCACCTAGCCCATCAGACGTGGACAAGAAATGGGGTTCACTGGATAAGAGTTGACGGCCTGGATGTCAGTCCATCACAACTTTGATGATCTGTCAACTCGTCCGTCAGTCCCTATCCGAAACATGGCTCAACTGCCTTGGATATAATGGTCAAACTGGTGGTCCGTCACTTATGTGGCGGTCCGTAAACTTGACCGTCATACCTGGGTACTTCTGACAGTTCCAAGTAAAATATCCATAACTTCCTCATCTGATATCGGATTTGGACAAAATTGGTACCGTTGGAAAGCTAACTCAATTTCCCACATGATATAAAGTGAAAATATAAAAAATACCATGTGTACAAAGATAGTTTATAGTTTTAAAGTAAGTCCTAACATCCTTGAGATGATTTCTAGCTAGGAAAAAGGAATGGGTATTACAATATCTCCCCCTTGAGAACATTCATATTCAAATGGAACTGACTGAGAGGGGAAACAATAATCTAAACATGAGTAGCTAGAACATTATCTTATGAATGACAAACTGAACACGTTATACTGAACATGCATATCTAATGCACGTGTAACTGATTCATGAATGCATGACTGAGGTTCTCGCAATGAGAATGCATATCTGATGCATGAATATTTACTGGACTGATACATGTATGCATTACTAAATACGCAATGGTACTTGAAACCAAATTTGTGATGGAACATGTACACGAAATGAAATATCAAGTTATATTGAATGTTGAACGTGAAACTGAATAAGCTTAAGGAGGACTATTACCTTGAGCTTGATCTGGGTTGGCGGAGAAAAGGTGAAGGTACTTGGTATGCATGTCTACTTCTTATTCCCAACTATCTCCCTCAATGGACTGATTTTTCCAAAGAACTTTGACTAAAGGGACTTCTTTGTTCCTCAGCCTACAAATCTGATAGTCTAAAATTTTGACTATAATTTATTATTAAGAAAGAATGTCGTAAACATCAATATTCTGAATAGGGACTACAACTGCTGGGTCACCTATGTACTTCTTGAGCAAGGACACATGGAAGAATGGATGAACTGAGGCTAGATCTGTTGAAATCAATTGCACCATACTTAGCTTATATTTAAGAGTCTGAATGGTCCTCTCTGCTTGGCCATCTGTCTGAGTATGAAACACTATACTGAGATGGACTTGGATACTAAGACCCTTTTAGAATACTTTCCAAAAGTGAGAGATAAACTGTGTACCTCTGTTTGAGATGATAGATAATGGAACAATGTTTAATCTGACCAACTCCCTGATATAGAGTTTGGCGTAATCCTTGATTGAATAAGAGGTATGAACTGGAACGAAATAAGCTGACTTGGACATTCTGTCTATAATAACCCAAACCAAATCACGCTATTAATGAGTTTGAGGCAAACCCATCGCAAAATCTATGTTCATTTCTTCCCACATCTAAGTAGGAATGGTGAAATCCTGCATGGACCCACTAGGTTTCTGATGCTCTATCTTAACCTGCTGACATGTAGAGCACTTAGCCACAAACTCTGCAACATCTCTTTTCATCCCACTCCACCAATAGAGCTCCCACAAGTCGCGGTACATCTTAGTGGCCCCTGGATGAATAGAGTATCATGCACCATGCGCCTATGGAAGAATTCATTGCCTCAAGTCATTTACACCTGGAGCACACAGCCGACCCTAACAATGAAGAACACCATATCCCCCTTGGGAGAAAGCCTCTACTTTCTGATTCGGAACTGGATCTTTTACCTTGACAAGGATGGGATCCCTGTTTTTCTTTTCTTTCACCTCGGAAACTAAAGATGACTCTGAACTAATCTGAACACATACACCACCCTTTGAAGAGTTGACTAAGCAAATGCCTAGTCTGGAAAGATGATGAATTTCTTGGGCTATCTTCCTCTTACCATCCTCTACGTGAGAAACACTACCTATGGAGAGTCTACTGAGAGTGTCGACCATACCATTGGACTTGCACGGATGATAAAGAACACTCATGTCATAATTTTTCAAAAGGTCTAACCACTTTCTCTGATGAAGATTGAGATCTTTCAGAGAAAAGACATACTGGAGACTCTTATGATCTGTGAAGGCATCTACATGAACTCCGTATAGATAATGCCTCCAAATCTTTAAGGCAAATACTATAGCTGCTAACTCAAGATCATGAGTAGGATAATTCTTCTCATAGAGATTTTGCCCTCTGGAGACGTAGGCTATGACCTTACCATGCTACATGAGGACACAACCTAAATCCACTCTGGACGCATCAGAAAAGACTACAAAACCATCTGAACCATCTGGAAGAGTTCGAACTGGGGCTGAGTTGAGTCGAGTCTTCAACTCTTGAAAACTCTTCTCGTAATAATTTAACCACCGAAACTTAACCTTCTCCCAAGTCAATCTGTACATAGGAGATGCTGTAGAAGAAAATCCCTTGACATAGTGTCTGTAATAGCCAGCCAAACCTAAGAAACTCCTAATATCTGATCGAGAAATAAGGAGAGGCTAGTTTCTTACCGCTTTAGTCTTCTGAGGATATACTCTAATGCCATTATCGAAAATAATATGGCCAAGGAATGCTACTATTCTTAGCCAAAATCGCACTTACTAAACTTGGTGAACAACTGATGATCTCTGAGAGTCTGAAGAACAATTCTGAGATGGTCTAAATGATCATGCTCTGTGTGAGAATAGACCAAAATATCATCTATGAAAACTATGACGAACATATCTAAGTACTTATTGAACACCCGGTTCATCAAGTCCATGAAAGCTGCAGGGGCATTGGTAAGACCAAAGCACATGACTAGAAATTTAAAGTGACTATACCGAGTATGAAAAACTATCTTTGGGATGTCACTTTCTCTAACTTTAAGCTGATGATAGCCTGATCTGAGGTCTATATTTAAGAAATAACTGGCACCTTGAAGTTGGTCAAACAATTTATCTATTCTAGGAAGCAAATACATATTGACCAGGACTTTGTTGAGCTGACGATAATCAATACACATCCTGAGAAAACCGTCTTTCTTGCGCACGAATAAGACTAGTGCACCCATGGGGATACACTGGGCTTGATAAATGAATCCCTTATCTAAGAGACCCTTCAACTGATCTTTTTGTTCCTTAAGTTCTACCGGTGCCATTCCATATGGAGGAATAGAAATAGGCTGAGTATCTGGGAGAAGGTCTATGCCGAAGTCTATTTTCCTTTCGGGGGGATGCCTGGAAGATCTTCTAGAAAGACATCTGAATATTTATTAACTACTGGAACTGATTCAAGGATAGGAGATTCAGAACTGGAATCTGTAACATGCACGAGATGATACATACACCCCTTAGAAATCATTCTTCTTGCCCGAAGGTAGGAAATAAGATGACCCCTAAAAGATGATGTTCTACCCTTCCACTCTAGGATGGGCCCATTCCAGAATGGAAATTGAACTATCCGGGTTCTGCAGTTGACTGTGGCATAGCAGGAATAACGCCAATCCTTATTGAGAATGACATCAAAATCAGTCATCTCTAATTTGACTAAATCTGCTGACGTGGATTTCTGAAATATCATAACCGAACAGTTTTTGTATACCTGCCGAGCCATGATGGTTTTACCCACTGGGGTAGAGACTGAAAAGGGCTTTGCTAAAATTTCAGGACTGATTTTGAAATCGCCTGCTATGTATGGAGTGACAAAAGACAAGGATGCATCTGGATCTAGCAAAGCATAAACATGAACATGGAAAATCTATAATGTACCAGTAATGACATCAGGAGAATTTTCCTGATCCTGTCGAGTTTGAAGAGCATAGATTCTATTTGGGCGTTGCCCACTAGTAGCACTAGAAGTGGCACCCTGCTGGTTCGAGCGATCGAACTAAGCTGTGGAATAAATTTGCTGACCCTGATAACTGGACTGAGGACAATCTCTGACTCTGTGGCCTGGCTTCCCACAACCGAAACAAATATCACTACTGGATCTGCAAATACCCTGGTGGTTTTTACCACAAGTTTGACATAGGCGATTAGTTTGGCCATTACTGACACTACCCTGAGATTTATAGCCAGGTGCTCTATCTCTGAACTTAGGAGCTAGAGCACTGGCTAAAGAATGAACTGGAGCTGATGACTTGGGATGAAACTGGGAACAATTTCCTCCTTTTGATTTAGGCTGAGCCAAACTAAAACTGCCTAATCTTGCTCTCTTATTCTGCCTCTCCCTAGCCCTAACTTTTTGCTCCTCCATTTACTGAGCATGGGTCATGATCCTGGCTAAAGTCATATCACTATTCAACATTGCAGATCTACACTCATTTACCATACTATCATTCACTCCTAATACAAAATTTCTCATTTTAGCCCTGTTTTCTGCAACCACATGAGGGGCATATCTAGCTAGCTGAGTAAATCTGAGAGAATACTCTATAACCATCGTATTTCCCTGCTTGAGGTTGATAAACTCAAGAACTTTGGCCTCCCTCAGTACTTGGGGAAAGAATCTATCTAAGAAAGCTGTGACAAATTCCTCTCACTCTATAGGACCTGCATCCTCTAACCTCTCAAAATTTTACTGTTTGTACCAAGTTTGACAAACATTCTGTAACTGGTATGAGGATAACTCGGACCTCTAAATTGAAGTAACTCCCATGATGTCAATGACCTTCTAGACTTTGTCAATGAAATCCTGAGGGTCTTCATCAGACTTAGATCCAAAGAAAAATAGAGGGTTCATTCGGGTGAAGTCCCGAATTCTAGATGCTGCGGAATTGGCCACTGGATTGGTTGAAATAATTGGTGGTCATTCATTCTGGGCAGCCACAGACTGAGCAAGTGCTATGAATGTGGCTCAAAACTCCGCATGAGAAACATGCTCGACCAAAGGGTCTTCGGGCTGAGGAACTGGCCGGTTTCTTCTCTTTAGAGGCATATTCTAAAATAAGAGAAGAATGGATTAGACTGAGAGTTTAACTTGAGATTATGCTCACTAGCATGACATGAATACTGAAAGAAGGGAAACTATTCCTAAAGTATCTCATAACCTCTTGCACATAAATGTAGAGCGCAACACTCCCACGCATAAGACTCTACTATATGCGGCTTTCAGACTTTCTAGGACTCTATTAAACCTTAGGCTCTGATACCAAGTTTATAACACCTCTATTTTCTAAACCGAAATGCTACGTGGTGCTCATGACCCGAGGGACCACAAGTTAACCCATGACTAATATCTGTACCTTTACATTGCTTAACATACATATAATATGTGGAAAACATAAACAATAGACCATACGGTTCAACCGAAATAATTATAACATCCATATGGGTGAAAAATACCCAAGATAACTGAAGTCTGAATCAAAACTGAACTAAATGTAAACTGTATCTATAATCCTCGAAGTACTAACTAAATAAGGAGTTGAAGGAACATGTCTCCAACTAGCTTCGTAAATTGAAAACTAACTGAAATAATAAATGAATCGAATCATATCATCCTCGAATGAAGAGGACTCACTACAGCTTTGTATACTGGAATGCGACTACTACTGCTGGTCTGGAACTCATGTCTCTTAACCTATGGTGTAACATAAAGAGAAAGCACCATAGCACAAATGCATCAGTACAATTGGAGTTCTAAGTATACGAGTGAGGTAGGCTAAAGAAAAAGGGTTTACATGCATGAGCAATGCTAACTGACCGACTAATATGAACGTGAGAGTGCAAACATACATACATAATAACTGGAAACATAAATAAATAATAGTGGATCTGTACACTAATACGTGATTTACTGATTTTTGACATAACTGAAACTATGGTTCTGTCAACATGGGTGACTGTGTCTGACAGTCCTGGGTCTGATGGAACTATCTGAATTCCATACTATAATTGAATTTGACTATATTTAGCAGTCCTGGTATACTGATATCGCAAGAACTATCTGGGTTCTTTTACTGAGACTGAGCCTGAAACTGTGGGAGGTAGTTGTTTAACCGACATGCCTCAATAATGCATATAGCTAAGTTGGGGTCCAATCTATGCCCCAACTGGAGGGGTGTCCATACGGAACCACTGGTAAGGACAGTTATGAGTGACCCTCAACTGACAGGTACTCAACTATCGGTGCTAACTTCTACTCCCATCTAAAGAAACTAAACTTGATTTAAATTACTGTACAAGGACTAAGTAACTGACTTTTATTGACTAACAGAATAGTACTACTATCTGAGATTTTGCTGAGATCAAGAGATTTTGGAGGTTTCCTGAGTCACATGACTGATTGAGTTCTATAGATCATGGCTTGACTGAGATTATCGGGGTAACATGAATTGGCTATAGGCACACAACTATATATTTTAGGTACGAATACCCCCGAGACTCGATGGAAGGAAACTGACATACATGACATGACTTGATCATAATATTTGAGTCCACAATTCGTAATATCGTACATAAGGGATTTTATACTAAGAATGGTTATCAAAAATGTATTGCCTGGAAAGGATTTTATGTCACATAGAAGTACTTACACGACCTTAGTATCATGTTGATTGCATAATCATACTAGCAACACATATCAATAGCATGGAAGTTCATGTGGAATCATCTTAAGAGTTAACATAGCTTGTCATTTAAATACTATGGGGTCATAGGAACATGATTTTTAGCATTCTAAGAATTATAACAAACACCTTGCATGCACACTTTGGGGCATAGGTTTTCTCAACAGTTTTAATCATCTTGAACCACCCAAATTCATGGGTTTTAACTACAAGCATGCATACATCATGGAACTTATATTAATATCTTGAAGATTAAACAATGATAATTAACATTAACAACATCACATAATAGCAAGGAAATCAAAGTTTCTCATTTAAAATCATGGTTCTTGAACTCTATGAACAAAAGGGGTCCATAGATGAACACTACGCATACCTGACTCAAGGTTCTTGATTTTTTTAAACTTAAACTATTTGAAATCTTTTGATTCCTGAAGAAGATTGGGTCTATGATTAAATTTAGAGAGAAACCTTAGTTTTTATTTGTGAAATAATAATGAGCATAATGGATGAATTTGGACTTATCTGGGTATACGTAGGCGAGTGATAAGTGACCAAAATACCCCTGTTAAAATGACCTAGAAATAAACTGAACGTGGCATGTGATGGTCCAATTGATGGCCCGTCATACACTTGATGATCCATCACTTATCCCGCCAGACGTGGACCAAAAATAGGGTTCACTAGATAAGAGTTAATGGCTTGGATGACGGTTCATCATAACTTTGATGATCCGTCAACTCGTCGATCAGTCCTTATCTAGTATGTGGCTCAACTGCCTTGGCTCTGATGGTCAAAGTGGCAGTCTATAACTTATGTGGCGGTCCGTCAACTTAGCCATCATACCTGGGCGTTCCGATAGTTCCAAGTAAAATATACATAACTTCCTCGTCTGATGTCAGATTTGGACAAAATTGGTACCGTTGAAAATACCATGTGTACAAATATAGGTTTACATTTTTAAGTAAGTCCTAGCATCCTTGAGATGATTTCTTGCTAGGAAAAAGGCACGGGTATTACAATCCACTAGCTTTATGGTTTTTCTTGTTAAATTCCCTATGTTCCAAGACCCTATTTTTGCCCGAAAGGATCTTTAACCCATATACCCCTACTACCCCTTTCCTTAAACTCCACCCTTAACCTCGTTTATGGCCCCAAACCTAGCTCCAAACCCAAGCCCAAGACAATCCTCGACTGATGATATGACCTAAGTCTATCATTATCCGCCAAAGGCACTATAGGAAATATAAACTAAATAGGAAAATGAAATAAAGTGAACCCTAAAGTAGGACAGAAACACTACTAACACAAACATACGAAATGACAAGTAAAGTAATAACCCAAGAAAAGAACACACAGGTGAGAATCATAACAAAAACTTTAAACATAGGTTGAATAATCAGAACCTCCACAGAAACTACAAGGGAACAATACAAATAAGAATTACCAAATAGAGGTTGGAGTTGAACTAGATACCAAAGACAATAATAAATGATACAAATTTTAATAGCTTATTTGACCATATAATACAAAGATTGAACTAGATTGTATGGAAAAAGTGGCAAAAAAAAAAGAAGAAGGAAAAACAGTAGTAATTAGAGAATAGTGATAAGGATGTAAATGAAAAATTAGAATCTCAGTATGAACTACAAAAAAATGAGACATAAGAATTAGAAATTTAGGGCCGAATAAGCATGTTCTCCACAAGAACTATAACTAATGCAAAAATTAATAAGGAGGAGTAAGCAGGGTGTAAATATACTTATCCAATGCAATTTTGAAGAATAATGCTAAAATTTACAGTCAAACCTGTCAATTTATTCCTTTGCTAGAGGAAAAATTAAATATAAGGCCAAGATAGAACTTGATGTGCAGTAACTTTAAAGAATACAGAAACCTAATTTTGCAAGTGGTTGGGTGACTATGGTGATGGTAGATGGTTGTGTTGATGCCATTAGTAAGTGGTTATGGTGACACTGAAGATAAATGAGTCACAGTGAGGGGAGAGTAGACCCAAAAGTCACAAAAGTGGGTTATAAAGAGAAAACATATAGTGAGAAAATTACAATAGTTGAATTCACTAGAGAGAGGTTGCATATGATAAATAGTACGGTGCAATTCAATTGACCAGTGATATTACATTTGTTGCTTTTTTGATCTCAATTGAAGTCAATCTCAATCATAGGCTTAGTGCAAAAATAATAACAATGTAGCTAATAATGTTATAAGAAAATAAATTTGAAGAACAATAAATTCTAGTATAGGGATATAGTGGAAGGGACGCGTGGTGATGGCTTACTGGAGGATTGTATGTGAGTAATGATGATTTTGGGTGTATTTATGCACTCTAGTGTTGCTATTCTAGCTTATTTATCCTTATTTTGAGGATAATTCATGTACGTAATATGTTAAAGACATAAAAGTGTTCAAGGATGTGTTTACAATGGTTAAAAGTGTTTTCAAACAAGTTTGGACTTAAATCGATCAATTAGAGTTTAGGTGAGTAAACTAGTGTTACTAACTTGAGCTAGGTGACGTTCTAGCTAGTCTCGGTGGATTATAGTGTGTTAAATGAGTTCCTAGTAGTTTTATTGTGAAATTATGTGTGAAAAAACTTGTTTGTAATGTGCAAAGTGTAGTCAAATCAAGTCAAGAGCCAAAATAAAATGTTAAAGATTAAGCGAGCAAGCCTAGTCTTAGCTCTTGTTTATTGCTCATCATTGCGAATGTTATGTTGTATTGAGCTCTAATGCATGATTTTTGATGATATAGGATGATTGTGGAGTTGATTATGGTGATGTATGAATGTTAAAAAAGATAGAAATTAAAGGAAAAATAACACCAAAATCTTGAAAGGGAAGGCAAAATAACGTCACAAGGAATGGGACAAAAAGTTGGATGTTGAACACTTAGAAAATATTTTGAGAGAAACTTCCAATAGATGAAGGCTATTAGTATGCGAAGCAGGATCCATAGCATTTACCTTATAAAAATTGGTTAAGTGTAAGTCCAATAGCACCCTGCAAATAGCCCACGACGCATGGTCCATCTCGGTGGAGAATAGCATGCGTCGCATGCTCTATAGCCATGCTCCCATGCATGTGAAGCATGATCTAATTCACTGCAAAAAATCCAATGTCACATGATTCATTTTAATGCTTCATTAAGGTTTGGAAAAGCACGTGACATTTCCTACTTCTGGAAGGCTTAGGATTGGCCCACTATAAATACACCACGTTATACACACTTTTGATGAATCTTGGATCTTGCTATAGATTGGATGTCCTTGGAAAAAATTGGGAGATGATGCACTTTGGTTTAGGTTTTAATATTCTCTTTATTTATATTTCAATAATATTATATAATGTATTCATATTGGATCATGATAATGACTATTAGTTGCTAAGAACTTCCTTTCCAGGGTTAAAGCGAAGAACATGACTACTATTGTTTTGGATTAATTTTGTTTAATTCGCTTATCATATTTTGTTGCTTTTTTATTCTTGTTTTAATTATTTTGAGGATTTATCACCCTTAGAATACATATATTGTCGATCTTTTGATCTTGATAGAGGGAATAGGTAGATAGAACATTGAGATGAACAAAGTAGGGTTTGTATTCTTTTATAAAATAAGGAATTTAAATTAGTGTCTAGGACAGGGATCTACCTAAAAGCCTTACTTGATTCAAACTTAGGATGTTATCTTTAAGAACTTAATTGGATTATTACATTCTCGCTTAATGATGTAGTTGTAATGTCCAAATTAGGTAAACGATTAGAGGTCGGGACACCATGATCATGCAATTAACCCTACGAATCAACAAATAAGATAAACGAGTTGACCGATGAAGTTCAATGATGTAGTATGACTGTTCGAAGTGATTTAACCCTAGGATTTCTCCTATTTATTGTCTCAAGACCTTTATCTTACGCATTTTTTACTTTACCTTAGTTTACAATATTCAAAACTCTATTTTGGTTACGCTTGCATCAATTAATCTAAATTGTGAATAAGAATTAAATAGTCGTTAAAACAAGTCTCTGTGGGGTCAATATTTGCTTTCTTGAAGGCCACTATATTACTTGGTAGATCACGTACACTTAGTTGTGCTCTTTCAAGTTTTTGACGCCGTTGCCAGGGACAATGTAATTTTATTGCTTTAATTTTTGACGGGGACAATTGTTTCATACTATAATACCATTGCAATGGTTAGAGAAAATAAAAGAGAAAAGCCTTTAAATTTATTCAAATAAAACATAATAGTACTAATTTTATTACAACTATTAGTAGGGACCCAAATCTACATAGTCACTTTGTAGGAAAAATTCTGTTTGAACTAAGCCTTGATTATAATACCAATATTTGTACGATCCTATATTATCACTCTTCTATCATTTGTGAAAACGTTCTATGGCATTGTCAAACATTCTTAATGGTCCTGGTTTCCGTATCATCATCACTATAACATCCAATTAATGAATCTAATTCAACTTCATTTTAGGAACATAACTTTGGTAGCCCATAATTTCTTCACTCGTTGTTGATCCAATCTATGAACAACACCGATATTTCAAAGCTATCTTCTGCCAATGAATATTTATGACCTCTAATTTGAAAATTTACCGTGGTGAAAGGTTCCATTCAACCTTCTAATGATGCTTGAATGGCCAACATATCTCGAACCATCTTGCTAAGTCTAGAAATGTGTTACCACAGACTCTCCACTAATCCAAAAGATGGGATTCCTTCATCATTTGTAGTATTTTTCAATTCCTGATTAAGATATTCATCCAAATCACATTCATCAAAAGAATCAAGACCAATATATCCTTTTACAAGATTATTAGTAGTATCTTTTATAGGGCTAAAAGATTAAGGATCATCTATACTATTTCATTCTAAGGAGCAATATGTGTCACACATTAGCATCTTGAACTTTGATACTATTTTTATATCTTTCCAAATTTGAGACGTCATGTTCTTTAGTTTCTTATTTTTTATTAAATTTATCAACCATTGCTTTTACACCTCATTCTTTATATTTAGGATTAAAAAGACTAGTAGTTAAATAAATTTGAGGAATAGGAAAAATATTTTTTTAATTTCTCAATCATAGCTTCAATAGTCAGTCTAAAATTTTGAATTTTTTTTATAGCTCACAAACTGAAATGAAATAGCACATGAAACTAATACAACTTCAAAAATGGTTGGAAAATATATTCAAGAAAATATTTTTGTAGCTTGATATAAAATTTTTAAAAAATTTAAGGGAATTAATTGTTTTCATCCCTATGTTATGGCTTAATTATGGTTTTGATCCCTACGATATTTCACTTCATGCATTTAACCTTTAATTAATCAAAGTGAGTGATTTTAATCCTTTTACTAATGGTGGTTACCTATTTTAATAGATTTGTACTATTGTAAGGGGAAAATATGGTATTACAATAAGAAACACTTTTATACAAACAAAAAAAAATCCTTTTTTAATAAGAACAATAAAATTCATCCATCACCTGCTAACCTTTAGCAACCAAAAAAGTGTCTGATATACAAATCAGTGAAAACACTAATTTAATAGCTTAATCTAAAATTCAGATAAAAATAATAGATTCCATCAATCAAAAGACCTCTACCAAGGTCTGTAAAAAGGATTAAAGAGGAATGAGAGCTTGAACTGCAAAATAGAGAAGAGAACTCAAAATTTGATATAGTCGGAATAAAAATCAAATTTGATGAAATACAAATTAAGTTTGATGTAAAATTTGGAAAGTTAAATTGAAGAGTTTTTGAGTACGAGCAATTGGGGAAATGCCATCAGCGTTAATTCAAAAGGTTAAGAGTTAAACATTTGGAGTTTCTTTCATCAGCTGGAGATTATGTTTACATGAGCAAGTCATCGGGGATGGCGATTCCTTGGATGGTAGCCCCTGGTTAGAACATTCCAAGTAGCAACTCCTTCTGGTTACCTGATTCTCTTCGACGGGTAGAACTTGGAAATCCCGAATAATTACAACTTGTTATCCTAAAAATTGGACCTATCTTTGCTTTCAAGTGGTTTGACAACATTTGGATGTATTAGTTTGGGTGCCCTATGTGATTGTAGATCTGGATGCTTATGATTAATCACCTAGTTTTCTTTAGCGGTTCTTTATTATTTCTCAGTGACAAGGTGATATCCAAAAGTGAATTTTCTATTTTTCATGTGTTGATTCATAGTTCCTTCCTGGTGCATGAGCTTTATGGTGCGGCAAGTTATAAAATTGAGTTGGGACATAATCAAATTTGGTTAATCAAATTTGATGAAAGAATAATTTATTAAAGAAAAGATTAAAAAAGAGATGAAATGTTTTCATTGTAAAATGTCACCTCTCTTCTACTTGTCCATGTGAATTCCAATATTTTATACCATATAAATGATTTTAAAAAGATTGTACTATATAGTAATAAATCAATAACAATATGTTATTTACTGTATTTGCCATTCACAGTAGTAGAAGTCTGTTAAAATAGATAAGCATCATCACTAAAAGTCTTAAAATCACCCACTTTGATTAGTTAAGGTTAAATATAGGAAGTCAAATATCACAGGGACCAAAACCATACTAAAGCCATAACATAGGGACGAAAATAATTTTTTTCCCCAAAATTGAATAATTTCATTTACTTTCTTCCAATGAAATTCACTAATTCTCCAAAATGGGTAAGCATTATAGGTATTATGTCACAACCCAATTTCTCGAGTTATAATGTCACCTACTTAAACCCACCAATAGGTAAGCCAAACTATACAGGAATATAAGGAAATAAAGATACAACTATAGAAAAAGGCAACATGAACAGGTGAGTGTGTGTATATGTGTATATATCTATATATACAAACATATACACACACACATATATATATGTATGTATGTCAAAGGGGAGCCTTGGAGTAACTGGTAAAGTTAGTTCCATGTGACCAGGAGGTCACGGGTTCAAGCCTTGGAAACAGCATCTGGAAGAAATTCAAGGTAAGGCCTTATACAATACAACTTTGTGGTGGGGACCTTCCCCGAACCCTGCATATATCGGGAGCTTAGTGCATCGGGATGCCCCTCTCTCTCTACATATATATATGTCAAAAAGAGAATTATCTCCAGACTCTAAAAGCACCCTCAATCTTTGATCAATCGAATAACCTGAGGTCAACATCAATGGCGGTGACTTATACTAGGATCTACATCAGGAAAAAGATGTAGAACTATTGTATGAGTACCAAAACCATAGGTACTTCGTATCCATCATAGGTCAGCTGATTTCAATCATAGTAAAATCATAAATAAAGTGAGAGTATGTAAACTAAAGTCCTTAATAAAGGTGCAGAAACAAAATAATAGGATATGCTAGGCAAATGCGATAAATAGAAAAAAAGTAACATAAACTTAGAAATATAAACCTATCTATAACCTAATTGGACCCCCATAAGCCTAGAAGGTATATAGAAGGAGAAATAACTCAACCGAGCCCCCATAAGCACAGTGGGCACAAACAAGGAGTAATACCAAAATATAGAATATAATAGTAATGAAGGTAAAGCAAGCTCGAAATATGCAATATGTGTACCTTGTACTCCTCCATCCATAACCATAAATCCTATTGGTGTCTACTAGAGATCCAATCCGCATCAGTAGTACTAATAATAATTGCCAGACTCAAATTAAAACTAATGAGTAATAACCATATAACAAATGCTGAAATCAAACCAAAACCAATAGATGATAACAATATAAGAGATTCCGGAATCCAACTGAAACTAATTGATGATGACAATATAGAAAATGTCATACTCAAACAAAAACTAATAAATGATAATACTATGACAAGTTCCAGACTCAAATTGAAAGAACTAAATAGACAACATATAGTGATATTCAAAGGTTATTGTCCATCTTAAGTAATTCTTTAAGGTAAAGAGGGTCCCAATTATTAAGTCAGGAAGATGAGGTTTAAGTTCAAATACTACTCTACTTAGGGTAACAAATCTAAATCATATTATTAATGATTAAGTCAACCCAAACTTGTGTTATAGCCTAAGGAAGCGGTTATGCAATAATTTCAGTCTAAAGAGGCGTTATTCTAAGCACCTTATCTTAAAAAGGGTGGTGGGGCCCACTACAAGTCCTGAAAATCCAACCTAAGGTAAGAATTTATTTAAACCTAGGATAAGGCTTTGTGATACCATAGTAAGGCATTATATAACCTAAGTCTAATCATACACTAACTTGAGGGAAAACGGGGCTGAATTGCACCTGAAAATGCCCTTAACCGACTGAATTAAATTGAAATTGTTAAACAACTATCTAGTCCATAAGAACCCACCCACAACTAGCACAACATCACACTAAAGACATAATAAATCAAAGTCTAGAAGAAGGGTAAGCCTATCCTACTTGGACACTACAAAAAATATTTAAAAACCTCTACAATGGAGCTTTTCCCTTCCGAGAAGCCTCTGACAGCTGCCACACTATCAAAATATTCTACACATTAAGACTAGAATATCATACCTATATTGTGAATATAATCCAATTTATAAATCCATCTAAAATCATCTATGGGACCTTCTTGTAAAACCCCAAATTAAAATCGTCTTAGCATCCCTCGCAGCTTAAGGACCATTTTTTTTAAAATCGATGTTAGCCAATCTCTATAATATCTCCAAAGGAGTCCCAACACTAGTTAGAAATATCAAAAATAGACTATGGTAATTAGCTCAAAATTAATTTGAGAACTTACAAAGAAAAGGGCGCACAATGGTCACTTTATTGTTCCCCATTTAATCCCCACCTTAATGATAAGTTTTACCCATTAATTTGGTGTAATACCCCCTAAATACATGATAAGATTAGAACCATTATTCAAATTTATGTGGGATGAAACTTTATATTCTGATAGTATGAGGAGTGATTCAGATATGTATTAAGGCTACGCGTAACTCCTAACTCATAGCCAACTTAAAACATTTCATTTTGATTGATTTTTTGTGAAGAATCTTTCTAAAGTCAACTTAAAATAATCATAACTCCTAGATTATAATTTTTTTTGATCTTAAAACCCATAAAACAAAATGTCTTTGAGTTTTCTTTCAAACACATCTAGTTTTGCATTAATTTGATTTCAGAGCTAAGAGTTATGGCCATTTTAGTAAAGCACTATCTAACAGTAAAAACCTATGAATAGAAACCATGATCGTGGTTAGAAACCATGACCGCTAAATGGTATCTTTGCATAAAAAGTCCCAAGAACCTTAGATTTGATAAGTATTCCTTCCAACCATGAAAGACACCACAATCTTGGTTAGAAACCATAATCTTGGATCTTAAAGTTGATTCGGCTTAGACTTTTGACTTACAAACTAAGGTAAAATCATGGGTGAGTCTGACAATTCATACCAAGGCTCATATGTTGAAGTCCAAATAAACTCAAATATCTTACCCAATCACGAGTACCAGCCACGATCATAGTTGGGTCCTACTATCATGGAATGGTCCATACATTTTATCCTGCAGCTTTTTCAGTTACGTTTTATAGGGGGCATTCTAGTTTTTATCACTATTTAAACCCCTAAACTATGTTGTTTAAGTTATTACAAGTCTTGTTATTAATTTTAATATTACCTTAAGCCTCCCACTAACTTAAAAACATGCAACACTTAGTCAGAAAGAAGAAAAAAAACAATTTTATCCCAAAAGGAAAAAAGTAGGTTTTTTCACTATCAATCCCCGATTTCAAGAGATTATTCAAGGGTTACATATTTTGGCATGTGGGATTTTAATCAATGGGTTTTATTTCACTTATTGAGTCCCAAATTTAACTTAAATCTTCAGTTTAATTCCTTTCTCAGAGCCTAGGGCTCATGACTATGGTGGATTCCTTAAAATTATCACTTCTTTATTATTATTGAGATGCAAAAATAGGTTTTACCATTAATTTCAGTGTCATTGCATGTATATAATTTCAATACACATTATATTATGAAATCCATTAATTCAGACTTGAGTTTTAAAAGTTCTTATTTTATTTTTTTTATAGGAATTGTCATAGTAGTTGCATTCTTCAGAAATGACAGATTATGATCTCCTAGTTACCTAGGATTTCATGCATATACTTATGAATATTAAATCCTGTAGTTTTCATAATTTGAATACTTTCAAATAAAGTACTTTTTTTAGTCTTCATAATATTAATGTTATTGAGAATTTTGATTATTAATTTGTTATTCAATTAGGAGTCGTACTTAGCACAGAGTGGACATAGGATTGAAGGTACACCCGTTAGTAAGGATGAGACCTTTGGTAAAAGTACCTACATTGCTGAACTATGGCACCACCTTAGGTTCTAAAGGGTAACCCATCAGACCATGCTTGATAACTTAATCCTTATAGACATTAATTTAGTGGATCCACACCAGTGATTGTTCGCTCCCATGGCAAGGTATAGAGCACCCTTGTAGCTTAGGTTATAAGTTGGACCCTAATTCGCTCATATTGGATTATTTTGATTATTTATATCTCCCACAGTCCATAGTTTAGATTCAAATAGCTGCATGGCTTCATTCTTAATTATTGAACATATCATACAACACATGTTTATTACTTGGTTTTGCATCAGATATCATGTTACATATATCATGCTCTACCTATATCAGTTATTTCCTAGATCACATACTAAGTACATTCAAAGTACTGATAATATACTATTCTTCACAGTATATTGTCTTATAATATAGGTTCAGATGTTCAACATCCAAATTACGCATATTATGACCTCCTACCATATTAGCAACCATACTTTAGCGAGTCTTCATAATTTAAGGGATAATTAGTAGTATTTTTTATTTTTTTCCTTTTAGCTTTTAGATAGTTAGAGTTAGCTGTGGTCTTATTCTAGAAAATCATCTTAGTAGGGGCTTTCATGCATAGAATGAGATGTTCAACTTTCTTGTTTTAAACTCAGATATTCTTATTTAGTTTGATCATTATTTCATTATTAGGTTTATGTTTCATATGATTTCTTTATTGGTTATTTTAGTATTCATAGTGTCATGCCAGACAAGTTGCTTGGGGTCACTCATGGCTCTCGGCATCGAGTTACAACAATGAGGTAGTCTCAAATTATAACAAACATGGTATCAGAGCATCAGGTTTAAAGTGTCCTAGGGTATTTGAAAGTCTCATCAAGAAAAGTGTTGTTCAAGTGTGCAAAGCACGCCTCACTTATAATTAAAAGGCTATGAAATATTTTAGGAAAAGTTTCACTAATATCAAGTTCATATCATGTGATAGAGTGTAAATAAGAAATAAATCTTTTACTAATGAGTTCTTTACACTTTAAAGTAAATACCTCCTAAAAGAGCCAATGGAAGAAGATATGGAAATAGAAACAAGAGCGAAAATTTGCAAGAACCACCAGCTCCAACAGACCCTTTGAATGAGAACATCTTTTATACCGAGTTTAGAGTTGTTTTCATGGTGATGTATTAATCCATAACAACCTAGTATAACGAATATTCTATAGCACAGATCAATTCAATAGGTAGAACAACAACAACGATGGTCTAGGATTTTACTCGGATGAGTCCTCTCGAGTTCTATGGTTCTAAGACTGAGCAAGTCTAAAAGAGTTTCTTGATGATATTCAAAAAGTTACTAAAGCTGTGGGTGTCACTCTAGTTGAGAGTGCTAACTTGGCTTCTTATTAGTTAAAAGGAGTAGCTCATACTTAGTGTAAATAGTGGAAGGAGGATATGGGTACAGATGGAGGACTAGTAGAATAGAATGAGTTTGTTGCTGCTTTTTTGGATAAGTTATTCTTCCTTAAGAAAAGGGAGGCCAAGATTCATTAGTTCATAAATTTGAGGTAGGGTAACATTAGTGTGAAAGAGTGTTCTCCTAAAGTTAATATCCTGCATGTTTCTAATCCTGTGATTCATACTTGAGTACATGACTTATAATGAATATCCTAGTGATAGGATAGCTTATGATGCATTAAGCAGGTTCATATGAGTCACTTAAGGTAATGCAAGCTAAGAGTTTTTGAATCCATTAAGTTTTAGTGTTTGATTTTGCAAGGGTCATCTTTGAATGAGTATAAGTTGATGTTAATGTGGTATTTTGTCTGATTTAGAACCACCAAATTGTAAAGAATTAAATTATATTTCCAATGATACCTATTTTGCCTTAATCCAATACCCGAGCAAAAAGCTATGCCCATTTTCGTGAGAGGCAGTAAGCATAGGCGATTGGTTAGGCGCCGCCCAACCCAAGCATAGGAGATCACTTGGGCACCGCCTAATTAAATTCCAAGTGTAAAAAACACTCCGTCTTGAGTTATTTTGAAGGTAATTAAGTCTTTAAATGCTCCTTACACGTCCCTAAACTTATCCTTACGAAATATATATCTTCTAAACATACTGCAGCCCTATTTTCATCTCAAAGCTCATCACCCAAGAGAAGTAAAGGAGAAAAACAAATAAGGTTGGATAATTAAGCTTGAAGATCTGATTTCAAGGAAAATTCCTCTATCAATCATCAAGAATCTTCCTTCTAAGGTATGCGTAGTGTTCATCCATGGATTCCTTTCGTCTGTGGAGTTCAAGAATCAATGTTTAAAATACAAAAGCTTGGTTGATTGTGGTGATATGATCATACCCATGTTGATGCTTGTTTGTTTTCCTCTTTTTCATTATAAAGTATTATTTCTATATTGTTGGGTGTTGATGATCATGTTGTTGGTATTGAGTGATTCCCAAGGTGGAATCTTTATATGTTTTGTGAATTCATGATATCATATGAGTTGGAAACATGTAAATTTGATTGTTCATGACGTATAATTTGATGACTTCACCTATGCTTAAGATGTGCATGTAAGGTGTTTGATAAAATGCCTAAGGAACTAGAAATCATGCAATATAGCTAAATTGTGACTAAGTGAAGGATTCATGATATGCCCTTACGTTCCAATGACTTCTATGTTGTTAATGTGCCTTGTAAATGTTGTTGGAATACCCATGAACTATTCTTATGAGATTATGCTATGTTTACTTGCATATCCTACTTATGAACAAGATGCATGATAACTATGCAATCCACATGAACTTCCAGGGTATTAGTATGTGTTGCTAATATGATTATGCAATGAACATGATATTAAGATTATTCAAGTACTTCCATGTGATAAGAAATCCTTTCCATGCAATACATTGTTGATAACTATGCATAGTATGAGATCCCTACTTATGATATTATATATTATAGACTCTACTCTTATGATCAAGTCAATCATGTGCGTTAGTTTCCTTCCATCGAGTCCTGGGGGTACTTGTTCCCAAAAACTATAGCTATGTGCCTAGATCCATGCCATGTTTCACAATATCTGAACTCAAGCTATGATTCCATAGACTTCAGTCAGTCATGTGACTCAGGAAAATCTCATGATCTTAGTTAGTTGTCAGATATCAGTAACATTCCGCCAGTCAATGAAATTCAGTAAGATCAAGTCATGCACATTCAGTTATTCATGTCCAGTCCCTCCAGATAGGAGTAGAGGTTAGCACCGAGTGAACCAAAGGATGGGAACTCACCCGCCAGTTCAGGGTGTGATTCTTAGTAGCAATCCTTGTGTTCCATAACTACGTAGCCAACATAGGTTGAGACATCTTAACCCGTCAGATTAGGGTTGATGAGGTGGCTTAACCCGTCTGCTTAGGGTTCCTACCATTCTCATTGAGGACCTGCCAGATAAGGGTCACTCACAGCTGTCTTTACCAGTGGCACGGTATTGACACCCCTTTAGTCGGGGCAGAGATTGGACCCCAACTTAGCCATAACGACATACATGGGACATGCCGGTTAAACACTACTTCCCACAGTTTCAGTATCAGTCTCAGTAAAAGAACTCAGATAGTTCTTCAGATTTTTGTATATACAGGACTGTCAGAAACAGTCATCCATGTTATCAGTTTTAGTATCAGTCATGATAGTTATCAATAAATCATGTATTATCTTACAAGTCATGCTTCACGTAATCACGGTCCCAGTTTCTATATATGTGTGTTTGCACTCCCACGTTCATATCAATCAGTTTGTGATGTTCATGCATGAAATCCTTTATGTTCAGCCTACCTTCCTCGTATACTCAGTACTCCAGTTGTACTGATGCATTTGTGCTATGGTGCTTTGTTTTCATGTTACAACATAGGTTTCGAGACACGAGCTCCAACCCAGCAGTAGTGGTAGAATTCCAGTCGCAGAGACATAGTGAGTCCTAATTGATTCAAGGATAATATGATTTGATTCATTTATTTATTTCTTCAGTTCAGTCTTACGGAGTTAGTTGGAGAAATGTTCATTCACCCACTTATTAAGACAGTTTAGAGGCTTTCAAATTTACTTTCAGATTTACGTTCAAATTTAGCTGTTTTGGGTATTTTCACCAACATGATTTTATTCAGTTGAACCTTATGGCCTTACAGTTCCATGAATTCCGTATTATTATATTATGATTTGCAGTATATAGGTACAGATATCAGTCATGGGTTAGCTTGTGGTTCCTCGAGGTCATGAGCACCGTGTAGCATTCTGGTTCAGTAAATTGGGCTGTTACAAAGTTGGTATCAGAGCCTAAGGTTCAATAGAGTCCTAGGAAGTATGAAAAACTCATCTAGTAGAGTCTTGTACATGGGTGTATTGCGCGCCATATTTATGTGCGGGAGGATATAAGATGTTTTCGGAATATTCCCCTTTCTTCATTATTTATGTCATGCTAGTGAGCATAATGATAAGTTAAACTCTCAGTCTAATCCATTCTTCTCTTATTCCAGACCATGACCCTAAAGAGAAGAAACCAACCAGCTCCTCATCCCGAAGATCCTTTGAGCAAACATGTTTCCCATGCGGAGTATAGAGCCGCATTTACCACACTTGCTCAGTCCATGGCTGCACAGAATGAATGACCACCAGTTATTCTGGCCAATCCATTGGCCACTCCCAAAGCAGATAGGGTTCAGGACTTTACTCGGATGAACCCTTCATCTTTCCATGGGTCTAAGTCTGATGAGGAGCCTCAGAAGTTCATTGGCCAAGTCCAGAAGGTCATTGACATCATGGGTGCTATTTCTATTGAGAGCGCTGAGTTAGCCTCCTACCAGTTATAGGATGTTGCTCGTGATTGGTACAAACAGTGGAAGTCTGAGAGGTTAGATGATAAAGTCCCTATCAAGTGGGAGAAATTTGTCACAGCCTTCTTAAACAGATTCTTTCCCCAAGAGCTGAGGGAAGCCAATGTTCCTGAGTTCATCAACCTCAGGCAGGGGAATATGATGGTTAGGGAGTATTCTCTTAGATTTACTCAGCTATCCAGGTATGCTACTCATGTGGTTGCAGACAATAGAGCTAAGATGATCAAGTTCATGTCAGGGGTCAACGATAGCGTGGTAAATGAGTGTAGGTATGCGATGCTGATCGGTGATATGACCTTAGCAAGACTCATGACCCATGCCCAGCAAGTGGAAGAGATAAAATTTTAAGACTAGGGAGAGGTAGCGCAAGAGAGCAAGGTCAGGTAATTTCAACTTTGCTCACCACAAGTCAGATAGAGGAAACCGTTCACAGTTTCGCTCTAAGTCAGCCGCTCCATCTCCTTCCTTTACCAGCGCTCCAGTTCCGAAGTTTAGAGACGATAATAGAAACAAAGCGCTAGGATCTAAATCTCAGGGCAGTGTTAGCAGTGCCCGAATGAATCCCTTTTGTCAGACTTGTGGTAAGAACCACAAGGGCATTTGCCGAGCCGGTAGTGATGTCTATTTTGGTTGTGGCAAGCCAGGCCACAGGATTAGGGAGTTTTTACAGTCAAGTCTTCAGGGTTAGCAAAATCATTCTACAGCTCAGTCCAGTTACCCGAACCAGCAGGGTGCCATTTCCAGTGCTACCAGTGGGCAACGCCCAAACAGACTCTATGCTCTTCAGTCCCGGCAAGATCAGGAAAATTCTCCTGATGTCATTACTAATACGTTACAGATTTTCCATGTTTATGTTTATACTTTTCTAAACCTAGGTGCATCTTTGTCTTTTATTACTCCTTACATAGAAAGTGATTTCAGAATCAGTTCTGAAGTCCTAGCAGAGCCCTTCTTAGTCTTTACTCCAGTAGGTAAAACCATCATAGCTCAGCGGGTATACAGGAACTGCCCAGTTATGATATCTCAGAAATCCACGTCAGTAGATTTAGTAGAGTTAAAGATGACTGATTTTGATGTCATTCTCGACATGGATTGGCTTCATTCCTGCTATGCCACAGTCGACTGCAGAAATAGGATAGTTTAGTTTCAGTTCCCGAATGAGCCCATCGTAGAGTGAAAGGGTAGTATTTCAGCGTTCAGGGGTCAACTTGTTTCTTACCTTCGGGTAAGGAAAATGATTTCTAAGGGGTGTTTGTATCATCTCGTGCATGTTAAAGATTCCAGTTCTGAATATCCCAGCCGCGAAACAGTCCCTATTGTTAATGAATACTCAGATGTCTTTACCAAATATCTTCTAGACATTTCTCCCAAAAGGGAAATAGACTTCGGCATAGACCTTCTTTCAGATACTCAACCTATTTCTATTCCGCCTTATAGAATGGCACCAGCAGAATTTAAGGAAATGAAAGATCAGTTGAAGGATCTCTTAGATAAGAGATTCATCAGACCCAGCGTTTCCCCATGGGGTACGCCAGTATTATTCGTGTGCAAAAAAGACAGTTTTCTCAGGATGTGTATTAATTATTGTCAACTCAACAAGGTCACGGTCAAGAACAGATATTCTCTTCCCTGGATTAATGATCTATTCGACCAACTTTAGGGTGCCAGTTACTTCTCTAAGATAGGCCTCAGATCAGGCTATTATCAGCTCATAGTTAGAGAATGTGACATTCCAAATATAGCTTTCCGTCCTCGGTATGGTCACTTCGAATTTTTAGTCATGTCATTTGGTCTTACCAATGACCTTGTAGATTTTATGGATTTGATGAAACGTGTGTTCAAGCAGTACTTGGACATGTTTCTCATAGTCTTCATAGGTGATATTCTGGTCTATTCTCGCATAGAGCGTGATTATGCAGACCATCTCAGGATTGTTCTTCAGACTCTCAGGGAACATCAGTTATTCGCTAAGTTCAGTAAGTGTGAATTTTGGCTAAGATCAGTAGAATTCCTTGGCCATATTGTTTTCGGTGATGGCATTAGAGTAGACCCTCAAAAAACTGAGGCAGTAAGAAATTGGCACAGACCCGTATCTCCATCAGATATTAGGAGTTTCTTGGGTTTGGCTGGCTATTACGGACGGTTTGTTGAAGGATTTTCTTCTATTGCATCTCCCATGTCTAGATTGACTCAGAAGAAGATTAAGTTTCAGTGGTCAGATTCATGCGAGAAAAGCTTTCAAGAGTTGAAGACTCGACTCACGTCAGCTCCAATTTTAGCTATTCCAGATAGTTTAGACGGTTTTGTAGTCTATTGTGATGCATTCGGAGTGGGTTTAGGTTGTGTCCTCATACAGCATGGTGAGGTAATAGCGTACGCCTCCAGACAGTTAAAGCCATATGAGAAGAATTATCCTACTTATGATCTTGAGTTAGCAACGGTAGTTTTTGCCTTGAAGATTTGGAGGAATTATCTCTATGGAGTTCATGTAGATGTATTCACAGACCATAAAAGCCTCCAGTATGTCTTTTCCCAGAAAGATTTCAATCTTCGCCAGAGAAGGTGGTTAGAGCTCTTGAAGAATTACAACATGAGTGTTCTTTATCATCCGGGAAAGGCCAATATTATGGCCGACGCTCTCAGTCGACTCTCCATGGGTAGTATTTCTCACATAAAGAACAAGCAATTATAAACATAAAATTGGGCCCCATAAGCCAATAAGTGCAGAAAAGTAAGTAACCTAACGCAGGCCCCTATAATCCTAGAGGGTATAATCAAGTAAAGTAAAACCAGAACCACCATCATTTACCATCCTCCATGATCCAACAAGAATTCGTCCATGACAACACTATAACAATCTTCCCGTTTCTAGACTTGAACCGGTATCCATATTTTCAATATCATACTCCCTTGCTGGACTTAAACCGGTACATGTATTATCATAGTCATAATCAATTTTCGGAATCAAACTTGTAGATATATCATCAATATTGTCACCAATAGCTGGAATAAAATTTGTAATCATATAGTTACTATCATGGCCAATATCCGGAATTGGACCGGTATAAATATAATCTATATTATAAACAATACCCAAAATCGAACTGATAAATATATAATCAACATCGTAATCAATACCCGGACTTAAACCAATACATATATATATCATAGTACAAATAATAATCAACTCTCAACAACAACCCATCATAACCATCAAGTGCCAAATCTCCTCAATATTACCTTAGTAAGCATTTTCAAGGTGTATAACAAACATATAAAATGTTACAAGGAACAACACAAATCTTGGCCTAAGGTTGGTCGAAGAGCCCACTTATAAATCCCCAAATTCCATTACAAGGCAATTTTTACCTTGTACTAGGCCAAGGTATCAAAATCCACTTTTAATTTTTAACAAAGCCACAACCAACCCAAAGATAGACATTTTACCAAAAACATGTGCAACTAAGCCAATTGTGTCTAAATTGTGGTCTTCGAATGGCGTAAAAGGTCTAACTAACCCAAGTATTGCAAATTCCATAACCAACACCTAAAACCCATCGCAAATCTTAACCTAATACCATAAACATACTATGTCGTAGCTCAATCTATGAAAAGGGAAAACCTAGCCTACTTGGATGTTGAAGAAAGATTGAAGATTCTGCTAAATCACCAATTTTCCCTTTTGAGAATCTTTCATAATGTTCCACACTTTCAAAATCATAATCTACTCATCAAAATGAGGACAATGATACCCATATTGCACTATTGTGCTTCGGGGTCCAAAATCACGCAAAATCCCATGTGTGGCCTTTTTATGGAAATCACATTTCCAAAACCAACTCAACATTTTCATATAATCAAGGAAAATCTACCCTAAAAAATGGGTGAATTATGAGCTATATTGGTGCTAAAATAAGTCACCTAGGTTTAGGGATTTTGGAGAAGAAAAAGGAAAATCAACCATGGAAATAGAGGAATCTTACCTCAAATTTGAAGGAAAAATGCATAATCGATCTTTACCCAAGTTCCCAAAAGACCACTCAATGCTATTCCTAAGATATTACACTCGTTAGGGTTTTAGTCTCTTGATAATAGATGAGAAATGGGCAAAAAGTGGCTAAAATGGGGGTATTTATACCCTTCCTAGGTACTCAAGAGTTGCATACGCGACCTGTCAGTGGAGATCGCGACATCTAGCGACTACCAGGGGAGTCGCTTTCGTGACTTCCCAATATTTCTTTGCAATACTATGGTTTCCTACTAGACTTCAAATGCAACACACGAACTGTGATCATTGGTTCACCAGTACCAGCTAAGACTTGGAATTCTCAAAGTCTCCCCCAACCCTTCGGGATTCATCCAGAATCTCATATCCATAAATAGATTATGCTACCTTATCAAATTCAATGTTTTAGACTTAATAGAACAATCAAGATTTCTATCCGAGGTCATTTCAACAAAAAGAGGGTCCCACACCCAACTTACCATTTTCTTAACTTTCGAAAAATAGCTCGAAATGAGCCCGGGTGATTCAGGACCCAAACTAAAGGTCCACCGAGCATAAAATAAATATTTGAGAGCTTTGGAATAGTCAGATTTAGCATACGAGATCATTTGATTGAATTTTGTCTCGGTAGCTAATTTGAACTAGCGAAGAATTCAAAATAGGTAATTGGCTCTAAAAACCAAATGAACTTCCCAGTAATTGAGCTGTTAGACCCAGTAAGTCATAAATGACTTGGGGCATTTATAAGCAGGATCTAATAGAAAAAATAAGTCAAAATATTGAAAATGACATGGAGGGTCAATACAATGTGCACTACTAAAAGTATTTGGATGTACCTTTAGAATTGAATAGGTGAAGATACTGGGCCAAAATCTCACTCTCGATCTCCTAAGTAGCCTCTTCCAATAGGCGGTGACTTCACTAAACCTTAAATACAGGAATCTCCTAGTGCATAACCACCTGAAATTACTAGAAAAAATGAGCATAGGCTCTTCCATGAAAGTCAATCCCTCATCCAAATGGACTGATTCCCATCTGAGCACATGAGAAGGGTCAGGAATGTATCACCACAACATGGAAACAGAGAAAATTGAATAGACAACAACAAAATCTGGGGGTAAGGCTAACTCATAAGGCACCTTGCCCACTGTGTAAAGAATCTCAAAAGGTCTAATATATTTGGGGTTGAGGTTGCCCTTCCCCCCAAACCTCATAACACCCTTAATGGGCAACAAATGGAGGAATACCCAATCTCTAACTCCAAATCTCAAGGCATGAAGTCTACGATCTGCATAAGCCTTCTAGCTACTCTGAGCTACCCTTAACCTATCCTGAATTACCTTTACTCTATCCACCAACTCCTGAGAATTTTAGTACCACGGGGTTTAACCTCGATAGTCTCAAACCATCCAATGAGGAACGACTTCGTCTACCATATAAAGCCTCAAAATGCACTATCTTAATACTCGAATGATGTCTATTATTATATGCAAACTCTACCAAGGCAAAGTAATCCTCCCGCTAACCTCTAAAAACCATAACACAGTCTTGAAGAATATCCTCGAGAACCTAGATAGTCTACTTTGACTGCCATCAATCTACATATGAAAGGCTGTACTATGGTCTACCTAAGTATCCAACTCCTCCTAGAAATCTTGCCAGAATCTAGAAGTGATCATGGAACCTCCATCTAAAAATAATGATATAGGCACAACATACAAATAGACTATCTCACATACATAGATACGGGTTAACCTCCAGCACTGAAGGATATCTGAATAGGGATTAAATGTGCTGACTTGGTCCATTGATCCATAATAACCCAAATATAATCGAAACCACATAAAGTGAGAGGCAAACTATTAAAAAAGTCCATGGTAATCCACTACCATTTCCACCCAAGAATAGGCAATCTGTATTTAAATCCACCAGGTCGCCAATGCTCAGCCTTCACCTGCTAACAACATAGGCAACGAGCTACAAAGTTCTATACATCTCTCTCCATGCCGCTCCACCAATAATGATGTCTCAAAGCTTTATACATCTTAGTTGTATCCAAATGAATAGAATACCTAGAGTTGTGGCCTTATGAAAAATTAACTAAATCAAGTCACCAATCCTCGAAGCATAAATATGGCTATCAAATCTCAAAATGCCATCATAATCTATGGTACCCTCTTGGACTCACTATTCAACACCTAATCACGGAGGATACAAAGTTTATTATCTTCAAACTGATGATCTTTAATCTACTCAAATTATGAGGACCTATCCTCAAAACTAGCAATCCTCCTAAGGTCTAAAATGTCAAGTCCTACTATCAAGTTGGCTAAAGACTAAATGTCCCATGCAAATAGCCTCTAAGAAACTAAAATACAAGCCAAGATAACCATACTCACTGCCTTTCATCTCAAGGCATCTGCTCCTATATTCACCTTATAAGATGGAGATATTATAGTCCTTAAGCATCTTCAAGCAGTACTTTGCATAGCATTTAGATCTATTTGGGTCATAAGATGCTGAAGACTGCGATGATCTATGAAAATCTCATAATGTGCACCATAAAGATAATGCCTCTAAATTTTAAGTGTGAAACCTACCACTGCCAACTCCAAATTATGAGTGGGGTAGTTACTCTCATGCACAAGAAGCTAACATAACCTTGCTACATCAATGCATAACTCAAACTAGCACAAAAGCATCACAATACATAGTGAATCCTCACCCTCAATAGGAAGAGCCAACTTAGGAGCTATTGTAAGGATCTCCTTGAGCTTTTTAAAGCTTGACTCACACTCCCCATACCATAAAAAGGAACCTTTTTCCATGTCAATCTAATCATGGGTGCTAAAATAATAGCAAAACTATTCATGAAACATATATAATAACTAGCCAACCTAATAAAGCTGGAAACTTTAGTCGTAGATGTGGGCCTGGCCAATCATGAATAACATAAATCTTCACTAGGTCTACCATAGTCCTATCCTTAGACACAATGTGCCAAAGAAATGTCATCGACTCAAGCCAAAACTCACACTTAAGTATTTGGCAAAAAGTACATGATCACTCAAACTCTAGATCACTGTCCTCAAATGCTATGCATGTTCCTCTCTACTCTTCAAGTACATAAGGATGTCATCCTATAACACAATAATGAAGGAATCAATATAATGCTTGAACACCAGGTTTATCAAATCCATGAATGCAGCTGGGGAATTAGTTAACACAAAAGGCATTAGTAGGAACTCATAATAACTGTAACGGGTCCTAAACGCTATCTTTGGGATTTCCTTAACACGAATCTCAACTGATGGTAATGAAACCTTAAGTCGATCTTTGAAAACACTACTGCACTCTAAAGTTGGACAAATAAATCATCAATATGAGGCATAGGATAACGGTTTTTCACCGTTACATTATTAAGGTACCTATAATCAATAAACATATTCATAGATCTATCTTTTTTCTTGACAAACAATACAGGATCTCCCCAAGGAGACACACTCAGTATAATGAAACCTTTACCAAAAAGATCCTAAAGATAAATATTCATCTCCTTAAGCTCAGTAGGAGCCATATGGAAAGGTGCCATAAAAATAGGTTGGGTTCCAAGATCAAGATTAATAACGAACTTAATCTCATAGGAAGGAGGTATTCTAGGTAGATTGATAGGGAAATCATCAGGAAACTCATGTTCTACAGGAGTAGAGTCAAGCGAAGGACTTTTTATACTAACATCATTAATATAAGTAAGATAAAACTCAAAAATTCTCAAGATAAATCTCCACGCACACATATATAAAGTAATCCCCATTGACTCATAGCTAATAACTATTTCCCACATAATCGAGGGTATGCCAGGCATGGCTAAAGAAACAATCTTAGGAAATAATTCATGACTGCATGATAGTGGGATAACCAGTCCATGTCCAAAATTATATCAAAATCTACCATGACAAATATAATGAGATCATCCTAAGTATCAAAGTCTCTAAAAATCACAACACAAGACCTAAAAACTCGACCCACTACTAAAGAATCACCCACAAGAGTAGATACACATGGAGTCACAAATAATAAATCCTAAGATGACTGTAATTGCAGGGCATAATAAATAGACACACCAAAACTAACAACATCCAAAGACTCAGCCTTGGGTCTAGCAGGTACTACATGCAACTAACCACACCCACCACATGGCTGGGCTCCTGACTAATTCCTATCCTACCCACTTGAGAACCTCCTCAAGCACCCTGGGAATACCCCTATTACCATGCAAACCACCTTTAGCTTAGGAATGAACTACTCTAATAGGAGGAACACTCTGAGCTGTGGTAACAATTACCCTAAGACTAGGCCACTCTCATGAGTAATGACCAAAAACTCCACAACCATAGCATATCACATGAGCAAAACCAAAACTAAAAGATCCAGCGAACCCATAGTAACCAATATGACTAGAATAACTAGAAGACAAGCCCCTTAATAAATAACTACCATCTTGACTAGGGAGATTATTATTACTAAACTGGCCTTCATAAGTTATTTAGACCGTTTCCTTAATGGGTTTACTAGGCTGACTCTGAGGCTGATGTGACTGGCTTAAAAAGGTATCTATCCTAAGAACTGCCACCTGTTAATTAGGAGGTACTACGGCTCCCACCAAAATTACCCTGATATCTATGTCTCTTATCGCTGCCCTTTTGGGCTTTCCAATACCTCCCCTATCACCTGAGTATGATAAAAAACCTTAGCCAAAGACCAACTTATAACAACCAAAAATTGAGTATACATGTAAAGAGAAAGTCTCAATCCTTGAATAAAGCAACAAACCCTCTTATATTCAGTAGACAGAATAAAAGTAGCTTGCCTAGCCAACTCATAAAAATGAGCCTCTTACTCCACAATCGTTATGAAGCCCTACTCTATCCTTATGAATAGATCCCTTAAATAATTCCAAAAACTGTGAGGCATGTAATTCTCCAAGAAGATCTTAAAGAACTGAGCCATGTAAAAGGAAAGGATCTAGTAGGACTAGAATAAAGAGGACCTCTCCTCCAATGTTGAGCTTTCAAGTCCAACTAAAAAGTAGTGTAATCTACATAATGAGTCTCAACTAGGCCTAACATATGGATCCTATCCTTACAAGCAATCAGAAACTCATATGTATCTTTACTTGCTGCACCAAAAAACCTAGGCACAACCAATAACAAGAATCTACCTAATATCTTCTATTCCTTAATAGACATAGAAGGCTGGTCAACCATTGGCTGAGAAAATAATAACTGAGAAACTACCAATGCAGAAGTGACCTCAAATCTAGGAGTCGCAGCTACAGGTTGTGCCCCGACCTCAGTACCACTCTAATCTATAGATGGTGCACTATAAGAGGGGTACCACCAACCAATCCTAAAAGCTTAAAAAATACATCCCTAATCACTAAAGAAAAATAAATCTCATTGAGGACTGGGATGGTCCCTGGATAACCACTGGTTAGGGAAGAAGAACCTCTGGCTCAAGAGTGGAAATAAGGTCTGGTGAAGCCCCCTATCTTGGACCCTAGCTGGAAATATATCTTGAGTTTGTTCACGACCTTTAGGTTATCCATAAATAGCAATAGGATTCCTAGGATCGATCTTAGAACCCTTATCTTGTATAGCAATATCACGTGTCCTAGCCATTTTCCAAAGAGTTAAACTAAGGGACTGTGTTAGAAACAAACCCAGAGACTTGGTTAGAAAAGGGTGAAAGGAGTGAAGAACTCCTAAGAATGTCTTATAGCTTCTTAAAGATAAGAAAACAATGTCATCGTTCTGATTTAGGACTCTACTTGACACTTTCTCTTATACCAATATACTGGTGAAACCTAGGCTCTAATACAAATTTATCACGACCCAATTTATGAGTCATGATGGAACCTACTAAACCTTACCGATAGGTAAGATGAATCATAGTTTATAGCTATTTACAATGGAATAACTTGGTGGAAAATTCCCAAAAATAGCAAAATAAATAAAACAATTCATAAATAAGAAAGGTAATAGAATAGTTATAAATAGACCCATAACCTAGAAAACCATCCCATGACCTAGTAGAGTCGATACAAGAGCTACTACAACATACCATAAGTTCTAGAATAGTAAGTATAATTTATCTGACAATAAAAGACTAGACGTAGATTACTAAAAGGAAATGAGGAAACTTTGACTCTAAGAGCTAACCCTAGCTTCGGAACCCACCATAGAATGATGCTTAAATCAATGGCGGCAACTAGTGTCAGATCTACACCAAAAGGAATAGAAGTGTAGTATGAGATCCAAAACCATGAGGACTTGATGTGCTATGGATTTATAGAAATTATAATGCTTAAACTTGTAGAATATACATGTGTTAAGGCTATTTTGTCAGATTTGATGTGTTTTTAGAGTGATTTTGTAGGAAACTAGGTTTTGGATGCTAAAGAGAAGAAAAAATAAAAAGTTACAGCTTTGGGCTACTTACCGAGGAACCTATTGGGAGTATGTGCCACTTACATAAATAGGTGACTAAGTAGGTGTAATAAATTGAAGTTCAAAGGATCAAGAGTAGGAAAAAGAAGACATTGACACTTACTAAGGGCACCCATGACTGATAGATGACACCTACGATCCATAGGTGTTAGAGTAGGTTGAAGACCCATGAAGTCTAGAGAGTTTTCAACACTTTTAGAAGTCAGGTTACTTACCAAGGACCATCTACATATTGGGATAACTTGATGAAGACTGACTAATCAAGGTACCCATGGGATTGTTGGGGAAGGCTAAGTACCCAACAAAGTCCCATCATGCTGCAATGTTAAATTATATGTTTCTTGGGAGGCAACCCAAGGTATTTTGTTATTTGTATGTGCTATTATGAAGGATGTTAAATCTATACATCTATGGTGCCATATGTATGTTTTTAACTCTCTTATTTTATTATAGGTGGCTATCATAGGGGTGTATAATGTAAAATGGGTATGAAAAAGGGTAAAATAAGAGAAAAAAATAGTAAGACTGGGTGTGGTAGAAAAATAAAACTTTGACAAAAATGAATAAAAGAAGCCACACCCATCATGAACGTGCACTATAAAATAAACGGGAGAAATAAGGGTGGAATAAAAAGAAGTTGGTTAATGAGTGGACCCCAAAGTAAGTGTAGTGCCATGGAAGCTTAGTCACTCTAAAATATCTATATATGTATCATACCATACCCCAATCCTATGTTACAAACCTTATAAAGTCCTATAGTGATCCTAGCTTGACTTTCTGAAAGCTTAGGTAAAGAAAATAAGGGCAAGCCTATGGTATTTGATACATATTGGTTGGAACTTCTTTGTGAGTGTGAGTGTCTCTTGAATGTTCCTATGATGACATGCACGATTTCATATGAATGATTCTGACTTCTTTTTTGTAAAGGCACATGGGTTGTACTGCCAGCTGCTTTTTTTTTTGGATAGTGTAACTTATATACAGCTTGATTCCTACGTGTCACATTATTGTGCTTCATGTATACACACAGTTGGTCTTAATACATTGAACTTAGAGATGGTAATATGTTTTGAGCAAAATTTGATGATTGATTGTCATTGGGATAATAGGTTTCTCTTAATTAAGCATCGTTATATCTCTTTTGTGTTTTTATTACCTAAGGACATGTAACATTCTAAGTTGAGGGTCTTCATATGCTGTGGATTCATAGCACTTACGATGCTTAAACTTGGAGAATATTCTTGTACTTAAGACTATTTTAGTTGATTTGACGTGGGGTTGGAGTGATTTGGCAAGAAAATAGGTTTTGGATGGTAAACGAAAGAAAAAGATGAAACCTAGAAGTTTTGGGCTACTTATTGAGGAACTTACTGGGAGTAGGTGATACTTACTTAAGTAGGTGCCTAAGTAAGTGTAAGAACTTGATGTCCAGAGGATCAAGAGTGGGAAAAAGAAGACCTTGACACTTACTAAGGGAATCTACGAACCATAGATGCCACCTACGGCCTGTAGTTGTTTGATTAGGCTGAAGAACCATGAAGTCTAGAGAGTTTTCAGCACTATTGGAGGTTAAGGAACTTACCAAAGACCACCTAAAATTTGTAGGTGACCTTACTAAGTGGTCACATACCTCAATTTTCCCAGATCATTTAAAAATTATTTCCTAGGGTTTCCATGTAACCTACATACACTCCTATGATGTTTTTATTCCTTATTATATATGTTTAGTCAGGTTTTTCTATCTTATTTTTGATTGATTTCTAGGGTTTCTTATAATATATAAATAACCTTTAGACTTTGTTTAGTGGAGAGATGCTAGAGAGCTGAGCAAAGCCCTTGGGGATACTTTTTACATCATTCAAAACATCTTTTGATTCAAGGATTGACTTGTAATATTAGGATCTTATTATTCTTGGTTTGTTTTTCAATTTAATATTTTGGTATTTCTTCTTTAATTATTGTGAGATTGATTCTATAATTTTGTCTATGAATTTCATGATTGATCTCATAAATATGAGCGGCTAATTCCCATAGCTATTATTGTGGAAACCCTAGTAGATTAATAAAGTAGAGGAAGTGTCAAGTCATTCTAGATAAAAATTCTTGCATGTATTGGGTTTTCTTTATTCTTATTGATTTCATAGTGGTGGCCAATGTTAAAATCCCACATATACTGACTACTTGCTTCATAAGAGAGAGGTAGAGAGTTGGAAAACAATATCACAACAGTAATTTGGAAATTAATTATCGATCTAGCCTAATCAAGATCATCCATGTAAGATGATTATCTTTTGTCTAATAACTTGAGTCTCAAAAGTTGATATTTAACTATGATCTAGGATAAGGGTTAGTAAAGAGACACCTAAGACTCAAAAGGAAAAGAGTGAAATCTGTCAATAAGTCCATAAGACAGCTGATGTTACAAAGCCTATCAAAAATCTATAAGGTATATAAATAGTTCGATAACGTATAATAAATCTATGGAGTTAGAAGGTAGGGGAAATGTAAGCCTAGTGTTCATCTTAGATTGATTACAACCGAAAACATCAAAATCTAGTTACTTTTACTATTTCAGTAAATCCCTAATATTTACATTTCTTTACTGCTTGGTTCTTTCAACAACTTTAAAGAGGATTTCTGATGTATTCCTTATGGGATCAACACTAGCCTAGCTAGGTTACTATATTTTGACAATGACTACTTTATTCTTTAATTGGTTGGGAGACATCAAAATTTACGCATTATTTCCAAGGAATATAGTTGTAGATTGACTGATTGGAATTGTTAAAGTTGTCAGTTTTTTCTTTTATATTCTTCTTCAAGCATATGCTAGTGTATTCCTACTCTTTTTGATATGACTACTTGGATAGAGGAAATACAAAGTAATGAAGACTTCTTTATTATTGATCCTTATCCTTTTGATATGGTGTATTATTGTAGGAATGTGGAAAATATAGTGTGTGAACATAAGGATAGCCTGATAGAAACATTGACATATCTTGCATACAATATTTACGAGCTTATTAAAAAGGTTGATAGGTTTGGCTTGGATACGTACCACTTTCAAGTAGAGTTGAATACAAAAGTTGTTGTGTGTAATGCCTAACAATTTAGTTATGGGTGGTGTGAGACTAAAAAAATTTTTCGAAGCCAACTTGAGGAGCTGAAATTAGAGGAGTCAAAAATTTCTCATAACCTTATATATAGTGTCAGTCTTAAGGAAAAAATATTAGATTTATTTGGGGATGTATATAAGCTACAGTTCCTGAGTTGGGGCATATTGGACGTTATTCAGAGCATTTTGAACATTGTGTTTGGATAGTCAGATCTTGACTGAGCTAACCAAACTTGAAGAAGGTGTAAAAAGAGTAAACATATGTCTATATTCTTGAATTTGTTGAACCAAAAATAAAGAATTACATTCCTCATGTAAGGGACAAAAATTACAACATGCCTCATTTATTACTTGAGGGTTTAATTTTATACCCCCACCCCTTGAGTATAATGGGAAATCAGAAAAACAACTAGGGGTGCATTTCATAAGCTTAAAATGGAAAGAGAAAACTGAAGGCTAACTATTGGGCTACCTTGATGTAGGCTGAGTAATAAAGGTATCCATGGTATTGTCGGGGAAGTCTGATTACCCAACCAAGCCTCGCCATGCCGTGACGTTAAATTAGCTTTGTTTGGGAGGCAACCCAAGGTATTTTGTTATTTGTACATATTATTGTAATTAATGTCAGATCTACGCATCTATAGTGCCAAAAGTATGTTTCTAATTATCTTATTTTATTGTGGCCTAATGCATTGGGGATAATGCATGTCTTAAGTTGAGTATAGGGCTGTTTGCCAATCTTGACGTCTTTTTAGGATTTTTATTCTCACTCCTCTTTTCCCTGTTGTCTTTTTCCTAGTAGAGCAAGAATGTTTAGGCATATTGTGTTTATTTTCATGTTTTTTTGTGTTTAACCAGGAGAAAAATAAGTATCTAAGTCAATTAAAATAGTCTTTTGATGAATTTTGGGAAAAATGATACCCCTCCAAAATTTTATTTCTAGAATTGTGTGGATTTATATATGTGTTACCATTGTTGATCTTGTTATGGCTTTAGGATTAGGTACATGATAATCATATCTAACTTATGCATGAACCGGATAGATAGTAGCTTATGATGCAGCCCTGTGCCATATGCATGATTGCCTACTTACTTTCCTTTGTGTGTTGAATTTAGAACTTGCCTGATTAGTCTTGCCTTGGTTGTTGGATAGTCGATTAGGAAAAGATCATAGGTCATTTTTGATATTAGACAACTTTTAGCCTAAATGACCTTTTATTTGTGGATAAGTATCCCTTGATCCCTATTTTTGAGCTTGTATAGCCTATTTTTCTTGTTACACCTTTCACCTTCCTATTTGTGTTACAATGAACCTATTTTGGCCTTAGACCTCCTTGGCATTGCGTATTTTAACTCAGGAAAATTGCCTAACTTTAGGGTGGCTATCATAGGGGTGTGTAATGTAAAGTGGGTATGAAAAAGGGTAATATAAGAGAAAAATATAGTAAGACTGGGTGTGGTAGAAAAAGAAAAATTTGAAAAATAAAGAAAAATAGAAAAAGAATGAATAAAGGAAACCACACCTATCATGAATGTGCAATAAAAAAATAAAAAGAGAGAAATAAGTGTGGAAAAAAGAAAAGTTGGTTAATGAGTGGACTCCAAAGCAAGGGTTGTTCCTAGGAGGCTTAGTCTAAAATATCCATATATGTATCATACCAGCCCCCAATCCTACATTACAAACCGTATAAATTCCTATAATGATCCTAGCTTGACTATCCAAAAGATTAGGTAGAAAAAATAAGGGCAAGGCTATGGTATATGACGCACATTGACTAGAACTTCTTTGTGAGTGTGAGTGTCTCTTGACCATCCCTGCATTGACATGCATAATTATATATGAGTCATTGCGACTTTTCTGTTGTGAGGGTACATGGGTTGTATTGTTAGCTTCTTACTTATTTGGGTAGTGTAACTTGTATGTATGCATGGTTGTTTCTGTAAAGCCAGAACTTGATTCTTGTGTGTCACGTTGTTGTGCTTCATGTATACACAATTGGTCTTAATGTATTGAAATTACAGTGGGTAATATGTTTTGAGCTAAATTTAATGATTGACTTCCATAGGTATCTTAGCTTTCACTTAATTAAGCATCATCGTATATTTTGTTGTGTTTTTGTTGCCTGAGTACATGCATCCTTCTAAGTTGAGGGTCTTGATGTGCTATGGATTTTTAGCACTTATGATGCTTAAACTTGAATAATATATATGTACTTAAGGCTATTTTGTTATATTTGATGTGTTTTTGGAGTGATTTTGCAGGAAACTAGGTTTTGGATGCTAAACGAAAGAAAAAGATTAAAAGTTAAAAGTTTTGAGATAGTTACCGAGGAACTTACTGGGAATAGGTGCCATTTTTTTAAGTAGGTGGCTAAGTAGGTGTAATAACTTGAATTCTAGAGGCTCAGTAGTAGGAAAAAGAAGACCTTGATACTTAATAAGGGCACCTACAGGCTGTAGGTGCCACCTACGGGCCATAGGTGTCAAGTAGGTTGAAGAGCCATGAAGTCCGGAGAGTTTTAAGCTCTTTTGAAGGTCAGGGCACTTATCAAGGACAACCTAGGTGACCTTAGTAAGTGGTCACCAACCTCAGGTTTCCTATATCATTTAGAAATTATTTCCTAGGATTTCCGTGAAACCTACATACACTCCTATGATGTTTTTTTTTCCTTATTACGTATGTTTGGTCAAGTTTTCCTATTTTATTTAGGATTTTATTTTTAAGGTTTCTTGTAATCTATAAGTACCCTTGAGACTTTGTTTAGTAGAGGGAGGCTAAAGAGCCGAGAGAGGCCCTTTGGGGATAGTTTTTGCATAATTCAAAACAACTTTTGATTTGAGGATTGACTTGTAATCTTGGGATCTTATTGTTCTTTGTTTGTTATTCAATTTAAAATTTTGGGACCTCTTCTTTATTTATTGTGAGATTGATTATGTAATTTTTGTCTATGGATTCCATGATTGATCTCATAAATATGACTGGCTAATTCCCTTAGATAGGGTTGTGGGAAACCTGGCAGATTAACGAAGTAGAGGAAGTACCAAGTCGTATAAAATAAAGATTCTTGCCGGTATTGGATTCTCTTTGTTCTTATTGTTTTCGTAGTGGTGTCCAATGTTAAGATCACTCCTATATTCACTACTTGCTTCACAAGATATGTAGAGAGTAAGAAAAGAAGATTACAACTGTAATTTTGAGATTAATTATCGATCTAAGATAATCTACATTATCCCTGTAAGAGGATTATATTTCACCTAGTAACTTGAGACTCAAAAGGTGATAGTTAACTGGTATCCAGGATAAGGGTTAGTAAAGTGACACCCTGAGAATCAAAAGGTAAAAGGTGAAATCCATCAATGACTCCAAAAGATAGTTGGGTTGATCCCTATGATATATAGTTGGGTTGATATATCCCATATGATATATAGTTGGATTTCAATAAAAGGATTTCTGACGTACTCCTAAGGGATCAACACCAACCTAGTTGGGTTGCTACAATTTATAGGGACTGCTTTATCCTTTAGTTGGAAGTGTAGTTTGGGCGGCATTAGTACTCAATAGGCATCATCAATTGACTAAGCTAAATTATGATATAAACATGATAAAATGTAAAATAACATAACTAAGTCAATAAAAAGGGTAAACTTGAGAATAACTCTCACACTATTGTACATGATTAAATAAATAAACCAAAACAATTACTTAAAGAACAAGCAATTACAACTACAAAATTGGCCCCTATAAGCCAATAAGTGTGGAAAATCAAGTTACCCAACACAGGCCCCCATAAGCTTGGAGGGTACAATCAAGTAAAGTATAACCAGAACCACCATCATTTACCAACCTCTATGATCCAACTAGAATTCGCTCAAGTTATGCCATGCTAGAAAAATTTTCTTATTTTTGGACTTGAACCGATCCATATTATAAATATCATACTCCCTTGCTGGACTCGAACTAGTACATATATCATCATAACCATAATCAATATCCTGACTCAAACCACTATGTATATATAATCAATATCATAAACAATACCTAGACTCGAACTGGTAAGTATGTAATCAACATCATAATCAATACCCAAACATGAATCGGTACACACACACACATATATATATCATAATCATAATACCAATAAGCATCAACTTTTAATACTAACCCATCATACCCATCAAGTGCCAAATCTCCTCAATATTACCTTAGTAAGCATTTTTAAGGTCTATAACAAACATATAAAAGGTTGTATAGAACAACATGAATGTTCGCCTAAGGTGGGTCAAAGAGCCTACTTGTAAATCCCTAAATTCCATCGTAAGGAAATTTCTACCCTTATACTAGGATAAGGTATCTAAATCCACTTTAACATGTTAACTAAGCCGCAATCAACCCTATGATAGATATTTATAAAGATCCGAAATCGCCTCCCGGGACGTCACATGGTGCCTAAGGCTATAAGTAGCCCAAGCTAATCCATAGAGCCAGTTCCTACTGATAACCCTTAATTTAAGGAGAAAATTTGAATTCAAACACTAGCACATCCATGTTTATAGAAGGAGATAAAGGAAAGAAGGGGTACTCGGTCCAAATGGTCATGATAAAGAAATCCCAACAAAATCACAATCTACCAAATAATCTGACAAATCCTCTACAAATCCATAATCTAGAGAGCCGATGGGACAGTCCTCCAACTAACTCAAGATGAACTACAAGTATCAAAATAGTCTTTCGGTCCCTGGAATAACTGAAGTTTATTCCTTGAACCAAGAGGACTCACCACTATAGAAAATGTACGCAAGGTACTCAGAGATCATGGGTGAGGCTGGGACTGAGCACATGAACCTATATTATGAGACAATGTAGCACATAAACATATATGTGGATCAGTACTTGGGAATGTACTGAGTATGCAGGGGTGAATACATGTATATAAAACAGTATTAATTTTCTTCATTCAAATCATGTATGCAATATGAGATGACTCACATGGATTGAATAAGTATGAAATATAAAGTTCATAAATCATATAAGATGAGGCATATTACACAAATCTTGTGAGTCATCGTTCTTCAACCTCAAAACTGGGAATCTTCTTTTATTCTCAATACTCAAGGAAAAAAGGACTTTAGACAGTACCATCAGCTTATGTATATGGGATGATGGGTTAAACAACTTTTAATGTTTAAGATTTTACATCTCTTCAAACTCAAATGCCAGGCATACAACATCATGAGACTTTAGAACATACAAAGAGGCATATCGTGCAAGTTAGGAAAATATTTCATTTTAAGCTTTAGGAGAAATCATCTATCTCAAGGCAAAATGCTCTAGTTTAGTGAAAATAATTCATAGGAGGGAAAATACCTTCATTTGCAAGGGAGTATCTGATTTCAAGTTTAAAAGGGCAAGGGAGGTTCTCATAACCAACATAAACCATGCGAGCTACATGGAGTCCAACGTTTTATCCTCCTAAGGAAGATACCCCACGTTGGGGAGGAGCATCATACTCTTTACAGGGAGTATAACCTAGGTCTAGTGATCACTAAATAAAACTCGACCTTGGGCCCAATTATAATTATCATAAACCTAGCCTCAATCCCAACCTACGGTGGAACGTATTTTTGGGGTAAGAAACCATAGTAACTTACCCGTTCGATGCTAAATACTACTCTCTTTATATTTTCTGCACTCATCTCATAAAATTCCACTTTTAGAATAATCTCGTGGTTCACCACGAACCCAATAATCTAATCGATAATCTCATATAGTGAAGTGGATTTCAAAGCCCAAGGACCCTTAGGTCTATCTATTTCTCAATCATCTCGAAATACTCAAATCATGGGTGCTAATAGCACAAGAGTTCATAAATTCATGTCTTAAATAGGGCTTACTAACCCATAATTCAATATCAAGTTAAAGCTCATCAAAAACATAATATATAGCATATAGATTCATAAATCATATGAAAATCTAGGAATTTCAGCAATTTATCTCAAAGTTTAAATTTATTCATATTCTTCAATATCTCAAACATTGCAAATATTAACTTCTTATAGAGTAAAATCATGGGGTTTATACCCAGCTGTAATTTCTCCAGGAAACATGCAAAAATCATGCCCTTTGACTCTTAATTCATGGGGAAGCTAAAGATAATACATTCAATAATAATAGGTGAAAACCCCCAATTCAAATTCATGTATAACCTCATAGATTTGAGGAAAATCATGATGTAAATAAGTTTTTTGGGTACAAGGGTGAAAGGGTTAGCATTGTTCAAAACCCCACATACCTTAAATTAGGAGATTGTATGAATAAGTTTCCTCTAACCTTTTTGTTCTTACTCTTGGGAGAGTGTTCTTGAAGTCTTTGAACTTGGGAGATTCAATTTTCAACTCACTAGCACAATCTTTGGTGAATTCTTAGATTTCTTGGGAAAGAATTCTTGCTTTGATATGATTTGGAGGAGAAAACCCTAGCCCTTAAGTGTTACATATGAGTAAATGAGGCCATCTGGTTTATATATAATATATATAAGGGTTTAAAGGAGTATAAAGGACCGAAAACCCTTTTAAAATAAGTTAAAAATTGTTGATCAGGGTCTGCAACAGTCAAAATAATGGTCCATCGAAAGTTTGAAGATCCGCCAGGCCATTGTCGGTTGAGGGACAAAATGGAACACACTACCTCAATGCGATGGTCAAAATGATGGTCCATCAAAAGTTTAACAGCCTGTCAGACCGTTCGTCGCTCGAGGGCCTAGATGAGGCCATACTGCCTCCACTTAGCGGTCACCGCGATGGTCCATCAAATATTTGGTGGTTCACTATTTTGGACGTTGCACAATGGATAGAAAAAAGAGTCACTACCTCAGTTTAATGGGACAATCGATGGTCCGTTGAATACATGACGGTCTGTCAGATCGACCGTCAAACCTGAGCGACAACACTTAGGAAAACGACCATAACTTCCCTCCCCGATATCATATTTTGACGAAATTGGTATCATTGGAAAGCTAAATCAATTTACCACACCATAGAAAGTCATTTTTATGAAAATTTTACAAGGTTAAAATACTAATAAATTAGGGAGTCCTTTCTCAATCTCTTGGAGCTGGAATTACACTTCATTCAACACGCATCCAAGCTTCAAAATATAAGGGAACTTTGTGGGGTCTTACAATATTTTATCTAAAGCATGAACAACTATGCTAATTATTCCTAAAATATGGTCTTTGGATGGCCTTAAAGTTCCAACTAACCCAAGATTTGTAAATTCCATTACCAACACCTAAAACCTATCCCAAATCTTAACATAATATCATAAACATTCTATGACATAACTCAATCGACGAAGAGGTAAAAACCTAGAATACTTGGATACTGAAGAAAGCTTATATAATCTGCTAAATCATAATTTTCCTTTCTAAGAAGCTTCTGCAAGGTGCCACACTATCAAAATCATAATCTACTCGTCAAAATGGGAGCAATGATACCCATTCTGCACTATTATGGTTCGAGTACAAAATTATGCAAAATTCCATGTGGGGCTTGTTTACAAAAATTGCATTTCCAAAAATAACTCATTGTTTCCATATGCTCAAGGAAAATCTACCCACAAAAATGAGTGAATTACGAGCTATATTGGTGCTAAAATCAAGTCACCAAGGTTTAGGGATTTTAGAGAAGAAAAATGGAAATCAGCCATAGAAATGAAGGAATCTTACCTCAAATTTCAAAGAAAAATGTATAATCGATATTTACCCAAGTTCCCAAAAGCACACACAATGCTATTCCTAAGCTATTCCACTTGTTAGGGTTTAAGTCTCTTGAAAATGGATGAGAAATGGGAAAAAATAAGCTAAAAAAGAGGTATTTATATCCTTCTCAGGTGCTTAGGAGTCACATACACGACCTGTCAGTCACAATCGTGACATCTGTCGACTTCTAGAAGAGTTACTTTTATGACACCCAAATGTTTCTTTCTCGACACTCGTAGTTTCCTTCTAGATTGTGAATGCAACACAGGCACCGTGATCACCGGTGCACAAGCACCAATTGATACATGGAGTTATTCAAAATCTTGTATATGCAAACTAACTATGCTACCCTTATTCTATGCTCAATAGCACAGTCCAAATTTCCACCTGAGGTTATTTTAACCAAAAAATGGGTCCCACACCCAACTTGCCATTTTCTTAACTTTTGACCAATTGCTTAAAATAAGATTGGTTCCTAAAGACCCGAACCAATGGTCCACATAGCCTAATATTGAAATTTTGAAGTTACTGGAACAGTCAGATCTAATATAAAAGATCATTTGACTAAATTTTAATTCACTAGCCAATTTGAAATTGGCTCTAAAAACTAAATAAACTGCTCGGTAATAAAAATGTTAGTCCTAGAAAGTCATAAATGACTTAGGGTAGCTATAGGAAAGCTCTAATGGTAAACATAAGTAGAAATATAGAAAATGACCCTGAGGGACATTACAGCCTCACACTTATGATTTGTTTGACTAGCTTCATAGTGCAACATTGTTCTCCAAGATAAACTTAAGGTGGGTTACCATTAGTTGAGCATTTGGGTTGAGGATATCCCAAAGACAACCTTTAAGACCTGATATGGTCATTATGAGTTCCTAGTGAAATCTTTTGGGTTGACCAATGCCTCAACCACATTTATTAGTTTGATGAACCATGTGTTCAGACCTTATTTGTATTATTTTAAAATTATGTTCATCAAATAAATCCTTGTATATTTGAGGAGTATAGAGGAACATATGCAATATTTAAGGATTATGCTCTAGACTTTGAGAGATCATAGACTTTTTACTAAATTCTCTAAGTATAAAATATAGCTTGAGTCGATGATATTCCTTGGGCATTTGGTGATATAAGGATAGGATTATTATAGACCTAAAAGTAATTAAGGCTATTCATGATTGGTCCAGGCCTATATCTCCATCTGAAGTTCGTAGTTTTATTGGTTTGGATGATTACTTTAGACGATTCAATGATAGTTTTGCTACTATTGCAACACGAATGATCAAAATAACTGAGAAGGAGGTTCTTTTCTAATTGTCTGAGGAGTGTGAGTCAAGCATTGGAAATCTTAATGGATTTCTCACTTTGGCTCCTATTTTTTCTCTTTCTATTGAGAGTGAGGGATTCACCATATATTGTGATGCTTCAGGTGTTAGTTTGGGTTGTGTGTTGATAAAAATTCTTATGCATTGAGGCAGCTAAGGTGCAAAAGTGGAACTACCCTACTCATGATTTTGTGTTGGAGGCGGTAGTTTTCGAGCTTAAAATATGGTATGCATTGTAAGATCTATATAGATCATCATAGTCTTTAGCATCTTATGACAAAAATAGAGATTAGTTCAAGACATCATAGATGTATGGTGTTTCTTAAGGATTATGGCACTTTTATTTTGTATCATCCAGGCAAGGTGAACATGGTAGACGACGGCTTAAGTTGGAAGGCTATGAGTATGGGTAGTTTTGCTTTTATCTCATTTTCTTAGATGGTCTTGACATGGAAAGTTCAGTCCTTAGCAAATTTAATGGTGCGACTTGATATTTTACACCCTAGAAGAATTCCTTCTAGTGTTGAGGTTAGGTAATTACTATTTAAGTGGATTCAGAGTCAATAATTTGAGGATATGAGACTTTGCATCATCCATGATCAAGTTTTTAGTGGTGAGTCTAAGAGGGCTACCATAAATTTTAAGGGTGTTTTGAGATTTGATAGCCGCATTTGTATTTTGAGGCTTGGAGACTTGAACTTGTCAATTTAGTAAGAGGCTCACAGCTTTAGATATACTATTCATATGGGTACAACTATGATATTTATAAATTTGAGTCAGAATTATTGGTGGTGTGGTATAAAGAGAGATGTGGTGGACTTTATTGATTATTGCCTATGTTGTTAGCAAGTGAAGGCCGAGAATTAGATACCTTGTGGATTGATTCAAAGGTTGCCCATTTTCGAGTGGAAATGGGAGATATTACCATGGAATTTGTTAGTGGTTTGCCTCTAACTTCCCATAGTTTCAATGGGATTTAGGTCATTATGGATAGATTGACCAAGTCAACAAATTTCATTCCTATTCAGATATCCTTTAATATTGAGAGGTTATCTCGTATATATGTTTTTGAAATAGTCCGTCTGCATGGTGTGCCTATATTAATTATTTTATACTAGAGTTCGTTGATTACTTTTAGCTTTTGGAGAGATTTTTAGGATTTGGGTACTCACGTGGATTTTTGTATAACCTTCCATCGTCAAATAGACGAGCAGTCAAAGATGACTATTTAGGTTCTTAAGAATATGCACCAAGCTTGTGTTATGGATTTTGGAGGTCAATGGGAGCAACACATAGATTTAGAAGAGTTCGAGTATAATAATAACCACCATTTGATTATTGAGATGGTGCCTCTTGAGGCTTTGTATAGTAGGCGATGTTGTTCTTTGATTAGGTTGTTTGAGACCCCTCCCATGGTAATAACTTGCTTTATGAGTCGTTGGATAGAGACAGGGTGATTCAGGATACGTTAAGGGAAACTTAGAGTAGGCAGAAGACATCATAGACTTCCTGCCTTGAGATTTGGAGTTGGTGACCAGGTATTTCTTTTTGTATCACCCATAAAGGGTGTGATGAGGTTTGGGAGTAAAAGAAAGCTTAACCCCGATATATTGGACCTTTTAATGTTCTTTGCACAATTTGTGAGATGGCTTATGAGTTAGACTTACCCCCGGATTTTGCTGCTGTCCATCCAATTTTCTATGTTTCTATGTTGAAGCATTAAATCCGAGATGTGTCTAGTGTGATTTTATTAAACTCTATTCAGTTGAATGAGTGGTTGATGTCATGGAGGAGACAGTGCTCATATTAGCTAGTGATGTCAGGCAGTTACGCACTAGATATATTCTAGTAGTTAAGGTACAGTAGAGACATCGACTAGCTGAGAAGGTTATTTGGAAGATCGAGAGTGAGATATGAACCCAGTATCCTTACCTGTTTGAGGATTTAGATAAATCCTAATCCTTTACTTTCATGGATGAAAGAATTCTTTTAGTAATGGATATTGTAATGACTCTTTAGAACATTTTCTATATTTCAACACATATTTTCCATTTAGATTTTTCCCATAGCTGCTCCAATTTATTTATGACTTGCTAAAGCTGATAGTTCGGCTACAGGGCAGTTTGTTTGGTTTTTAGAGCCAATTCCTTATTTTGAAATCTTTGTTGGTTAAAATTAGCTATTGGGCAAGAACATTAGTTAGACAAATTCATATGTAGATTCTAATAGTTCTAATATCTTTGAAACAACGATTTTAAGTTAGGTGGACCCTTGGTTTGGGTCTCGAGGCTTCCAAATTTATTTTTGGCTATTGGTTGGAAGTTATGAAAAATGGCACATAAGTGTGGGACCCACTTTTCATTGAAACGGCCTCAGAGGGAAGTTTTAACCATGTCGTTGAGTCTAGAATATCAAATTTGATAGGGTAGCATAATCCATTTACATAAAAAATTACTATGGATGAATCCCGTGGGGTCGGTGAAACTTGAAATAATTCCATGTCTCAACTGGTACTAGTGCATTCTCTTAGGTGCCCATTGGGTCTCTTAATCAAAGGCCGCTAAAGTTGATAGTTGGTCACTTAAGTGACCTGGCTTGCCCAGAAGGTATCACTTAAGTGATGCCTTTAAAGCTTAAGCGATGGCCGCCTAAGCAGCAAAAGGTCGCTTAAGCGACTATGCACAAACCCAAAAAGTGTCGCTAAAGTGACATTCAGTTGCTTAAGAAACTAGAATTTAAGCTACCTAGTGTCCTATTAAGAGATACCTAGATGCCTGGGAACACTATAAATTCCCCACTTATCCCATTTTCTCTAATTTATTACCCAGTACCAAGAGTGTAGAACCTTAAAAAGTGTGAAAACTTAGGAAAACTACTTGTGGGTGATTTTGGGGTGTTCGTAAGCTCGAGTAATGCATTTCTTATATGAATTCTTATTAAGATTCCATTAATTTCATCATTAAATCCTTATCATTTTCCAAAATCTCTAGAAAATTGGAGGGTGATTATAGCTCCATTTAAGCTTAGAATTCACCTATTCTTGAGGGTAAATGTTCCAAGAGCAAAGAGAGACCTATTAAGATTTCAAAAATTTGATTTCACTAATAGGTCCCACCTAAATTTTTTACGTAATTTTGGACCCAGAGCATAATAGTGAAATATGGGTATCGTTGTCCTCATATTGACTAAATAGATTGTGAATTTCATATCTTGGCATATTGTGTAAGCTTATCATAGGGAGAATTATGGATTTAGCAGATTCTTCAGCATCCAGGTAGACTAGGTTTACCTTCTTCATAGATTGGGAAAATTTGTAGTATAATTATGATATTATGTTAGATATGGGATGGGATTAGGTAGTGGAGGTATGATTGATATAATTAGTATTATTGGATTTTTCAACATATTAAGGAATCATAATTTAGGTGGGATTAAGTTAGTTCCCTAGGCTTTAGGTCGAATTACTATCTTAGGGAAAATTGTGGCTTATTTACCTTCTTTATGGATTAAGCTAATTTGTAGTATAATTATGATATTATGATGGATATGGGGTGGGATTTAGGTATTGGAGGTATGATTGCTATAATTAGCATTATTGGACCATTTAACCTATTAAGGAATCGTAATTTAGGCAGAATTGACTTAGTTTCTCATTCTTTAGGTAGAATTACTATATTTGGGCTAATTTAAGATTATTTAGTATTTAGAATTTAATTTAGATACCTTAGCCTAGTTTGAGGAAGAATTTCCTTAGAATGAATTTCGGTGATTAGAAATGGGCCTTTATTGTGATGTAGCACAATGTTTAGAGGAACTCTCTAATGTGCTAAATAAAGTAAACCAAACAATTTGTTTAAGGAACTACTTCAACGTGTTGTAAGATAACAAGAGATTAATCCAAAGCCCTTAAAATACAAGATATAATCTAAGATCTTAAAAGAAAACACAAAGTTTCATTAATCGAGAGTTGAACTAAAACCACATAGCTAGAGGTCATTGCCTCAATTTATAAGCTTCAAAACCCTTTGTACAACTCATTGACAACTCATACACAAATCATTGACAACTCATAGTTGATAACTTATTTTCTTAATAGCTAAGTATTCTAGAATTATGTAAAGGATAAACTTGACAACTTATAGAAAAATTCAAATTGACTTTCTCTTTCTATAAGTAGCAAAATTGATTTTTGATTCATGAAGGTTCTAGACTAGTTTTAGAACTTTAATGTTCCTCACATTCACCTCTACTTCCTTGAAACTTGACCTTGAGTTTTCTTCATAAAATGTTTGCTCTGAATTATAGAGTTATAGGTCAGCCACATTAAAAGTATTTGAAATAATTATCTCACTTGGCAAATCTACCACATAGGTATTGCCGTAGATCTTCTTTAGAATAGTTACGGGCCATATATCTTTTGACTTAATTTTTCATGAACACCAATAGGAAATCTCTCTTTTATAAGGTATACCATTACTTGGTCACCAACTTGGAATGACATTAGCCTCCTATTCTTATCTGCCAACTACATGTATTTCTTGTTTGATGCTTTTAATACATCTTGAACCTCTTTAAATAATTTCGAATGGTTGTCACCAAAGGTCATAGCTGATCTTGAATTCTCCCTTGTTGGTAGCTTTACTAAATCAACCACATGTCTTGAAATTCTAGTGTACACAATGGAGAAAGGGCTATCACACGTAGACGTATGCTTAGAATTATTGTATGCAAACTCCGCAAGGGATAAAGTTAAATTCCATTGTACTTTCTTATCTTCACAGATGCATCGAATTAAATTTCCTAGAAATTTTTTCACCACTTCTGTTTGGCTATCTGTTTGTGGATAGGCATTGCTTGAAAACTTCAATTCTGCGTTGAATTGTTTCCATAAAGTAGGCCAAAATTCAGCAAGAAATTTTCTATCTCAATCTAAAATAATTGATCTTGGAACACCATGTAGTTTGACTACTTCTCTTAAGAAAATATTAGCTACTTGATGGGAATCCGTTGTCTTACGGTAAGGGATGAAATGAGTCATTTTAGAAAATCCGTATACTATCATGTAAAAAACATCATGTCCTCTCCTTGTCCTTTGTAAGACAAGTACAAAATCCATTGATAGGTCTTCTCAAGGTCCACTTGAAATGGGTAATGGGATATAGAGTTTGGTGTTTTGAACCTGACCTTTGTATGTTTGGAAAATGGGACACCTTTGCACAAATTTGCCGACATCTCTTTTAAGTTATGGCCAATAGTAGCGTGCTTCAAATTAGCACTACTTTTATCACGTCCAAGATAGCCTCTAAGATTACATGAATACATCTCTCAAATAAACTTGTCTTGTAGAGAACCTCTGGGAATACATAAGCGGTTTCCATTAAAGAGATATCCATCTTGTACCACAAAATTCTCTTTTAATGGTAAACCTTTCATTTGTTTCACCGAGATTAGCCCAAAGTCTTATCATTTTCATATATTTCTTTTATTTGGTCTACTCCTGGTAACTCAGCTTCAAAAGAAACCATGAAACTTACACATTGTCTTAAAGCATCTGCCACTCAATTAGTTACTCTAGACTTATGGACAGTAAGATAATTAAATCTCTCCAGGTATGCTGCCCATATTGCTAACATACGATCCACATAATTTTGACTTCTAAAATGTTTCAAGGATTGATGATCAGTGTAGACAATCAATTCTTTAGGCATTAAATAGACCTCTCATGTTTTCATTTCTCTATAAACAGAATACAGCTCTTACTGGTAAGTACTCCACTTTTGTTTTGCTTCACTTAGCTTCTCACTAAAGAAATCAACAGGTTTTATTTCTTGTGATAAAACAACCCCAATGCCTACTCTACTAGCATCCAATTACAACTCAAAGGTCTTGTTGAAATCTGGTAACACTAATACAGGAGCTTGTGGCAGCTTTTCCTTAATCTCCATGAAACTAGATTCAGCTTTTTCATCCTATTTGAACTTCCCTTTCTATAAATATTCAGTGATTTGTGGCATGATAGCACTAAATTTTTTCACAAATCTTCTATAGAAAGTGGCTAACCCATGGAAGCTCCTCACTTCAGAGATAGTTTTTAAAGTTGTCCATCCCTTTATTGCATCTATTTTAGACTTATCAACTTGAATCCCCTCACTTGAGATAATAAAGCCAAAGAAAACTAGTTTTGTTTCAAGGAATACACACTTCTTCAATTTAACATAGAGCTCATTCTCCTTTAATACATCTATCACCTTTTTGACATATTCAAAATATTCCTTCATATTTTTTGTATAGATCAATATGTTGACAAAATAGACAACCACAAACTGTGACAAAAATGGATGAAGAACCTAATTCATTAGGTGTATGAAAGTACTAGGAGCATTATAAAGTCCAAATAGCATAACTATCCATTCATAGAACCCCTCTTTTGTCTTGAATACAGTCTTTCATTCATCATCGGATCTAATTCATATTTGGTGATATCCGCTTCTTAGATCAAGCTTCGAAAACACCTTTGATCCACTGAGTTGGTCAAGAATGTCATCCATTTGTGGGATAGGAAATCTATACCTTGTAGTGCTTTTATTGATAGCCCTACTATCCATGCACATCTGCCAAGATCGATATTTCTTTGGCATAAGTAGTGCTGGTACAATGTATGAAATTATGCTTTCTCTAGAATGTCCCTTACGTAATAACTTTTCTACTTTCTCCCTTAGAATTTCATGGTATTTTGGGCTCATCCTATGGTATGGTAGGTTAGGAAGACTAGCACCTTGAACAAAATCTATTTGATGTTGTATCTCTCTTAGGAGGTAGATGTTGTGGCTCTCCAAGTATGCTTGGTTATTCCGATAACAGACTTTGTATCTCCAATGGAATTTAATTTGTTGGTTTCTCATCTCCTTCGACGACTAATGCCACACATAATTTTGATTTCTTCAAGTCTTGAGCAAATTCTTTTGGATTTTGAGTGATGGTTAACATACTCTTCTTCTTTACTTCAGAGGCATTATTAGTGTCTTATTTGGAAGTATAATGATTTTTTGTTTGTTCCAAATGAAATAATACCAATTGTCTCTTCCTTTATGTGTGGTGTTCACATCATATTGCCAGGGTCTTCCAAGAAGAACATGACATGCATCCATATCAACCATATCACATAGAATATTTGATCGATAATACTTACCTAAATAAAGTGGTAACCAACATTATTTGGTGATCCTAGTCTTCTGTCCTTTCTTGAGCCATATGATAGTATATGGATTTGGGTGATCATGTATCTCAAGATTGAAGTGCTTAACCATGTTTTCAGAAACTAAATTCTCACAACTATAACTATCAATTACCAACTTACATACTTTTCAATTCACAACATATTTGCTTTCGAATATCCTCTTTCATTGTCTCTCTTCAGGTTGCATACTATTTCTTCTCCCTCTTCTTCACATATTTATGTTCACCTTTACTTTCATAGTTGTCCACCTCTTTATTACTTTCATCACGACGAGTGGTGTTGATAAAGTTCCCTCTTGGATAATTGCTTGATATTTGTCCCTCTTCACGACACTTATAACACTTGATTGTATTAGATGGTTGCTTATCATTATTTTTGCTAAAAGATGGTGCCTTTTCATCTTTATTTTCTTTAGATGGAATAAATTTCCCCTCCTCTTGGCGTGGAGAACTTTTTGCTATAATTTCTGGGTGAGAATAAGACACAACTTTATAAGACTTCTTGGTCTTTATATATCTCTCAACTTTCAAGGCAAGAGTTTGAGCTCGATCTATTGACCAAATTTACTGTATTCTAAGACATTCTTTGATAGAATCATTCAGACCATTGATATACCTTGTGACATGTTGATCTTTATTTTTAGAAAGATTGCACCTTACTTCTAATCTTAATAACTCCTCTGTATAATCAGAAATAGATTTATTACCTTGAATACAATTATGGAACTGTAGGTACAAGAGTTGTTCATAATCCACAGGTACGAACCTAGACTTTATAAGTGCTTTCATTTGTGGCCAATATCTTACACAATTTTCACACCTCAAATGAAGCTCTTCTTGATGACGATTCCATCAAGATCTAGCCCTTTCTTTTAATTTATATGACCCCAATGGTACTTGACATTGTAGAGGGATGTTCATAATATCACAGAATGTCTCCACCTTATAGATCCAATTAAGAAACCCTTCAATGTTTATATTACCATTAAAAATTGGGATATCAGTCTTAATCTTATACATATCTCCACCATTTGCATAACCTCTTCTTGGTTGTGCATAAAGATCATGTTTCTCCATATCATATTCCTCTTCCACATATTGATCTCGATGTTGTCTCTAATTTCTGGCAACACCTCCTTGATTATTTCACACTAATACAATAAGTTCTTCAAACCTCCTAACGAGTTCTTTATGAAGAGTAGTGATTTGTTGATCTAATCTTTCTTATAGGTTATTCACCCTCGTTGTAAGATCTACATGACTCTGATACCAAACTGATGTAGCACAATGTTTAGAGGAACTCTCTAATGTGCTAAATAATGTAAACCACACAATTTGTTAAAGGAACAACTTCAACGAGTTGAAAGATAATGCTGTAAACACAACACGAATCCATGGATAACAAGATCTTAATCCAAAGACCTTAAAATACAAGATCTAACCCAAGGTGTTAAAAGAAAACATGAAGTTTAATTAATAGAAGAGTTGAACCAAAACTACATAGATAGAGGTCATTAACTCTATTTATATGCTTCAAAAGCCTTTGTGCAACTCATTGACAACTCATACATAACTTATTGACAACTCATAAACAACTCATAGTTGACAACTCATTTTCTTAATAGCTAAGTATTCTAGAATTATTTTAAAGATAAACTTGACAACTAGTAGCAGAATTCAAATTGACTTTCCCTTTCTATAAGTAGGAAAATTGATTTTTGATTCATGAAGGTTTTGGACTAGTTTTAGAATTTTAATGTTCCTCATCATCTGGCCCACCTTAGGCCAAGATTTGTGTTAGCTCCTATTGACTTCTATGCACATGTTTTACCCTTTAAAATGCTTATTTTGCACTTTGAAGAGTTTAGATACATGGTATATATGCTAGTTTGGTAGATGCTAATCTGGGCAAAACCAGGTGATTTATTGATTTTGAGATCCGATTTAAGTTCTATGTTAGATGAAGATATTGATCACATGAGTTTTAGTTCAAGTTTGTTAAATTATCACAATGATCTTGATAGTATAAGCTCCGATTTGAGTCTAGCATTAAGATTTATTTATGATATGGTATGTTATGGATGGATTTATGGTTGTGGCCTGATATTTAGTAAATTTATTGAACTTTGATTATTTACTTTTCTTGATTTCACCCTCTAAGGTTATTGGGGCCCGCATTGGGTTACTTACTTTTCTGCCCTTACGGGCTTATAGGGGACAATCTTGCAAAATTAATTATGTTTTGTTTCATATTATATATGTTCTAGTTATTTATTTACAATGTTGGAGCTTATTTCTAGGTTTTTCCTTTTAACTTGACTTAGCTTATTTATCTTGCATCTTGTCGTATTTATATCATGATTTAGCTCAATTAACCCATGAGGCCTACTAAGTACCTGTGGTTTTGGTACTCATACTACTCTTCTGTACCTTTTTGGGGAAGTTTTGAGTACTAGTGGCTACCGCTATCCAGACAATCGTGTTGAGTTGATTTCAAAGATTGGGAGAGCTCTCAAAGTTGGACTTGCCCCTTTTTCCTTCTATTATATATGGCTAGTGTTTTACTATTTGAGATGGATTTGTATTTGACTATTTCAGTACTTATGTTCCTTTGTAGTTTCTCTTGTACTAATACTACTAGGTCATGGGATGGTTGTTGATGTTTTATTTATCATTTAGACTATCAGTACTTCCTTATTATTATAAGTCTTAAATTGTTGATTTTCATCTATTACACCTTTTTTACAAGATTTGCCCATTTGAGCTCATAATTCACTGATTAACCCATTTGAGCTCATAATTCACTCATTCTTGAGGATAAATATTCTATGAGTAGAGAGGGATGTATTAAGAATTTCAAAAGTGCAATTTTACAAATGGGTCCCACATAGAATTTTTACATAATTTTGGACCCAAAGCATAATAGTTTAATATGGGTATTGTTGTTCTCGTATTGATTAGTATATTGTGATTTTCATAGCTTGGCATCTTGTGTAAGCTTCTCATAGGGAAAATTATGGATTTAGCTGATTCTTCAGCATCCAGGTAGACTAGGTTTACCTTCTTCATAGATTAAGATAGTTTGTAGTATAATTATGATATTATGCTAGATATGGGATGGGATTTAGGTAGTCGTCACGACCAGAACCAGGGCCTGGCCGTGACGAGCATTTTGAACCATGGAGGCCCGAAACACCCCTATCTGTCTGGTAATCCTGCACCTAATTCATATGATCAAAGTAAAGTGGAGGAAACACAATAATTCGGAAACATAGTCATAAATATGAAAAGAAACAATAATGGGGAAATAAGTTTCCCCCAACATCAATCAACCTCTAAACAACTGTCTGCGAAAATCTCTAACAAATGACTGAGTCAAGTAACTGTACATAAAATGGGACAAGGCCCCCAGTAGACCCCAAAACTGAATATAAGATAAAAAGACTGCAGGACATAAGACCTTCCGAAACATAGAAGGCTCAACACTTATATTTGCAACTCTGGCTGAATGATCTACTTATTCTCTTGATCCCTAGACTGGGCCTCTGAACCAGAGAGGTTGGAGAGGGGAGGGGGTTAACAAAAAAGTACTGGCATGCAGAGATATCAAAACAAAACATAATATATTTACAACATATAGTTGAGAGCCATTATAAAACAATTTCATATCAAATCATTTGAAAACACATGGGTGTAATGCAATAGTTTCTCAACAACAATGAAATGCAACTGAGCTAGGTGGAATACCCTACATAATTTACACCAACTTTCCAACCTTGGTTGCCGCCAAGATTAGAGTATAAGTGAGGGAGAGATACACAAGACCACGAAGCATGGTGTCTCGACCCAATGGTAGTGCCCAAGATCACTTATTCCGGGCTCCTACCTATAATCCCAATTTGGGAATGATATAAAGTCAAGTACTCAAGATTACTTAGCCTTGTACCATATTCCTGTGTCGAAAAACACATTTTTCCAGCGATGAGCCCTTACTTTCAAACGCCTTCTTTGGGCATCCACCTATCTCATGGAAAATCGATACATTCAAATATTATCTGATTCAATCACAAATCATATTCTGTAGGGTATCATCATACCCGACTTGCAAGTCCTCAATATCACTTCCACATATGCATAATCATGTAAAAACCAAGGTGCTTCATTATTTATAAGTGGTGAACAATATTTATTTTAAATTCATGCTCTCTTTTGTTGGTCACAATATGATATGGGGTATCAAGACATTATCATGTTAATTTTAAAGCAATTTGTCATTCATATTTATTAAACTTCTATGGAAAATGTCAAATCACATATGCATGGTTTCAACCACTGAAGTATATAGGCAATTCCCATGACATAAAGAAAAATGACTTAGAAATCATATTGAAAGCAAGTTATTAGCATTTGATTGAAAACTCCCATTTAAAAGTATGGATGTTCATAAAAACTACACCCATGAGATTTTAGGATAACCCCACATAACACGATTACTATGAATATTATATGATTCTCGAAGCCTACGTTGAGAGGATTCCAAATATGCAATTTGTTCCTAAAACCCCCGGTTGAATCTCGAGTTGCTTGGGTTTTTATTTTGAAACCCTAAGGAGAATCTTTGAGCACTTTTGATGAATGACGGTATATTTTGGTTCCTTGGAACTGAATTTCATGTTTTTGGGCTAAGTAAGGGTGGAAAAGGACCATTTTGCCCCAAAAAATAGAGTGTTTAAGTCACTTGAATTCTTTGCATAGGCACCGCCAAGCCCATTGACTCTGTTTACATAGGAGCTGCCTAGGCTATCTCCTATGTTTACATAGGCGCTGCCTAGGTTATTGCCTATGCTTTCCAGTCGCCATGGGCGATTGGTTAGGAGGATTTTAGCAAAATTGGTATTGTTGGAAAGCTAATTCAAAGAGCTATCATTTGAAACATAGTAGGCTCCCCAATTTGACATATACAGGGAGTTATGGTTGATGGAAGCTGACACACTTTACAACGTCCAGTAAAACTTATCCGATCAAAATAGTTTCAACTCGTCCTTGAGTTGAAGGACCCCTATGGTTTAAATTCAATCTTGAATGGATTCAAATGCTACACATATAATTAACATGCCGTATTGGCATAGGTTTTTATAGCTTCGAGATTTATCAACACATCAAAATCATGGTCTATATTGTAGCCCGAAGTGTGGGGCGTTACATTATCCCCCCCTTAGGATCATTCATCCCCGAATGATGATGCGGGACACAGACAGACACGATTCCGAGCATAATAAAGGACTAGGAAAGCTAATATAGGAATAGTACATTCTATCTCATCCTCTATCAAAGCAAACAATTTGGGATATCTAATTCTCATGTCATCTTCTGACTCCCAAGTTTCTTCTTCAACTTTCTAATTCCTCCACAGTACCTTTACTAAGGCTATCTCTTTGCTCCTCAGCTTTCGAACTTGGCGATCTAAAATTTCTACAAGCTCTTCTTCATAAGACAAGGAGTCTGTCACTTTGATACCCTCTACTGGCATTACCATAGAATGATCTCTAATGCATTTCTTCAACATGGATACATGGAATACCGGATGAACGTAACCCAAACTTACAGGCAATTCTAGCTCATAAGCTACTGTACCAATCTTTTTCAAAATCTGATATGGCCCTATATAGCGAGGGATCAATTTACCCCCTTTTCCAAAATGCATAACTCTTTTCCTACAAGAAACCTTGAGAAACACCCAATCACCAACTTCAAACTCTAGTTCTCTTCTCCGAACATCGGCATAGGACTTCTGACGACTCTGACCAGTCTTGAGACATTCTGTAATGATCTTCACTTTATCAATCACCTGATGAACAAGATCAGGTCCATACAACTGAGTTTCACCTACTTTATACCATCCTATCGGAGACCTACATCTCCTCCCATATAAAGCCTCAAAATGAGCCATCTTGATGCTGGCATGGTAACTAATATTTTAAGAAAATTCAACCAGTGGTAGGTGATCTACCCAACTACCTTTGAAATAGATGACGCATGCCCTCAACATATATTCAAGGGTCTAAATGGTACGCTTAGCTTGCCCATCCGTCTGAGGGTGGAAAGTTGTGCTCAAATTCACTTGTGTACCTAAACCCTTCTGAAAAGATCTCCAGAACTGAGATGAAAAATATGTACCTCTATCGAATATAATGGACACTGGTGCCCCATGCAATCAAACTATCTTCTCAATGTAAATCTTAGCATAATCCTCTCCTAAATAATTAGTCCTCACAGGCAAAAAGTGGGCTGCCTTTGTCAACCGATCTATAATCACCCATATAGAATCATACTGGTTTTGAGATCTCGGATGTCCTGTAATGAAGTCCATGTTCATCTACCACTTCCATAAAGGTAGGGCTATCTCTTGGGAAGTACCACCTGGCCTCATGTGTTCTACCTTGACTTGTTGACAGTTCAAATACTTGGACACAAAATCAGCTACATCACGTTTCATGTTATTCTACCAATACAAGGTTTTTAGATCATGGTACATCTTTGTAGAGCCTGGTTGAACTACATACCTCAAAGTGTGTGCCTCATTAAGGATTCTTTCCCGTAGCACATAAACATTCGGAACGCAAAACCTACCCTGAAATCTTAAAATACCATCACCACCAATTTCAAACGACATAACATTTTATTGACCCACATCTTTCTTGATTTGCATCAAGATAGGATCTTTAACCTACTTCTCCTTAACTTTAGCATAAAGGGATGACTTAGCTAACTCATGAACAATCACCCTCCATCTTTGGAATCTAAGAGTCGCAGTCCCAGATTTGCAGGATTGCGTGAGAAAGGCTGCCCATAGACAACCTGCTGAGAAAGTCTGCCCATAGACAACCTGTTGAGGGCATCGGCTATAATATTTGCCTTGCCCGGATGGTAATACAGACTCATATCTAGGCCATTTTCTCACTGCTTCAACTTTCTGGGGATCTACTCTTATCCCGTTACTGGACACCCAGGAAGGCAATAGCATCTAACCAGAATTCACACTTAGAAACTTTGGCATACAGTTGATGATCCTTAAGGGTCTGAAGAATAATTCAGAGGTGATTGACATGATCCTCTTTACTCTTAGAATAGATAAGAATATCATCAATAAATACAATAACAAACAAGTCAAGAAACTGATGGAACACTTTATTCATAAGATTCATGAAGGCTGCAGGGGCGTTAGTCAACCCGAAGGACATGACTAAAAATTTGTAATGACCATATCGGGTTCAGAAGGCTGTCTTGGGTATGTATGACTCTCTAAATTTTAATTGATGATAACCCGAACGAAGGTCTATTTTTGAAAAACACTTGGCACCCTGAAGATAGTTAAAAAGGTCATCAATCCTAGGAAGAGGATATTTATTTTTAATCGTGACCTTATTCAACTGGCGGTAGTCTATGCACATACGAAGGGACCCATCCTTCTTTCGCACGAAGAGCATGGGAGCACCCCATGGGGAAACACTAGGACGAATAAAACCTTTGTCTAGGAGGTCTGGAATCCGTTCCTTTAACTTTTTTAGTTCTGCGGGAGCCACCCTATACGGCGGAGTAGAAATAGGATGAGTGTCTGGCAACACATCAATGCCAAAATCTATCTCCCTATTAGGAGGTATCCCTAGGAGATCTTCGGGAAAAACTTCTGGGGATTCATTAACTATAGGGACTGACTGTAGAGGAAGATTTTCAACTTTTGAATCTTTTACTCAAATTAGATGGTACATACAACCTTTGGATATAAGCTTTCGGGATCTTAGATAAGAGATAAAGTGACCTCTAGGTTCCACAGGACTCCCTGCCCATACAATTGGTGTCTCATTCAAGAAAGAGAAATTGACCTTTTGGGTCCTGCAATCGAGTATGGCATAGCATGAATGGAGCTAGTCCATCCCAAGGATAGCATCAAAATCTATCATATCAAATTCTATAAGGTCTGCCATAGTTTCCCTGCTATGAATAGACATGACACAATTTCTATACACCCTTCTGGCAACAACAAAATCACCTATAGGAGTAGAAATAGAGAAGGGTTCTACAATAACTTCGGGCTCAAACCCGAAACCAACAGCCACATAAGGGGTCACATAAGATAAAGTAGACCCAGGATCAATAAATACATAAATATAACCTATTGCGACTGCTCCCGACTGCTGAAGGAGAACCCTTAGGAAGAGGAGATGTGGAGGTGGCTTAGGACTTAGCCCCTCCCCCCTTCCATATTTCCTCCAACAGAAGGATAATCTCTCTGAAGGTGACCCACCTTGCCACAAGTATAGAAGTTTCTTCCCTCAAACCAGCACTTCCATAGATGATTCCTTCCGCAAACCTTGCACCATTGATAAGTACGATGTTGCTGGGCCACACTGCCCTGAGACTATGTACCTAGAGCTTTGGATCCATGAGAAGTTTAAAAATTTTGAGTTTATCTGTCTGTCGGTGGTCTGGGTACTGTGGCGCTGGCTGCTGACTGTGCATTATTCCAGAACTTCTTCTTCTTTGACCACTTATTACCCCAGTTACCACTCTACAGCTGACTCTGGTGATGGTCCGCAGATCTAGCTCTCTTAGCCTGTCTATCTTTTTCACTAGATTCAGTAATCTTTTTATTCTTCTCTTCCACTTGCTGTATATGAATGGTCAATCAAGTAAAGTCTAACTCTTTATTCAACATATCCCCCTGGCACTCAAGTACTAGGTTATCAGCAAGGCTAGATGCAAATTTCCTTAGTAGTCAACTCTGGTGCATAGCAGGCTAGTTTATTAAACTTTAAAGTGTACTCCTGCACACTCATACTGCCCTGCTTTAGATTCATAAACTCTTCCTCTTTGGTCTCCCTCAACTCCAGAGGAAAGAATCAATCAAGGAAAGATTGCACAAATTTGCCCCAAACTGTGGGCTCAACACTCTCACCTTTTGCATTTTCCTAGTCGGCATACCACTGATTCGGAACGTCCTTGAGATGATAGGTTGCTAGTTCCACCCCTTCAACCTCATCAACATGCATCACCTTAAAGATCTTTTCCATCTCATCCACGAACACCTGTGGATCTTTCTCCACCTTGGTGCCAGTGAACTTAGGTGGGTTCATCTTCATGAAATGTCCAACCCTAGTAGCCTCAGACGTAATAGATACATACCCAACATCTTTCAATCGTTGAGCCTGGTTAGCTACCAAGTGTGTGAACATATGAATAGAATTTCTAAATTCTGCATTTGAAATATCTCCCTGAGCAGTTGGTGGACGGTTGACATTAGTCCACGGAGCCCGAGGTAGACTGGTCAGGATAAGAGAGACTCCTGAAGTATGGACAAATTCTAAAGTGTGAGCTCTGTTATGGGTCCGCATCCCATGGGTGGGATAGACCTTATCTGCCTGAGTATTCTGATCAATGACACGACGTGGAGGCATAACTGTGTTTTTTGAAACACAAGTAATCATTGATCAGGGGACAATTCAGACTCTCAAGCACGAACTAAATCACAAAGAAGGGAAATATTTCCTAAACGCCTAGCAGCCTCCTGCTTATAAGTGTGGCGTGCTACACACCCAAAAATAGGTATCTACACAATGTAATTTCACAGATACCCTGGGACCATGAAGCTTGCTTTGATACCAAGTTTGTCACGACTCGAACTAGGGCCTGGTCGTGATGAGAATTTTGAACCATGGAGGCCTGAAACACCCCTCTCTGTCTGTTAATCATGCACCTAATTCATATGATCAAAGTAAAGTGGAGGAAACACAATAATTCAGAAACATGGTCATAAATATGAAAAGAAACAATAACGGGGAAATAAGTTTCCCCCAATATCAATCAACCTCTAAACAACTGCCTGTGAAAATCTCTAACAAATGACTAAGTCAAGTAACTATATATAAACTGGGACAAGGCCCCCAGTAGACCCCAAAACTGAATATAAGATAAAAAGACTGCCGAACATAAGACCTTCTGAAATATAAAAGGCTCACCACTTGTCTCTGTAACTCTGTCTGAATGATCTACTGATTCTCTTGACCCCTAGACTGGGCCTCTGAACCTGAGAGGTTGGAGAGGGGAGGGGGTCAACAAAAAAGTACTGGCACGCAAAGATATAAAAAAAAACATAATATTTTTACAAAATATAGTTGAGAGCCATTATAAAACAATTTCATATCAAATCATTTAAAAACACATAGGTGTAATGCAATAGTTTCTCAACAACAATGAAATGCAACTGAGCTAGGTGGAATACCCTACATAATTTACACCAACTATCCAACCTTGGTTGCCGCCGAGATTAGAGTATAAGTGAGGGAGAGACACATAAGACCACGAAGCATGGTGTCTCGACCCAATGGTAGTGCCCAAGATCACTTAGCCTGGGCTTCTACCTATAATCCCAATTTGGGAATGACATAAAGTCAAGTACTCAAGATCACTTAGCTTGGTACAAAATTCCTATGTTGAGAAACAAGTTTTTCCAGCGATGAGCCCTTATGCTCAAATGCCTTCTTCGGGCATCCACCTATCTCAGGTAAAATCGATGCATTCAAATTTCATCTAATTCAATCACATATTATATTCTGTAAGGTATCATCATACCCGACTTGCAAGTCCTCAATATCACTTCCACATATGCATAATCATGTAAAACCCAAGGGGCTTCATCATTTACAAGTGGTGAACAATATTTATTTCAAATTCATGCTCTCTTTTGTTGGTCACAATATGATATGGGGTATTAAGGCATTATTATGGGAATTTGAAAGCAATTTTTCATTCATATTTATCAAACTTCCATGGAAAATCTCAAATCACATATGCATGATTTCAACCGTTGAAGTATATAGGCAAACAATTCCCATGACATAAAGAAAAATGACTTAGAAATCATATTGAAAGCAAGTTATTAGGATTTGATTGAAAACCCCTATTTAAAAGCATGCATATTCATAAAAAACTACAACCATGAGATTTTAGGATAACCCCACGTACCTCGATTACTACAAATATTAGATGCTTCTCGAAGCCTACGTTGAGAGGATTCCAAATATGTAATTCGTTCCAAAACCCCCGATTGAATCTCGAGTTGCTTGGTTTTTTATTTTGAAACCCTAAGGAGAATCTTTGAGCACTTTTGATGCATGAAGGTGTATTTTTGGTCCTTGGAACTGAATTTCGTATTTTAGGGCTTAGTAAGGGTGGAAAAGGACCATTTTGCCCCAAAATAAGAGTGTTTAAGTCACTTTAATTCTTTACATAGGTGCCGCCCAGCCCATTACCAATGTTTACATAGGCGCCGCCTAGGCTATTGACTATGTGTACATAGGCACCACCTAGGCTATCGCCTATGTTTACATAGGCGCCGCCTAGGCTATTGCCTATGCTTTCCAGTGTCCATGGGCGATTGGTTAGGCGACGCATATCACTTGAAAGGCCATAGCTTGTTTTTTGAGTGTCATATTTTAGCATAATTGGTATCGTTGGAAAGCTAACTCAAATACCTATCATTTGACACATAGTAGACTCCCTAATTCGACATATACATGTAGTTATGGTTGATGGAATCTGACACACATTACAACGTCCACTAAAACTTAGCCGATTGAAATAGTTTCTACTAGTCCTTGAGTTTAAGGACCCCTATGGTGTAAATTCAAGATTGAATGGTTTCAAATGCTACATAAATAATTAACATGTCGTATTAGCATAGTATTTTATAGCTTTGGGATTTATCAACACATCAGAATCATGGTCTATATTGTAGACCGAAGTGCGGGGCGTTACAGTAGTAGAGGTGTGATTGATGTAATTAGTATTATTATATTGTTCAACCTATTAAACAATCATAATCTAGATAGGATTAACTTAGTCGCCCAAGCTTTTGGTCGAATTACTATCTTAGGGCAAATTGTGGCTTATTTACCTTCTTCATAGATTAAGCTATTTTGTAGTATAATTAGGATATTATGATGGATATGGGATGGGATTTAGGTATTGGAGGTATGATTTAGGTAATTAGTATTATTATACCATTTAGCCTATTAAGGAATCATAATTTAGGAGGAATTAACTTAGTTTCTCATCCTTTAGGTAGAATTACTATTTTAGGGCTAATTAAAGTTTATTTAACATATATAGTTTAATTTAGATACCTTATCCTAGTGTGAGGAATAATTTGACTTAGAATGGATTTCGGGGATTAGAAATGGGCCCTTCTGGCCCATCTTAGGCCAAGATCTATCTTAGCTCCTATAACTTCTATACAAATGTTATATCCTTTAAAATGCTTATTTTGGACTTTGAAAATTTTAAATACATGGTATTTAATCTAGTTTAGTAGGTTCTAATCTGGGTAAAACCCGGTGGTTTATTGATTTTGGGTGCCTATTCAAGTCCTGCGATAGATGATGATATTGATCTCATGAGTTTCGGTTCAAGTCTGTTAAATAATTACAATGATCATGATGATATGAGCTCCAATTTAAGTCTAGAATTAAGATTTATTTATTATATAGTATGGTATGGATGGATTCATGGTTATGGATTGATATTTTGTAAATTTATTAAACTTCAATTATTTACTTTTCTTGATTTCACCCTCTAAGATTATTAGGGCCCACATTGGGTTACTTACTTTTCTGTGCTTACTAGACTATGGGGGTCAGTCTTGAAATATTAATTATGCTTTCTTTCATATTATATTTTTTCTAGTTATTTATTCACAATATTGGATCCTTTTTCTAGGTTTTTCCCATTTACCTTGACTTAGCTTATTTATCTTGCATCTTATCGTATTTATATCATGATTTAGCTCAATCAGCCAATGATGCCTACTGAGTACCCATGGTTTTGGTACTTATATTACACATCTATACTTTTTTGGAGTATATTTGAGAACTCGTGGATACCACTATTAAGACAATTGTGCTGAGTTGATTTCAAAGATTGGGAGAGCTCTCAGAGTCGGAGTTGCCCCTTTTTCCTTCTATTATCTATTTCTAGTCTTTCACTATTTGAGATGGATTTGTATTTGACTATTTCAGTACTTATGTTCCTTTGTAGTATCTCTTGTATAGATAATGTTAGCTCGTGGGATGGTTGGTGATATTTATCTATGTTTTAGACTATCAGTACTTCCTTATTATTATAAGTCTTTAATTGTTGATTTTTATCTTTTACACCTTTTCTATAAAATTAGCCCATTGCTTATAGCTTCAGGCTATGGTTTGGCTTACCTACTGGAGGGATAAAGT